>OY744606.1:28572394-29302394 GCA_963556255.1 Allolobophora icterica
GTTTATTGAACAGGCGAACTGGCAAACGGAAAGATTCTTCACTGCACGATTAATATAAAAACTAACTGAATTACTCTACGAAAATGACCAATGTGTGATGTCACTCGATCTACTCTTCGAATCAACTCGTATCTCATTTACTCTGCTGTTCTGCTTCTTCTGTATGTCTTTTCTCTATTATGCTCTCTTCTTACAAATGTCAGCCCCATTATATGTGTTCTCCATGGGTACCGGAGGAGGGTGAGGGGACAGTGTGGAAAAAGCGAGATGCGGGCGGGAGGGGACACATAATGAGTACATGAAGCGCACGGGATACGGACAATAAGCCCTCGACAAATCGCCCCCAGAAAATTCGCTCCTTACTTTTTGCCTCAAGGAAATTTTGCCTTACCGTGAATACAGCAATAAGACATAACACGTTTGATGAATTATAAAAAATCTTTACTGTAGAATTTCAATTACTTGAAACACCTGTGATGTCTAGCATTAAAATTCGTAGGCATGTGTAGCATTAGTAATAGATAATCAATAGATAATAAAAGATGTAAATATTAATAGATAATAATAATAATAATAATAATAATAATAATAATAATAATAATAATAATAATAATAATAATAATAATAATAATAATGACAATTTGTATTATTAGATTTTAATATTATTAGGTCATATTATTTTATTATACCATATTATATTAATTATAATATACCTCCTATTGTACTTTAGTATAGGCCTACTATATTATGTTATATCATTGCGATCTCCACTCCTTCTATCCCGTTGCCTAAACTGTCTCTTGTGCGCATATATAATCTCGGCTTCCCTTTCTTATAGCCTATAACTTACTGTAACTGTATTTTCTCTATTTATACCTATAATCAACTTCACCATGGTAGTGCGTGACTATTGAGTGACGTTCACAATTTCGACCGTCCATGTACACACGATCGACTTTGATGCATTGGTCCTGGAAAATACAGTGACATACGTAGTTCTATTCATTGACAGGCTCTAATGCTTAGAGTTCAGAGTATATATAGAGTCTTACGGACGCAAGTTTAAGGTCTTTTTTAAGCATTTACACAGACATCACTCACCTTAACTCACTAACTGACTCACTCACTTGCTCGCTCGCTCATCCATTCACTCATTCACATTTATTTAAATATCTGAGTATGCTATGTATCAGTAAATAATTAATAATTAATAACGATATTAATTCTATTAATAATTATGACAAAATATACTCTAAATTATACCAAATTATAACATGGAATGTTTTTCTATCGCTGACTCAAAGAAACAGTTGCGCGAGAGAAAGATGACCAAGAGAGGAAAGGAACAAGACGTCGATCACGAGGACGACGACAAGACACTTGAACACGACGTCGATCATCATGACAAAGACACGAGTCACAAGGAACATCACGACGACCACGCACACTCGTGGAAATACTACGGCGTCTATGGTAAGGTATCTATAGGAATGGCATTCGTGTATGGAGGCCACTATCCATAAGATAACTAAACCATTCTGCATCACTCCTATTCTGTCCGGGCAGCAACGACACGTGACGCGCTCATCGAGTTGGAAATGATGTAGTCATTATATCCCACAGTCAACTCGCTCGTATTCTAGCAACAAATACAATCACTGCCGTCTACTGTTGTGTCCCGTCTTTCTTTTACTTTGATCTCTCGCCTTGATTTCTTAACGTTTATTTAACATATGCCCATATTATGCCGTCATACGATGATTGACGTCATAACAAAACAGTGTACAGAGACTGCATACTAAGCTATGGGGTCCAAGGCAAGTAAGCTAGCGGCCGGTTGCCCAACCAGAAAACCCCAGAGGGGTGACTAGAGGTATAGGCTCACCCAGAACTCACATGTTAGTGATGTTACATGCCATTGAGAAGAATGTCCTTGAAAAAGGTTAATCTAAAATGTGCTAAGAGTAGGCCTAAGTATAGATACACCTTAAATGTTCATTTGGGTTTTAGCTTCTTTCTTTGTTCTTAGTTGCTTGCCTTTCGACCTCAGGTCCACGTGTTCAGAGAGCGGATGTGTTCTCATCAACGGTCAGCTCTGTCCAGTGGCGTAACCACGCCCGGGCAATTATGGGCAGTGCCCGGGCTGCAATTAATTCTGCCCGGGTTGTGCAAGCCAGAGAAATTATATATAATTATTTTAGTATTATTCAAGAAAACTGGATGGCACAACGCACCCACGAAATTGAGAAATTTCTAATTTTGAGTTTGACATTGTTTCAGACAAACGATACAGAATATGATGCTCCATCAGCCCATCGCGTCGACCTGCCTTTGCCGTTCTGTCGCCCCCATCCCGTCCCTACCCACCAAGGCTACTTGAAGCATGAAAAGCCGGCCAGAATGAGAGGGACAGGGAGAGGGAGAAAGAGAGAGAGAGAGACAGACAGACAGACAGACAGACAGACAAACAGACAGACAGACAGACCAACAAGGCGCTAAAGACAGATAGTATTTCAGGCATTTCTTAGCATGAAGCTGAGTTAGTGTATGCATTGGTTGTACACCTGAAAAGAGAATCTGGCTGTATATTAGTGTGCATGCGAATGAACGTATCTTCATGTGAAACTGGGTGTTGTGGGTCATCCAGGGTCAAATACCCCCCGACACATCAGGGTGACCTAGACAGATGCTACACGTGAAGACCGAAATATTCACGAACCACTCTTAGCCCTCTCCCTCTCCATCGTTGATGTAAACCTCTGTGGCCCTGCGTAGCCTATCGTGTATCATCTGTCATTATACAGGCTATAGTTCAGACTGCAGAGAGGCTGAACTTTTGAGCAGCGTAGGCTAAATGGAAAAATTGGCCAAATATAAAATTTGTACGGTAAAGAAAGAAAATGAAAGAATAGGGTCCTAAAGCAGAATGTGACAGGGGGTGCGTACGCACCTTGTAAGGCTATGCCCCTGGCACGAAGGTGCCATCGTAGGTCGAGATGGCGAATTAATACGTTTATGACATAATACGTAAAACGTCACGTATTTTAAAAATTGAAACAAGCCACAGATTGGCTGGAACTCGTCGAACGATCGTAGGCCTATTGCTCTAGACCAAAGAACAAAATGAAGAATTGGCAGCAGCATCGTCTGGATCGCAATAGTTGTCAGCGCTCGCATTTATTATAAATCCAAAAAGGAAGAAAACGGCTGCCTCATGCTTGGAAACTTCAAATGACACAGCTTCTACACCAAATTCAATTAGCTTACTAGTCAGCAAGTCAATCGACCACCATCAGACTTCGTTGATGACGCGTTGCCAAGTCAAGACTATGAACTAAACAAACAAGCTAAAACCTCTACAGAAGTTTCCAGAAGACATTACCAATTCCAATGGAGAACTGCATAACCCGGTTCAACCTAAATTACATGACTTTGTATACCCATGGAAATATTTTTGAGTGACTAAATAAGTCAAACGTTATTTTCAAAGTTCTTTCTTTGCGGATTTCCATGGTTGGAATATTCTGTTGCGTTCACTGCCTAACAATGGTACCAATCTATCGCCAAAAATCCAGAACGATATCGCCCTTTGTAGACCCTATAGCCACTTGCATTTCCGATGTAATATCGAAGGCCGTCAATTTTCAAAGAAGCGGGTATGTTCTCAGTTTTAGTAGATGATACAAAAGATATTGATGCAGTGTCATTTATATAATTGGATACTTAGTTACAGGCTACAGCTGCTAGTGCTAACTCTGCAAATCTGAAATTTTCTAAGTTTATTTTGTTAGTCGCTTGATGTTGTCACTTAGGCCCTAGTTGTCTTTGTGGCCTACAGCCCTACACGTTTGAAATATCTTAACTGGCTGCAGATTGATTACAATTCGCGTATGAAGTTTTTAATGTAAAATGTAAATATTTTTTTTTATCTGGTAGCAAAATGTTGAATTATTATAATTATAATAACATTATAGGTAGTTGCTAACTTGCCACTTTCGAATTAATAAAAATGGCCTCTACCATATCCTACTTAAAATGATCATAATTATGATTAATGTTGAGTTGGGCAGCTGCCCGGGTTCCATTTTCACTCTGGTTACGCCACTGGCTCTGTCCACCCCTCTCCTCTTCGCTTCGATGGCCAGCACTTACATAATTATGTAGGCATGCTGTTTTAAGAAGCTTCCGCGTATACCCATAACCTATTAAAGCTTCTCAAGTATAATTTATTTCTATAGTCCGATTGTATCTGTCCTGCCCATGCCTATAGCTGTGCGTGTGCGTGTGCGTGTGCGTGTGCGTGTGCGTGTGCGTGTGCGTGTGCGCGTGCGTGCGTGCGTGCGTGCGTGCGTGCGTGCGTGCGTGCGTGCGTGCGTGCGTGCGTGCGTGCGTGCGTGCGTGCGTGCGTGCGTGCGTGCGTGCGTGCGTGCGTGCGTGCGTGCGTGCGTGCGTGCGTGCGTGCGTGCGTGCGTGCGTGCGTGCGTGCGTGCGTGCGTGCGTGCGTGCGTGCGTGCGTGCGTGCGTGCGTGCGTGCGTGCGTGCGTGCGTGCGTGCGTGTGTGTGTGTGTGTGTGTGTGTGTGTGTGTGTGTGTGTGTGTGTGTGTTCCTAAGCCGTAGACGTCAAATGCCTTTTACTAGCAAATTCTGGAAGGCGCCGTAGTGTTCTTGAAAGTTCTGGATGATGATGATGATCTGATGGGTGATTGTATAAATCAACACACTTCTGCATCCATTTGTCTTGGATTGTGGTGTGCCTCAGGACCCCTCAGGTTCACGTTATATATGCTCAATTCCACTCCACACTCCACTCAGTTCACTGCTTGTGATTTCTCTGATCTCTCGGATTTCCATCTGGTTCTTCCAATGGACTATAATTTTAATTGCGATTTAACTTGAATCGACCAATGATTGAAGATGTCTTTTGTAGCCTATTAGATAACATCGCTATAGAAGTCGTTAGATCAAATTAGATGATTCTTGGTCGTAAGAAATTCTGAACTGTAGCAAATGTAGCTACATGTATACAGCGCTACTTCAACAGAAAATCCGCAGTTACTCGTGCATGAAAGTCAATATACCAGAAACCATTTCGTGCGTGAAAGCTAGAGTTACTGCCCGTAGTCCTTTATGCGAAAGTGTATATTGAGTTAATAGATCTAATAAACTATCAATTGTTAAATCTGATGAATATAGGTTAGTGTGCATATGTATAATCATGAAGGCGGAGAGGAACCAGAAATGATAGTGCATGGCAGCGACAGCGAAGCATAATACATGTGTATATAATACTATATATATCTGTATCAAGACACCTAATATGGCGCCAGTATTATGCACCTCACACAAGCGTTGCACACGTGGCTTTAGCTCGTGCATAAGATGCCAATGCAACTCATGCATGACCACCAAGATCTTAAGCTACGTGAAGCATTCATGCATAATAGACAGCGGGGATAGCATACCAGAAGAATTCATTGTCTAGGGAAGTTAGATAAGATAACAGTACAAGTCACAACTCAAGCATGAAAGACGATTGGCCAAACGTCGATGCATTCGTACCTGAAAGCTGAGAACCATAGGATAGGCCGATAGGGCATACATGAACCCATTCATGCATGCCATTGAATGGTCATAAAAGACAGGAACCAAACGATTAAAACATATATCTAACTTTCCAAACGAATATATAGCTAGAGGGGACTAAAATCAATCCAGGTAGCATCTGTTGCGTAACATGACAAAGCTGTCCTTATAGTCTGTTATGATTTAAAGAACAGGCTTCAGTAATAATTCGAAAGGTTTTAGCCTTTTAGGTGATAGATTAATTTAAATTTTGCTCATTTCAGACAGTGCCTATCCAGATGATGATAATCGTTGGCGGATGGGTCCTGCATAATTGTTCAGTTTTCTTGACCAGACACAGAGCTACACGGTACAAAGACACCTAACAGAGGCACGCAGAGGGACGGAGACAAAACCCACCTCACACACTCATATAGTCATCATATAGTCACACACGCACTTGTAGTTGAACTTGGTAGTATGAAGAGTAGGTCGATGCCCGACGAAGACAACAAATGTTAATGTCATATTTGAACGATAAGCATACATCTCAAAGATGATATATGAGTAGCCTATAAATTACTTATCGTCTAAATTATCTGATCTCGGAGATTTATAGAGTTTTATAGAGATTTCTAGAGATTTCTAGAGATTTATAGAGTTAAGGTAAAGTAAGGTAATAATAATAATCTTCTTATTAATTCAAACTGACAAGTACGCAGTAAGATTACATTGAAACATGACAGTACAATCAAGATCTTAATTAAACACGCGGTTTGGCAGCCATACAAGGCGCCGCCGTAGCCCCGGTTACGGGTATCGAACTGCGATCTAGTATACTCTCCTGGCCATGAGTGTTGCCATTACTATACTCCCTCCCCATCTAGGTACCCTACCTTGTTTGCAACATGTAGCGATGTATCTAGTCAAGAAAGGTTATGTATGGCGCTTGAGTCCCTCTGCAGTAGTATCAAAGTACCTTACCTCGCAACGTATTTAGCCCTGCGAGATCAACATAGTACCACAGTCTATGTCTTGGTACTCATTTGGAGCCCAGGTTCTGCAAATGGAATGGGGATGATAAAACCATAGGCGGACAAGAGAGAAGATCTAAAGCAGTTTATATTTTGGACGTCCTTTATGGTCGACCTGTAAAAGACAAACGAGAGTAAATCTTATCATATAATGTAAGTTCAACTTGTCCTTTGTCTTTTTTTTTATAAAAGGCAACTTTAGAGTCTGTTAGTTTGGGCTTAACAGACCAAAGCGGAGGTACCAAATGTTACATGCCCAATTTGCCCACGCTGTAGGCCTGTGAGCTCACGGCGAGAAAACTTAGAGGGAAATTGGTCAGCCGCATCCAATAATTTTACAATTCCAATTATAACATGAATAGTTAACAACTTGCATGTTAAGGTATAGCTATGCGTATAGATTAATAGAATATAATCGATATACAGATATGTAGTCAGCTACACTCATTTTTCGTTCGACTATGTTCTGACACCGCGTAAACCATCTAGGCCTTTGTAGGTCTATGAGTGTTCGCTGTGAACGTCATCAGTTAATTACATATAGTCCTGTAGGACTAAAGCGAAGCCTATCCGAATGTCATCAATCGATTGTAGGTCCGACCAACTGGTCGCTGGTGGCTCCCGACTGCAGCAGTGATCGCTGGAGACAGACACCGATCGACATTCAGACGACCTTAACACAGCTGGACGAAACAATGACCGACATCAGCCTGACTGTTACTGACCCTGGACCGGACCAGAAGGTCACCATGCTCAACAACGGACACACAGGTAGGCCTAAGCCGAGGGAGAGAGATTGCCTCTTACATCACTCTTAAAGACCACGACGCAAACCCAAGAGTAAGTTTCAGGTGACGGGTAACAGTTTGAGTTAATTGACAATAAGAACGAAATAGACACGTGACCATCGACTGATGCGTTGAGCCTTATTATAGTGGCGCTATAGAAGGTCTTAGATTAGATCACTGGCAGTTTTAAAAGCTAATGGTTAGTTACTGTTTAACAAAACTGTGTCACAACGAAGATGCTTAACGTCGCCCTCCTCCTCCTTTATCCAGGCTTGGGACTGGCACTACCAGAGTACGGGCATTGGCGGAGTTGAAACACTATTTGTTGTTTAGGCTGTTAATATCTTCTTCTTCTTCAGTGTTGTATCCAGATCCACGTATCCACCAATGAAGCCAATTCTCTATGTTGTGCCTTAAGTTCTTCTTAACTTCTAACTTCTCTAGATGTAGTCAAGTCAGGTTCTTGTTCATCGCCCAACCTATAGAATTTAGCGAACAGGTTATAACACTTCATACGCTTCATATGATCAGAACATGTGTGATTATCGTCCCTGGGCATAAGAATTTTAAAAAAACTGACTTCCGAGCGACTTTTCGCTTTCTTGCAAGTCTGTATGACTCATAAGCGTCGCCCCATTTCAAGAGAGTCGATGGGATACAAAGCTGGACGTGTTTTATTTGGTTAGTGAACGTTGTTTTCGACAATGCGATACGTGTCAGTGGAGGAAAGCTCGAGAATGTGTTCCGTGTGGCTGGGGTTCATTTCCATTGGGGAGCCTCCGACTACACTGGATCTGAACATACCATCAATGGAGAGCGGTTCCCACTCGAGGTAGTACAAGCATGCATAGACTATTTATACCTAACTATATGTAGTCTCACGCATATATACATGCATGCATGAAGGTACATTCACACTATATGTACATACATACATAAATACATTCATAGGCGCCGACTCCACATGGCAGTGCATATTTTAAGGAATTTAGACTACTGGGACAAATCTTGCGTTCTACACTAATTCTCATTTCACTACTGGGGCAAATCTTAAAACTCCTGCAACATTTGTCCCACTAGCTGTACTTTACACATACATTGCCTGGGACAAATCAGCCTAACTACTGGGACAAATCCTAAGACTACTGGGACATTTGTCCCACTAGTTATAGCCTACAGTTAAAATATGCCCTGCCACATGGGCAACAGGGACTTTCGCCCCAGTACTCGCCAAGGTTCTGAGGCGAAAGTATAGTTTCGCCCCAGTACTTTATGGCCATTCAAAATATCAAAAGTTCAAAATGCTTAATAAAACTTACTTAAGAGCATTTTCTGGTCTCAGGCGACTGAAAATGTATTTGCGAAACACTATGATACAGACGAGATTAAACACCGTTGTCGGCTGGATGACACTGTAATAGGCAGGGATGGAGCCTGTTACCATTGCATTACACCAGAAATATGCATTCATAATGCAATCTTTAAAATCCCCATATATTTGCTAAGCAGTGTCCCATATTGCACAGTATTTTAACATGTGTCCCTTTTTTGGAAATTTTGTCCCATACTTATACAGCCTGTCCCATAAATTTTTGCAGAAATTCAACAGTTCAGTTTAACTAAAATGTATAATTTTCCTAAACCAGTTTTCTTTCACCAAAAAATGCGCTAAAATTCACCTACGGCATTGTAGAAATCAAAACAAAATTCCGGGAGAGGACCCCAAACCCTCACTTCAAGGGGAGGAAAAGAGGGAATTATTAAGGGGTAAGGGTGGGGTAGGGGTAGGTGATGTAGGGAAGGGGTCTACAATAAGGGGATTTGCTTTCAGCTTACAGAGATAGTAGGCCCTGGAAAGAACTTGAGGAAAGAGGGGACTCGGGGAGAGGGAAGACAGGGAAGGATGAGAGATGGGATCATCCGACCATGGGAATGAAATTCTTGCCCCAGTACCTTTTTCTGAAAGTCGGCGCCTATGAATACATTCATACATACATACGTTCGTGCGTACATACATAATTTGTCATCGCAAATTTATACTAGTGTTATTTCAAGAAACACAAGTGAGAGACTTTAAGGACCTGACAACACAAACCATGCTTCGGCATGTGAATGTCGACCTCTGTATATTATATATAAAATATATAATAACGTTTCGCAATAAATATTATATAGACTAATAATGCGTTATAAATAATTCATAATATATAACTTTGTGCGTATCATATATTATGCAGCAGGCCCCTATTTATGATGCATAATATAAAATAGGCCTGCCATGGGCCTAATTATATATAATATAGAAAGATAGAGATAGACAGACAGACAGACAGAGAGGTCAACATTCACACGCCGAAACGGTAGAGAGTGTGCAGTGCTGTGCACTGTGCACTGTGCATCTGAACTGATTTTGCTTGTCTCATTTTATTCTCTTCTTTTATTGTGGTCTATACTCCTCCAATTCGTTCGTTCCGATTTCTTGACACACACACACACACCTACACACACACACACACACACACACACACACACACACACACACACACACACACACACACACACACACACACACACACACACACACACACACACACACACACACACACACACACACACACACACACACACACACACACACACACACACACACACCTACACACACACACACACACACACACACACACACACACACCTCAAGAACTAGACTGAGACCAAGACCCAATAAATCACATTCATGTCAAGACTTCTATTCCTTAGTCCTACTGAAAAAATTGTCAAGTCGGAAAACTCGCTATTTTAATGAAAATGTGAGTCTTTTATTTTACTCAAGCAAATTAACTTTAAATCCAGACTGCAGAGAATTCCGAATTCGTATTTACAAAAGTCCTTCATGCAAACTGTTATTCCAAATGCCTTTTGTTTTTTATAAAAACCAATTTGCTCAGAATTTTCTGACCAAGGCGTTCCTGGCGGGGCCTCATAAAAATTCCGCCACGTGAAAAAGTACGTTGTACAGGTGCTGAAGTCGCTGGCACACACAGTAGCTTTTCAAGCACTGGATGTTAATGTAATGTGTAGTGTCTTTTTGAAATCCTCCCGTGGTTTGTCAGACCATCTGGCTTCAGAAGCAAGTCTCGGTAGGGCTTCCAGATACAGCATAACTGTTGCTGCTGCTGATGGGTTTTCTAGACCAACAAGACTTGTATCCGTCCGTAGATCTATATTTGTCTTATGACGCAAATAGGCTTGATAAATTTTTTAATTCTTACGTCTTGTTAAATGGCAGTTCATATTGACAGCCGAGTCTTGGTCTTGTGAGTCCAAGACCAAGACTTTGAACCTCAAGACCAAGACCATGAGATCAAGACTTTTGGTCTCAAGACCAAGACCAAGACTTTTAAAAACGAACTCAAGTGCACTCGAGACCCGAGGACAACAGGACTGGTTTAAGTTAAGCTAATGTGAATGCGTTTAGCTTTAATGCAGAGTTGGAAGTTGAGTTGGGGCCTACGAATGCAAGAGTGCCTAGGGCCTACGATGACCTTAAAACGGCTCTGACCGCTTCCACGCTTGTCCACTCATTTGTCGTATCTCGCCTTGACTATTGCATACCTTGGTCTCCCAGCGGCTCGGATTGGGTGCTTGGACCGGGTCCTGCGCGCAGCAAATAAGTAAATAAGTAAAGGTGGCCTTATTGGTCGCATCCCAAGATTTGGCCATGTCACCGAGTACATGCGGGATGTTTTGCATTGGCATCCAATCCCGCAGCGTATTGCCTATCGGGTCTCTGCCCTAGTATGGCGCTGTCTTGTGGGTGAGGCCCCTGTGTATTTGCGAGAGCATTGCCGCTCTACCCTGAACATCCAGCGCCGTGGTTCCCTGCGCTCTTGTAAGCAGGCTCAGCTTCTAGTTCCACACTCACGGACCGCCCTTAGACAGCGCCGTGCTTTTTCCATCGCTGGCCCTGCCATCTGGAATGGGCTCCCTGTAGCCCTTCGCTTGGTCCCAACTCCCAAGCACCCATTCCGCCACATTTTATTAAAATCTCAAGACTGTACTCTTCAGCCGGGGTTGGGTCGGGAGTGCTTCTGAGTAGATAACCTGAAGAGGCGCTATATAAATTCTCCGTATGAATGAATGAATATATAGCGGCCGTTTCCTCCGACCGCGTCCTCGTGACTTTTCGCTTCCTTGCAAGGACGACTGTAACTTTATACCTAGAGTTTTAGACAAAAATATATATTGATTACTTTTATCTTTTTATCAACTACCTTTAAACAACTCATCTAATCCTTTTATAACTGCAACCATTTGTAGTGTAGGCCTATTCAAGTTGCATTTTGACAGCTTGTATTAGTAATAAACGAAAATTGATTGATTGATTGATTGACTATATAGTTATGTAAATGGACCTAGTGAAATAGTATTTAAATAGTATGTGCTTATTTACCATTTATTACTAAGTAGGCCTAAACAGTAAACCACCAGTCTGCAGAGAATAAATTAAATTTACTTCTTTAATAACTTAATTATTATGATTATTATTAATTATAAATTCTCTAACTCTAGCTATTATAATGTATATGCAATTTACATATATAGGGTCTAACCTCTATGTTCATAAAACTCTAACTATTAATGATGCTGCATTCGATATTGCTGGACACAGATTTTGCGTTCCTTGTCCAACCCGTTGGAATTCGTATTATCATGACCGTTAGGAATTTACTCAATGCTGATCGAAGGAATACTGAGAAGAAAAGGGGTGGATTGGAGAGAAAGAAGATTGATAGGTAATCTATACATGGGACAAAGAGTGAAAATAAGAGTTGATGGAGAGTACTCAGAACCAGGAAAAATAGGAAGAGGGGTAAGACAAGGATGCCCACTGTCACCAATCCTATTCAACATCTATATAGAAGAGATCATAAGAGAAACGCTAGAGGATATGGAGGAGGGGATAAAGGTAGGAGGAAGAAGGGTGAAGGCATTGAGATTTGCAGATGACCAGGCGATGCTGGCAACTAGCCAGGAGGGCTTACAAAGGATGATGGATCGTCTAAATGCGATATCGCTGGAATATGAAATGAAAATAAACGTAAAGAAGACAAAGGTAATGAAGATAAGCAAGAGAAGCGGTATAACACCACAAACAATTAAGATCACACTAAACGGAGAAGAAATAGAACAGGTGGAGAAGTTTTGCTATCTAGGAAGTGTGATCACAGACGATGCAAGATGCCACGAGGAAATAAAGAGAAGAATATCCATGGGAAAAGATGCATTTTATAAAAGAGGAGAGCTGATGAGAGGAAGCTTAAGCAAGAAACTAAAGAAGAGAATGGTGAAGACACTGGTGTGGAGTGTTGTTCTGTATGGCTCCGAGACATGGACAATGAGGAAGGACGACATAAAAAGATTGGAGGCCTTTGAGATGTGGGTGTGGCGCAGAATGGAGAGAGTTAGCTGGACGGAACGGAGGACGAACGAGGAAATCCTGCAAAGGGTAGAAGAACAGAGATCACTCATAAGTACTATGCGCGGACGACAAAGGAAATGGATCGGGCACATCCTAAGGAGTGAGACACTGCTAAGAGACATCACAGAGGGAAGGATGGAGGGGAGAAAGACGCGAGGAAGACCCAGGGCAATGCTGCTAGACTGGATGATGACAAAAGAAGAAGGATACAGTGGACTAAAGAGAAGAGCACAAGACAGAGAACGATGGCGTCATTGGTCATACGAACCTGCCGGTGGGCAGAGAACATAAAGAAGAAGAAGAAGAAGATCGAAGCTAAAAGTTAGTAATTGTAATTGTAATCGAGAATTTATATAGCACCACTCATAATCAGAGGCGCTCCCTACCCGGGTCAATGTCTTCACTGACAAAGAGAAATGTTTTCAGGCAATTGCAGTGATATTTCCGTTAACGAAAATTAAAATTAGAAGTAAAAATAAATGATTTCGTTAATGAGAACTAGAAGTAAAAGTAGGAATTATTTCAGCAGAAAAAACGAAATTAGGAATTGAATTAGAAATTATTTCCCGAACTAAAATTATGAACGAAATTAACAATTATTTTAAGAAGTAAAATCATTTTACTTCTTGTGGTGTTTAACTTAAGTTGAGATGAAGGGGAGTAAAATTGCTCGCGATCCAAACACAAAATCCATTGGAAAACTTTGGTTGATGTGAAGCCCCTGCGCATACCATTCATTTCTCTCGATGTAATATACTTTCTTTGGTCTTCGTTGTGTAATCGGCCTAATTGTCTCACTACACTTGCGTACCAAGGACCTTTCATACAAGAAGGAAATGAGAACTAATATAGAATCCTTGCTTGTGTACTAACGACCTCAGTTTCGTACGCCATTTTTTTTATTTAGGGTTCGATCGTTAAATTGTTAAATTATGAGTTTATCGAGAATGTTGGTTGGAAGGAAGCGAGATAGGCCGTTTTTGGATTTTTCATTTTGACGAAAATACAGGCAGATCTACATGCCAAGAACCAACTGAGAAAATGCCGGAGTTTGTGGAACAGCACTTGCTAGAAAAAATAAAAGCATTACAAGTCTTGGGAGGGGAATAGATGCTGCATTGTTAGACTAACGTTCCACCCCTTGTTTTACTTCAGTTTTCTCTTTCTTGAGACAAGTTTGGCGCGTTTCTGCATGCAAGCGATGCAAACTTTTACAGCGCGGAAATTAATAATTATTTGGAAAACTAAAATAAGAAGTAAAATTATTTGAGAACTAAAATTGGAATGAGAAGTAAAATTATTTGTGAAGTAAAATTAGAATTAGAAGTAAAATTCAAGAGCTCAGAACTGAATTAAAACTGAATTAGGAATTATTTTTAGAAGTAAAATATCACTGGGCAATTGCAGAACTGGACTGTCAGGAGAGAGAGCGGAGGTCAAGCTGCACTACTGGCTGAAAATCTAGTTAAATGTAATGCCAATTACAATGACTAAACCTCTTGATGCTACACTACTTGCGAGCATCGAGAAACAATTTGGACGTCGCTTTGACGATAGTGAATTCCTCATAGAAGCAGTTTGTCATCTAATATTCAAACTCAGTTGGATTTAAAACCCGGAAGTGAAAGTCAGATGCTCCATGCTTCTGCAGCAAGCAACAGAGAACGTGACTGATGAAAGTGACACTCACAGTGACACTCACAGTGACAAAGCATTGCCGTCCAATTCGGTGTATATGCAGTGATAACTTCTTCGATGATTTATCAACTATGCAAGAAGAGGATCCTCATTTGAAGTATCTGAATGATATGTCACGTGAACTAGAAATACTGGACCATCATCCATGAATCAAGTCGGTGTTTTGAGCTTCAACACAACCATTCCATCCTGTGCTCCAGTAGAGAGACTAGTTAGTTATGCAGCACTAATTCTCACCAAGAAAAGGAATCGCTTATCCGATCAAACTTTTTAACAGTTGCACTTAGGCCTACTTAAGGTTAACCAGAACTACTAACAGAATGCTAATACAATAGAAAATAGCAAGCTTTCTAACCGATCATCTGTAGGCCTAATTGAAACCGACCATCTATACATATGATATCCACGGAGCGTGTGCCTGTCGATAAACGCTCTGGAATCTATTGTGAAACAGAAACCGTTTGTGACGTCAGTACTGCGGTCTTGACGACGGCGAACAGAGCATTTTAACCAACGATACATATAAGCCTATATACACTGCCGTCATAATATGACGGGTAAATACTCTAGTATAAATAGTTTTAAAATAGTCATGTAGTATGTGCAATAGTCCACAGCTATTTTGAATACTATCTAAATAGTTTCCTACAGTAGGCCTATACTATTCACTATTCTATTTAATTAGTCACCCTGATTATTTATCCCAATAATGTAGGCCTATATTGTCTATCTAGAACACACAGGCAGCTACAGTAATCTACATTGTACTGAACAGCGTACGAAATCTATTGTTTGATGATATGCATAGATGCACATCGTGTCGTACGACGAAGAGCGATTCAGTGGTCTGGCCGAGACTCTGTCTTCCTACAACTCTTTAGCCGTCCTGGGAGTTCTCTTTACGGTAGGTTCATTGGAAGCTAGTCATGCTTTTAACAAACCCGTTAAGTATATGTAACTGATATAACTACTTCTATAGCGCCTTTACTAAAACCACACAAGGCATCAATTGATGGTCGCTTCAAGTGAAATCGCAATTAAAATTATTGTAAGGGGCCATCCATATATTACGTATGCAAAAATCCGGGAAAATTGGACCCCCTCCCCCCTGTTCGCAAGCGTGCTTTCTTCCACACCCCCCCCCGCGTACGTACACTTGACGCCCCCGCCCGAAGACCAGCTGCAGAAAGTGTCTCGAAAGTCTGCACTTTAGGCCAGATTGAAGGATGAGTGAGGGCCAATATAGACAAATTATAGGTATCTCGTTCACAGCACAGAATAACTTCATATGTCTTTTATATAATGTAATAAAATGCCATCGGATGACTATAGGACAATACAGAGTTATAAATAGGCTAATGTGGACGTCATAATTAGAAATTTATTTTGCGTACGTACACTTTTGTCCCCCCCTCCCCCCCCCGTTCGCACCCGTACGCAAAATCGCCAAAATCCGACCCCGCGACCCCCCCTCAGTGCGTACGTAATATGTGGACGGCCCCTAATCCGTTGACGAAGCCCGGTCAAATGCTGCTAGGTAAGAGATGCCAAAAATCAGGGTCTGGTGGGTGATCAAGTTGAAACATACGAGTCTTATTATAGGCCTATTTACACCTTATTGACATTTAAGAACTGACAGAAAGAACAGAACTAGGCAACGAAGTTCAAAGTTTCGGACGAGTTACTAAGAACGCCAGAGTCCAAAACTGCTCTCGTTCTTTAAACTGCCTATTGATTTTTGGCAATTATGGCCGCTGATATTTTTTGCTATTTTAATTGGTTTTTATAAAGTTACAGTGCTTACATTCTATATCATTTTTTTATAAGTATTGCAGTGGTCACATTTTCAGGTTGAGTAGGCCTACTGACTTATTTTAAGAAGGTTATGGTTAGACAGTTTACAATGCCCTAGCCTTAATTTGGTAACTAATCGTTCTATACATCGTTTATACGATTTAAGTTTTATCAAATCAGTGCAGTTCTGAAGTCTGGCGTGTGCATTCTTCTTGTCTCAAAGATAACCCTATGACAGTCCTATGTATAGGCTACGTATCTATGTTATCATAAGTTTATAGCATCTTTCAGTTCTTTACTTACTTCAGTGTTTACAGAGAAGTGTGCAATTGCTTCCTGCCATAATTAGTCGGTTTCACAATCCAGGTTATACCACGGGGCTTGGTATCCATGCAAAGGTCATACTGGTTTTGAGACGACAGTTTGTAATAGGCTAACTTAAGAACTGAGAACTAAGTTTGGCTTTGAGATCTGTGTTCGAGACGGGATGGCTTCCACACTGTAAATCAATGACTCAGTAAAGATAATAACTGATCTTGCTAGACAGCCAATTTAGAGAATATTACAAATAGTTCTCCAGTAAAAAAATGGAGTTATCAGTAGGCATAATTTGTGCTTTGGTGTATCAGAGATTATTTTCCCTTCTATTGGACCATCGATTCGAGGGTTCTAGGTACTCTTTCAAATTGTACTCATGGGTTTGGTACCTGCTTTGGTTTCCATAGTGACTTTTTCGTCAATCTTCGACGATTGATTTAGCTGGATTATTTCGGGAATGGCATATTGTAACTGCAGTTAATTAGTGTTTAATTATCCAGGACTTACGTACTAGTTGTTTACTTACATTTGTAACCGAAGTAAATAAGTAAAGGTGGTATAGGCCCTACATGTAGGCCCTATTTGGAGAAGTCTACGCCTCACGAAGTATAATACGAAGCTCAGGAAAAACAAGTGAGCGTCGTGTCCTTTATTTTCTGACAGTGCGTATTATGTAAACAGAAGCAGACCCAGCACAGAACCTTGTGTAACAGCACAGTTCAATGTAGTGGGAGCCGAAGTCAGCTCATAGATTTGAACTTATGAGTTTGATCGAACCAACGGAGAGCCGAGCCAGAAATGCCCCTTCGAATTATAACAATTTTCTGCTAAGCTTACTCGCAAGAAATCCAAAATACGAGCTTTTTTTAAACTGTAAACTAAGCATTTTTAGCGCATAATATTAAATGCTAAGTGAAGTTTTGTGAAATGATAGGTTTATATGTAGGTCTAAATTAATGGCATTCGACACTAGACCTACTCGAAATTTGTGCACAAACATCATTAATTTTACTATCGCAGATATCGAAGGACGACAATCCTGCCATTGAACCCATTGTCTCCAGCCTAATGAAGGTCCAGATACCAGGTAAGTCTCAAAATTAATTAGGCATGACTGACTAGATAATAGGCCATATATCTTCAAAACTTCCATCAACCTTACAGACAGGCTCAGACGCGATCTGACGCATTGGCAATTCAGACGGCAAGAGAATTATAATTATATAGCTGGCAAATCTAACTAAGGTCTTCTCTCTACACAAGTCATATGCAATTAATTACATTGAATAGCATCTATATTAAGAGAATGGCATGTTGTACGTGTACCTCGTTGTTACTGCACGTGCAATGTGCATGGTTGTACAGTCACTCGATGGCATGTAGTCATTCGACAGTCAACTCAACAGGAATTAGAATTCAGGTCCAGCCTCGGTCGCAATCTGAGAGGAATTTTTTGGAACCTATAGTGAGAACGTTATTTTTCTCTTCTATCGTCTTCCCACATCAATCCAATATGGTTTAATGCCATCGTGTTCCGGGATTGAAGAGCCGGACAGCTGAAAGATTAGCCATTCCAGAACTGTATACGCATCAGGCATGCATACCTATACAATCGCATATTGGGGGGTCCATAGAGTAGTGGTAACATCACTGGCGTGAAGAGCAAGAGGTAGCGGGATCGCTTCCCGCAACCTCCCCAAATTTAGGTCCACTCAGCCTTTCATTCGCGAGATGGCGCGTTGTTAAAATGAGATGTAGGACGTGATGGGCGCCTTGCATGGCTGCCGTGTACAGTTAAATTCGACTCCTGTAATAACTTGTGATCATCCGTTCATACTGATTTGTAATCATACTGCGTTATTGTCAGTTTGAAGATATTAAACGAAGATTATTATTATATATACATAAACACATAGGCTGCGTACTATATACATACAATTCGGGCTTACAGTCCACACAAAACATTGAATTTTAGCCGAATACAGTAAATCAGTCCTTATTTCACAGCCTTTTAACAATTATTCAACTATAGGTTGTGATATTGCACTGGACAAAGAAGATTTTGCTTCCTGAGTACGTAGGGCCCTGACTGGATGTATTGCATATTGTGGATTTTGGTCACAAAAATCACATTCAAATTTTTCGATCACGTACCATTTTTGGAATTTTCTCACACGCATTTGCCGTGCAACATGTGACATTGTGCTGTCTGTCTGAGAGCTCGAAGTCAATGCACATTCGCAGTCCCTCGATACGGCGAGAACAGAATGATCACGTGACGGACTGTTAATTACTTCTGTCTGACTAATAACGTTTCTGGCTTCTCTGATAAAATAAGAAATCTAGTGAATACCCCAATCTGCCTACTTCGGTCATGAGACGACGAGTGCTGAATCTGAATGACGATAGTTTGCAAGTAGCGAAGTCACCAGAGACATGGAGCTTATAGACGAGGTAAAAGATGTTACAATGCGTGTCAAACGTGTAAACGACATTAATTAAGAATATTTTGAACCGTTTATATCCGGTGAGCCATATCTAATTAGACAGTCAGAATCAAATGACCTGGTTAGGAGACTTAAGTTTGTCAAAAACAAAAGCAGCATTAATTAGATCAACGCTACAAGAATAGGGTTTGCTGTCGCCAGATCCGAAAAATTTGTCTTTCGAACCCGCCAAGAAGACATAATAAAATGTACGCAGGTTGACAACCAAGTATATAGGGCCTATGTATACTGTTGTTTAATTTGCGAATAGAACAGTCGTGCTACAGAGTCTAATTACATTAAAAAGAATAAATAGGTCGCTATGTAAGCGTTTGGTTCCAAACCAGAAACTATAGTAGCTGTCTATACGTGGCTCATAAACCCCCTGTCGACAAAAGACCTCTACCTCTTCTTATAAAACTCAGACTGATGAGAAATATCGTGAATAAACAGGGAAGAAGAATGATCTCGATATCTGTGGCAATATTTCCAAGAATAATCGACGCCTAGATTAAGAAAGACATTTTCTTGGGCCACTAATCGCAAATCAGACACGTCATCATTGACAATGGGTTAGAAGATCTGCTAGTGGGGCCAGAGAAACTCCCATGTACGGCATTCAAGGACGTTATTTAGAATTTTATTAGCAACTATAGATACACCAAACTATACGTCCAGCTGGTTAACAACATGCTTCAAGCATACAAAATCATGAAGTGCAACATATATGCCGCTGAAGATTAATTTCCTACATTCACTCTTGGACTTCTTCCCTGTTAATCTTGGTGCAGTCAGTGGCGAACATAGCAATGTTTCACCAATAGAACATAGCATGACATGATATGATATAATAATTATGCCGACGTCTGTAACATTATAACATGAAAGCTGTGGTCATCGTTTTGTTTTAGCTACTTCAACCAGCATTCCTTATTTCGATCTACGGACTTTGCTACCTGCCAAATACAGCACCCATTTCTACCGTTATTTTGGATCGCTTACGACTCCACCTTGCTCAGAAGTCGTCATCTGGACGGTCTTCAAACACCCACAGAACATCTCTCATGCACAGGTAGAATAGTAGGTGTAAAACGATGTTTGGAGCCAACGGGACATCACAGATTATTTATTTAGCTTTTGCAGTTTGCGCATAGCCACTCAACAGCAGCCACTCAACAGCAGCCACAGATGTAATCTGTGTTGCCACTCAACAGCAACACAGATCACATGACAGGAAGCGCCGTCGCCCCAGATACGTCCATAAAAGTGTTAGCTTCCGGTTGAGTTGGCAAATTTTCGCCAGCTGACAAACCTCTGCGCATCGACAGACGAGGTCTAAGCCGAAGCCTAAAATGAATCTGCATTTGTGAAAGCGTACAAATAGGACCTGTTGAGGTCGGCCAACACAAAGTGCAAGTTAAGCTAAGGCCAACCCCCCCCCCAATGATTCCATAGGGCGGTGGAACAGGCGGATCGAAAGTCCACAGCAGTGGAGGGCATTGGATCTCGAGGCCCTGGAGCGGTGCAGAGCCTTTTGATGAGCAACGCGTGTGGGCATTCTCTCAACCTCACATGATAAGCACGTTTTTGCGTCTTTATTGAGGATTCCTCGATCGTGATGTGCTCCTGGTGGATCTTGTTTTCATGGGCTGAAACTTCTCGACTTCATCCAGGAAAAGTTTACACTCTATGTCGCCGATCATGGCGTCTTCGAGGGCCTTCGAAATGTGGCTGTGGACGATGTGTAGTATGTTGCAGGAGTGGACGCTAGGCGATCCTCGTTCTTCCAACTCTCGATCATCATTTCTCCGTCCCATCAAGCGAGGTAGCAGTAGTACTTGCCTATTTCCGTCTCCTCATGCAAACAGATATTGCAGGACTTCGAAGTGCCTTGTCGACCGCCATACTATTCTTTACAAAACGGATCTAACTGATAGCGCACAAATATCTGAAAGTTCTTAGCCATGTGTCTCTTTACTCGGCAGTAAGGATCGTCAGCCCCTAGATGATGTACTTGTAAGTGAACATTTATATAGCGCCGCTCAAAGAGCAGGACAAATCAAAGGCGCGCTCTGCGCTAGTCTGTGGATACGATGTTAAATGTAATTAAGAATTAAAATATTAATTACATCATATTGTAAAACAATACACAGTAAACTAGAACAGTCCCCATTGGCTGCCCACGCGCACACGTGGAGCCAACTAACGAATTCCCGTCAACAGTTATCAGATGGCATGGACGTTCAGAGTCTCTGGACCAAGTTGCGTCGATTGGATCGAGAGACGACAGGTGAGAGTTCACGCAGCACACGGTGACGCTGTCGCCGAACACTCTCGTTGGTAGAAGAGGCGCACGTCCGGCTATTCGTCACGGACGCCAGGTGTACGTGGACACACAGGCCATCGTGGTCTGTCGATCGATAGATTGAAGCGCCACCTGCAGTGGCTAACGGTCGAGGTCACCCAATGACCCGAGATGAAATACTCGGCTGTAGACATCATACACGGTCCATATATTCTATACTCGATCGGAGTTCAGTACCTGATGCAGTCACTTAGGGTCGTAGGCGAAGGCGACTTTTGTAAAATAGGCCTACCTTCTAAACGTGGAAAATCCTTGGCAGAAACGAAGAATAAATCTCGTACGCAAACCTAGCATCAGTAATATCCAACATGTTCGAAATTACTGAGCGAATTCTGCATTTATACAAAATAATAATAATAGGCCTTCAACGAACGAGTACAGATATCATGATATGTATGATACGTCCATCGCAATCTCAGAATAGTGGACCGCCAAATGCGTCTTCCAATATAAGGGGGTTTCTAAATTGCCCTCCCCTAAACGCTCCAGCTGAGCATCCAGCACATGGCACGTTCAGTATCAATGCTCCTCACCGCCAAATTGACCTGCCTGCGAGTCTGCAACACATTTACAGGCATTGTATCCATGCCGTAACCCACTCACCACCTATTCTGAAGTTGAAGGCCATGTAAGGCTGCTGCCGACGGTTATGGTCATGGAATGAGCTATATTGCATTGTATTGTATCTAGACATTTATAAAGCTCCTCTCGCAGAATGACTATTCAGAGGCGCTCTCAGCACAGAAGCCCCAGGGAAACAGAAATGCCTTTAGATAACGTGAGACTGATGAGGAAAAGCCAGTCATTACTTTGGCCCTAAGCAGAGGGGGAAGGTCATTCCAGATAGTGGGACCCACTACAGCAAACGCCCGGTGCTGGGCCAAGGCAGTTGTAGCCCTGGGAACAAAAAGATCAAGCCGATTTACAAAGCTCAACGAGGTGAAGAAGATGCAGATAGCGGCTTTCGCAGATAGTTCGAGAAATATTTTGGTTCAGTACTCTGCTGAGATTTAGAGACAAGGAAGAGGATCTTATACCGGATGTGCGCGACAATATGGAGCCAGTGCAGGCAGGACATCAAGCATGTAAGTAGACCAGTCTTGTTGTCAAGACCTTAAACCTCAAGACCAAGACCAAGACCAAGACTTTGAACCTCAAGACCAAGACCAAGACCAAGACCCAAAAAATCGCATTCAGTCCATGACTTCTTTCCTAAAAAAATTGTCAAGTCGGACTACTCGCTATTTTAATGAAAACATGAGTCTTTTATTTTATTCAGGCAAATTAACTTTAAATGCAGACTGCAGAGAATTCAGAATTCGTATTTACAAAAGTCCTTCATGCAAAATGTTATTCCAGATGCCTTTTGTATTTTATAAAAACCAATTCGCTCAGAATTTTCTGTGGGCCTCATAAAAATTCCGCCATGTGAAAAAATACTTTCCATAGGTGCTGAAATCCCTGGCACACACAGTAGCCTTTCAAGAACTGAATGTAAATGTACAAATCGTGAGCCTTTTTGAAATCCATCCATGGTTTATCAGACCGTCTGGCTTCAGAAAAAGTCTCGGCAGGGCTTCCAGACACAGCATAGGCCTAACTTAATTGCTGCTGCCGATGTGTTTTCCTGACCAACAAGTTGAACAAGACTTGTATCCGTCCGTAGGTATTTGTCGTAGGCTATGATGCTAACAGGCTTGATAAATTTTTAAATTCTTTAGTTTTTTTTAAATGACTGTTCATATTGACAGCCGGTCTTGGTCTTGCGAGACCAAGACCAAGACTTTGAACCTCAAGCCCAAGACCAAGACCAAGACTTTGAACCTCAAGACCAAGATCAAGACCAAGACCAAGACTTTGAACCTCAAGACCAAGACCAAGACTTTTAAAAACGAACTCGAGTGCACTCGAGACCAAGACCTTGGTCTCGAGGACAACAAGTCTGAAGTAGACAGAGAGAATGGGCAAAGCGAGTACAGTATAGGCCTACCCAGCCTTTGATCTATTGCTGGAACGGAACTGCTAAGGCCCCATAATCTCTATAGACTATCAACATAAACCAATTGTGACCGCGTGGTGGCCTGCCTAACGCCGACCAATCTCGATCAGACGGTAACGTAAAGACAGCGCACCCATCAGCTGAGCGGTGTATAGTAAAGCCACGTTCTTCTCTGGCCCGCTGACAGTAAGCTACGTTTAGCGCACATAAAAGGATCGTGTATCCGAGTGGGTACATATAGGCCTACGCCTCTGGCCTGGCTCTGCCAAATGTATATTAGTCAACAAAATGCAATGTTGGACATGCATCCCGGATGGAAATTAGTTATATGGATAAGATTTTAATAGAATAACTTTTTAACCTAACGGAGTCGTAGACTCGTTACAACAAGATTGTAATGCAACAGGACGAATTAATACCTTAAGAGCAGTTGCCTACTGCAGAGTTAGGCCTACCTGTATTGTAAAAGCCTGCAATTTGTAGAGACCAATTAGAGGTTTGAATTAGAAGACTGTGTGCAACGGGACTTGATTGTTATCAATCAAGTCCCTTATGGCCACTGGCGTAAACTTGCCCAAAATATTGGGGGCATGGGTCTGGACCAGAAAAACAAGTTTTTTCAATATGAAAAGTTGGGTTTTTGTTGTTTTTTTCGTTTTTATGGTTTTTGTTATTTTGGTTGTTTTAAGATTTTCGGATTTCGGATGATAAAAATCATGAAAATGGCATGAACAAGACCTCCAACTCAGTTTAATTCAGTTGCGATTTCCGAAAATTAAAAATCATTAAATCAATGTAATTAAAATAACTTCTACAAATAGGCCCTATAAGAAATTTATTTTTACAAAAAATAAAAACAAATTTTGTGGTTTTCCTTTTCTTTTGGTTTTGCTTAAAACCAAAAACCGAAAAAACTTTTTTCACCTCATATCTGGACAGTCAGCAAAGGCTTCCGGTTTACGTTAATGCGTATGAAATGGGGCGTTTTGTTTACATGTAAATTTGTTTCATATTGAAGATATTAAAGATAAAAACAAATCTTAGTTTTCATTATGAATTTCTGATAGTATTTCAGTTCTGTGTCTCTGTTTTTATGTTTCTGAATAAATTCGTCTATATTGAAACATAATATTTTAATATTTGAAGAAATTCTCCTCTCGATTTTGGGGGGGGGATTGCCCAGGCTCCTCAATTATTGGGGGGCACGTGCCCCGGCTGACCCCCCAGAGTCTACGCCTATGCTTATGGCTGAAGCACCACTTAAGCGGCCAATTAATTAATTGAGTTGAGGTGGAAAGATGAAAATGTCGATGTCGTTTCAGATGGCCAGATTCCGCGAGCTGTACGAGGTCAAGACTGACGACGACTCTGTTTACCTAAGACACAACTGGCGACCACTTCAGCCGATCTACAATCGCACAGTAGCTCGCAGTTTCCTTAAACTACCTCGTCGACATCCCCGACCACCAGTTGCTCAGATGACGACCACAACCCAAAAGACACCTGTTCACACTGCACCAGCGGCAGTGGCCGTGGCAGGCGTGGAAAAGTCTGTGACCGGGTGCAACTGTCAAAGGAAGTCATCCTCCGATGGACTCCATTCTCGTCGATCAACCATAACGATGTTACATAGTTCAGTTGTTCTCTTAACACTCTTTATACTGTCGACTCCATAGTTACGAAAGAGGCGCGAACAGTAATTATATATATCTTTTATTCACCAAATAGGTTATGGTAGCACAGAAGCAAATGATAGGCCCCTACAGCATTCTTCGGACAGTAGACCTGCCCGTATAATTACTACTTAAACATATTACAGAGTCCACATTTCCTTGATACAAATTATACTATGTGCATAGGAGATCACACACAAAATTTACAAGAGTTCCCTATAATTGGACCTCTTCGAAAGAGTCTTGTTCGTCTTGGCATCCAGCAGTCCTTAATGTTAGGCCTATATTCCTGCTTAAAGTGCAGTATGTCCTCAACACGGCACTGCAGACTGACCTTGAAGATCTTACAGCAGGCCCAACGACAGAAATTCAGGGCCCCTAGGGAGAGAAGTCACGGACCTGTAAACTATCTTTAGGCTTTATGAGAAAACAAACAAATTGAAATAACAAAACTGCAGATACGACGTCCGTACATAATTATATTTATATATACAACTATGATTTTATTCAGTTGTTATTCTAAATTTATGCTAATAAAAAAGCAACTTTTCTGGATTTTGCTGCAGCAAAATCGTTTATAAGTTGATTGCGGGCCTGGCCGGGCCTCTTTAGAGGCCCGGCCAGGGGCCCGCCGTGCCCTGGGCATTTGCAGTCTTGTTGTCAAGACCTTAAACCTCAAGACCAAGACCAAGACCTTAAACCTCAAGACCAAGACCTTGAACCTCGAGACCAAGACCAAGACCTTGAACCTCAAGACCAAGACCAAGACCAAGACCTTGAACCTCAAGACCAAGATCACAGTCGTATCCAGACTTCTATTCCTTACTAAAAAATTATCCAGTCGGACTACTCCTTATTTTAATGAAAACATGAGTTTTTTCTTTTATTCAAGCAAAACAACTCTAATTGGAGACTAGGCCTACAGAGATTTCCGAATTCGTATTTACAAAAGTCCTTCATGCGAAATGCTATTCCAAATGCCTGTTGAATTTTATAAAAACCAATTTGCTCAGAGTTTTCTGACCAAGACGTGACCTGTGGGGCCTCATAAAAATTCTGCCATGTGAAAAAACACGGTCTACAAGTGCTGAAATCGCTAGCACACAAAGCAGCTTTTCAAGAACCGGATGTAAATGTACAAATTAATCATGAGTCTGTTTTGAAATCATTCCATGGTAAATAACCGGAAGTCAAAATAATTGTCCAAAACAACAGTGAAACCTCATTCACACCGTGTAAATACTAAAGCAATAACTGTATGAGTAATATAATTATTGGATAAATTTGTAAAATTCTTGCCGTTTGTTAAAATTAATGACTGTTCATATTGACAAAAGTCTTGGTCTTGCAAAACCAAGACCAAGACTTTGAACCTCAAGACCAAGACCAAGACCTTGAACCTCAAGACCAAGACCAAGACTTTTAAAAACGAACTCGAGTGCACTCGAGACCAAGACCTTGGTCTCGAGGACAACAAGACTGGCATTTGCCCCTCTGCCCCACTTCTCGGCGGGTCTGTCTTACCTCTAGATGGCACTGCTGTAGGCGTAGTTTAGTGTGTTCAGTTCACTGTTAGGGTATACCGAGGTTCACAGCTTCCATTCCGCAGAGCAAGAATGGCTTACAATGAGCACTAACAAGATGCAGTAATACTGGCCCACGGAATTTACAACATTTACTATACAAAGCGTTGAATGATTAAAATGATGTCTTCCGACCTTTCTTATACAAATTTATCCTCTTCTTTAGATGTACTTCATGTCGTGTAATCGCCTGGTCAGACATGATCACCTTCCATATCCTCACAGCGTCACCATTATCATTATCATCATCATCATCATCATCATCATCATCATCATCATCATCATCATCATCATCATCATCATCATCACCATCACCATCACCATCATCATCATCATCATCATCATCATCATCATCATCATCATCATCATCATCATCATCATCATCATCATCATCATCGTATAATCCGAAGACTAGCTGGAACTTCGTTAACCACCAACTCCAGTGGACTTTGGGGTCATCCATAAAGGACGTCCGCAATGAGGGGGAGGAGGGGTCATCGAAATGCGAACAAATGCGGACAAGGGGAGGGAGGGCTATGACCAGCGTGGACGTCCGCATCTAAACTTTTAAATTTGATAATTTTTTAAACACCACCTTGTTTCAACCTTCCCCGAAAGACGAAAAGGTCAGTGAAGTGATTGCCTAAACTTCATGCATGGTATAACCTTTACTGCGACTTTAAAGAGGCTTTTATTATTGCACATCCGGCGATATGAAACCCGAACTGTCACTTAAGCGTGCAGAGGAACTGTGGAATATTTGTAAAAATAATGATGACGACGTTAAAAATTGGCTTTGGCATGCGGACGTCCGCATAGGGGGAAGGAGGGGTAATGTCAAAGCGGACAAATGCGGACAAGGGGAGGAGGGGTCCAAAGTAGGTCATATTTTGCGGATGTCCTTTATGGACGACCCCTTTGTGGATGACGGAACATTAATTTGATGCAGTCCAATTCTTATGCTATGTACAGCTAAAGACTTATTTGTCAATTTCATGCAATGCATGGCCATCAGAATTCATATCATTCAGCGTTACTAACATTTAAAAGAGTGCATATATCCGAGAATTTCCCTCCTTCACACCCCTACAATTCACTCTAACGGGAATGAACGTGAATAGTTTTCAATGACTCCATCTCTCCATGCAACTGTAAAACTTATGGATGCCGGATACAGCTATTAATTCCTCTGGTAATCAACAAAACACACACCTGGAAACCAAACCTCCTTAACACTTTAACGAAGAGATGCAGACTTCCCAGTCGCCTTCAGCACACTGTCGTCCGACTCGTCGTTAAAGTGTTAACTGATGAGTGATGACCACCTGCAGTCTCAACGAAATGATTGGTAGAAATTACCGTTGTCAGTTGTCACTAATTGTCAGACATAAACAAAAGCGGAACCAGAGGAGGGACCGATGGGGCGGGCCATGGCTCCCCGTCGGTTCAATGTGTTGGAAAAATACCAGGACCGTAAATAGATCTGTTACATAAACAGTCTATAGTTCACGAGTGCTGCGTCAGGTCAGAGATCGATGTCCAGTGGAGGTCAAAGTTCGGTTGATACAGAGAGGAGGCAGGGCAGATGCTAAAGCGGGTTTCGTGGAGGACGAGAAACCTAACCGAGGGGTTGACAAGGACGTAGGCCTACGGTGTGGAGGCCGTGGCACTGGATTGGTTCCGCTTAGACTATCTGAGCGGTAGAGTATAGTGTGCAGTCAGCGCACTTCAACGGGGAAGTCTCGTCCCCCTGCCTGTTCATATTCGGGGTGTCTCAGGGTTTAGTCGTCATTCTTACCTCCCTCGCCGTTTCAACCCTAAACACCACCCGCCTTAGCCGTCTGACTGTCTCTTTGGAAATTGACCTGAAACCAATTTCACCCCCGCCTATCGATTAGGCCTATGATTTGAGTGAGCGCCTTTGAATAAGCTGGTTCCCACCACTTCGCTGCTTTGGGCGTTGAAGAAATCTCGAGAATACGATTACGATTCAGTGCTCGGATTCCTGCTGTTCTTGCTCTACATTTAAAGTCTACAAGGTCGACCTCGAGAGTCTGGCAGCTGACCTGGGCGTGTCGTCCCATTTCTACATTGACGACGCCCAGGCTTACACCAGTGAATTCCCGTCGGCGGTGGACCGTTCACGTGAGCGCATGGTACTCGCTATAGAAGGATTTTCCGCATAGATGGCTTCCAATCGGCTCAGTCTCAATCCGGCCAAGACCGAGCTACTGTGCTGTGTGACGCGTCGTCGATGTGGCCGTCTGGACCCTCTCCCCAATTGCTCATCGCGGGCGCCTCCCTGGAGCCGGTGATGTCCGCAGTCTTGTTGTCAAGACCTTAAACCTCAAGACCAAGACCAAGACTTTGAACCTCAAGACCAAGACCAAGACCAAGACTTTGAACCTTAAGACCAAGACCAAGAATTTGAACCTGAAGACCAAGACCAAGACTTTGAACCTCAAGACCAAGACCGAGACCAAGACCCAAAAAATCACTTGATATCCAGACTGCTATTCCTTACTAAAAAATTGTCATGTCGAAATACACGCTATTTTAATGAAAAATTTACAAAAGTTCCTCATGCGAAATGTTATTCCAAATGCCTGTTGCATCTTATAAAAACCAATTCGCTGAGAATTTTCTCACCAAGACTACTGTAATAGTCTTCTGTGGGGTCTCATAAAATTCTTCCATGTTAAAAAATACGGTCTACATGTGATGAAATCGCTGGTACACACGTACAGCAGCTTTTCAAGCACTGCATGTAAATGTACAAATCGTGAGTCTGTTTTGAAATCATTCCATGGTAAAGAACCGGAAGTCCAAATAATTGTCCAAAACAACAGTAAAGCCTCATTCACACCGTGTAAATACTAAAGCAATTGTATTAGTAATTATTGGATAAATTTTTTATAATTCTTATGCTTTGTTAAATGACTTTTCATATTGACAAAAGTCTTAATTGGTCTTGGTCTTGAAAAATCAAGACCAAGACTTTGAACCTCAAGACCAAGACCAAGACGTTTGGTCTCAAGACCAAGACTTTTGGTCTCAAGACCAAGACCAAGACTTTTAAAACGAACTCGAGTGCACTCGAGACCAAGACCTCGGTCTCGAGGACAAGACTGGATGTCCGTCATGACCTGGGCGACCGGCGAGACGAGTCCTACGAGACTTCTCCGGTAGCCTGCCACTATATCTGTATAATGTGTTATTGCTCTGATTGTTTCATTTGGTGGCGAATAAACTGCTTACTTACTTACTTGCCTGGGAGTCGAACTGGAATCCGACCCGTCCACAAGGACCCACGTTGGTATGACCGTCGGCCGATGCTTCCGTCAACTCCGCCTCATCAGAACTTGCCTCAAGTCACTTCCATTTAATTGAGGCCGCCAGAACTGCTGTGGCCTGCTTCGTGCTCTCTCGAGTAGACTACTGTAATAGTCTTCTGGCGAGAGCATCGAAGTGCCTCCTTGATGGGCTGCAGTCGGTCCTTAACGCCGCGGCGAGGCTACTCTGCGGTCGGCGACGGTTTGAACTTTGACCACGTGACTCCCCTTTCAACGTGACACGCTCCACTGGCTGCCGGTTTCCCTGCGCGTGGAGTTCAAGCTCGTCTACAAGCGCTCCACGCCATGGCGCCAGACTACATCGCCGACTTCTGTATTACGACGTCGTTGTGCGCTGCTGCTCTGAGGATGTGTGCGAGGGGACCTGTTTGTTGCTCGGTCGAAGACAAAGTTCGGGGACCGGGACTTCTCCGTCACTGGACAGCGTTGCTGGAATGGCCTTCCACCAGAGGTCCGTTCTGCGCCATCAGTTGAGACATTTAGGTCCCAGCTCAAGCGTCATCTCTTCACCAAGGCATAAGTATCCTTCTGGTGAATTGGACCGGATGTTAGATTAGGCTGTAGGCGGTGTCTGTACAGCATCACTGTAGAGGCACGGTCACATTACGGCACTATAGAAATTGCCCGCATTATTATTATTATTATTATTATTATTATTATTATTGGCAGGCAGAGGATAGGATGGATTAGGGTAGGAATTCTGGAAGAGGTGAGACTTCAGTTTCGAGTGGAAAGCCCGTGGAGTGATCAGGGGTCATCCATAAAGGACGTCCGCAATGGGGGAGGGTTCATCGAAATGCGGACAAATGCGGACACGGGGGAGGGAGGGTTTTAGATTTGATAGTTTTTTAACACCACATTGTTTCAGCCCTCCCCGAAAGACGAAAAGGTAAGTGAAGTGATTGCCTAAAACGACATGCATCGTGTAACCTTTACTACGACTTTAAAGAGCCTTTTATTACTGCACAATGTGCACATCCTGCGATATGAAACCCGACCTGTCACTTAAACGTGCACAGGAACTGTGGAATAATTGTAAAAATAATGATGACATTAAAAATTGGCTTAGGCGTGCGGACGTCTGCAAAGGGGAAGGAGGGGGTAAGGTCAAATGCGTACAAGGGGAGGGAGGGGTCCAAAGTAGGTCATATTTTGCGGACGTCCTTTATGAACGACCCCTAAGTAGAGGATCCCGAGGCAGATGACAGTGAGTGGCAGTATTGCAGGAGGAACTGAGAATTTGTGGAATTCATGGAGTTCATTCCAGAGTTGAGATTCAGTGTTGGATATTGATCGATTGGAGAACCTGAGGCAAGTAGTTACTGGGAGACAGGAGACAGTGAGATAGGATGATCGGGTAGACAGAGGTGGCTGGATGGTGAAGAGTTTACGAACGTATGTACATGTACACGCATATGCATCACCTGCTTTTGGTCAGTCATGAGCCATAATGCATTTTGACATGCTTGGTTTACTGTTATCTAAATGGTTAATATAAAATTTGGTTAAGATGAGATTTTTACTCTTGTACCCTGTCTTTCATCTTATCCAATTTGCACTGTATGTATCAACTTAGTATCTAGGATCAGTCTTTAATACATTTAACCTAAGCATCACAGTGCAATCCTATTAACACTAATGACGAGAGTGTACTATAAGTGACTGAGAAATCAATGTAGCTCATAATTAAAGTGTTATAGAGTGACAATGTGCCTGAAATATGATTTATTAAGTAGCATAAAGTAGCTTTATGCAGATGAATTTTATTTATTCACACTTATTGGTTGGCAGACACTTTAAGAAGTCACAGCAGAACACTTTATAAAATGAAGCAGAACATAAGAGCATAGAAATCACAACTATCGAGTGATTTCGAATGCAATGTCTTTGGTCTTCGAAAGACAACATGACCAACTGCACTGAGCAACTACTTAAAATCTGGAAGCAAGGACTTCTCGAGGAGCATTTCAAGTCTTCTGCTGGCAGTTTTTTCTGATTGCACCGACATTTTTAGATTATGCACTCTCTCAATGAGTGACAAGGAGTGCTGCAGAGGAGAGTGTCCCCCTGGGGAAGAACAAGGCGAAGGACTCCCAGAGTTACTCCTAAATGGCTCCTTACTCAGAGAACAGTTATTAGATGGCAGCTGATGAGCAGTGATTTTGTGATGCTGATTTTCACCAGCAGAGTTATTACTAATGTTGACACTAGGTAGCATTTTCAGTGGTTCACTGTCAGTGTTCAAGTCCAATGCTTGTTTAAGGTACTCTTCGAATGCAGCAGATTGTTTCTTCTCGACTTTAACTGTGTATTCCAGCTGATCCAAGGACTGCTGGTATTTGTCAAATGTCTCAGAGCTGTCCAGGCTTTTGGGAAATAGCTCCAGCACATATTTTTTCGAAGAAGGAAGCACCAATTCATCTCTCAAAGACAGGCGTTTTCTCTTGGTAGCCATTACTACTGTATCCACAAGTTTCGCTTCATCTACATATCAATCAATCGATCAATCAAATTCGTTTATTCATAAATTAAGTTGACACAGATGCAACTTAGACAATAACACAGTTCACATCAGTATTTTAAAAATAAACTGGTAATGGTCACAGATTTCTACATACACATTTAAAATTTGTTAATTTTTAATTATATATCTAATTACATACACAACTTAACCAGCATGTCAACATTACCAGGAGCAACCTAATCTTGGGCTTTAAATTTAGAAAGCAGTATTATAAGTACATGTTCCAACGTCTATGCAACCGTTGCTGCTCATTGCTCCTGAGTACCAAGATGAGATACAGCAGACACCAGATTATAAGACATACAGTAGAAATGATGAGCACACAGTACCTGCAGCACTCTTGTCAAGCTCTGCCTCCAGAGCAACTGACAGATCACAGTATATCTCCACAGCGTCAGGCAAATAGTACACCTTCAGATCTTCAATCTCCTTCTGTCACAAGAAATACAACACATGAATAGCACCAATATTATGATTATTACTAATTAGCAACTTCTATACCACTGGTATTATGAATGCATTTTCTAAAGGCATTGATATTAATATAAATTGAAGTTTAGGCTGATTAGTTTTAATTAACATTCGTGTCTGAACAATTGACAGCACTGTTGTGTGTGTATATTATATATATATATAAATATATATATATATAAAACATAATGCATCAGTGTTGCCCTTGGCTGCACAGGTGCGGAGCGGTCAGTCTTGCATATCTAATTAGCTGTTTGTACAGGTATATGTACCGGTATATGCTCCCATGGTGGTGCGAAAGGGAATAAAGCTGATGCAGTTGAATTTGAAGTTTGAACAGTGTAGTGTACTATAGAGTTTTGTTAAGTATTGATTTCTTGTGTGTTGAATTGAAATAAGAAATAAAAAGTTTCTGTGAATAGACAGCCACACACTACCATAGTTCAATTACGTTTAAGTAGAAGTAGAGTAAAGAAACATATAGAGTAAGTAGGAGAGAAGGAAAAAGTGAAGATAACAGTGTCAAGAAGAGCAGAGTCGACAGTAGGGAATGTAATCCCGGGATCCCGAATCCCGGAACATTTTTCAATCCCGTAATCCCGGGATTGACAAACGTGGAATCCCGTATTTTCGGGATTACAAAAAATTCGGATTTTTTTATTAAAATTACTTTATCCACTGTATAATTCTTCCTTGAGGCTTGGGCAACGGACGCTAATTACGGCAGATAAGCAGCAACGACGAGTACGAGCCCTAGTACAGACTACATACCGACTCTGGCTGCTTTAATATCAAGGTGCTGCAGGCTGCTGTGCACTCCTCCCGCAGCGGTGCTGCGCTAGTCACCCGTCGTTCTCAGACCTCATTCCCGGCCGTGGGATCGCTATCAACTATCAAGATCTTTCCACTCAGAAACACCCCACCCCAAGTTAATTAGCCTCCGAGGACGAAACAAGCGGACCAACCTGTTAGTGGCGAAACCTTGATAAAGTATCAACCGAGCCTACTGCTGTCAAGTGCCTCTGCCTATGCTCTGAGTCATCAGTATTCGGAGATTGTACTACATGTATTGACACTTCACGCTTCTTGCCACAACGTTCTTAAAACCAACCTCTTTAATACACAACCGCGTAACAGCATTAAATATACATTTATGCTATAGGCGGGAAAATTTTTCATTGCGTGATTATAAAGTATAATCCCGGGATCCCGGGATTGATTAATTTCTAATCCCATAATCCCGGGATTGACAGAATGCTCCGGGATTACATTCCCTAGTCGACAGGTATCCAATGCAAAGGAATCAACAAATCGTGCACGAAAACCAACAAAACAAACAGATGACACAGAGAGGAAATTCCAAATCTAGGTCCTGGAAAAAATAGTTCATTTACCAAGAACAGTTCAAGTTTTAGGTGAGATCAGAGAAAGGCAACGAGATGACATTGTTCAATAGTGCCAATGAAGTGAAGAATGAGGATTGATGGATGCCAACCTTCACCCCCTGACCTTTGAGCCACACACAGTCTGAAGACGAACAAACTTACATCAGAAGAGAGCAAGCAGTCCAGCCTATACTCAATGCAGATCATGATGAAGTCCAACCAAGGAAAATTTGCATAAAGTGGCAGTGGACATTTTTCCAATGTTGACCAAGGTGCTCGACGACACAACACTTTGAACTTATATTCAGCTTGTTGCACGAGCAGACCAATCCTAAAACACATCACAAAAACTAATTAACAGAAAAAACTGTTCCTATTTGATTCAGATATTTAAGTCACAGGTTTTTCTAGGCAAAAGCATTACATCTTGGGGGCAACAATAATGCATTAAATCCATTGGTACTTTACTTCTGATTCTAACTGCAAGGCAGATAACCAGTTAATTATTGTAGCCCAAATGAAACTGAAAATGAGAAGGAAAAATTAAATATGAAAGATTCAGTCAGCTTAAATAATAGTGTTTCAAAATACTTCATGGATCACTGAGATGAAAAGACATCTGCTTACACACTCTAACAATGAGAATGTACCAAAAGTGACTGGGAAACCAATGCAGCTTGTTGTTAAAGTGGTAAAGGAAAATACCTGTTAAAAAACTGTGAGTTGCTTTTATCAATATCTGTGATGCTGCCAACGTAATTCCAGACACTATCTTTGGCCTCCGACCATTCATCTGTGTCTTCTTTCAAGTCCACAAAATCAGGTAAGGTCAAACAACGAATCACCTTGTAAAGTCGTTGTAACTGTCCAACAGAGTTCCAGTCAGCACCAGGCAGATCTGGAAAACAGTGCAGCACTCGTCTAATTTTCAACAAGAACTTCTAAAGAATTTCTAAATGAATTTTTCTGTTGAAGATTAATTAATATATATGCTATGTAATATGACAAGATGGTTCAAAAGCAAAGAACTAACTATGTAAATTGAAAGGAATAAAGTTGCAATGCCATGTTATTTAACTCTTTCAAGGCTAAATAAATTTTTGTAAATTTATTGCTGGAGCCTGAACATTTTGGTAAATAGAATTTTTCCAAAAAGATGTCAAAACTGCTTTTTTATTTCAATCATGAGAACCGAACATTTAACTAATGTTTGACAGTGCATTCACATCGGATGTCCTCTACGAGTTATAATTCTGAACCACATGGTAGTGTTCAAAGCAACCAATCGCATGCATTGACATGTCACATTGTGTTGCACTAGTGACGCTGTTTCTTCAGCCAGCTGCTATAGACCACATGTCTTCATATCTGGCTGGAAAATGACGTTCAGTTAGTCTGCTTTGCACTGCTTTCTCAGATGGCCTGCCTTGCTTTGCAGTTTCAACTCAGACAGCAAACCGTCCACAATCTTCTTGCATAAATCAGCAACATTCAGACAGTCGCTCTTTTTATTCTGTTTGTAAATATGTATTCATTTGTCAGAGTAACTTCACACACTAGTGATACAGAGCATGGTACCAATTTATGCACTAGTGACAAAAAGCATATGACCCTAACACTTGATCCAGATGACCAACACCAGCCAGTTTTTAACTGTGTATTCTTCACTCGCAATGGGCTTATCCAGCAACCTTTCATTTGGTTTTCCTTTCTCACAGATTATTTCTGTGCATGTATATTGTATTGTTTGCATGAACCGTTTGAGAGACATGCTACTCTTTTTACATCCTGCTACGCTAGAGCCACCATATTATCAGCACAGACAAAAACTGGCTCATCTCCACGCTTTAGTTTCAGGTGATTTGGTTTCAGTTGCCATGGCATGTTTTTTCTGTTAGCCCTTGCTGTACCACATGTGCCTAAGTAAGTAAGTAAGTACCTATTCCCTTATGTTGCAACTAAAGAAATAATGCAGGAGATGAGTAAACGCTGTCCATATAGACTACATGTCCCTGGTTTTCGTTGCCTTGTAACATATCCAAAACAACTTGAGTTGTGAGAGAGCAGTCCTGCCTTGGGAAGGACAATGCTACTCTTAATGTTACTTTTCCAGTGCGAATGATTGTCTGTAGACAATAATCAGTATGCGCTTCAGCCAGGACAAAACTTTTGATGCCATATTTTGTTGATTTGTCTGGCAGGTACTGATGAAACAACAGATGTCTCTTGTATTTCACCATCGACTCATCCACTGAAAGGTCATGACCAGGCAATACACTTGTCTGTATGTTGGCAAAGTGAAATCAAGTAGAGGTTGGATCTTGTATAATGGGTTTTTATCCTGCTTCACCCTTCTTCAGCTATGTCTCATTTCAAAGAAAGAAGAAACCTTTGCAGTAGAACAAATCGAATTATTGTCTACGATTAAGTGACATCACTAGTCCAAACTTCTCTATAATAATAGCACCAGTCAGGGCCCATCTCTATTTGCAATGCCATGTAACCCTTCATCCCCTCCTTTGTTGTCGGTTTCCACTTTGAGAAGCGAGAATGTGGCGATAACTCAGAGGGACAATCGAAAAAATGTTCAGCACACCTCTCTGTCTCTGTACTCATTAGTTCAAAAACACTCACAGAAAAAAAGAGCTTGAAGTAATGAACAGGTTGGTAGTCAGTAGAGTCCACAAGCACTCCACATAGTTTCTTTTAATCTGGCAAGAAAGAGGGGGCCAAGGGATCAATCTCTGTGGATAATCTTCCCACACAACAGTTGGGATGAACTAGTCATATGGTGCTATTTTCCACATTCAAGCTTGCAGAAACTGTAGTTTCTATCATACTGTCAAATTCAACTTTGTCAGTTTCATAAGGCAGGTCAAAATCATCCTCAGAAAACACAGAGTCTGAGTCTTCAATAATTTGCAAAAAATCTTCTACAGAATATTTTGTTTTATGATAAAGAAAACTAAGTTTTGACGCCGTATTTCAAGACTACTACAAACGAACATGAAATGACAAATAGCCATGCTCATGGGCACCAGAACCAGGTCAGACCTATCTACTGATGTGTCCTGTGATGTCATAGATAGCTTATTAAACTAAATTAAATTCTTTCGGCAACTTCTGTTGACGTTTAGTAATAACTACAGCCTGCTACCCCTAGATGTTGACTTTTGTTGACAAGTGTCCTCAGCCCTTAATGTTGACTTTTGTTAAATGTCATAAAAGCTTAGTTATCTAGGAAGAAGGTTTCTAGACAAGTACGGTGGCCGTAATTTGAGATATAATTCCAAATCTCAAGAAAGTTTTAAATCCCAAGAGATCATATGTTGAGAATAAAATAACAATGTTTCTGAATCATTTAGTCATCATTTAGCTCACCTCTGTGGTCAGCACTGAATTCAATCACTGGCCATGACATTTCTCTGAGTTTAGAGCATGAAGCAACTGAAGCCAACCAGTTGATGACACCATTATACATGTTAATCAATTTGCCTGGATTCTACAAAGACAAATTCCTCAGGATACCATACATTTTATATAATTATCAAACATGCAATCATAATGTCCTTTGCACCATTGAGAGGTACTTAATATTAGTTATTAATAATATAAACAAGCAGAAATGTGTGTTATTTGAAAAGAATGAGCAGTCCCTTACACAAATCCAAAAGGCAGCCATGGGCACGAACGAAAAAGTCAGTAACTATTTTCCTATCCCAACATGTGATCTTCCCTCTGACAATGTACGGTCACTGTACTCATAGGCGTAGACTTTGAACTAAACTCATGATGGGAATCTCCCCCGGCATCTACTCGCTCGCTCAAGACGTTTCTGTTTCCACGGGGCTCCTGCACTGAATAGTTTATACTGCGAGAGGCACCTTATAAATTACTAGATATGATACGATACGATTTACCAAAACATCAACATCAACCTCAGATTCTGACATAATACCACAGAATCAAAGCAACAACTTCATCTATTGCCAACAACATCCAACTCAAAAGCCAACATTTATCACACATTCCACGTGGTTTTCCCAGGTTGAAGGAGAACAATCATAAATCACTTCTCTGTAGAACTTATTTTTAAAACTAAATAAATTAAACATATATTTACCAAATGAAGAAGACCTTTCTGACGTCGTTTCACTAGATTTTCCAAGACTGGTGTGAAAAATCTATTTGATAAGCCATCTTCTACAAAGTCTCTTAAACTGAGGCCAGTCAGACGCAGTGGCTTTGGACAACTGGTCATCATCCAACTAACAATAGTCTCCAGCTGAAAAATAATTACAGGAAATAATCTATGGTTCAAGAATATTTAACAAAGCTCAAAAATTAAAAAAATACTAAACAATTTTCACATAATCTACCAAACTAATATTATTTTATACCATGCTTTTGTCAGCCACAAAACATGCTTAAAAATTCTAATGTGCCATATCAGTTTTCAATCTGAGATCATTATGTTAACTCTTTTGCAACTACGTTGTTTCTGATGAATTTGATCATTATTAGTTTATATGACTGAAAACACCTCAAATCTTCAGTAATATAGATGTGTTATATATATACCATTTTGTTCATATTTTTTTCCTCAACAATAATCTGTAACTGATTCAAATTCTGGCTTCAGCCTGCACATAGTGTACATGAAAAAGTTGATGAGTTCGTGTGTTTACCTCAAGTGGATAAATATATTAAACGTCATATAAAAATAAAATCATAAATTATAAAACTAACAATCTATACAAAATTTCATCAACAGAATAAAATGTAATAAAAGACCACTAAATGTAGCCACATGTACAGCAAACTTGTAGCAACAGGGAAAGAGCTAAAAAATTAATAACAATATTCCATATTCTTTCTACATAATCAATGACGAATGTTCAAATCCCAAATTTCTGCATTGTCAAATGTATTTAATTTGAAATTTGTACTTTTGATACATTATAACATTGGCTGCATGATACAATTTTAGGTTTTGAACTTGGCTGATGAATAAAAACATCAGACTAAAGAGAAGCAGCCAAATGGTAGCTGATGTTTCTCTAGAAATTGTCACATGTATTGAGCTTCATGAAGTTTATCGCTGTCACTGTATTCAATTCCCCAAACATCCACATGTTTCTATCAAGACCCTTTAAAATATTCGCTGAACAATATAATTTGTTTGGACTTGGCTGATGAATAAAAACACACTGGACTACAGAGAAGAGGCCAATGACCAAGAAGGGTCATTGGCCTCTTCTCTGTAGCCAATGGCTATTGTTTACGAAAACATCAGCAGTTTTGTTTCTGACTTTACCAAACCATCAGAAAAACCTATGCAAGGGATTTTTTAACATCTACAATGTTTCTTCTAACAAATATAAATAACATTATAAATACTGTTAATTATAGGCCAGAGAGGTGCATTTTTTGTGCGGTTGTAAAAGACCGCACTCGCTTCGGAAGAGTTAAAAATTATTGCAGATGAAAGCTACAAAGTAGTGTAATGAAACATTTTAAAAGCTTCCCTTTGAACAGTCTAACTTTAGATATGGAAAATTCTTTAAAGATACAATGAGTGTACAGTATATACTAACCACATTTGACGTTTGTGGATCTTCAATGTTTGAATCAAGACAGAAAACTTTATAGTCCAGAATTTTGTTTGTCTTTTTGAGTACATCTAGGTCAAGATTGTTGGATACACCCTGAACAGCTGATGAATCCAAGTTGGTACAGACGACTGCCACAGGAATCTTGGGTACAGGCAGTTTGGCAGCTAATAAGCTTTCCAGTCGTATTCTTTCTCTCTTCCAAGACTGCAAATGCGTAAAAGAAACAATTGTTTATGCCACAGTCAACTCAATAGCAACAGTGCATTATAAAATGTTACAATTTAGAACATTCAGCCTGGAGACACAGATGTGCAGGATTATGAGAGTAAGAGGATCTACAAAGTTCATACAAACCATTTTGCAGTTTCTTGTTACACACCCATGCCTCAAATTCTTTGTTCTAGAGAAACACATAAGTTCTCTGATTAATGAAATAATAATAATGCTAGCCTATTAGGAAGAAGTGTCTTGATGAAGTAGATTTATAAAAAAAAGTCACGACCAGTTGCAACATTCTACTAACCTCAACTGTGTCAGTGAAATCAAGTTGAAGCACAAAGAGAATTCCAGATGAACCAAGCAAATGATTCTTTTCCATGAAACTGCTTTCTTCAATTGCACCCACAACCGTAACAACACAGACATTAATCGATGAATAGGTGCAGACAACCTGTGCCTCTCTTAGCGAAGAGGAGCGAACACTCAACACCTTCATCTGAAACACGTTCATACAGTGCAATTGCATCAAAACACAGCAGAACCTCAAAGCAGTGCACTTACAGTTCACTATGCATGATCTTCTCTGAGGCTGAGGCTCTAAATCTGTCATCGACAAACTGTTTCAGGCCATTGGAAACACACAGTCATCAACAGGATTACCCAATCTTTACAAATTTATACACCAATCAAAAGCAGAAGCTTAGCCTGCTATTAAAGCAACTGGGCATGGCAAAAATGCCAGGCACCACAAATGAAGTGCAATAAAAAGTTAAAAATTCTTCCATGGCACCTAAACTTCTTCTGTGATGCTTCTGTCATCTTAAAATTTTTAGCTGTACACTAAACTCAAAAGTATTACATTTCCATTGTCTAGAATGACCAGTCTAATTCAAACCATGCCAAATATATCCATTGCTTTCTTATAACTTACAACTATTTAGGCACTTTCTACTTCTCTGTTGCCTTCTCTTAAAGTTTAAGACTTGCCTGCTCTGTTTCTCTTGAAGGTGGTGGGATTCCCTGGGAAAACTTTGTCATCAGCCATTCATGAATCAAATTCTCCTCCTTTACCACTTTAGCCTTCACAACAGGCAAAGCAACAACAAGCTTCCAGTAGAATTTTGATCCTGAAATAAAACAGCATCTTTAAACCCATTGTTGTTTTGTATCTATGACAATGAATTTATCGGCAGAGCCATCCTTTATTCATAAACACTAATAAATGAAAACAAAAGAGCCATTTGAATAGGAGGCACATGATAACTGAAAAAATGTGAAAAAAATCTGAAGTGCTTTTAAAAAACACAGTTTCAATTTGAATTACATAAATCAGATAAAAATTAAAATTGTTATCTGTACATTTACCTATTTATGATTCACAAATAAATTATCAAAACTAGATGTTATAAAGTATTTTTTAAATGTGTGTGTCCTATCTTCTCACCTAGAAGTGATCCTTTAATTTCAGAGGTGAACTTCTGTGGCATTTGCAAGTCGGTGAGCATTTGAATAAGGTCAAAAGGTAACCAAGACATGTTGTGCTGCCACCTGGCAACAGCTTTAGAGTGGCTAATATCATTTGACAGCTGAACACGTTCCATGAAGATCTCCTGTGGGGGTTTCATTGTGACAAAGACCGAACCACCAAGATGTAAACCACCTTCAACTATGCCATTTGAACTAGGAATAAGACTGGCCAGCTGGCTTGGCCAATCATCCATAGACGGAGCTGAAGGGAAGGTCTCCTCTGCTTTTCTCTGACGCTGATGAGCTGAAACATAACAGGCACTAAAATGACACTGTGCTTCCGACATAATGCTTTTAACCTGATTCCTAACCGACTTTTAGCGCTACTTTTAACAGAAACTAATCCGGTAATTAGGTGTTTTTAGATAAAGCACATATTCTGCTACTTGGGCCTCACTTAGCCCACATAATCCTCTATTTGGGTCCAACTTGGCTGCTTTGATAGTCCTGTTGATGCACAGATGCATCTGTAAAAACACAACGACTTATACACGGGTGTTCGGGTAACAGACTTTTCCTCTTTGTAACGTCAAAAACGTAGGGGTTTGTTTACAAGCAAAGTTGACTTTTCGGTGAGTATACATGACAGGCTGGCGAAAAGCACCTTCACAGGGTATTTTGATGGAACAAGCAAAATTTTAAGTTACATCATTCTTAAATGTCTGCCACATACACTTACACTGATCCTAAAAATTTAACATTTCAGTTTGATTGAAACCTAGGACACAATGATATAGGGACGGCATGAAAACAGAGAACTCCTAAATGAAACAGTACAAAGTCCACTTTGCGCACACTGCCATATGCAATGGAACAATGTGAACACTAAAACTAAAAACCAAAACAACGAACAAGGCCTTACTTGAGAATTGTGCCCTCCACTTTCTGAAGACTCGACCCAACGTCAGAATCTCTACTTTTCTTTGGCAATCTTTAAGAGTTTGGAGACGCAACGTGACATCACTTTCAAAGATTTCATGACAAATCTGTTTACTGTCTGAAAAACAGATTTGTTGTAGCAGTTCATCTACTAAGACTTCTGTTGCTGCTTCTGCTGCCCACCTTCTTGTCACCTCAGTTATTGCCCTGTCAATGAGTTCATTGCACATCTATTTTAATACATCAAATTACACAGATACAGAACATAAACTGGTTAAATATAAATTCGAATCAAAATAGACTGAACCCTTATTGTAAGATTATTCATTTTAATTATGTAGACTCATCTAAAGATATAGCATTTTCTGGACTATAAGTCATGGTTTTTCACATGAGCTACTGACTTTAGAAAGGTGCAACTTATGTGTGGAAATTTAAAAAACTGTCAAATACATTATAGTATTGTCTTATACATTATATAAGTCTTTATTGTTCAAGGAACAATAAAGACTGATTGATTGATTGATATTCAGCAAAGATTTATAAGAAATAAAATAAATTAAATCACTTTTATTAAAAGTAAAATTTGCACATAACTAGGGTTACCATGGCACATGTGCCAGATAAATAAGAATGGTGTCTCTATTTTGTTCAATTGGATTGAACTTGTGTAGTGCCTTACCTTGCCCTTATTATCAGTAATAGCAATAGGACATAATAGCTTTGCAAAGAATGACAACTGGTTCTTTCAATCTGAATTATTTAATATATGAGTTAAAATAATGTCACGGTACAATCACACGATCATTGCATCAAAAATATTTAAATACTGACTCTAAGATCTGCCAGATTAATTCTACCTAACTAGCATCTTATAATCTAATTACTATTATATTATGGTCTGTGCTAAGCTCCCTCTTCTGACTTTCTTGAATCTTTGCTGTTACTTGTACTTCAAATGCCCTTCACAAAGATTTCCTCTTCTCCATCTCGTGGATTTTTGCGGTTTCTTGATCGAATTTCTCCGACATTTTAATGTTCTTTCAGTTAACAGTTGCACAAAATTACTTCCTCCGAAGTCTAATGTCCAATTGTTGATCACCAGCTTAATTAAAACTTAGCTCACCTCAGCTCTGTTTCTTCTTAAAACTATAAATCCTAACGCCCAACCGTCACCAAGGTACCACAAGCTTCAGACACTGTAACTTGATGCAACTCGACAGTTCGATCATTTCTAAACTTCGCCAGACTTAGTTTCTTCTTCCATTTTACTCAAATCTGATCAACCTTGCATAAACTCTTTTATCGAATTGATCAGGAGCGGATGAGTTGAGCTGTTTCTCAAGTGACGACCAATGTTCACCACCACCAAAACTCCAACTCAAAATCCTTGCAGCATTCACCTCCAGCATGGCATTCGGCTGCCATTAAACCAGACAATCTTATTTCCAACCATTAAACTCGAATTATTCAGTCATAGTTCCTTGCTTTACATCGAATAATCCAGCATGGCAAATCGTATTCCCCAAGCCCTATCTATGTATTTTATACCTTATGATGCTGGTTTTAGATGCTGCTAATTAATTAATTTAACTAACTTGCCTATCTACACAACCAGTTCGCCTAATTCTTAGCACAATACAACCACACAAATCTACTCAACTTTAATAAGATATAAATAATAAAATATAAATGTGTAGTACAGGGACATCGTCACAACTTGCAACTGCTAAAAATATTTATCTACAGTAGATTTAGTGAGTACTGGCTTAAAGTACTAATAAAAAGACCTCTACAAATATATCATATCACCTATATTATTCATATTACTTGTTAACCCAAACAGGTAATCTTTTGCATGTGGCCACTCAACTATCATCAAACTCACTAAAATTATTTTTTAGCAAATATTTGCCAATGATGGCCATATATTTATGTATGTCTTTAACAAACACACAGTTGTCTTCTGGGTGCCCTATACATACAAATGCAGCCTATGTATACATTGACGTTAAATATTGCTCAGACATCAAAGCCCCAAAAGACACAACGATCATTGTAACTGATTCAAATTCTGGCCTCAGCCTGCACATAGTGTACATGAATTACACCTACAACAGCTAAGTTATAGAATACAGTTATAATGCAATCACCTTTAATAATAAGACAAAAGACAAACCTGTGTTCCTCTGAAGCTATCTCTCTTATGAACCTGGTAACAACATCATCAGCCAGATCAGAACAGATCCTTTCTGAAGCAACAGACAGCAAGGCTCGCTGTCTCGCCAGTTGTTCTTCAAGCTCTCTCCGGCAATCTGCTACCACTGACCGGCACTCGTCCCTAACAGAGAAAGACAACATGCATGTTTAATTGTTTATACCACCACATCTAGTTGCGTTCAAATCACAAAAGCAAATGGAGTTCAAATGCTTCTAGAGATATATTATTTCTATGGCACAATTGAAGTTTCAAGAATGTTTGTATCGAAGTGAATTAATTGATATGAACTGCTCAAGTATTAAGGGTGATGTAAGAATGCAAACCAGCTGAGAGCAGAAAAACCAAACTGGTTTTTGAGATGATGAAGTACAGTGGAGACACATTTACATGCAAATAGCAGGAACTAATCGTGTAGCGCCACATGACAGAATTTTTAAAATCAACATACACACTGCAGAGGCTAATACTCTATTATTTTAGACGGAATGTACCAGCTGTGCTCAGACGTCTGAATATGGGGAAACATTCACTGGCTTCAGCTGGCTTTCCTTCCAAACCCTAAAAGCAGCTGTATATCAAGATAGATTTTGGTACTTGTGCTCCTCCTGTATTTCATTATTGCCATTTCATTATTTCATTATTATTAACTCTTGGTCCGTTAATATACTGTCACGGTGACTTTGCCTGGAGCCCAAGAACTGTGCATAAATGGGTGTGCACTGCACTTAGCAAAAAGCACCTTCTACAGATGCTTAGACATACATACACACCATTGGTTGATACCATTAGACACTGGTTGTGCATTAGATGCTGGTGCCACAGAAGTTGATGATGATGATGATGATGATAACGACAATTTATATGGCGCCGTAATGCGGCCATACCGCTACAAGGGCGCCTCACAACTTCTAGCGGGCAGGAAAAGCCTTGGCAAACAGGTGGGTTTTTAGCCTGGATTTGAAAGAGTTCACTGAGTCGGCCAGTCTGATGGCAGGTGGAAGACTGTTCCAGCATCTGGGACCGGCGGCCGAGAAAGCGCGAACACCGAAACGCGTCCTCATCCTCCTGATGCGAAGAATGATCATTTTGAGTGCTCTAAGTTGCAGTCCGGATGCAGAGGAATGGGTCTCGGTGCAGAAGCCGCGCAGGTACTTGGGCGCTGCCCCGTGGAGTGACCTAAATACAAGCAGGCAGATCTTGAACTCAACATGAAACGGAACTGGCAGCCACTGTAAAACGTCGCGTAGGAGCGCGTGACGTGGTCGTATTTCCTCCTGTTGCAGATAAGCCTGGCCGCAGCATTGAGCACCGACTGGAGTCTGTCCAGGAGACACCCAGGCGCGCCAGCCAGCAAGCTGTTGCAGCGGTCCACTTGAGAGATGACAAAGGCAGCTAGGGCTGCGAGAGAGGCAGGGACTTGATGCAGCTCCTGATGAGACGGAGCTGTCGAAAGCAACAGCCGATCGTCCAAGCGACGTGGTGCCTCATGGACAGGTCAGACTCCAGCATGACACCAAGATCGCGTACGGAGGTCGAAGGCACGATCAGAGCCCCACAGATGCGGTGTCGAGGTAGAGGCACCGTCTGCTGGTTGCACACCACATGAAGTCTGTCTTCTCGGGATTAAGCCGCAGTCTGTTTGATCGCATCCACTCAGCGATCCGCTCAATACCAAGCTCCATGCGCTGCCGCTGCTGTGCAACCGTTGATGGAGGTCCAGACGTGTAGAGCTGGGTATCATCAGCGTAGAAGTGAGATGACAGGCCGAGGGTTGTGGCGAGCTCTCCCACGTTGGCGCTGTAGAGTAAAAACAGCAGCGGCCCAAGCACGGAGCCCTGAGGGACGCCATAATGTGGCAGGCGGACAGATGAAGAAACCCCGTCGAAGAGCACGGTCTGACGGCGACCGCAGAGGTAGAAGCGGAGCCAGTTGAGCGCGACCGAGCAGATCCCGTACGTTCTTGACAACCATTCGACCAGGATGTCGTGGTCGACCGTGTCAAATGCGGCCGAGAGATCTAACAGGACAAGCAGAGCGTGGTCACCTGCGTCGATCGCCTCGATGAGGTCGGTGACCACCTTCAGGAGGGCAGTCTCGGTCGAGTGGCAGCTCCGATATGCGGATTGATGGACCGACAGACGGCCACCCGACGTCAGGTACTGGGACAGCTGGACACTGGCTATGCGCTCGAGGAGCTTTGATAGTACAGACAGGATGGAAATTGGTCGATAGCTCGAGAGTTCGCTGCGAGGAAGCGCCGACTTAGTTACTAATTGCAATTACTAAGATCAGTCACTGATAAACAAAACACCAGACTCTATGTTCTCACAATTCAGTGCCTTAATCAGCAAATCAGTCTTTTTCTCTTTCTAAAAATGTTTCTTGTTCAGCACTGACTGAAGCCCAATGTTACTGTTTTTCACGCTGCTGAATATCAACTGCAAGTACAAAAAATTGAAAAACTGCCTCACCAGTTCCCCAACATGAATTACAATCACATCCCCATAAGAATTACCTGATCATTTCTCCAGTTGTGGCTGTAAGAATTTCCTCAAAGATGCCGTTGCTCGCGTACAGAAGAGACTGAATCTCGTTCGTTGCTGATTGACTGACATTCCGACACATCTCATTTATCACTTCAAGGATCAATTCCCGAGCACAGTCTTTCACTAGTTCATTTGAAATTGCCAACTGAACTGGTGCGGTCTGATGTCGAACAAGGTCCCCACCAGCCGTCACTACAACCGGAGGAACACTGATTTCTGGTTGTTTGGTTTCGACCCCTGAGCTTCCATCTCCGCATTTGAAGTGACCAGTTTCATCAAAGCTGCTTGTAGGGTCGCCTATTATGCAAGGGGATAATGGTCTACCATTGATTACCTGACAGCAAAAACAGATCACACTTTTCAACTGAATTCCATTTAACTGACACTGCACATGCACTAGAACGGATCAAACTAAACTTAAAAGGTCTTCAGGGTCGACAGATCTTGCAAACAACAATCAAACTAAACATGTTAGTTTTATGGTTCCATGGCTGGTAATCCTTCGTGAAATCCTATCATAACGCAGATCCTAAAATACAAGAATTACAGAGTGCTAAGAATTAAAGCAAATGGTTACTTTATGATGCTTTTTAAGATTCCCATAATTCCTGGTACAATCAATTATACCAATGAACTTTGGGGACACTCATCTACATTCATTTGGTCAATGTTCATGCCGAATATGCAATTGCACAGATCCAAGAGTTTAGCAGACTGATAACATGCACTGAATCTCAGGTCCAGTTTCTGCTAAAGGTTGTTGAAGACCATCAAGCCTATCCCAACAGCAGGAAACAGACTTTGGCAGGGAGTCAGCAAAACACTAAGGCCCTAACCACCCATTCAGATCACAAAACACATAACTGACAATCTTAGATCACAAAACTGTATTCTACAGCTGAATGTGAACAACGGACATTCACTGGACAACTGTGATTCTGTGAACAACTGTGTCTGTTGATGACTGAACATGTTCAATCTGTAATTCATACTTGCTTAAAAAGAAGTTATTGCTAATGAAGTGTGTTTTTGCAGTAATAGTGAATCAGCAAATCACTCTAATTCAGTAAATTTTGCACACTTCAAAAACTTTTAGACACTTGAGCTTCCTCTAAATATAAATATTTTTATCCCACATTTTATTTTTCTCTTGTATTTTTAGGTTGGAAGTAACACTTTGAAGTGGAAGACTTTAAAAAATCAAAATATTTTTCTTATAACAGAGGTGGGCAAACTTTTTGCATATTGGGCCACATTAAATGTCCAAAAATTCGGAGGGCCGGGTAACAAATTTTAAACTTTTAATAACATCTAACATGAAAAATGTTCACTTATTTAAAATTAAATATACTTTGGCACGGTTAATACATAAAGTTGTTATGAAAGACGAGACCAGAATAGTAAGTAAGAAAGCAGCACCACGTGAGCAAAACGAGGAAAACTTCTCACGGCCTGAATTTTGTGATTCCTTTTAAATTTTCTGAAGAATTGTGTGGGCTGGATAAAAGTGTTGGCGGCCGAATCTGGCCCGCGGGCCTTAGTTTGCCCATCCCTGTCTTATAATTTAAGGTCTACCATAATGTAGATAGTGTCAGGATATAGATTCTTCTCAATGTATCTCTAAGTTGATGCAGCATTATTATTTAATTTAGCTTGAGAAACAATTGGGGATGGCCTTTTATCATATTTTTGAAGATCTAATATTGCATTATTGGAGATGGAGTTTCATCAGACACTGAGGAAAGAAATGTAAATTCAAGGCTTCCCAGGTTAATCAGATAACGATCAGATTGGAGGGCAGTCCAAGTAATGTAGCACCACTATGGGCCAGCATATGGATGTGAGCCTTGGCAGGGAGCGTGTTGTCTAAGCAAGTTGAGACCTACCATTGGCTGAGGCTGAGGAAGGCTGAAGACTCGTTGGTTTACTGTTGTTACAGAGATGATCATGATGTAGCATACAACGAGTTAAGAGAGACTGATCTACCTACCCAAGGTGACTCCTGTAGGATCTATTCAGTAGTACTAGTCTACTAGACATAATTCTAAATCATCTCAGATACTGTGCCTGTGTTCTGAGAGTAGATGCACAAGAACTCCGCTATCTGCAGTTCCCTAACTTATAGTTCATTTTCCCAGGTTAGTCCCTAAGCCTCTGGTTCCTCCATAGCCAGGTGACCTAGCCTATGGGTGCCACCTTATTCTGCAGTCAGCTTATGCCAAGAGTATGTATAAATTTCCATGCTATTAAAAGTAATATTTGCCAATCGCATCCTACTTAGGTTCAGCTTCTATCATTTGTCACTACTGGCTTCCCATAGGCATAGCTCCAGCAAGCTGCATCTCTCTCCCGATCTGGTGGCGGCCTAATTTAGAACACGACTGTGTTGGATGCTTGGTTACCTTCTTCCATGTGTGTCCGCACGTCTCCGTATCTGTCTAAGCACATGTATCTGTCTGTATCTTGCTATGTCTTCTGTCATTTTGTTTCTATGAGTCTCTGTTTGTCTGTCATTTCTTACCCAAATGTTTGAGGCATCATTCAGTGGTGGCACTACACCAGGGCGAGCCAAGGCAAATGCCCTGATTAAAAAGCCTTCGCCCTGGTCGTTGCCCTGCCAGATTTGTTGCCTCGCCCAGAATTTGTTCAGGTCATATGACTGCCCAGGCAATGCCTTGATTACAAAAAATGTCTGGCACCATTCCTTGAAGCTCATTGCTATTTTTAGGTTTCTTCGTCCCTTCTGATTCCATTCCCTTCGGTCAGTAGGTCATTCTAACCTAGAACTACTAAAAATCCGTTTCCTTTGTTAATAACATCGAATTTCCTTTCTTAACAATGATGGCCTACATCTATGCTTGACCTTCATGCCCTGCAGTCAGTTTTCCTTCTATGGCACCTTCTGCCTGTATCATAGTAATATTTCATTTAAGCGACTGATTTGTATGAATAGATAGAGTTAACTGTTGCATATAACTTAGTTTAATAAAGCGGTTTTAAGTACAACATGAGTGTTGTTCAGTTGCAAGCTGCTGTTGTATTATCACAGTCAAGGATTTTGTATCTTGTAGCCAGGAGCATTTCCCAGTTGGGTCCCATGATAGATATCATATGCAGGGTATAGGGCTAAACTCTCCAAAGTTGGACCCTGATTCACTGGCCATAGGTCACAGCATTACAGCGTTTGTTATCATCCTGGCATGGTGGTCTCAATCTACCCATGAGGAGTTGGAATGTGTCAGGTACGATTAAAATAAAAGTGAGAGCTCACACACAACAATTCATACATGAAATCACTAATGCAGAAAGAAAAATCAAAAAGACAGTACTGAACAAGATTACATCTAAAGTAAGGAAGCTAGGACATTACCCCACTGGACATTACCCACTGCCATTACCCCCATAGGATATTTCCCCCTACCATTACCCCCGGATTTAATATACACGTTAGGCTGTATCTTTTGTGCCTGCACTTCTGTTTATGTCACTCTAAGCAGCTGACACTATTAAGTACACTTAATTACATTGTGGGCCAGTAGGCTGCAGAGCCCAGCCAGCCTGACACGCTATGCAAGTAAAATAATTAGTGTTTAATGGCTTACTATTATTTAGTTGTTATTTAATTTAATTTCAGTTTACTTATTAGGTAATTCTTATAACCTAATCTTTCCATGCTGGCTCCTTTCTATAATCTGTGTCATCTGTGTTCGCTTATTCTTCTTATCTCCCACATACACACACAATTCAAACATGCTTTAGTATATATGGCACTTTGAAAATTACACTTACTAGCATTTGACAATTTAAGTAAGTAATGGAGAAAGTTGAAAGTTTATGTGGAAAACAGAAAATCTTATATAAAGGATATGTATTTGTGAAGCAGAAAGACTTAGCACAAGGTGTGATAAGTTATGGCAGGCATCAAGTTGAACTTAAACAGAAGAAATATCGTGACCGTGGAACCTTAATTGCCAACATCGTTAGTGAGTTTGCCAGTAGAGACATACTGGAATATTTACATGGAATTGCTCACAATATTCAGTTTTTAACATATCTGACAAAACTTTTCATTCAGTTCTGGACATATCTGACAATAACTTTTCATTCAATTCTGAACATATCTGACAATAACTTTTCATTCAGTTCTGAACATATCTGACAATAACTTTTCATTCAGTTTTTAACATATCTGACAATAACTTTTACTTCAGTTCTGAACATATCTGACAATAACTTTTAATTCAGTTCTGAACATATCTGACAAAACTTTTCATTCAGTTCTGAACATATCTGACAATAACCTTTCGTTCAATTCTGAACATATCTGACAATAACTTTTCATTCAGTTTTTAACATATATCTGACAATAACTTTTCATTCAGTTTTTAAGATATCTGACAATAACTAAGTTTCATTCAGTTCTGAACATATCTGACAATAACTTTTCATTCAGTTCTGAACATATCTGACAATAACTTTTCATTCAGTTCTGAACATATCTGACAATAACTTTTCGTTCAATTCTGAACATATCTGACGATAACCTGTCATATTTTCCATATATTCATTTTTGAATTCATGTAAAATTCTGCTCTAACTTTCATATTTTCCACATTAAACGAGTAAAGGAATTTTTCTGCATTATTGCAGGGGGGAAATGGCAGGGGTTATGGCAGGGGAAAATATCCTATGAGGGTAATGGCAGGGGGTAATGTCCAGGGCGGTAATGTCCTGATCCCGAATTAAGTGACAAGACTGCTACAGAAAATCATCAGCTGATCAGAGCTGAACAACCTACCTCCCCAAGGCCACACATCTGCTTTCCTTCAACCAGTGAATGTGATCGACACACAGGAAATACTTCACTGTCAGAGAACCGAGTTTTGTCCAGTAAGACCTGACCATTCTCCACTGAAAGTCCATGATGGCGACAGAAATTCTCAACCTCTTCTTGCGTTTCGAAACCCAGTTGATGCAAGAACTCAGAAACTGGATACTGTGAAGTCAAATTCCAACGTTTCAGTTACATTCACAGTGACTTTCATGGTTTTTTCCACAATAAAATGGTTTGAAATAACTGTATAGAAACATAACTTTTACAAACTCTTTATCTGACTCCCTAAAGAGTTGTTTTGGTTTTAAATGTTGAAGGTTAAATAGGCTTTTAACCACATCTTAAATTTAAATTCATAAGCTTTTAATGTTATCTTGTAGTTTTGCATTTGAAAGTATTACAAAGGACGTATCACACTTAACATCTTATTCTATAATAACTGAAATTGATCAACTATTATTATTATTAATTAGCAACTTCTATAGTGCCAGTGTCTAATGCATAGAGCATAGAGCAATGATGCACAAAACCATAGCCAAAATCTGGTTAACATCCAAAAGATCAGTTGGCCAAGAGTTAGAATAGTGACAATTTCTAGCAAATGCTAAAACGGAGTTGTTTAACCCAAGTAAATTTAAGTCTGAGGTCTTACAGTGGTGCTATGTCCCGGCTGTGAATATGCTTTGATGATGCGCTGAAGTGCAGACGTTCGTATCTGGTTGAAGTAACGATGCAAGATGCAGGCACCAAGAAATGTGGCAACACGAATCAGCTTGAAGAACCTCACATAATTGGTGCTGTTGAGAGCTGAATACACCTGGATGCTGAAGTGAACAAATGGTGAGCTTCGAACCTCTGCATTCAACTGCTGCACCTCTCTGCAAGTATGTCAAATCAACACCTAAAGAACCTCCATGTAGTAAAAATATGTAATCGTCATCCAATAGTTACAATCCCAAGTAAAACCAGAAAAGAACCAAACATCTTGATTTCGGTGTGATAAAGTTAGTACCAGGGATTGCAAAAGTTAATTAGCAGCAAATCGCTCCAAATATTCAATCACTTGTTACAGATAATTAGCTGCAAATGAATCCAAACAATAACTCATTTGCTCAAATTAATCTGCTGTAATCAAACATCAACAATGGTCATCCTCAAAGTTGTGGTCCGATGTTTAAAGGAATTTTCCTAACACACAAACATAACAATAGTAATAATGTTTTCCGCAGTATCTAATCACTTCACAACAACTGCATTTCACAATCACGAAGAACACGGCCAAGATTGACACATGTTTCTGTAGTGTGTTGTTTTTGACCAACGAGCTGGTCACGACCAGCATGTAGATTTTGATCTATAATTTCTTTGTTCACTTGGACTTCTAAAGTGACCTAGTACGCATTCTTGGAGTCCATTTCTCTCATTCACCATCGTTTTTCGAGCGTTTTTGAAATTTTTCAGATGCTTTTTAACTAAGTCTCTTGTAGTGCATTTAAACTATTTTGCTGTGAGGAGTTTCAGGTTACGGTTGGGAAAGTGTCAAGCTCTAGCTGGAAAGGCCAAGAGCCCATGGATTGGCTCTGATAGTTCTACTGCCAAGATGTTCCATGACCAAATGGCCAGCTGCTGAAGAATCATAACAGCCAGAACATGGAGCAATTGTCCTCCACAGAACTGACAGCAGAACAAGGCCCGGAGTCTTCTACCATATGCAAGAGATCGCTTGTTGTTGTTGGGTTTTATATGTTGTCAGCCTCGTTACCGGTCAGTCCACGAACACCAAACATAATGTCTACTATCTATCAGCTCTGAGTGGGAATTTGTAAGTTGGGATCTTGTTGTCTGCAGGAAATCACCTGTGGTGACTCTAAACACAATTACCTTACTAGAGTATTTGCCCGTCATATATGACGGGTTGAAAAAGAAAATGAATGGATTGATAGGAAGAGAAAAGAATTTGTTAATTGGAATGCTTAATTATAAGTCACACTGCGAGCAGTGGCGGCGCGTGGATTTTTCAAAGGTGGTGCGAAGCATCAGTGTGCCGCCCCCCCCCCCCCCAAGGCGACAGGCCTGCCTAGTAGTGTAGGGAAATTTTGTCTGTGTTGTGTATGATAGTAGTTAGTAGTAGCCTTAGCCTAGTATAGAGCACCGTAACAGAATTAGCAGATGAAGCAGATCCGCTACTATAGTATCACTGTGTACTGCGCACTTAAAGTACTTTTAGCATAAGCATATCAATCAGAGGGGATTTTCAGAGAGTAGTCAAAAAGAAGTCCCAGTCCGGTTTCTAGAAGGCCAAATTAAATTGCAGTGGGTCTCCAGAAAGTAGTTCAAGAGAGACCGGAGTCCAGTTCCACGGGGCGAGATCAAGAGAAGAGGCAGAGCAGCTGTCAAGTCGGGTGTCGTTTATTGCGAGAAGAATTTGAAAGCGGAGGATCAGATGAGCCAGGGTAGTACTTGAAAAGGTGAGATTTCAGTTTTGAGTGGAAAGCCAGATGGTGATAGAGGACCTTGAGGAGGAGAACGAAGAACGTGTTGTAATGATGATGGAGGAACTGAGAAGCTGCGGAATTCAGAGGGGGAGATCAATCCATAGGCGTGGTGCTGTGTTGTATAACTTGAGATGAGTAGTGACTGGCCGTCAAGAAAGACTGAGATAAGAGGAGGATCGGCTGCAGCGCTTTGTCTGAGTGGTGAAGAGTTCACTGAGGTACTTGGGCCGGGAATATTGTAGAAAGTTGTAGGTTAGTGTAATATAATGAAGTATATTCTCTCTGGGATTTTTAACCAAGGGAATGATTTGCAGATGGGAGTGATATATGATAATGTTTGGGCGTTGTAGTGACAGCTCTGGGAAGTGAGATTTGGATAAGTTGCAGACGCTTGATTTTGGTGGATTCAAGGTTGAGGGAGAGGGAACCGCAGTAATCAAGGTTTGAATGAACAATGGAGGTAGCAATGGTGGAGGCAGTTTAAAGGTCGAGCATGGGGCGGATGCGTGAGGTCACGAATGTGCATGAAACAGGAGTGCGGGAGGTTCGAGATGTGGCTAGAGAAGGAGAGTTGTGCATAAAAAAATAATACCACATTATCAATAAAATCAAGCGCAATCATTATTTTTAGGGTGCATAGGGTACATGTGTCCCCGGGCGCCAAGGGAAGGGGCGCCAAAATGAGGGTTAAGATACATAATTTTACTCTTAATTTTGATGCAGTTTTAACTAATTTATCCCAAATAAATTTAAATGATTTAATGTTGGACCCCAAATATATCTAGTTATATCCATATTACTTAAAACCCAGTTCTCATGTATGATTTTGGCGCCCCACTCAGCAATAAGGTTAAGGTGCAACATGCATGTGCACTGTCTGCATTTTTCATATTTTATTTAATTAAAATTAAAATTGCCATTCTATTATTTGAAAAATGTGAAATTGTAAAACTGGGTAGGTGCGCCAAATTCATAGTTTGTTCCCGGGCTCAAAATATCCTAGCTACACCGCTGTTAGAAACAATAGGCTTAAAATGTTCTAAATCAATTTAAAACTAAGGAATACAATGAAACTCGGATGAACAGTGAAGATTTACAGTTCAGTGAATTATGATGTTAAAGTTTCATTGAAATTTCTAGCAACGAATTACGTAATAACTCCAAATGAAACACTACGGTGACCACATGAAGCACAGAAAAAAAATTCCAGGTAGTCAAAGTGCCGCCCCCATCAAGTGGCCGCCCGGTGCAACCGCACCCCCTTGCACCCCCCACGCGCCGCCACTGACTGCGAGTCAGACAGACAGATTGATAGATAAACAGCGGTTAGTAAAGTAAGTAAGTAAGTATATCCTTTATTAATCCAACTGCTAACCGCATTTTGGTTTACACATGTATATCACGTCCAGATTAAAGTACTAAGGCCTATATTCCGGTGAAAATCATCCTAATTATGAAAGATTTACGAACTAGACTGTCAGCAGTCGGGAGAACCCGATTATGAACACGGGGTCGCAAAGTATAACCCGTATGCTTAACAGGAGGTAATAGCACATGAAGCACATGTGTAGGACATGTAAGGACGGTCGTGAAAAGTTTAGAATCAGCAGTACGGATCAATTGTTCGAATCTAGGGTAGTCCACAGGAAGATAACCAGCTTTAATCAGTCTCCTAAATATTGCCTGTAGTCTCTCACGTCCCCTCTGCCCCACATAACCCCACCAAGCGGACGCAGCGTACGTCATCCTCGCCACTGTGGTAGCTGTCACCACATCGTACATTGAGGGGCCAAGTAGTCCATGAGTAGTCAGGATCCGTAATGCATACATTGATTGTCTTGCACCAGTGCATAGATTGTCAACATGCACGTCAAAGCAGAAGTCATCAGAGAGCGTGACACCCAAGATCTTCATGATTCTGACTCTGGAAAGACCAGGAATCTCCATCGGCTGGTTTTCATTCAGTTTTCTTCTCGGCTTACGGACAACCATTTCCTGGGTCTTTGCTTGGTTAAGCTTCAGATTACATCTCGCAGCCCAGATCTCGATGTGCCTGATTTCCGAGTTTATCAGGTTGCTATTGGCAGCAGGAACCAGGAGATAGGTATCGTCAGCGTACTTGTAACCGAAATTGTAATTGTAACCGAAAACTTATATAGCGCCACTCAAATCAGCGGCGCTTTCAACCCGCATCAATGCCAGCACCGGCAAAAAGGAAAGTTTTCAGGCGTCTACGGAACTGGAGAGGAGAGAGGGCAAGAAGCTCTTGGCGGAGAAACAAGGGGAGACAGTTCCAAGCAGAGTACTTGAGTATCCGGTTAGTTGGATGTTTAGGTTTAAGTTTGGATATTGCTGTTAGGAACAGTATCGGACCAGTTCCTGATCCCTGGACAATACTGCAGTTGATTTCAATCGCCGCAGAGGTAATTCCTTTAAGTAAGTCTGGCTCTACCTCCCTCCCGACCTGGATCGAACAATAGAGTATTTGCCCTGTATTGCACGTGACCAATTGATGTTTAGGCTAATCAGTCTTCGTCTTGTCAGTATTTGCTCCCCTCCCCCTCAATCTCCCATTAGATTGTGTGCAATAATGAGGGAGGCAGGGAAGGAGAGACATTCCACAGCGTTTATCGTAGTATACACAGAGCTGGGAAACTATAAAAGAGATTGGTTAACTTTTTGTTCTTAATGACTTGGTATCATTTAGGTTACCAAATGCAGAGCTTTTGTGAGGCATCTAAAGGTGCTATAGTAATTATCTAAATAAATACAACAGAGCTTTGAACCCTAAACAAAGAGGTGACAGAGAAACTGCATTTACAATCTTTCACCAATGTCATACTGCTAAGTGGCAACAAAATGATTTTTAAATAATTTTTTTACAATACACATGTTATGCTGAATTCATACTATTTTGCTAACTATTTAATGATCGAATAACTTTATTGCACATAACAATATCATATTTAAACTTTTCTCTCACTGATTCAATCTTGCGGACTTAGAATGCCACTGCTCACTTTTGTCAAAGCATGATGTATCATTAAAAAAATCTACAAAAACTTTTTTTCATTAAGTTCTAACCTATCTAATTTCTCATACATTAGTCAAAGCAAGCAGTTTAAAGCATCTATGCTGATTGCACTGTAGCCTGAAACTTGTCTGTGTATCACAGCAGTAGTCATCAAATGTGAAAATAACAAAACATAAAAGTGGTAGACGAACCTGAGGATGTCGCCCTTGTTCAGGTTCATTAGAACCATGTACATGCAGAATTCGGCTTCGTTTTCAAGGCAGGTGACATTCTGTCGAACGTGCAGGTCATGATACATCTCCTTCAGTGTCTGCAGACACTTTGTCAGATTCTCATTGTTTATCTTTGGATCGAAGACAGCAACATCTTCCTCACACAGTGCCTCTGAACAGAAGATGTGGAAACGGGCACACTTCTCCACCAGACTAACAGCCACTGGGTCACACAGATGCTGCTGGGTTATGTCCTTCAAACACATAACATCTATATCTTACATATTATCAAAACATTCAAAAACTCAGGTTCACTGCCATTTCTCATTTCTGCCAATCTCTGTGTTTCCTTAGCTATCTCTGCTGCTACCTGTCATCAGCTCCAGCATGTGCTATACTTCATGAATGCACTTCTTCACTCTTTTGCCCTCCCCTCCTGTGCTTTTTCCAAAATCTCTCTCTCTCTCTCTCTCTCTCTCTCTCTCTCTCTCTCTCTCTCTCTCTCTCTCTCTCTCTGAGATAAAAGAAACGGCACATTTCCGCCAGACTATCCAGTCTTACCTTTCGAATGCTCCTTGTTCTGTTCCACAGAAAATCGTACCATTCCACCCATTTGCCTTGTCCACCAGTTTCGATAATGTAGCTCAAGAGATAGTTCATGGTAGCATGAAGGACTTCAGGTGGACGCAGTTCTTGAGGAAGTGGCATGTCCTGTAAATGAAATGACATCATTATTAACCCTCTAAAGTTAAAGCATTCTCAATGAACCAGTCTTCAAAGTTTAGTAGTCAACCTATTATAGCAGATGTACAAGTTCTAGTAAGCATTACCAAAATCCAAGTACATAAGCAGATATTGAACTCAGAGTCAACAGACACAAAAGTAAACATGTATATGCACATTTGCTGTTGATTTATATCATCAAAGAGAACCATAAACAGGACTGTTAAAACTGGTTTCACTTTGAAAATTCTGATGCTAATGATACAAAGACCACATTCCTGTAACCTTTCACCATAAAAAATAAAAAATAAATCCCTGAAAAGCAGCATATCAAAGATTCCCAAGTCCCCTACAGTGGACACTTTTGTGTAAGGAGGGGTAAAATACGAGCAGTAAAAATGTCTTAAATCATTGGTCTCTAATCAAAAGTACTTCCATTAGGTTTTTGAGAGAAAAAATAATGCGGTCTCCATTACCCCAATAACCAACCCAACAACCCCTCAGGACAGGGTAAGTTTTATGTTTTTATATATGTTCTAGTCTTTTTTAAATGTAGGGACTGTTCTAGATAAGATCACTCTACTAAAGGCCTGCTGTGACATCACTTGCAAAATAGCTTCAATGACATCATTTTCAATGACAGTGCATGGCAGCCATCGTTTTGGCTTGCAAGAGACATTAACATCCACTCACTCTCGGCAGATAAACCATCGTCTGAACTATTTTCACACAGCCAATAATTCCTTCGTATTATCACCAATTTTAAAGTCTCTTGTAAACTACCTTCCACATTTCATTACCTGTCAACACACACCTCACCATGACCCACGATTTAATAAACAGCAGATACATGTAGTTAAACTTTTGAATGGCTTGATTTGTGATAGTGTATAATTATCACATGAAAGGAGTGGTTGGTTTCATGTATTAGGTCATATTAAATGTTATTGATTGGAGTGAAATGGGGAACCACTGGGAAACAATGTAAGTGCAGTTTTACTAATACTGCTTGAATGGCAGTGATAAATTACACTTTACAACAACTTCACCAATAGTGGTATAATACATTTTACTATGGCATGACCATTCAAAGTTTAAAAACACACGATAAAGACATTTCTCTTTGATCGGGCCTGGATCGGGAGCACCTCTGAGTAGATTCCTTGAAGGGTGCTATATAAATCTGATAGATAGATAGATAGATAGATAGAAAGATAGATAGACAGATAGAGAGATAGATAAAGATAGAGAGATAGATAAAACAGTCAATAAGAAAAATGTAACACAGAGAATTATTCTGAACCTGATCAGCAGAAGAACGACTATACTCCTTGACTGCTCTTCCATGATCCACTTGAGGCAGTTTACCAGTCTGCTGCAGCAGAAAACAATCAGAAATTACCAGAGTGTTAATCTACTCAAATAGCACAGAACGTAAGAGCACGAGAACAAAATATTGTGAGAACAGAGATAGACAACCTTCAGTCTGACAAACTGTCACTGCTTCTTGACACTGAATACAAATACAAACAACACTGAGCTTCTGTTGTGTTCTTGTGCATCAACAGTTCTACAAATTGTGCAGTCGTTTTGTCACACATCTTCCTATATTGTTTCAATGTCATGTAACATTTTCAAATGGAGGACAAATGGTGTGGAGCATGGCCTCTCTGCTTTTATGCAACCTCTAAATCCCTTAATACCTGTGCAAAAACGTAAAGTCTACTTCACAAGATGAGACCATTACTGATAGATATGACGTAGTGCAACTGCTGCTGTTTAATCCATTCTCTTTTGTTTGACTACCTTAGCTAATTATGGGCTTATATGCTTAGTGAAGTCTTTTACAAGTATTCTGGAGGCTAATTAGGTCTAAAACTGTACACAATTCATTCATTTAATCAAAACACATGCACATATGCAGCATTTAAATCCTCTAGGCCAGTGGTTCTCAAACTTTCTGATGCTGTAGACCAGTAGTTGCTTTACCGGCCCCACCGCGGACCAGCGCTTTCAACACCAGCTTACACTGTACATTACATACCGGTATATTGCATGCTATTTTAAAATTTAGATTTCATATTAAGTTATTGTCATTGTTTATTACAACTGTACTTCTGTTGCTGTTTCATCTTTAAAACGATTTATTATGTATGAACAATGTGTCATGTTCTCGTTTTTATGCATGAACATTTACAATTTACACTGTATACAATTTAAAATTTAATTTGAGTACCATCAAAATTGTGATTCCGGTTAGACCTATCATTTCACAGCTCGGCAACCAATAACTCGTGGACCGACTTGGCAATTATTATTGCTCTCTTGTTTGCTCTCAGAGCCAGAGTGATCACGTTTTTCTATAATTTTACTACTTACAAAACGGTCCAGACTGGATTTCTTTTGTTTATTCGTGTTCATAAGGATTAATTTAAAAAAAAAGAATTTTGTAACAACAAGCGTCTGTTCTACTATGTGTACTCAATTATCGCTCCTTTGACGATATAGATAAGAACAGAAAGCAACAAATGAACTCGAAATGTTCCTCATTCTCTTTCGCCAGTGTTATGTACTGCCAAATGACGAATAAAATTGAATGTTAACTGACTCTATTTCTTAATATACTTAGAACTTGCAGATTTATTATACTGTAATATTTCATTTTTAATTAAATATTGTCAATGATTACTGCGTTTAATAAAATACGTTTAAAATATTATACATTTTCAAGAATAAGTTGAAAAATTCTGAATTTTTAAGGACTGTTTCACGGACCGGTGACCAGAGCTCCGTGGACCGGCGTCGGTCCGCGGACCACCACTTAGACAACCACTGCTCTAGGCTTTGCATGAGCATTTAATTTGAATAATAGAGGTCTGCCACAAGAACCAAATTCATACCTTAGTTCAACTAATTGAACTATAACCATTTATAGTTTCCAAAAGATAGTTATGGATCCATGTAAGTAATATAATAAAAAGAAAATATTAAATTTATTCAGGATTTTAAGCAAGGTCACAGGTTACTATAAGTTGAAGAGGTTGAGACCAACTGAAAATAGCAACACCTTCATTACTTATTGCTGCTAGAGGGTAAACAGAGTAATAGTTACACATATATATGGGCAGTTTTGAAAATGCAGAAATGTGAAGAGATCTTTCTCACTTGATCGCTCCCTGGAATGATCTCATAAGCGCTGAGGCGTCTTCTATCTTCTCTCATATACCGTTCCTTTTCTGGACACATATCCTGGCATGTACCTCTGACTGCCTTGGCTGTCGCAAGGTCAGCTTGCTTCTGATTGCCAAGAGCTAATACACAAGACATGCACATTATAATGGTGAGGTTGCAATTATCGAAAAAAAATCACTGTTGGCAGCTGATAAACAACATTCGCCTCTATTCAGATAGTCATCTATCTGGCACACATGCCTGCATTTCAGTCATGTCGCTGGAACTTTCTAAGATCAAAACATCATCAAACTGTCACCATACCAATACATTTAGGACATGGCGGGGAGTGAGACCAAGTCCTTGTTAACCCAAATCGGACAAACTTGGTTTGACTTCAAGCTGCATTGGTTCCACACATAACAAATTATATTACAGCAGAACAGACCAGATATCAGAAATGATCCATGTTGGTCAATTGGCTTTAATCCACAGTGTTAATACTTTAAATACGGGCTGGTACTGATTTTAAAAAAAAATTGATTAATCTCCACAATTTAACTTCGATTAATCGATTACATTCGATTAATATGGTATCTGTTACGTAAAGCGTGAAAACTTAAAAATGTAGGCCTTGTAGCTGAGTCAGTTACTGCGTCAGTGATGTGTTTGAACCATGGTAAACAAACTGCTTATTGCAATGAAGACAGTTAATTTTGTTGTCATCTTTGACTTTTCCATCAGCATTTACCTTAAATGGAAACGATCGCTTAATTTTCCACTAAAATGTTTCACATTATCATTGTTTACCATACGGTTTACTCCGGAAATGGGTCGCTTGACATCATGAAATAAGTAAGAAAATTAACAGAACAAGCCGAAATTAATCAATTAAAATTTTTTATGATTTAATTAACTGTAACTACAACTCACCAGTATTATGTTAAATAAAAATTCATTAAATAACATTAATAATATTACATTAAAATACCAGCATAATCAGCTGTTACTGCATATTCAAAGTCATTAGGTAATTATAATAGGAATTCTTTTCTTTACCTGCCCTCAGTAGCTTGTCTCTGTTGTCTAGAATGGCAAACCTTTCTCCAGCCGTTTGCCCAGTGACACCAAGCAGCGACTTGAAAGCAGCTGTATTCACGGGAGGAACCAAAGATTCTAATTCATAAATTGACAAAAGCAGCCATGGTAAACAAAGTGGTTAAAATAAACTACATGTCACAGACAAAACCATTCAACATCTTAAGTAGTTAACTATCAGCATTTTAATTTATACAGTAAACATTGAAACTACCATATTTAAATTAGAATCAAATGTAATTTTGGTTTATAGCATTCCTGCCACATCTTCTGTTCATGGCGTGTGAAGTCTGGATATTTATCGGCAACATAACTCCACCTCACAGGCCATTCATTTTAATATCCAGATGATGAATTAAACTTACACATTTAGTGCTGCATCCTAGAAAAGTTTAAACCAGTGGTTCTTAACCTTTTTTGAAACACGACACACCTAAACTTGCAACCAAATTTGGCGACACACCACGCTATTGTTGTGTGTGAATAATGTTAAAAATGTTAAAGTTAAACTATAGGGTGACTCGATAGGTCGAGAACGATTTTGAATGCAGACAAATATACGTTAAACACAATATAATATGGAAAGTTGTATACTGGAGGATAGGTTGTTCAAATGAGAATGTTACGCAAAAAAATTAGATCACTAGCTCACTTATTAAAAGTTTAGCGCCAATATCCGCGACGTCATCAAATTCGTGCCAAGCAAACGTAAACAAGCAGCGTTATCATTGACTAGTGAATACGCCGATTAGGCAATGGCGGCCTTAAATGAATCGCAAATTAGGGCTCAAGCTATTACATTATTGGAAGAAAAGTACAGTTACAGTGTTATAGGAAAGAAATTGGGTCGTTCTAAATCGTGGATTAGCAAGTGGGCCAAACGCTACAAGCAGAGTCCAAACAAGACGCTGCTGAATCGATATCACGGTGGTCGTAGGCCTAAGTCCGTGCTGACTGCTGCCGCTCAAAAACTTATCAAACAGTCTAAATATTGGCGAGGACAGAGTCTGCGAAAATTAGAACGTCGGTTAAAACACAAACGCCTTGCTGGAAGCAAAGAGACAATAAGGTGTTTTATGCGGACGACGCTGAAATGGAAGAGTTTCAAGAGAAAAAAGTCCCAAAGTTAACTGATGCTTACAAAGTAAACTTCGCGAAGAAGTTTAAGGATATTGATTGGTCGCGTGTTATGTTCAGTGATGAATCGCCCTTCAAACTCTACCACGTACCTAACAGTAAGAACGACGTTGTGTGGGGATCACAAGAAAGTTCTGTTCCGTGCGCTCCACAGGTGAAGTTCAGTCCCTCAGTTATGGTGTGGGGAGGCATGACATCGCTTGGATTAACAAAACTTCATATCATTCCAAATAAAACTTCAGTCACTTCGAGTTATTACATTAATGAGATACTGGAGAAAGAAGTCAAACCCGCATTCCAGCAAACTGCAGTCTGCGCTCAGTTAACAGCCACAAAAATGTTTCATAATAACGGCGAAGGATTATTTCAACAAGACGGTGCACGTGCACACACATCAAAAGCTTCAGTCGAATGGTTGAACAAAAATATCAATGGATACATCTCACCGGGGGACTGGCCGCCTAATTCGCCGGATTTGTCACCAATAGAAAATGTTTTGAGTATTATGGCGGCAACTGTTTATGCCGATCCCGAACCCCAGACATTGAACACCTTAAAACGTCGGCTTCGTAAGGCATGGACATCGATACCTCTGACAACTCTGAAAAATCTAATCGGCTCGATGCCTAATCGACTTGAGGCTGTAATAAAGAGTAAAGGAAACATTATTAAATACTAAATGATAATTTGTAGTAATTAATTAATTATGTGTGGATTAACAATGATGGTCGTACAATATTGTTTTCGGCCTAACTGGACGTTTGCTTGGCACGAATTTGATGACGTCACACGGATATTGGCGCTAAACATTTAATAAGTGAGCTAGTGATCTAATTTTTTTGCGTAACATTCTCATTTGAACAACCTATCCTCCAGTATACAACTTTCCATATTATATTGTGTATAACATATATTTGTCTGCATTCAAAATCGTTCTCGACCTATCGAGTCACCCTATAGTTATAAGAAAACTTACACTTAAAATTTTTAATTCTTAACATTTGCAATGAATGAAAACGTACATGTTTAGTCCTTTCTACTTTAACTTAGTAACATTTAGCCTAGTGGGATTTTCGCTCCTTGATTTTTCTCTCTAACCAGTTTGTTTCGTTTTTGTTCTTTATGTTGATCATCTGAGAAAAACCTTGCTCATATAAGTAGGAACTATGAAATGAAACCTACTCTTTGATTGCTTTGCTCGCCAGTGTTTTGTAATGTTCTTCTTTGTACGTCTTAGCCCAGAACTGAGTTCTTGAGGATTGCTTGTGCATATCCTTCAGTCTAGATTTCTTATTTTTCATGGTTTTCATGATTGGTTTAGGCCTACTATTATAAAACTAGCAGTGGCAGCAGCATCATTTTCGCATTCACTACTGTTGGTGCTAGAATTCGTCTCATTGCTACCAAAATCTGATTTCGCATCATCAGTAATCGTAATCTCAAAAACTCCTAAAGCGCAACTGGAAGGCCAAGCGCAGGGCACCAGCCTGTCACGGGTGCTACGTCAAATCAGAGAGGGGTTCCAGAGAGTAGTCCAAAAGAGGTCCGAGTCAGGTTTAGAGGAGGCCAAATCAAATCAGAGGGGTTTTCCAGAGAGTAGTCCGAAAGAGGTTAGTTGTGGATTCGCAAAATTTTCGTTTTATTCTGAGAAATTTAGGGCTATCCATTTCGAATGTTACAGTAATGGGTAAAAGTTTACAAACACGGTCGCAAATGTGTAGGGACCTATAATACTGTATAAGATAAACATCATGGCCATTCCAGATTGTGATATACTAGAATAGATAAATAGAGTGCTACAAATTCTCACAGCCTACGTCCGCTAAACTTTAAGTAAGTAAGTGTAATGCAAGAATGACGGACGTAGGCTGTGAGAATTCGCGACACACCAATATTTCGTGACACACCAACGACACACCATGTTTATGCGACACACTCCCGGTCGATTCGCGACACACTAGTGTGTCGCGACACACCGGTTAAGAACCACTGGTTTAAACAACTCTCTGAAGCTTAATCTTTTGTATGTCACACATGCACATTGCAAAACTTTCTGCCTAGGCCTTAGGCACAAATTTATGACATCATAGGTGCACACTTACTACAGCTGTTGGAAGTTAAGGAACCAGCACTCATCCTACATAAATAAGTTAATCACTAAAATGAGCATTAAGTAAGCTACAAATTTCCCATTGGTCATTTATACAAATGAGGCATGGCTGCGGAGGCATTACACCTGAAAGTCAGTGAGCTGTTTCATTTGACAACAGCGTTTAATGACCACAATGACAAAATTCAGCATGTGATTATGGTAATTCAGAGTCAGATGCAGAGTTGATTTTGAAGGATTTCACTCATTTATGGCCAGCAGGACCAACAATACTGTATGCTAACAATTTACAGAATATGTAGGCAATCATGAAAGAACTACAACAGCAGTTTCAGGCGACTCTGTATCAACAAGACCAGGTATTCATGACCTCTTATAAAGGCCAAAGTTTTACTAAAGGGTCAGCAAACTTCCCAATTACACAGATTCATCGGTGTCTGATATATTTTCATAGTTTTACAAGAGTCATTGGCTCAGGCTTCTTCAAGCACATAGAAACAATTAAATGGCACAGGCTTGTTTTAAATTAATTTCTAAACAAATTTTAAGTTCACACTGTAACCCTATATTCTGTGGTTGATGAGATATACAATTTTTACCCTTAAGGGTTGAAATGGACCAAAACCCTACAAAAATATTGGGCCAAGGCCAGACCAAGCACTCGAAATATCTGGCATGCAAAGGGTATAAATGCTTAGCATCACCACATCCTGTTCTTGTTCAATATGAACATCTACTTACCTTCAAAGTGTCTGGTAGGTGGAACTGTGCTCAGTGACACGGATGCTTTAATCGCAGCTGGAGGTGGTGTACGAGTCCTAATCCTTGTCTGTGAATTCGTTTCTATTACTGCATGTTTAAAGACATCCTGCAGCGGTCGGTCAACCAACTGCTGACTCATTTCTTCAAGGTCAGCAGTACCTTGCATGCTGGCTAGCTCGTCCTCCACCTCTGTTTTAGCAACTGCTTTTACAGATCTCGAACGAGATGGTGAAACATCCTTGGACACTTCAGCCTCATCATCCTCAGGTACTAAAAAACAAATTATGTTACTAGAATATTGGATTGAATATTCTTCTATCTGCCACTTACGTGATCAATGTCTATCTAAGAGGACTTGAATATGCTAACACATATAGAAAAATTAATAAAAACAATAAAAGCACTTCTGCAAGTGCTTACTAGCACTTGCAGATCATGCACAGTAGTGGAAAAACAGACAGCAGGGAAGCAATGCTGCATATTAGGCAAGTTGATTTTACAAATCTGCCCATGGCCAGGCCCGGCCCTACGGCAAGGCGAAAGAGGCAGCCGCCTTGGGCCCCGTGCTGCTGGCTATAATTTTGTTTACTGTGATGAGATTGAACGCTGACAACGTTTACGTCTCTTAGCAACAATACTGGCAGTCAATTTGCCGTGTGAATGTGATAGGGTGATTTAGGAAAAGCAAGCCTGCAGATAAAGTGAGTAACAACTAGAACCCACGCTATTGTCTATTGTGACTAACGAACTTTCAATTAGAAGGATGCTAAGTATCTAATTATTAACATCCTTTTCAGTTGTTAGATATTCAAATAATTCAGTAAAACATAATAACCTGGTATGGCTTTCATAGTAAAATGCTGGTATAAAGAGTCTGATTTGCATTTTGTGTTAAATAAGCCCAGTGCTTTTTTTTAGAAAAAATGTTCTGGAACTGAACAATTATGGAAGGGCTAAATCAAGGGCAAAGCCCTATGAAAAAAGGGGTTTGGGTTCCGGGGTGGATATTGGTAAGACCTTCCCAAGAAAATTTTTGATGTCACATTAAATTAAAATAACTACATTATTCTTTTCTTAAAATAACTAAATTATTTTTAATAGCTGAAAAAAGGTGCCGGAAAAAGCACCGTTTAAGCCATTTAATTTCCATTTTCCTTTATTTTAATATATATGATATTGCCAATACCGCACTGACAGGAAATCAACTCCGCAACGCCTTTTTATGCTTGGGGCCCCGCTCATCGCTTCCTGCCTTGGGCCCCGCACACCCTAAGGCCAGGCCTGCCCATGGCTGCTATCAAACTAGATCAGTAAGGTTTCCCCAGAGTTAAACCAGGCACATCCAAGCACCTCCGGTATCATAAATAGTTTCTTCAATAGGACAGCTGGGCCATGGACAAAGCCTCATATGATGAGTTACAACCCTGAAGGAAGAAAGAATTAGGTTAGAGGATGATGCTATGCTGATGATGACGGTGAGGAAGTCAGTGGTAATTGTTCGTCTGGTGGTTTTAAGAGGATGTGAGAAGCTGTTTGAAGTACTAAATATACACAATAGTATCATCAAATACCATTATCAACTCTCAGTACATAGCATTTACCTGAACGATGAAAAGAAACTGACGGTCGACGAGCAGTTCGCTGTTTTACATCATGACGCCAAAATATCTCAAGTGGTCTCTCAATTCCAGGCATAAAACGACCTTTCTCCTTGGCTTTTTCAGCCGAGGCCTACATAACAGGCAAAACGTAGCTTACACAACTAAACTGCAACAGCTTGCATCTTATGTCATTAAGTCTCACCATTTTTAGATTCCTTATCCTCCTTAGCTTGTCTTCCAGGGCTTCACAAATCTCAATTGTTAATTGGGCTTTAGCTTGGAATGTGGTTCTGCTTAGAAGCAGCCATTCCACATTTTCTTAATAGTGCTCTAAAACTTTTCAATTAGATTATTTCAGATTAGATTATAAGACACTAGATTCGATTATTACAATTCAGAGTTCACCTAAAAGATTTTCAGAGGTTTCTGTTATCATTAAGCCAAGAAATTTCAGATTCAAAATGGAGATTCAATTTCAAACAGGTCCCCACAATGACTGATAAATATAAGTTTATTTTAGACAAACAAATTTGGAATTAGGTTCATATACTCAAATTAAGATATTTAAAACGTAAAATAAACATGGATAAACACTCCATTTACACTTGTGAACAGAAATTTTTTAAACGTACATGACTTTTATATAAAATGGTTGCAGAGTTCATTTTTGGGTTAACGTAGATCTTCAGAACAGTGCCAAAGGCTGAGAAATGTCGTTTCAGTGACACTTGGTTGTTGTATCTCACAGGTATGCCCTTAACAAGCAGCATCTTCATGTCAGCATCCGAAGAGACGAGGCGCCTTCTCCTATGACCAGGTTCTGGCTTAGCATCACCTTCATCTTCAGCATCTTTATCGTAATCACCTACAGCATCACTTCAGTATTGAATTCACAGCTACCATTACACCTCATCCAAGAATGAATCAAGAACTAAATGCCTGACCAGAATTAAATTGATTTTGATTTGAGCAACACAATCTGATATTCTACTTTACACCACTGCCAATAAACATTAAAACATAATTAGTAAAAACCTTACATAATGTAGTGATTTTAATTAAATCAAATTTTTCATAAATTTAGAATATCAGATTTATAAACTAACCTGATATAATAATAAAGTTAATCACTATCTCAAATAATATCACTTCAACATTGTCTATTCAATTAGTTACTTACATACAAGCAGAAAATATTCATCGAAATATTCAAGCATTTAGACAACTGAAGAAGACCGGTTCCTCTGAGCTAAGTCTGACCATAATTTTTTAGAGTCATGGGTATGAAGTGTTAGCAATTGTATTTTCTAAGCCTTACGAAGAGAAACCAACCATTTTCCACACCTGCCAGCAACCCCATGTACAGTTAATATAGTCCTAGGAAAACAGAATTTGACAGAGCACACTAGAGAAACAGGAATTTTGTATTATCATTCCATCCTGGATGGGTTTGAACCTCTGACTTCAACTAACCACTAGACCAGTGCTTCCCAAACTGTGGTCCGCAGACCGGTGCCGGTCTGCGAGCACTCAGTTGCTGGTCCGCAAAGTGAGTCAAGAAACTGGACAAAAAAGACAATAGACGTTTTCTCGACTGGGTCTCGCTTCGAACAATCTTCAAAAAACACGATTGTTTTGCAATCAAAACCATATTTTTCATATAAATTAAGAGATTTGTTCTGGAAGTAAATAGTTCTTCAACGAATTGCTGACAAGTCAAACAGAAGTTATTGTTGGCCTTTACTAGAAAGTTTGATCGTAACGTGGGGGTGCGGCTTTTGACCGGCAATTAGAAACCGGAAGTGACGTATCTCTTTCGTCTATAATAACCTGGTCGCTGCTTCCAACAATAGAAAATAAACACATCTGCTTTTTGATTTGATATTGTAAGTATAATATTTTATAAATTTGAGAATTATAGCAATTAAAAATATCACACCACACCCCGGAGACGAGTACGGCATTCTCCAAGCTTAAACACACCTCTGCTATAGTTTCTTAGAGACTGATGGAGTTTTCGTACCTTGGGCGTTAAACAAATTTAAAAATAATAAATATATTAATAAACAGTACTAGCATGTATATTTCTCAATTATTGAAAAAATGCAACTTTTTGATTTATATCAGATCAATACAAAGTATTCAGTTGATATTTAGGACTGAATTTATATACCCAATACAATTTAAAAAATAATTTAACTGTTTTGACCCAATTTATAGATAAAAATAATTAATAAATTGGGCACCGGTCCGGTTGCAATGGGAAAATTCTTGCCAGTCCATCACACTGAAAGTAAATTCCTGCCAGTCTGTCACAGTGGAAAGTTTGGGAAGCGCTGTACTAGACCACTCATATAAACTAATCAGCATCTAGGATATCAAGCAACAAACACTACTGTTATCAGTAAATACCAAAAAAATAGTATTTCCACTACTTCACACAACACAACAATAAAATTCAAATAAATAATGATAAGTCTGTATGCAGGGGGGTAACTTTGCCCTACGAAGTGGTGGTGACCAATCCCCTCCCCTTTCCATCTTCCCTTCCCAAAAATAATGCTGTCATGTTGCAAAACATTGAGGGATTGTCTGCTAGCAGCGACATCATTTGATGTGATTGTTACCAGCTGTCATTGCTCAAAACTATCAACACAACTTGGTCCAGAGACTCTGAACAACTGTGAACAGGAATCTGGTGACTATTCTAGTTTTCTGTGCATTGATTAGCTAACTGATAAAAGATCCATCTCTTAATGACATTTAACATCATATAGGCTAGTGCAGAAAACACCCCTGAAGAGTTGGCTCCTGAAGTTACACTTTATAAATGTTCAATTGAATCAATTCCAATTACAATCTGAAAATCTGCACGATCCTTTGGGGGCTGAACCAACTTCATTCTTGTAACTCACACAATCACAACATAATATTATGTAATGTAATACATAAATTAAATAGCACTACTTCACAATACCTACTCAGAGGCATGATGTTTAAAATCCTTCCACTTCTCCCCAACTAAGAAATAGCTACTGATTAGAAAACATGGTTGGAAATAGTAACTGCTGCATTTAAGTGCTTCCATCTTGTTGGTGTGCTCCTTGAGCTGATTCAGTCTAAATGCAGTAGAACAATCAGCACCAATCCAAGGACTCTTTGGCCATTACTGTCCAGTTAGCAACTTGAAATCCCATCAGAATTAGATGGTGGCAAGAAGCCAACCACAGACTTTGCATCATATAAACTCTGTCCAAGACACTTGGAAATACCAGAGGAAAAGAGAAATAACTTCATTAGCACATACTAGGTCACATTTTTAGAGGTTTAAAATATGTTGTGCAAAATTCACAAGTGACCAACTAATTGATGAAAAATGACACACTAGAAAAACTTGCCACTTGCCTGTGCAAGTGGCAAGGCCAGACTGACCACGTGTTTCAGTTGGACCTTATGGTAACACTGTGTGTGTCTTTGAAGCAAGCAAAAGTTTGACATAAGGTACCAATTGGTGTTGACAGCAAGTACACTCTCTTGCAAACATCTGTCTCACAACATAATTTTTTAGACTCACTTGGCACTATAGTAAATTTCGCATTTTACTTTACATCATATAAAACATCATCAAAGACTCATTTGAATGAAAAGAAACATTCTAACCACTTTTTTCCAAGACTCTTGGACCACTGCTTCTGCTCCGGTCCACATGCGTATCTTCACTGCCCAAAGTGACATGCCTTGAAGATGAAGGCTGGGGACTTCTGCCCTTAACTTGCGACCCATCACTAGTGAACTGGAGTCCTCCTCTGTCCCGATTTTGATCAGAGCTCGAAGAGCCGCCAGTCATGGCCATCCCAAACAGCGGTGCGGCACCACTCCGTGCATCTTAAGTGCAAATACAAGAATATTTGTTAAACTGCGCATCTATTTAGGACAGCAACATATTTCAAGATTCCACTAGTGTCCTTGCTTTTAGAATGAGCATATCAACAGTAAAATAACATATTTGTGGCAATTAAACCAATCATACCTTTCTTAGAGATCCTGCCAGGTGAAAGTGACATCAGATCTGGAATTCTTGCTTTTCCAATTGTATCTCGATTGCTTCCAGCTCCAGATTTCTCTATCCACTCATCCTCTGCTGAAACCTTTCTAAATGACACATGTTTTGAAGCTTCATGTTCATCAGACTTTGCTGGTTTGCCGAAATAGCCAGATCCAGAAGAAATGCTACTGCTGACGGGAAAGGAACCCCCGCTAAATGTATGACTTCCAAATTGGCCACCAGAAGATGGATTACTAGAGCCTGGATTCTGAGAGCTACTAGAAGCTCCTGAAAACCCAACAGATGTTGTCTGAAAGCCACCATGGAAGCCTCCTGGTGTACTTCCAGATGGCACCCCAAATGTCTTATGACTACTGCCATCAGTAAATGAAACTCCAAAGAATCCAACTGAAGATGGATTACTAGAGCCTGGAATTTTAGAACTACCAGAAGCTCCTAATTTTCGAGCACCAAAGATGCCTGAACTTGAACTTGGTGTTGAGGTATCAAAACTGCCAGAACTTGAGTTTGTTGTAGCTCCTAAGGCATTGGAGAAGCCTGAATTTGTGCCAGTTCCTGTTGTGGATGCAGCAACAAAAATTCCAGAACTAGTCGTTGCTGCTGTAGCACTAAAGACAACTGAACTTCTGTTTGTTGCAGCTACAGCACTTTTAACACCAAAACCAAAATTCGTGTTTGCTGCTGGGGCACCAAAGATGCCAGAATTTGTGCTTGCCAATGGGGTACTAAAGATGCTAAAACTTGCACTTGCTGCCGGGGTACCAAAGATGCCAGAACTTGTGTTTGCTGATGGAGAATCAAAGATGCCCACTTGTGTGCCAGTTGTTGAGGCACCAAAAATGCCAGAACTTGTGTTACTTGTAGGAACATCAAAGGACCCAGGATGTGAGATAACAGCTGGAGCAACCAAGGCTCCAAAGAAGCCAGAAGTTGTACTTGCTGTTGTAGTTCCAAAGGCGTCCCCACTCGCTTTTACTGCGGTCAAGTTTGCTGAAGTTGTGTTCATAAAATCGAATCCACCGAGCTGTCCAAACTTAGAGACGTTGGTGACAGGAGCTCCAAAACGTGCAAAAGACATTGGAGGTGGCTGTTCAGAAGGACCACAAGATGAAAATAAAGTGCTTGGAAAGCTGTTTTGATTGGTGAATGCCATTGCACGATTTAATTTCAACTGTACTGCTTCTGCTAAAAAAGACAATAAATACAATAATAAATACAATGCATACGGTAATTAGTTTCCTAGTCTGGACAGGCAAAGAAATTACTTCAACTGTACATATCTGCAAATATATAGAATCTGGCCAATTCTGAATGAAGTTTCATTGATTTTTTATTTTAACCAATTATTATTCACAGATGACTGAATCTGAAGCATCATCCATTTATTGTTATCAACCAAATATGAAACTATATTTCAGTAGCATTCAAATTTTCATTCTTGCTTAACTGTTTAACGATGAGAGGGATTAGTTTTTAATACATTGTTGAAGTGTTAAACAGTCATGAAAATATAAATCAAACTAGAAGCTGGGTGATCGATGAACATGTAACTGAAACTTTAAGTTGGATGAACGATGAAAATATTTGATAATAAACTCAAAATAAAAGTATGTAATATAGCGTTAAGAATAAGGGATGCTAAAACGATGAAATTTAATTACCCCTAACTGTAACCCTAAACCCTAACCCTTTTTGTTTTGAACTTTGAGGTTTACAATATGATTGTGAGCATAACAGAAATTCAAGAATTGCTGAGATTTGAATGCTCATGCATGATGGTTTGCACGTGAAGGTTTGCACATGCGCGAAGGTTTTCTACCTGGTGCAGCGGAATATTCTCCCGCAGAAGATTTATCCATCCCTGAAACCCGAATCCTCTACACGAATTTCGACCGGATCCCTGAAATCGAAATCGACACTAACAAGTCTAATTAGGATGCACAAATGTTTACTCCTGAGATATATAAAGGCCATGCTAGGTCTATGTCATGTATCAGAGTTCAAATAGTTTTCGGGATTTCGACCACTTTCTATAAAACTGTTTTCAGGAAATTGGGCTGTTGTGTATTTTCAGCGTTTTCGGGGCATGGGTAAAATGCTGATTTGCTGATTGGCGATGAGTAAAATGCTGATTGGAAAAATGCTGATTGGTCATGCTGATTGGGAGGTAAAATGCTGATTGGAAAAATGCAGATTGGTCATGCTGTTTGGCAGGTACAATGCTGTTAGATAAAATGCTGATTGTAACAACACAATGTAACAATCGGTCTTCATTATTATTATTATTATTATTATTATTATTATTATTATTATTATTATTATTTTTTTTTTTTTAACTGGAGAAATAAGTGTTCTCAAAAGAAAGTCACACTCCAGGAACTGTTAATGGGCATCTGGAAAATAAGACCTCGTCCGCGGCAAAATCAGTGAATATACCATGAAATTTTCTGGTATAGAGCTGGATGCAGATGGAAAGGCGTGAAAAAGGAATTGACATAATCGATGGTTCAATAGTGACGACCAATCTGGCAGATGAAATCGATCCCTGTTGAGTTAATCTAGGAAATAGTTTCGAAGGCGACAGGAGAGGACGTTGGGTTTATTTATGATTATGATTATGATTACGATTATTATTATTATTATTATTATTATTACTATTATTATTATTAAATTATTATCAGTGCGGCGTTCCGGCACCTTTTTTAGCTACTAAAAATAATTTATTTATTTTAATAATGAAAACATTAATTTAGATATTTTAATTTAGCTTCAGTGTTTTGAACTGTTTTCAGTGTTTATTGAGACCCATCCCAACCCCCATTACAGTTTTACTCGGGATTTTAGCTCGCCCATAATTTTTCCGTCCCGGAACCTATTGTTCCATTCCGGAACCTTTTTTTCTAGGAAAAAAGCACTGATTAATATTATTATTATTATTAATCAATTATACTGATTGGTGTGTACAATGCTGTTAAGAGAATGTGGATTGTTTTCTACTAAATGAAAGTATGCGATTCAGCGTAAATAATATATTTTTATTATTATTATTATTTTTTTTAAAGTTTTGTCTTTGCATTTTCATGTAGAAAATCAGCTGTGACATTCCCACCACCATTGTAGTTGACAACAACAGAATTTGGACGATCCTTTGGAAAATATACTGTTTTGGTGAAGCACTTGCTCCATGACTTGGGACCATCATAGATTTGGAACTACATTCTGTCACAAAGATCACTGCCACATTTTCTTTCTTTTGCGGATTCAGAAAAACACCAACGATATCCATCAACTTTCCAATCATCCTTCTTAAAATCTTCTGACCATGAATACTTGTAGATTTAGTGTTTTAAAAGTCTTGCATTTGTTGATTACAATATCCTTCTTAGATCGCTACTTGCCTTGATTTCAATTAGTATTTGTTAATTAAAACAATATTGAAAACAACAAAGTGTATTGTCTTTTTTGATCCAAACTTCCCTGGATTTCAATTAGCATTTTCTTTATTTCAACAATATTGAAAACAACAAAGTTTATTGGCTTCTTTGATCACTACTTGCTTGGATTTCAATCAGCATTTACCCTTTGATTTGCTGATTTGGATGTTAGGTAAAATGCTGACCAATCAGCATTTTCCAATCAGCATTTTACCCGTTGCAAATCAGCAATCAGCATTTAACCCGTGCCCCTTTTTCGGGGATTCTAGTTTCGGGGATTCGGGACGCCCGCCAACAAATGTGCACTGTATCGTACAAGTGGTTTGAATTTACTTATTCCGATGCCATCCAATCGCGTTACTCATATTTGCACAAAACACAGTTGAGGATTGCGCATGCCAATATTTGTACAGTGACCCATATTAAAATCTTTGGTACATGCTGGGACTAACATAGCAATGTTAGTCCCAGGTACATGTCAAAGTTTATTAGCTACTCAGCTTACTGTCCACCTTGATAAGAATGACCTTTTACCAACTTACCAGTCGGGCTTTCGGAAAGGTCACTCTACTGAGACCTTGTTGGTACGCCTCCTCTCGGACATTTATGGGGCCATTGATAAGTCACAGGTTACTCTATTGGCACTGTTCGATGTAAGCGCTGCATTCGATACAGTTGATCATACTATTCTTTTGACACGCCTCTCTACCTCCTATGGTCTCTCTGGAAATTTTCTTGACTGGCTTACCTCATACCTTCAGGACCGCTCTTGCATTGTGGCTTGTGGGTCTGCTAGGTCACCCTGGGTTCCTGCTCCATTTGGCCTGCCCCAGGGCTCTGTTTTGGGTCCCCTATTGTACATACTCTATACTGCTGACCTTGGTTCCCTCTTGGCGGCCAGTGCAGTCTTAAGTCAGTCCTACGCGGATGACCTCCAAGCGTATGTCCACTGCTCACCATTGGCTGCTGCTGCTGCAGTTCGAGAGATCGCCCGAGTCGTGGGGAATTTGGAGGCCTGGATGTCCTCAAACCGTCTACGGTTAAACCCGGCAAAGACCCAATATATCTGGTTTGGTACGCGCCAACAGCTTGCAAAAATTAACATTGAGGGTCTGGCACTTGAATTTCCCTGGGTTTCCTTTGCCTCCTCAGTACGTGATCTTGGTGTAATTCTGGATCAAGAGCTCACATTCATGCGACATATTAATTTGCTTTGTCGGGACTCTTATTATCAACTTCGTCAGTTAAGGGTAGTCTCCCGCACTCTGACGCAGGCAGCTGCTTCTACCCTTGTCCATGCGTTTGTGGTTTCCCGTCTGGACTACTGTAGCGCCCTTTATGCTGGCCTCCCAGCTGCCCGCCTTGGGTGTTTGGACCGGGTTTTGCGTGCAGCCGCACGTCTTATTGGTCGCATCCCCAGATTTGGCCAGGTTTCTCTTTATATGCGGGATGTTCTGCACTGGCTCCCTTTCCCGCTGCGGATCGCCTATAGGGTCTCTGCACTGGTTAGGCGTTGTCTAGAGGGACTTGCTCCCCCATACCTGCGGGAGTTGTGTCGCTCTACCTCGGGGGTCTTGCGGAGATCTGCTCTTCGCTCGGCTGACCAGGCCGAGCTATTGGTCCCCCGCACGCGGACAGCCATTATGCAGCGACGTTCTTTTTCGGTCGCTGGACCTGCAACCTGGAATGGCCTTCCTGTTGCACTTCGCCTGGTCCCTATGACTCACTCTACCTTGTTTCTTGCAAACTTAAAAACTACTCTCTTTAGCCGTGGTTGGACTAGGAGCGCTCCTGAGTAGATAACCCTGAAGGGGCGCTATATAAAAGCTCATTAATAATAATAATATATACATTTTATTAAACAGGTTCGTATTGTGCGGAGCTCTGAACTTACCTACGTAGCAACACACTCCCACGGTACCGGTATTGCGAATTTTAACGTGAGCATAAACTGCAATGTACGCACTGAAAAGTTCGTGAAAATGTACTGTCAAACAATACAATTCTCAACCAAGTGCTACCGCCATTGTTGATAGCGGAAGACAAGGTATTTATAAATTTGGTCCCAAGGAAAGTCATTATTAATGTCGGTTAACTAGTTTGAGCGCAGCCCTCTGGCGGTCGGGAAAGCTCTCTCGCGCCTTGTTTACATAACAAAATTAAGTGCATTGCAATTTATTGTATTCGTTTACAAAATTAGACGAAAAATTACGCTTGCAAATAAATGACCGATAATGGAGATCATGCACTGTCAGTTGGTTGAAGCTCCCTCAGCCGTCCAAGCTATGGGTTGGGTCCTGGTGGCCCTTGAGGCATGGATGGCATCTATAGTTACAACCGTCTGCGCATATATTCGGCTAACACAAAATTTATCTGGCTGGGCACTTGACAGCGTTTGGCTGGGTTAAACTTGAACTCCCTGGCTGCTGATTCCTTACATTTCCTTCTCTTTTCGACCTGGGAATTATAGGATTTTGACCTGGCTTATGGGATTTCGACCTAGCAATGATGGGATTTCGACCTGGCTTAGGCCTATGGGATTTCGACCTGGCAATGAGTGGCGGCGCCAGGATTTCAGGTTTGGGGGGCTGAAGGGAGAAAGGGAAGAGCTTAGCTCTTCCCTTTCTCCCTTTCTCCTCTTCCCCTCCCCTTTTCTCTGTCCCATTTCCCCTTCCTGTACTTCTCTCTCCTCCCCTCTTCCATTATCCATACCCTGCCCTTCTTCCTCCCCTTCCTTTCCCTTTCTGTTGCAACCCCCGCCCCTGCCGCGAAGCGGCACCCGTTGAAGCGGGGATCCACGGAAAAAATTTTCAGGTTCCAGATGCCTGTAGGTGCGTTTTAGCACATATATGACATATCTTGTGAAAAATATGGCATGGATGAAATCACTGTATACGGAACTACTTCAAGGAGAAAAAACAGTTGCAATTTTTAAAAATAATTGAATTACACGATATGGGATTTTATTAAGGTATAAGAAAATATTCTCTACAAATATTTCTTACATTTACAAGACTATAAATAGCCAGATAACCACATATTATAGTTAAATAAATATCTTGCCGTGCTAGTTAACTAACATACATCGGATTAAAAATGCATAAGGTATATAATAATATGCAACACCATTAGGCCTATATTATAAAAAGTCACTAAATATGAAAAATTCAAAATGGACATCGCGTAATATACCGGTACATTAATTTTATTATTTATAATATCTACTTTCATGAGGCTATAGGCTTCGTTGGATCTGAACTTAAAGTTTAGTTTTGCCCATTACAAGTTTAGTAGATTTTTTAAAATTCCACAATGTAGACGTTTGGGTGGGGTTCTCTAAAACCTCATTGGATATCTGAGCGAATCGCAATATCATGTCGATGGTTCCAATTCAGAGGGTACCGACTCGGACTCCAGATCTCAAAATTCCCCTTCCCCGCCAGCTACAACGCCGGGCCCGAGCTCTGTAAGAAATTATATAGGCCTAGGTTGTCATACATAGGGCCTACCCGATTTATTCTTTTTTGCAGGAACTGAAATAACTGAAATGACTGTCTGAGACGTTTGATGGAAGCCTTCGAAGATACATTAGAAGTAGAAGCCACGGCTCGTCGGTACTGGGTATCGAACCACTAGTGACACTTGGGTCTTCCTATTGGTCTCGAGACTTTGGTCTTGGTCTTAAACCGTTGGTCTTGTATTGGTCTTGCGTGTGTGGCTGCAGGCTATGGTATACTCAATGCAGAGAGACAGAGACAGACAGACAGACAGACAGACAGACAGACAGACAGACAGACAGACAGACAGACAGACAGACAGACAGACAGACAGACAGACAGACAGACAGACAGACAGACAGACAGAGACAGAGACAGAGACAGAGACAGAGACAGAGACAGAGACGGAGAGAGATGTGGAGATATATATATATATATATATATATAGAGAGAGAGAGAGAGAGAGAGAGAGAGAGAGAGAGAGAGAGAGAGAGAGAGAGAGAGAGAGAGAGAGAGAGAGAGAGAGAGAGAGAGAGAGAGAGAGAGAGAGAGAGAGAGAGAGAGAGAGAGTGGGGAGAGCAGGACGAATGAGGCATATGGTGCAGAGGCCAGGCCGCGTGTATGGGATGGTCGCAAGTCCTAGTCCGACGAAATCCACTCGACTCGTTCTCGGACAGTGAACTTTATTATGCTTTTCGCTTTCGTCGTCACGAATTGTTAATAATTTGTGACGAATTGGCTGAGTAGGCCCTATGTGGAATCGACGCGCCGTGTAAGGCTCTGACTAGCCAAGAAGCTGTCTGCCCTTAAATGTAACAAAATAATAGGCATGGCAAATTCAGGCATAAACACAATATATGCAATAAAGGAACCAATTCCCGCTTAATTAGCAGGCACGTAACTAGGCTTTTTCGTTTGGGGGGGCTTAAGCCTTGAACATGGCAACATTTATACAGTGTTCATACGAATTTTAGCCGTAAGCATACAACGGCTTGACTTGTTTGGGGGGGCTTCAACTTCGTTTGGGGGGGCTTAAGCCCCCCCAAGCCCAACGCTAGTTACGTCCCTGTTAATTAGGGACGCCCATGTATCATAGCTGATAATGTAAGATGGAACTTGGTTGATCAATATTAAAATGTTGTTGGAAATCAGACCTAGCCACGTCATTGAGAACGGGCGTGAAAGCCTATGAGTACATTTGCGCATGCGCGACCTTCTGTAATCGCATATAACTATTAACGCTGGGTTTCACCACAGTTTGACCACGCCCATTCTGGTCTCCGACTAGCTAGGCCCAGTGTTGGTCCAAGGACTTGCACACACCTTGTCGGTGGCCTGTAGTCTCAGCCTAGCTGGTCCGGACTAAGCGGTTTACGACCGACTAGATTGCGCCCTGTTCATACACGCGGTCCCTGCCTCTAGCGCAGGGTGACTAAGATGGAAGGGCGGAAAACGAGGACTTCTGGCCCAAAACTTGCTATACAAGGTCATGTGCCAAACGGCAGCCGAGCTTTAGAGTTTATACAGAGCGATTGCTATACTATAGCTTGTACAACCTGGATGATGGGACTTTGCTATAGTCATATATTATACACAGCGGGCCACCTAGCTACGTTACAGACGCCTCACATTCTTTAAGAATTGTTGGAGAAATGGCATTTGCTATTGAGCCTGCTATGCAGTGTTTAATCTAGTCCCCCTCTTCTGGGAGGGGAAACCAGGTTTCTGGGGGACCAGCCAATTTGTTAGACTTTTCCAACTTTCATCCAAAACTTTCTTCAAAAAAAGTTGACTTTTTTTTTTTAGTCATTCGTCCTACTATTTCCACTTTTCCCATAATAATTACTCTCTCAAAAACCTTGATGACCGGGGGGGGGGGGAATTTGCCTCCCCAAAAGCTCTCAACATTATAATATTGCCGGCCTCTGGGGGGGGAACATCAATCCTGGGGGAACTTTACCCCCCCAAAGACGTCTAGATTAAACACTGCCTGCTATGTATATGTAAGCATTGTAAAGCTTCAGAGATTTCCAGCGTTTTGCTTTGGGGTGGGGGGCCTGAGCCACAGTTTGGAGGGGCTAAGCACCCCTTAGCCCACCCCGGGCGCCGCCACTGCTGGCAATTATAGGATTTTGACCTGGCTTATAGGATATCGACCTGGCAATTACAGGATCTTGACCTGGCGTATGGGATTTCGACCTGGCTTATAGTATTTCGACCTTGCAATTATAGGATTTTGACCTGGCTTATGGGATTTCGACCTGGCTTATAGGATTTCGACCTCGCTTGTGAAATTTCGACCTGGCTTTTGGGATTTTGATCTGGCAATGTTATTTTGACTTGGTTTATGGGGTTTCAACTGGCTTGTGAGATTTCGACCTGGCTTTTGAAACTTAGACCTGGGAATTATGGGATTTCAACTTGGCTTATTGGATTTAGACCTGGCTTATGGGATTTCGACCTGGCTTATGGAATTTCGACCTGGTTGTATTTCGATCTCGCTTATGGGATTTCAACCTGGCTTTTTGGATTTCGACCTGACTCATGGGATTTCGACCTGGCTTTTGGGATTTCGACCTGGCTATGGGATTTCGACCTGGCTTATGGCATTTCAACCTGGCTTCTTGTATTTCTATCTCGCTTATGGGATTTCAACCTGGCTTATGAAATTTCGACCTGATTTTGACCTGGCATATGGGATTTTGACCTGGCTTATGGTATTTCGACCTGGCTTAGGCCCTATAAGTTTTCAACCTGGCTTGTGGGATTTTGACCTGGTTTGGGGGTTTTCGACCTGGCAATTATGGTATTTTGATCTGGCTTATGGGATTTCGACCTGGCTTATGGGATTTCGACCTGGCTTATGGGATTTCGTTCTCGCATATGGGATTTCAACCTGGCTTATGAGATTTCAACCTGGCTTATGGGATTTCAACCTGGCTTATGAGATTTCAACCTGGCTTATGGGATTTCGACCAGGCTTATGGGATTTCAACCTGGCTTATGAGATTTCAACCTGGCTTATGGGATTTCGACCATGCTTATGGGTTTTCAACCTGGCTTATGGGATTTCAACCTGGCTTATGAGATTTCAACCCTGTCTTATGGGTTTTCGACCTGGCTTATGGGATTTCGACCTGGCTTATGGGATTTTGACCCGGCTTCTCCAATGGACTTAAATGATTAGTGACCATCGATCGATACCTTTCACATTATTATGACAGCACCATATCAAGTTGTAATTGTAATTAGCAACTTCTATTGCACCGGTGTCTAATGCACAAGGCATCAAGCGATGGCACGCCAAAACCAAGCTGTAATCAGGTCAACATCCAAAAGATCAATCTGTAAGACAGAGACGCAGCCTATATCCACAGTTAGAAAGAGGTATACATACTTGCTCGTCTCCTTACTTATCCCTAATGTAATGTAGACCTAGACTACCTACAGTACTTAGGCTATAGAAATGACTAGTTCAATATTATAAAGTGTCTACATACTAATATACGTACGTGCGTGCGTGCATGCATGCATGCATGCATGCATGCATGCATGCATGCATGCATGCATACATACATACATACATACATACATACATACATACATACATACATACATACATACATACATACATACATACATACATACATACATACTGTGGCGCATACACTGCCTCTCTTCTTCCTTTGCGCGTATAGGTGTTTGAGAGGCTGAGCTGTTGGTTCTGGGCGTCAGTCAATTTTTAGTCTACCAGGATGTGAGTGTTGACACCCGCGATACCACACATCTCTCTGTTCGTTTAGGTCCGGCTTTCGATGCTTGTCGGAAGACTTTTAAGTTTTGAAGAATCCAACACAGCAGTTCTTTAAACGGACGTCTAATTCTTACACAGCAGCCACAGCAAACAACTCCAATTCAGTCCACAGAATATGTTGCTATAACCATAACCACCAGTTTTATTGGACTATCAGAACATTTTATAAGACAAGTGGTACCGTGTTACATTTCAGCAGGCCTATGAATGTTCAATAATGGGCACAATAGGGAGACATGAAGGGACCTAAGTCACACTAACTGGGGCTCCTATACATACCAACTGCATAAGGTGAAGGCGGTTAACCAAACTCGATTGCTTATCTATGGTAAACATTTACTGTTATAAGTGACTATCCATTAATAACAATTATTTTATAATAGGTCACTGATAATCTAGACAAGTTTACAAAGTAACAGGACAACAGAATAACAATTACTCAACCAACCCTGCGTTTTTTAAGTGGCATTAGCATTTCACTATTTCACTTCTGACCATTGAACATAATGGACAACCGACTTAGCATGTCCGCTTATTTGGGCCATACACCTGTTACTGCATAACATGAAGACGGTTAACCAAACTCGGTTGCTTTGTCAATAACCACTAGTCAACACTGTGTTGACTAGTGGTTATTAACAATTTTTTCATAAAAGATCATTGATAATCAACACAAATTTACAAAGGGACAGGACAACAGAACGGAGTTTACTTTGGATTAATAGGAATAGCATGTATAGTTAGTTATCAGTAGTTGTGTTTGTTTAAGGTCTTAGTTGCAACCCCGCCAATATACCACTACAGAGCTATCTATAGCTCTAGCTAGTACTGTGTTGCCTATAGGTCTAAATTTAGACAATTATGTAAACAATGCTGCAAATTCTGAATGACAGCATTAGGCCTAAATAAGAATCAGAGCAATTATATATCAACTCAGTGACGTAGGATTTATGCCTATATTATATTATGCTATCGCTTTATTTCCTTTGGTTATAGTTTATCAAAATCCAGTGTACGATGAGTGTTTTATGTAGGGGCGTATGTGTATGTATGCATGTGTGTATGTATGTATGTTTGTATGCATGTGTCTGTATATGTATGCATGTATGTATGTAATACGTATGTATGCATGTATGTATGTATGTATGTATGTATGTATGCAGGCATTTATGTATGTATGTATGTAATATGTATGTATGTATGTATGTATGTATGTATGTATGTATGTATGTATGTATGTATGTATGTATGTATGTATGTATGTATGTATGTATGTATGTAGCTGTTTGGAGACGTCACGTTGAGGCCTCATCGTCGGCGCATGCCTGACAGAAGAGAGAGAGATGTATGTATGTATGTATGTATGTATGTATGTATATATGTATGTGTGCGTGTATGTATGTATGTAAGCATGAATGTATGCATGTGTGGATAATGCACATGCATGTTTGTAGGCCTATGTGTGTATGTATGTGTGTATGTATGCATGTATGTATGTATGCATATGTGTATGTATGTCTGTGTGTATGTATGTATGCATGTATGTATGCAGGCATGCATGTCTGTATCAGCTGTCAAATAATACTGCTGTGATACTGTAAATAGTAATGATACTGTTGTGACGGTCGAATAGCTATGGTGACACAGAAGGGCCAACCTTCCTTAAATAAAATTCGCCGCTGATGGCTGCTCTACTATGACTACTCCACCATTAAAGTTTGTCATAATGTCTGCACTCTAAAATCTTCTTCGTTACCTCCTTTCCTCTACCATTGTAACTGCCATTATATGTGTGCAGCTACGAAATAATTATGCTGTGCTTTAGTGGAGAACACAGTGATTAAGCGCACATTAGTGGCTTAAGTTCATATCAAGAAGGTTGGCCCTTGTATGTCATCATAACTACCAATGAACCGTTGTATGATAATCCAAGCGTACTTCCTCGTTGCGGGCTTTTGTCGGCCCTAGGCGATCGTGCTCAACGTAACTTTAGCTGGTTTTAAGTACGTCGTATGGACAGAAGAAAGGTACCTAATATAGGATTGGGAATTTAGGGTTGCTTAAGTTCGCACGAGACAAGAAGACTTCCTCTCATGTGACGGATTGTTAGCGGAAATTGGACTTTCAAAGTAGTACAGGAAACATGCGACGTCAGGGCGCTGCCGCCGCCACCGTTCCAATGGTAAGTTAATTTGGCGGTTGTTTAAACCTGAATTAATATTCAGGTTTCCAATTTAATTGACAGCGGCGGATTCGGGGCAATTCCAGACTTTACCTCTGGGTGTTGCGTAATTATAATATTTATTATTTTCTACTCTCCTGTAAATATAACCTACTGTAATTGTAAAATCGTAATCGTAAACTCCAAATTACTAAAGCGCCACTTAAAAGCTACGCCCAATTGGTACCGGCCCACTATTCCGGGGGTCCGCTATTCCGGGGGTCCGCTATTCCGGGGATCCGCCAGAATATAAATACATACAACATAAATACATGCATACATACATACATACATGCATACAAACATGCATACATACATACATACATGCAGACATACATGTATATATATATAAATACATGCATACATACATGTATGTATGTATACATACATGCATACATACATATTTGTATGTATACATACATACACGCATACATTCATACATGCGTGCATGCATGCATTTATGTATGCATGCATGTATGTATGTATGCATGTTTGTATGCATGTATATATGTATGTATGCATGTATGTGTGTTGTATGTATGTATATTCCGGCGAATCCCCGGAATAGCGGACCCCCGGAATAGCGGACCCCCGGAATAGTGGACCGGAACCGCCCAATTAACGACCACCCAACCATGCAACAGCTGCATAAGGCATCTTTTTCTATCGGGCTGTTAGGCGTGAACTTTACCATAATTTAGGCACAACCCAAGCATTCTGTGGCATGAGCCACCAACATATATCCAGTAATTTTCCCAGAAATCTAAGTGGGTGTTTAACTCACCAAGCAGCTTTGATCGTGTTTTTTCCATTGCATTAGTACATAGTACTAATGCAATGGAACTCTAGTGTATATTGCACAAAGAATCAACAATTGGCACATCATAATCCAGCAGAAAATCTGCTTCATCCAGAAAGATAGAGAGAGTGTCTATGTTTAGGTGTACCTGTTGAAAGAGGCACATAGGTCTTGAGTGGGGATTGAAATGACATTGAAGGAGTATATTGTTAAGTCTGGAAAACAAAGATTAATTTTACATACTGTCTGAAATTTTCCCACGTAACCCTTGTCTACACCTGGAACTCTAATTTACAATGTATCAATACAGCCAAACAACACTTGTATCCAGTTTTCTCACAGAACCCTTGTTTTCCTCTCATGAAACCCACTTTGGGAAACGCTGCCCTAGAGTAAGACTTGTCAACAGCCACCCTCAGCCCTAAATGTTGATTTTTGTCAAAAACCGCCTTGAAAGTGTGAAAGGTGTCATCAGTTGGCCCTGACCACTTTGTTGTTGACAACTTATTTTTTTATTTCTTTATCAGCCTACTTTTATAGTCTCACAAAGATTTCCTCCTGGATGACAACTAATGACTGAATTAATTCTTGACTGCCATTCACATCATCCAACCATCCATCTCACTTCATGTACCACAGTGACCTCAGTAGAATTTGCCATGTGCTTGACTTTGAAACTGGCTGAACTGTTGTGGTTCACTCTAAACCAGAGTTTCCCAAACTGTGGGTCGCGACCCAAAAGTGGGTCGCGAAGCTCTGGCAAGTGGGTCGCCAAATTTTTTAGGGAAACATTTCTTTTTTGTAGCAACAACTTTTGGCTATGATTGGATTATAACTATAGCTGGATTGCAATAAATTGTAAACTGTTTTACCTAAATTTCCTTTTAATGGTTTAAACTTCCAAGCGCTGTACGTAAATCCGCATTTTTGGATACCAATTTTTACGAAGCAAATTTTAGTACACAATGCTTAATTTTACCCAGTGGGCGTCAACACTGCCAAGATATTCACAAGTGGGTCGCGACCCAGAAAAGTTTGGGAACCGCTGCTCTAAACCACCTGAAATAAAAATTTTCTTGTGATCTGTCAGAATGATATCTTCCTGGATGACGGATAAACTTTTCCATTTGAATCTATCTAACACTGAATTCATACTCACTGACTGCTGTTCATATCACCGAACCCCCTCTCTTACTTCATGTGCTTCTATTCAGGCCCTTAGCCAGCCACCCGTCCACCTGTCCTTTGGACGTGTGAAAATTATTTTGGACGGGCATAAATTGTGCATGATTCTCCTCCACCACCATCCAGCTTCTTCTCTACAGCCACTGCAAGCTTTCAGATGACAGTTCTGTAAGGAGCACGGTTTGAAATTAGCCTAGAGCTGTAAACAGCATAGAGGCACTGCAGTCAGACTCATATGGCGGTGGGACTTGGGAGGTCGCGACTTCATATGCTCACGGCGTCGGGTGGTCATGACTTCTAATGCTTTTGGACGGTCACCTCTATTTCTGGCTAAGGGCATGTTCTATTACCTTGGTAGAATCTGCCCCATGATTGACTTTAAAACTCCCTGAACTGTTGCAACCTTTGTGGTTCACTTTAAACTAAACTACATCCTACAAATTTCTTGAATGGAGTGGTGGACAAGTTGGTGCTTAATGAAGCCCATATTTTGCGAGTGGCAAACTTCACCTTCTGAATGTTTGGGCATTTTTAAACAACCCTATGGTCTATCTGCCTTTCTTTTCTTCACTTTTGAATTTTTCTTCTTTGTGAATTTGTGGCTGGTTCACTCTCTAAGTGTGCATGTGATATCTAGCAGACTTGTTTAACATTCTTATTATCATAACTTGCTTTCACATGATTGACTTTAAAACTTTGATTCTTAACTTTCTTGACAACTTTTATCTGCATTGTGATCAAAGACAATAATTGATCAAACAAGCCATGCAAAACAGGTTCCAATTGTTTTGGCAGCACTAATGTTCCCCTCATTATAGTTTCTTATAGCACTTGCTCTGTTTCACTGAAATCTTGAATGTCTGACAGGCAGTTATTTAATCCAGCTAGTTAATTAGCTTTTGCCTAATTATTATTACTTGATTTAACATGTTTGATTTAAATTTCTTTGACTTACTTCAGCATTCAAAAAGCAAAGTTAGCTGTACTTTTTGTAATCTCTTTCAACATTTATATTCCTTTAACTAAGGGGTTTTATTTCTGTCATGATATTATTTCTAGTAATGTTTAATCAGTCATGCATTGACTTGTCATGCACTGGATTAACTCTTGACTGGGTCCATTATATGCCAAGGTGGTGCCATGCTCACGAAAACCACCAATCATCCACCAGGCCATCAGTTCATCAAAGCCTTCCACTGACCTGCAAGTGAGGCACCTCTGTGTGCTTCCTAAGTGAAATGCTAGTGCTACTGCTTGAGTGTAAAAAGCAATTTCTATTAGAACTCTTAACTGATCAGCTATTCAGAATCATCCATTTTATTTCAGCATGAGTATTACTGTAAGAACGTCATGTTAAGAACTTTTCTTAACATAATTTGACATCAATTGTCAGTGTGACACAGCGTGCAAGTATAAACTTCTTGGACTATATCACTATTCAGTTGAACAACACATTAGTTGAAAAAGGAGTTCATCAACCCATCGGCTAGGCATTGTGCTTATCATATCTTCACAAATTCAAACAAATTCATATTCCAGTTTTTTTACATGAACTTCAGCCTCATCGGCCACATGGCATGGCCAAGATGATTGCATGTTTCTCTGAAGTGTAACTTTTGTATTAATTAGTTGGTCAAGTGCCAAATTTTGTTGCCATTCACCATCGCCAGGGCCGTTTTAAGGTCTTCGTAGGCCCTAGGCAATCTTGCATGAATTCGTAGGCCCTTCCATACACCTATCGACTAACTGAGTCTAACTCATCGTCTCTTACATTCACCGTAGACTCCCCCGTCTGCAATCTTGGTGTCACCTGTCCTCTAACCACATCTTCAACCTCTCGCGCTCCTGCTTTATCCGCATTCGTGACTTCCGACGCATTCGGCCTATGCTCGACCTTAAAATTGCCTCCACTATTGCTGCCTCCATTATTCATCCAAAGCTTGATTACTGCAATTCCCTCTTCCATAACCTTGATTCCACACAAATCAGGCGTCTTCTACGTATCCAAAACTCACTAGCCAGAGCTGTCACTAGAACGCCCAAACATCATCATATCACTCCCATCCTCAAATCACTCAACTGGTTAAAAATCCCAGAACGAATCCACTTCAAAGTCCTATCACCAGCCTACAATTCCCTAAAATATTCCCAGCCCAAGTACCTCCGTGATCTCTTTACCATCCAGGCAACCCGCTCCACCCGATCCTCCTCCTATCTCAGTCTTTCCCGACTCCCAGTCACTTCTCATCTCAAGTTCTCCAACCGAGCCATATCCAACATCGCAGTGATCGCACCACGTCTCTGAAACAAACTTCCATGAATTCCGCAGATTCTCAGTTCCTCCATCATCATTGCAACCTGTCCTCCATCCTCCTCCTCACGTTCCTCTATCTATCACCATCGGGCGTTCAACTCAAAATTCAAGTCTCGCCTTTTCAAACACTCCTACCCTGACTCATCTGACCTTTCGCCTTCCAATTCTTCTCGCCCTAAAACGACACCCGCCTTGACAGCTGCTCTGTCTCCTTGCTTGATCTGACCCTCTGGAAACCGGACTCGGACCTCTTTTGGACTACTCTCTGGAAACTCCCCTCTGCTTTGACGTAGCGCTCGTGAATAGGCTGGTACCCTGCGTTTGGCCTTCGAGTGGCGCCTTAGATTCTAAGTTTGGATATTACGATTAAGTAATACAACCCCAACTAAGCTGTCACCTCTGGATTAAAGTTATATGCACTGCTTTCAATTGAAAACGACTTAATGCGGGGAATGACATTTGAAGACGTTATAACTAATAATTATGTGTTTGCTAATGCAAAGAGCCGCAAAGTTCATACAATGTAGGCTAGCACAGCTTAATTTAAACTATATCAGTACAAAGTTATTAAATTTGAACTTGCTGATGTTTTCAATTTTCCTTTTTTCATTTCCCCGGTCAATCATTTAATATCTCATTTTCAGACTTTCGTAGGCCCCTGAAAGCTTCATAGGCCCTAGGCACAGTGCCTACTGTGCCTAGTGGATAAAACGGCCCTGACCATCGCGCTAATAAAATATGATCGCAAAATGAAACAGCTCTGTAAATTTCAGGTTTAATAATTCTGCAACTATCCAACATGTGTATAAATAACCAATGGCAAAATTTTAGAATATTTATAGCCCTCTTTACTGGTTAACTTATTTACTTAGAATGAACGCTAGAATAATTGCAATTAATTTTCATCACGACTGTCATCATCTTTGTCGTACTGCCAACCACTATCATACCCTCTGGGACCATGCGTAAGACAGATGAAGCCCAGACAAGAATATTGTTGTATTGGCTTTATATGCCCCACATCTGTTGTTGCTGGTGTGGTAGCAGTGATTTATCAGTTAGATTAACTTGTGAGATTTCATCCCAGCTTCTTAGGTCCTGAAGTATAGGTAGGCTGATCAGAGTGACCAGCATTGATCTATCAATTCAATGATCTGTTTGCATTCAGTAGATCAGGCAAAAGGTTATTTGCTTGGAATTCAATTAACCCTTCAAGTTTTGCAGTAAAAAATGTTACTCTTATCTGATCTTGTCTCCACTGATCTATAAGCTATAAGTAAACAAGAGTAAGACTGCGATGCATGGTGTCAGCTGCTTTATGTGGGATTATACGTGACAGGAAGTTTGAAATAACTTGGTTTTGTTCTATTTTGTGACAGCTGGTTGCATTGGTTTCGGTTACGTTAGTATTAGCAAATGGCACGACATCGACTGACCATATTTCAACTTCTACACTGGCTGTGAAAGTTACAACGACATCTGGCATCAGCAGTACTCTTTCCACAGATTCAACTACTACGTCAGTTCACTCTTCAGCTATATCTGGCTCTTCGATTGCTCACTCTTCATCTGCTGCAACTCCATCTGCTGCAACTCCATCTGCTTCTTCAACTGTATCTGGCTCTTCGATTGCTCACTCTTCATCTGCTGCAACTCCATCTGCTTCTTCAACTATATCTGGCTCTTTGATTGCTAACTCTTCATCTGCTGCAACTTCAGCTGCTTCTTCAACTGTAGCAATACCAGCTAATGATACCACAGTGTCTCTCTCTGCTGGTAGCACTGTTACTGATAATGTAACAGATACAGTTGCATCTTCAACTACAGCTGTGCTTTCAACTATGTATGGGCCTACTACAGCAGCTGTGTCTTCAACTACGTATGAACCTATAGTTCCAAGTAGCACAACTGCAAGAACAGCAGCTAGCGCCCCTCCTACCAGTGACGCAAGTAAGTGTCTAGATAATATTTCCTCCACATTATTCTACCACTGCAAGTGCTGCTGCATCTGCAGTTACCAATACAATCAATCAATCAATCAATCAATCAATCAATCAATCAATCAATCAATCAATCAATCAATATATCTTTATTGCTTTCCATGACAATCAGTTAACAAATCGTTTGAATCAATGCGATCTAAGGCGATTTACAGCAGTTTTTTAAGTACCAATAATCAGATGGTAAGTTCTGTAATTAAGTAACTTTGTTTCCAATTCCGATAATTAAGAAGGGTAAGTTAACAATGTGCATTTAAATATTTATAATTGTCACCGAAGGCAATGGGCGACCCTAAAGGGACAGAGTCCCGCTAGGCAGGACTACCCCACTAGGAAAATTCTCCAAAGTTTTGATGGCAAATGATTAGTTTCTCCGTAGAGTTCATGCAGTGCCTATTACGTATCATATGATATAATATGAACTCAGTGGAGGGAGAACAAAGCACGTATAGCCTTAACTAACCTTAACTAACAAAGATAAGAAATAATGTGGGTTTAGTACAAAGCTCATATGTAAAGGTAAAATGGCCGGCTTAATTTACATTGTATTTTTAATTGGCTTGTGATCTGAACTTAAACCTTTTGTGGATTTTTTTTATTGTAATTCTAATAAGAAATTTATATAGCACCACTTGAAGAGAAACTAATCAGAGATACTCTGTGCTACTATTATGAATTATGTTAAAGCTCATTAAAAGTAGGGCTGTACCGAATAGGTGATTATGACTTCAGCCCTAATTAAAAGCAAAAAGTTCTTCAATAGGCAAAACGGTCCTCATATAAATAGAAATGTCAACATTGGCAAGATCCCACACATAGAGCCCAACCCATCGGGTTTCCATCCACAATTGATGACTGACACAATGGTCAGAGTTTCAGGGCTGCTTGACATCAAGGCTCAGTAATGACAAGAGGCAGTGTGGTCTGCCAGCAAGGCCACATGGTTGTCTCACCATCCAGCAGTTACTCACAGATGGAAGAAGATGCAACATGATACATGTATCTCTTGAATAAGGCTTCAACGCATCCAAAATTCTCTGGCTCACGCGGTGCTACTTGCATCTTCTCGTTAAACTCATTAACTCTGCTCCATCAGCTGCATTGGCTTCCTGTAGTATTCAGAATTAGATTTAAACTGGCCTCTTTGACCTATAAAATCCTCACAATGTGCACTCCTGCCTACCTTCAACCGCTACTCTCTCCTTACATCCCACCACGTAGTCTGCAGTCTTTGGCTATGTGTCTTTTGGTTGAGCCTAGATGTAGTACTGCCATGGGCTCTTGTGCATTTTGTGTTGCAGCCCCCAATGAATGAAACTGACTGTTGCTCGACCTCTTCTTCATTTATTTCAGTCTGCATACCATTAGTTCTTTCAACAGAATCCACATTTTATTACTGTTCATAATGACTTCTTGCGCTCTTTGGATAAAATCAGACTGACAGCACTTATTCTTCTTGACCTGTGTCTGCTGCTTTTGATACAGCGGACCATTCTCTTCTTTTGCATCATCCCCAGCACTTGTTTGGAGTTTCTAGTCTTGCACTAAGTTGGTTTAGTACTTATCATAGTTCGCTCTGGTAGATAATGTTTTGGGACAATGCTCGTAATCATGCACCATGTGTTTACAGGGTCTAACTTGGTCCATTTATGTAAAAGGACTATATAATGTCAAGATTTACTAGGTGTATGTGTAAACACACTTCGACTTTCACATGAGTCACAGACTTTTCGTCTTGCCAAGGTTGAAAATTTAGGGTGACTTATACACGACGTTAAGTTGTAGATGATTTTATACAGTATGTACATTTACATATGCATACATACACTTATTCATGCATAATACTTTGGGTGCTAAGTAAAAACAGCTGAAGCTATAAAATCAAGACATAAAATCAGTTTTTTTAATTCATATCTATAGTTCACTGAGAACGAAGACATGTAGATGAAGAGAGCTTCAAGTTAGAACCTGTGACAGAAACTGCCAAATTATGATATGTTGTCATAACTGAAGGCTATAAATGTTGGTGTTGTATGAACATGGAACAAAGATATATCAAGTCATCAGAATTCAACACTTTCTAAGCAGTGACATCAGTTATTGCTTTGGATTATCCATTTGACAATTTATCACTGGGAAAGTTTGTAATATGTCGGCACTGGAAGATCCAGAAGTTCAGAAAAGGGGCTAACTTATATAAAATTTTATAAAGGTCCAGATTTTGTTTTGAGACTTTTAAAGACCATAGACTATTTATTGTCTTGAAATTATTTGAGAACCTTTCATTTGAAGACGTTCTCTTTAAACAGGTAGTTGTGACTCTTCTCTCCATTTCCTGTCCTTTAGCATACTTTTAAACACTCTGTTTTATTTTTTCTAGTGTCCTTCTTTAATTTCTTCTACGGTATTATTAGAAGCTGCTTTTACTTTACAGTGTTTGTGGGTAACCTTGCTAAAAACTAGTTTGGAGGGCCAACTTAATGACGTGACCCCACATCACTTGATGCCATGGCTGTTTTGCACTCTAGGAAACACTGTTGTATGTTGGTATTAGGGATATTTGTAGTCTTCATTTTTATATAGTTTTACGCATGCCGTTTTTGCAATTTCTTCATCATAAAGTGTGCAGTCCTGAGTTAAGTAGCAAAGCTTAACTCAGGACTGTCAGATCAGTAACCTGAATATATGAGCGCTACTGAATGTCGCAGCTGTGAGTGGCACTATACAAAAATCTCCAGATACGATACGATATGTGAGTGAATCTTCTGTTTGGTTCAAATGCAAAAGTCATAAGCCCGACTGGAATCAGAAGCACTTGTGAATGAGTTTGAGTTCAGGTGCTTGTTGTTAAGAAGAGACATTGACTAGTAAAAGTTAAGATCTTATGCCAACTAAGTGGTTTAACTGCTCTTTTACAGTGCCGGTATTATACTGGTTAATTTATATAGCATTTGTTACAGAACAAGCTAAGTCCTCGCTGGTGCTAGTGTTGTTAAAACCATTCATTTCACACTCCCATATACATGTAGCGACCTGAGTCTGCTAGTTTTTTCATACATCTGCAGTGATAAGCAAATTAAAAAATTAGTTGGTTCCATAAATCTCAGTACAAAGAATGCTAGAAGTGCTTTTTAAATATCCGAATACAATACAACACAATTATCCATTTACAGAATTTATATTTTTATAATATGCTTGTATAATCGTAATCGTAATCTCCAAACTTCTAAAGCGCCACTCGAAGGCCAAGCGCAGGGCAGCCTATATGGTATTCTGGAATGTATGTATCTGGAATGTATGTATGTATGGAATCCTGCCTACTGCACCCGCCTTGTAGGCCGCATCCCAAAGTTTGGCAAAGTGTCTGCGTATATGAGGGATGTCCTCCACTGGCTCCCCTACCCACAGTGCATCACTTACCGAATCTCCGGCGTTGCTTTGAAGGCGAGCTCTGCTGTCCCACCTCATGCTCGCAGCGCTGTTGCTTTCACCACTCGGCTGAACTTATTGTTCCCCGTGCGCGGACAGCCATACGGCAGCACCGTGCCTTCTCTGTGGCTGGAATGATTGGTCATTTCACCCTGTTTCTTACTGTCCTCAGAACTATGTTGTTCGACCATGGTTGGGCTGGGAGTGCTCCTGAGTAGGCAATCTTGAAGGGGCGCTATATAAAACTACTTTAATAATAATAATATATTTATAATTGGTAGATTTAGTCATGTAAGAAAGTTTAGTTTAAACATGTAATAAAATTTCTGCATGATACAGCAGACCGAAAAGCTGAACTTTTGCTTTTGTCCTTATGTAAATATTGTAAATATTGCAAATATTAATACCCCAAACGGTGTGTTGCTCTGGATAAGAATCTATTAACAGTCGGCAGCCTTGGCAGTTTCACAAGGAAGTATTGGAGAACAACGCCTGCTATTCTTAAGCTGCATGAACAGAATGTATAAGTTTTATAGACATACTTGTTCAACAGGTGCAAATGTAAATTCTGGTAGGTCCTGTTTTTTGGCAAACATGTGAGCTGCAAATTCTTCGGTGAATAATGTTTGTCTGCAGAAGTGCAAATTTGTCTTAGTAAGTACAGTGCAGACCCAGTAACACGAAGTCGTTTGGGGACAAGCCATTGGATATGGCATGTAAACTGGACTGCTTGTAAAACGGACTACTGCAGAAAGAACCAACTACCTAACTAAATCTGTATGTCCAACCATCCATCTGCCTGTCTGTCCATCCGAGCGTCAGTCCATCCATCTGACCGTCCGTCTGTCTCCATCTGACCGTCTGTCTCTCCATCTGACCGTCCGTCTGTCTCTCCAACTGACCGTCCATCTGTCTCCATCTGACCATCCGTCTGTCTCTCCATCTGACCGTCCGTCTGTCTCTCCATCTGACCGTCCATCTGTCTCCATCTGACCATCCGTCTGTCTCTCCATCTGACCGTCCGTCTGTCTCTCCAACTGACCGTCCATCTGTCTCCATCTGACCATCCGTCTGTCTCTCCATCTGACCGTCCGTCTGTCTCTCCATCTGACCGTCCATCTGTCTCCATCTGACCATCCGTCTGTCTCTCCATCTGACCGTCCGTCTGTCTCTCCAACTGACCGTCCATCTGTCTCCATCTGACCATCCGTCTGTCTCTCCATCTGACCGTCCGTCTGTCTCTCCATCTGACCGTCCGTCTGTCTCCATCTGACCGTCCGTCTCTCTCTCCATCTGAACGTCCGTCAGTCTCTCCATCCGTTCATGCGACTGTCCGTCTGACTGTCAGTCCATTTGTCTGACCTTACATCCGACCATGAGTCTGACTGTCTGTTTCTTCCGTCCATCCAGCACGTTAGCTGAAATGGTGTGTAGAGTTAATAGCTTTGTGGACATAGCACCACTTCATGTAACAGCATGCTATCCTTATTCTACCAGTCCCAGTTTGAAATTTTTTAATGTTGCAATCTGAACAGATTAACAAAGAATTCTTTTTTATTTTAAGTTTTTTAATCTTTGATTGTCTTTTTCTTGTTTTTAGATAAAGTCCTGATAGCTGTTCTTGCCGTGATAATACCAATTCTGGTATTAGTGATTATTGCAGGAGTTTTGTTTTTCTACCGAAAGAAATTGAAAAAGTCATGTGGAGATAAGGATGGAGAATCCATAAGTGAGGTACTTATGAAAACCTGTTAAAGTAATTGTGAGGAGAATAATGTTTGGTTAATGCTGGCTCATATTTTTCTCAATCTGTCTGTGACAGCACTGAATAGTATTTAAAGGGGCTGATACACTGAATGGTTTGATTCTGTTGGACTTGTTCTGAATTAGTTTATTTCTTTTTTCAACCACAGCTTCCAGTCTGTTTTCTTACCTACCGAATCACTTTGCTTCATGTCTTAGACAATGTCATCTGTGTCTCGTACTTACAGAATCAGATGGGTGTTTGTCTTGAAAGGTAACTATTCTGAGATGCATGACAATGGGGCAGAGTCCATAATGCTATTTATACTTTTCTTTGCCCGTCTTTTGTTTTAACATCGCAATACAGTATAACTATCGCTGATACTTTTGTAAGTATCACAGCAAATATTGTGTTAGTTTTATTTTGTTGTTATTGCTTGTGTAATGTGTATAGCTTATGCTTTCAGCCCATAAATGAGCGATACTTTAAACCAATATTTTTCCACCATACATGGTTTCCCGTCCAATTTTATGTAATAAGTTGTGATCAAGAAACAGAACAAAATAAATTGTGGCACTTCATGCATCTTCCTAAATCTTCAGTTTCGAATGTCTATTCCTGTAAACCAGTGGTGCACAACCTTTTTTAGCCGAGGGCAGTGCTCGAAATGGACCGGAACGCACCGGAACGCCGTTCCGGTTCGTCAAAAGAATTAGCGTTTCCGTTCCGGTTCGTCAAATGAATTATTGTGGAAAATACTATGAAATTAACGTGAATGCTCCCATATCTTTGACTAGCGTTCCGTTTCGTAAAATTTTCCATTTCGAGCACTGGCCGAGGGCCACTTACCGAATTCTTAAACCCTTCGGGGGCCAAACAGTTGTGATGAGTCGGAATGAATGCCAAAATTTCTGAAGATGACGTGCACAGTAAAAACTCGTACAAAAGTAAATGTAAAGAGTTATAGAGAAGAGACTCCTAGTACTTCTATATTACTACCATATGGCTAGTTCTTTTCCATGGCCCAGAGTGTGCAAATCACTGTAGACGTGCCGGCTTTTACATAGTTGCTGTTGCTGTTGGACATCGCGGCCACACGATGACTCGTCGTGCGCCGGATGTGGCCCGCGGGCCGGATGTTGTACACCATTGCTGTAAACCAAGGAATTGACCGGTAGCTTGTCTTTCGCAATCAACAGTATTTGTGTGTAAAACTGGATTGTATAACTTGATAGTTCAAGTGCATTTGCAGCTTCAAAATTGTTTGTGAAGTTATATTTGATATTGCAAATGAGCATGGGCGGAGTTTATCAGGGGCTAGGGCAATGGACCCACAGACTTGACCGTGTGTCATTAAGATATAGTGATGACTGATGAATGATAATGACAGAAGTATTCAGTGAGCAGTGACAGACAGTGAAGTCTGAAAGATATGCATTGTGAATAGTTTAAACCACGGAATATCCTAACACTTTACTATAGAGTTCAGTAGTCAGTTTACTTACCGGTACTTACCATTGCTAGCCAGAAATAGCTGCGGCAGACAATTGATATTTTGTTTGCGAATTAACTCGTGTTGATTTTGCATCAAAATTTCAATTTTTAAGTGAACATCGATCGGATTGTTGCAGTAAAATGTCTAGCGGGCCACCACAAAAGCTTTTACGACAGTGTATTATCGTTTATCACTACGAAAACTTCGACATTGTGCATGTCTATATATACTCCATATCAAATTTGAACGCTGTAGCTCAAACCGTTCCTGAGATATTCAATATTGACATATCCAACATGGCCGCTGACCTTCAAAGGTCATCTCACCGTCAAATCTGACAGATGCTTCAGATGGCCTGACGCCACCGATGACAGGCCCATGGCATAGTCATGGCTTACTATGTTTGCTGGTCCAAAAATATCTTAACTACAGTTAGCTTATAAAAAGTTGTTACACTAAACCCAACACAAATGCAGCCATGGCCCATGATTGTGCTGCCAATATGGTTTCTTTTGTTCACATTATGCATTATTTAAGCAGTAAAATCCTTCCAAATGTTCTCACCAGGCCAAAATTAGTACCAAGTATGCTCAAAATGCAGACCCCGACTGGGGGCTCAAATCGCCCCAAACCTTTTTTAAAGGAGGGCCGCTTTGTGGCGGGGAGTGGGAGTGGAGGTGAAAGTATGCGTTAGCCCCCATTAACTAAAACCAAACTCCGCCCATGAAAATGAGTAGACCCGCTTAAATTAAGGATGCTGAAGCACCAACAGAACAAACTAATTCAGTGCAGGACCATAGAAACCCAAAACCAATGTTGGAGAAAATGAAAAGTGAAGTGAATAGTCAACAGTATCAAAAGCAGTATACAAGTCAAAAATTGCAAGCACAGTCACCTTGATATTGTCTATAGAGCCACAGATTGCATACAATGGCATTGAAGAAGAGGAGAGATGACAGACGATGAGGCTGATGACACATAAACCCCAATACCAAGCAGATCCTTGGAGATGGTAGAAGACACTGCATCCAGGCATCTCTCTATCACTTAGTCTGTGGAGGACAACATTCTTCACAACCGGGAATTATTCATAGAGCATCACAGCAGTAAATGTTCAGTACCAATCCAATGCCTTTACATTGCCCAGTTAGGGACCTGAAACCTAGGGCATAACCGAAATCTGGATTGGTATACTGATTTTGCAGATTTTTGGACTATCCGGAATTATCCGGATCCAGAATGTCTAACCCGCCGTGTCATCATGTGGTATGACAACAGTTGTTTTTTTGATGGTTTAGCTATGGACTAATAACAATTTCTAGGCCACTCAGTAGGGCATAACTGATTTTTTTTGTTGGGTAGGGAACCTTTAGGCCTGTCAATTAGTGAAGAAATACATCACAGTATATGGAAGGGGTGACTGAGTAGCTGTTGTACCTTCTTACCGCCTGTACCTGACGCCAAGCCATTAGCCATTGATGACTAACCTGGAATTAGGCCTTAATGCATAGATTTATTACTAATCAGAATCGGAATCCGCAAATAATGGTTTACACTATCCGGTATCCAGAATCGGCAAAAACCAAAATAGGTTATGCCCTAGTTTGGTGTGCAGTTTTGAGTGGAAGGCTGCAGATGAGAGAAAACAGGGAATGTTTAGATTGGCAGATGAGAGAGGTGTAAGTGAAGTGGAGATCTTTTTGGAGACCTTTCCAAAGGTCTGGCACAACGTAGAATAAGAAGTGGTTGCAGAATTTGAGAGAGGAGGAGACTGGAGGTCGAGATGGAGAAAAGTATCATGTGGTATGACAACCAGTTTACTCAATAAACGAATATACATACATGCATACAAAAAGTAATAGATCTGGGCAGTTGGATAAGTATGACTTGATTAAAGTTAGGGCAATACTGGTGACTTATTGCTATGACAAGTTTGCTGTACATTAACCCTCCACCTACCAGTATATTTACTATATACGTTGTTTACATTTTGGCCAGCTGACCCATCTCTGTTTCATGCTCACCCCTCACACAAATAGACATTGCACTGAAGCCATGGATACTGTGACTCTTGTTGTACCCTTCACTCAAACTGTGTTGAGCTCCTGGGTTTTCTTGGTAGCTGGTCCAACGCTGTGGAATTTCCAACGCAGTTCAGTTCGTTCTGTCATTTCTTTGATGTCATTCACATCAAAACTTAAGACTCTTCTCTTTCAATTTGCATATCCACTGTATCCCTGCTTCCGGTTTCTCTGATCTGTTGGAATTCGACCCGGCTTTACTGGCAGTGGATTATGACTGCAATTTCACTTGAAGTGACCATCGATTTGGTCTTATGATAACGGCATTGCAGAAGTCATAAGATTACGGTAGATTAGATTTAGGAAGTTGTTAGAGGTTAGATGGCTGGTGAGGCAAGGGAGAACAATCCATGCAGGTTTGTAGATATGAATGAGACATTTGAAATGTTGCAGTAGTTAGAGAGGATTTTATTGTGTAGGGATGTATTTTTAGAAGTGACTAAATGAATAAGTTTTTGAAGGGCATAGGAAACAAATTTGGTTATGGTAGAAACGAGAAGGGCTCAAGAGTCTGAGGAGGAGTTTGGCATTGGGACAAGTTTGTTTTAAGGGGACTGAAGAAGCAGGCTGAAAATGGCAGAAAGATACAGTAGGCAGTGAAGTTGTGTCACCATGATCAACTGAGGGCAGGATCAGTTTGTGTGGATGGTGAGTTTGATGAGAGTTTTTATTGAAAGACTGTGAGATGGGACTTTGTTACTGAAGAAGGATGCAAAGGCATTGGTAATGGACGGACATGTGACAGAGTTTTGGGAGGATGAGAGGAACCCCACTGAAAATTGTTTAGTTTAGATATACTGGTAGTGGTTGACGAAGTAATCCATGTTTCTGTTAGGGTGATTATGTCAGGACAGTATTTGGAAAGACAGGGATTTGAAACAAGGCTCCACTTGAAATTGGGCCATGCAGTTCTGTACAGTGCATATTGGATAAGATGAAAGACAGGGAACCAGAGTAAAAATTTCATGTAGCGGAATTTCGTTTAACTGTTAGCCAACAGTAAACGCAGCATTCCCATAAGAAACGCATTATGGCTGCATATTTTCTTAGCAGTAAATGACACATGCACGATTGCACGTATATATAAAAGTATTATGATTACGATAGGCTGCTGACTTGAATTAATATTTGTTCAGTTTTATTCCACTTAAAACAGCTATCAAGGACTTTAAATAGAACAACATTTCACGATATTACATGTATCTTTGTATCTTTTGCATGGTGCTGAGAAGTATCATCCATTACATTATAGTGTGCTGACATAACAGGACTGTTAAACAACGTTGATGTACTTGTAACAACACAGTGTTCCTCAGAGTTCTGTCATTTTGTTAATGTTTAAACAGTGACCCAACAGAATTTCTAGTCTTTCTGTTGTGCCTAAAACAAGAACTATATTTGGTGGACAAGCTTCTTGGGTTGCTGGACGTACATTATGAAACTCTCTGCCTGTATCTGTTCATTCTGTTTGGTCCCTTCAGTCGATGGCTTGATTTAGTGCACATCCATCAGTTGATAACTTGTGCTTTAGAAACTGGCTCTATAGAACTTCCTTGTTATTATTATCATCATCATCATCATCATCATCATCATCATCATCATCATCGTCATTATTATTAACTCGTGTCAATCAGTGCAGGTGAATACATGATGCTGGGAACGAAATCCAGAACACAAATGTGACATTATACCAAATCATGCCACTGACATATTTTTTAAGCAGACTTAGAAAGTTTGGAACAGTAATAAGTTTCCATCAGTTGGAAAAATGTCCATAGAGACCCAGCAGAACTAAGAACCGAATGAACTTGCCCTTAGGCAGTCCAGAATTTGGCAGCTGATTGTTTAAGGCAACAGTGTTTAATATGTATTGTATTGTATTGTATATTGTATTGTATTCGGATATTTGTAAAGCGCTTCTAGCGGGAGAACCATTCAGAAGCGCTCCCAGTGCGAGAGACCCCGAGAGAAAAAGCAAGTTTTAAGAAACTTAAAAGAGGAAGAGACGTTACCTGAGAGAATAGAATGTGCGGCCTATTTATGTTTTTGATTTTTTTATCTGAATTTTTTTGTTCTTTTCTTCAAAGGCATCGTTGGCATTACCTCAGTATACAAGGTATGTTTATGTATAAAAGCCTTTACTTAATTATCATTGATGTTGGGCCTTATAAAAATGTATATAGCGCATCAATTGTGAGAATGATTTAATATAAGGTTTTGTCAACAGATTGTGGTTGATTGTTCTCCAAGCCCTTCAGAATTCAGAATTTATTCAGTTGGTATGATGTGTTGGCCCATTGTGGAAGTTCAGTTTTGAAAGAGGTCAATCTGGAGGTTTATAATTGTTATACCAGTTAAATTAGAAAACTAGTTGTGATAGCTCAAGTAAGGGTCAAAGGTAATATTGGAAAAGGAATATTATGTGCAACTGTTACCAATGTCAATAAAATTCTATCCTTTTCAATCACTAACATACTTTTCCTTCTGCCTATGCAAAATATAGACATTTCCAAGCAGCTTAACAATCAATTTTCATTAGGCTTTATGTGTTGAAATTTACACCTGAGCCAAAAACAATTAGTTGCACTACCACTTGGCCATTGTGTCAATTGTCAGCCTTTGCTAAATAATTTTTTTATGATGCAACCATACTACCCTACTGATCAAGTCAGTGAGGGTAACTAACACCACCAATATGGATAATGTAGGTTCACACCAGCATTAGCACCACCACCACAGATGATGCAAATTTACATCTGCATTAATGCACTTGGCATCAACATTACTGGTGCCTGATTTCACGTTAGTCAGCACTGACTGCAATGCACATGTGCATTAATGCTAAGACATGAAGCAACACCAGTGATATAATACAAGAACTGAATGAAACTTGTCAAATGATGTGAATGAGCCCCAGCCAAAGACATGTCCAGGAACAAAATGCCTCAGCCACTATGGCACAAGAAATTACTGACATTCAGTGCTAATGCATATTCTCATTTCTCACTGGCACTAAAGTAGTGATTCAGAAGTAAAATAAAGGAAGTATGTAAATGTTCAGGCACCTATGTATTTATATACATCACAACTGCTAATCTTTTTTTATATCTATATTTTCAGCCTGGTTGTCAATGTTGACGAGTTTCTTGAGCACGTAAATGATATGCAGAAAGAGTGTGATTTCAAATATGCTCAACAGTTTGAGGTAATCTTGTCACTGGATTTATTGTATGCCTGCCAAATATAAGTGCGGATGTAGCAGTGGTAATTTAAAATCCAAATTTCAGTGTTTGCCTTTATCACATAAGTACTCAGAGGAGTGCTTCAGAAGTTAAAGAATCTATCAGCAACCGAGTGCTAGTGTGAACTCATATAGCTCATAGAGCAATTCAGATGTTGCATAAGTCTTTTGGAAAACTTTTTTGTTGATTCAAGTGTAATTATATTGAACCACAGTATCAGTGGACAATGTACATGAAACCTTCAATTGATTTCATGATAGCATTAATGTGATAAATTATGTTATTTAAGGAACAGGCCGATTACCTGTCTATGGTAATAGACATGATAGATACGAACTCAACCTTTTTTAATCCACTTGTTGCTTCACAGTTCAATACACTAAAATGCAGCATCTTATACGATGATTTCTCCGTATTCAAAATTTGCAAGAATCTTTTGATGCTTTTCTCTGCTTAAAACATAAGCTACTTACAGTAATATGTTCTTAAACTAAATGGGCGAGTTAAATCCACGTAAGAAGACTAAATCTGCAGATTTTAACTTGTAGTCAACTGCAGCGTTGTTGCTACTTGATCTCGTGTTCTTTCTCTTTTCAATGTTAATTACCATTTCTTTTGATTTGATCTCGTTCTTTACTATCATTTGTCATTGAATCTTGATTACCATGGCAACCATTGTCATCAACTTCCATCAATATTTTAATTATTAGTCTGTTTCTTTACCTCTCTTGCCTTATTATCTTACTTACTTGATGCGTGTATATGCCAGAACAAATACTTGTAAATTTACAATAATATGCAGGGGCCCCTTGTTTTGGAACCTCTTGCCCAAAAGAATCAAACTTCTTCCAACCCTCAGTTTGTTCAAAAACCATCTCAGGAAATGGCTGCTCTCGGAGGGCATCTCAGTTTCCTCATTGTCAGATCTAGAACTTCCCTCTAGTGGCTAATTGTTGTTTATTGGTCCTGACTAGCATGGCTCAGCATTAATAAAGCAAAGAAGTACTAATTATGACCCTACCATCGTTATTAATTACCGAACTAGGGGTGCTCTACCCAGCGGGAATTCTTCCCTTCTTAGCATCCCATTGAGATCCTACTCCCTATACCTCGAAGACTACTTCTTGCATATTTCTTCTCTACTTGATTTATTATATTATCCTAGACAAACAGAGTTTTCCTTCTTAACCTGAATAGGAACTGATTTATTTAAGAATTACTATTATTTCTGTTTGTTATATTGAGATGATTGTTTAGAGTTTGTTGTTACAGTCTAGGAAAAAATGTAATATCTGCAGTTTTTTTGGGACCAATAAACGTTATGATTATGATTATGATTATGATTATTATTGACTGACTTATTCTAATATTACTGTCAATTAATGTATTTATAAGAAATAATATTTAGGCAAGATATTTGATAACAGAGTGAATGCTACATATACAATATAACACTGTATCGGAAGCTAACCAGTAGGCTTTGATTGCCCGTTTTACATTATGCATGGGTAACATGTGACTTGGGCAGGATCAAAGTTAACCAGTAACTGTAGTTAAGTTACAATCCTGTAAGTAAATATTGATTATTTGTTTCCTGCTAGAAGCAGACTTCTTTGCTTAGAGATCAGGTGATCATTAGTAGTGTATTACACATTTATTGTATGCCAATTTTAATTAGAACTTCACCAGTGAAGTTAAAGTCTGAAAAGGAAACAGTGGCGATGATTTATTTTAGCGTTTAGTCAGAATGAGTAAATGTAGCAAATGTGCAGAAATTGTGAATATTGGGTTTGATAGATAATCTAAATTTGAAACCTACATTATGGTTTTCAGATTTTGTCAGTTATGTGACTACCATTTGCTGTCTTATTGCATGCAGTCACTTCAGTTAGTTGGCCGAGAGCAGACAACGGATCAGGCGTTGCTTAAGTGCAACGTGGAGAAGAATCGCTACATCAACATCCATCCTTATGACATCACTCGTGTTAAACTTCTGCCAACTGAAAGTGAGGAGGGGTCTGACTACGTCAACGCCAGTTGGATTCCGGTAAGAAATCCCATGACTTTGATAAGGTGACATTAGGTACATGATGTTGTGACAGCAGCTTCCATGGACGCTATTCCACATAATATAACATGACAATAGGAACAGGTTCTTAAAGTTATGGTACCTGTGAACACTGAAAAGTTAAATCTGATGCTGTTTGGTTCTTAAAAAACTGTGTTTTGCAGTAAGACATTTTGTTTTGATATGGGCATGAGGTGAGATGGGAAGTGTTGGTAAATTGTGCAGTAGTTAAGTACAGTAAAGTATGATGATTTTATGATTTTGATGATTTTACAGCATGTGGGCTGTTAATTGTTGCTTATTAATCTATTGAACATTTTTGATGATAGTCTGCAGTTCAGTCATTTTCACTTTTCAGGGATATTATTCAAAGCGTGAGTACATTGCTGCTCAAGGTCCTTTACCAACGACAGAGGATGACATGTGGAGAGTCGTCTGGGAATACAAGTGCAAGGGAATCATCATGCTCACCAAATGCATGGAAGGAGGAAGAGTGCGTCTGTATTTCTGCACTTCTCTCCAGTGCTAATGTATCTACAATAAACATGTGAAAAGTCTATTGCTGTCCTTGTGTGGGATGATGAATTTATCAGAATAATTTAACGATTAGCCATGTACAGTTTTAGTAATTCTTGACAAACATAGTCAGTTATCTGTTTTACATGCCCCATAATTGCAGTTGCTTCACCAGGATTTCTTCTACAGTTGTTTATATTCATCTAGACTAATATTCAGATGCATGCATGTGTAGTAATCCATTCAGAGCATTCCTTACATATATATATATATATATATATATATATATATATATATATATATATATATATATATATATATATATATATATATATATATATATATATATATATATTAGGGTGTCCCAAGATGAACAAGAAAAAAAGTTTTTTTTAAACTTATGATGCAGTCCCTCTAAAAAGTTTCTTTATGGTCCCATAAGAACACCTGCAAAATTTTATGACATTTTAAAAATATTTAGAGGTCCCCCAAGGCTCTTAGAATTAGGGTAGTTTGTCCTAAATTACGCGTGATGTCTCTGAGTTTGAAAATTATCATAGGATCAGACTTTGATCCCATAATAACATGCTTCGTACCATTAGAAAGCTCTTAAATGGTACAGCCTACAAGCAATGTCAACATAATATAACCTTATTGTATATTTGAATAAAGTTTCAAGTACGAAGAAGACAGAAAACATGCAGGTGATTTCGAGATTTCTTGGCTTCAATTTGTATTTGCAATAGTTTTGCATAAATTTCCCAATAATATTATTCATGACGATCCTAGCTTCTCTAGTCAACGAGACAGGCTGCTCAACATCTTCAGCAGTGCTTTCTAAGAGTACCATTCACCGTCAACAAAGCATTTTCGTAGTGAAGCCGCCGAGCAAACCAAGGATGACTTTCAAGCCTGTAAATCTGTCGTGCACTGGGATGGCAAGCTGCTATCTATGACACCACAGCAGTAGACGTGGACAGAATGCCAGTCCTGATTTCTTCTCTAGTTGATGGAAGTACTAATACGTCTGGTTGTGCCAAAGTTGGCCTTTGGGTCAGGACGGGCAGCAGTGATAGCAGTTCTGGACCTTTTGAAGTAATGGCAGTGCGATTTGCTATCAGCATGTGCTTTGACACACCTATAGGCCTCAAACACCGGCAAAGTTAATGGAGCCTGCACTCTTCTAGAGACAGCCATCGGTCATAATCTGCTGTAGATGAAGTTTGTCCATCAACTGGGCCTGACATTCTGCTATTCAACTGATTTAGGGATAAATGGTCCGACCTGTTCCACCATCAACCCAAGCCTTTTTGATGAAAACGAATCTGTTATCCAGTTGATGGCCTGTGAATTACAGGGCATCTAACGTTTCAGCAGATTTGTAGTCAACATCTACATCCAATCGTGGTTTTGGTGCTGAGTCGCTGCTGATGCTTGATGCTGCTGCTCTGCAGACACAGGTCTGAAGATGATATAGCGTCATTCTTGGTACCTATTACCTAAGCCAAGAGCTAGTGAACTCTCTCTTCTCTCAGCATCTGTTTTCTGAAGAGAAAGCACAGATTATCTCGACAAATTAAAGATGATTGAGGATTGCATGTGGTTCAGTCTCTTCCCAGCACAATAACGGAATTATCTATTTCTCGAAGCTTCTTCCGAGCTACTTCTATTGACGGCAGTTTTCTCAATATTCCAGTTGCAGAGTGGTTCGAAAGCCAATCATATAAGTTCGTTTGTGAGTTTGCTAATAACTTGGCATGTGTGAATGCGAGTGCTGAACGTTGTATTGCTCTTATACAGTATGTAACAGTATGTATACAGTATGTAACAGTATGTATATAGTAGGGCTGCTCAACGATTAAAAATTTTAATCGCGATTAATCTTGCGATTAAATAAAATAATCGCGATTAATCTTGCGATTAATCTTATCAAGAGCATAATGTTGTTGTTTACAGATAGTAAACAGCAGTAAATTTAAAGAAAAACTTGCCATTGTTTGTCCATTTGTTATCAACATATAGGCCTATGTAGAATTACGAAAGTTCATCCACTTTCTGTTTTTCATAAGCTCTGTTTCAGCCAGTTGTTGAAACAAACTAACTTGTTCACATTGTCAGGTGAGAGTGCTGAACGTTTCTTATTAAGAATGTTTTCAGCAGCAGAAAACAGTCTTGGAACTGTAGTTGCTGGCGACCCTAGATATTTCTGTGCTAACTTTGCAAGTGTCTTAGGTGCACCTTCGTATCTGCCGTTTTAAACTGACCATTCATCATAGATCGTTCGACTTCTTTCTCGATTTTATTCTCCGACATTTTATAGAATAGCATGATTAATAACTCACTAGAAGATATAATACGAACGAAGATTAAACTACCTGCTCAGAAATTTTAACATAAAGACGAATTTGGATAGGCTAACTAGTCTACGCCGCCATTTTATTTACCGAAAATTGTTTTGGCTCCCTAATAGTTCGCCCAACACAACTGAGTGAATTAAGCCCAATCTCGGTCTGACTTTTGGCTTCGGCAGTACCTCACGCATTGCAGTGTTCGGAAAATTCCTATACAAACTCTTTGTCTGCGATTAAAATTTAATCGCGATTAAATTTTTTAATCGCGTTAATCGTCCCGAAAATTTAACGCGTTAATCGCGTGCGTTAACTGCGATTAATCAACAGCCCTAGTATATAGTATGTAACAGTATGTTTAACAATAACGAAAAACAGAAACAGTTTCTTGTTGAAGTTGTTGACATAGGCAAGACCTTTCAAAGTGCAATCATGACAATCATGAAGATATGTAGAATGTAGATTGTAGAAATGAAGAATTAAGCAGCTGAAGGTGTAATCAATGATGAAAAATAAGCAGATGAAGGTATGGAGGAGCTGAAACCATAGCCCGTTGCAGTATCAAGGATTTGTACTGATGATTGCTCGTAACGATTAGTGGTAATAACTGATATTGCAAAAGTCTAAAAATCTTAAGTTTTGTTTTATTTTGGTATTATTTGATCGTAAAACCATACGTATAATATCCAATAAAGTTAAATATTTGTAGATTCTACTCTTTAAGAGCATTCCAATGGTGTTTAACATGTTATCATGGGATCCAAGATTGATGCCTAAAAGCGTTTAGAAATTGGACACGTCGGGCGCAAATTATGCCAATATGGGGTAAATGTGAGAGTCTTGGGGGACCCCTAAATATTTTTAAAATGTCATAAAATTTTAAAGGTGTTATTATTGGACCATAAAGAAACTTTTTAGAGGGACTGCATATAAAAATTCAACAAGAAATATTTTTGGGACACCCTAATTTTTATTCCGGATATTTCTATAGCGCCTCTAGAAGTCAACTACTACTCAGAGGCGCTCCCGGCTACAGCATTTGATACTGTGCCGGAATTTTCACGCCGAAGCGCCACGAGCAATTGCGAGTAAAGGACTTGCCCAAGGTCCGTACGCAGCGGCTAGAGTGGGATTCGAACCTGCAACCCTCCGGTCACAAGGCGCCGAACTTACCACTGAGCCACCACGCCCCACAAATATATATATATATATATATATATATATATATATATATATATATATATATATATATATATATATATATATATATATATATATATATATATATATATATAGCGTCCCTTCAAGATATTACTTAGCATTGCTTCAGTAAAGCCCTTGACAAAAAGGGACAATACCTACCATTGACAGAAGGAGCCTGGAAAAAATGTTGTAACAAACCTGGAGATGCAGATCCAACAAAGGTCAATTTCTTGTGGATGGTTCAACCCTGAAAATGCTGGCATTGCGTTTCAGAGGTATTTCAGTCTTCTCTCTGAAGTTCTACAACTGGTCCTTAGCCTGTGCTGCACTGGCTCTTTGGAATGCCAGTTTGCTCATCCTTCTATCTCGCCTGTTAATTTCACCTCTCCTCCGCTTGCACTGTCCTCAGCTGCTTTCCACTCTCGACTGAAAACAGAACTCTTTAAGCTATCCTATCCTGACTCTATTCGTGTGCCACCACACAACCACCATAATCAATGATTTCCACAATACCACCATGCTGTCTCCTCGGATTGACCTCCCAAAATTCTGACCTGGCACCGGAATGGATAAAAGGCAGCTTGGCTATTGCGGACTTGATTTTATATAGTGCTGGTGAATATGCTGGTCTCCCTGATGTGGCTTCTGTATGGCACTGGGAAATTTTGAAGATTTACATTGCATGTACAATTGTACATAGAAATATTGATTTAACTGATTTGCGGGACCGATACCCAGTGAGACACCATGATGTATCTTATAGTCTGCAGCATAACCAAATTCAGAGATCCAAATAATCCAACAGCTGCATGCAGCATACATTCCTGTGCTCTGAAAAGTCAGGATTGCTAAAAACTAGTCAACTTTTGGCACTGTTGTTTGTATCAGGGTTTCAAAGAGATATTCTTGGAAAAGTTTATTCATTTGGATTTTTGTGTTTGTAAATTCTTGCTTCAGAAAAAGTGTGATCAGTATTGGCCTGAAGACAACGAACCTGTTGTTTATGGCGATATACAAGTTGTCCTGGTCAGTGAAGCATCTGAGGAAAATAAGTGGACAATCAAGAAACTGGAGCTGTCAGTGGTAAGCATTTCTGCTGTAAATGGCTAAACAGCTTTCATCTTCCAGTTTCTGTCATATCAATGGCTCGTTTTCCCAAATCACATTCTCTCATTATCTGTTTTACATGGATAAATAAAACAGTAACTGTCTTAGGAGTAATTCACTCAATATGGTTAACCCTGAATTTTAAGGATCTAAAGTAGCAAGAATTGTGCAGTGCTGTCTGCAACCAATTAACCAACCAGTCACTTTCCAACTTCCCCATGCTGACTTCTTAGACTTCTAATGCATTGTAATTCTGAGGAAGTGGATTTACATTACTTAATTCCATTGTCTGAGTAATCATTGAACTTGTCTCCATTTCTGCTGAATGCTTCATAGTGACAACTGTGTACAATGAGATAAGCTTAATGCTTGCATCAGCTCTGTATTTCTGTGAATGACTTGTTCCACATCTGTTTCTTATTTTATTTTATTTTAAACTTTTATTTTATGGCTCTTTTTGTCTTACTTGCTCTTTCTGTTGAATCAGGGCCAGCAGAAAAGAACAATCAAGTTGTTTCATTTCATTGAATGGCCAGACAATGGCGTTCCTGAGAGTCCAGAGGTGCTCTTGGAGTTCATGCAAATTGTCAAGAAAGAACTTGAAACAGCAAAAGCCGGCCCATTAGTCATACATTGTAGGTTAGTGGTACTTTCTTAACGATCTTTGTTAGCAAATGAAAGCTGACTGATTATGAAGTTCAGATGGCAGTCAATAAAAGCAGGGATAAAAAACTAAAAACAAGGATAATTCTGTTGAATATTGACTTAGAGAAAACAATTCAGTTAACGATCATAATTGTAAACTCAGAATTTCTAAGGCTCCACTTAAAAGATGATTTACACCAGGATTTCGACTACTGAACACTGTCAATTAAATTACATAGTTGAAACTGCAGTGCATGGCAGGCATGAAGATCTGGTCTCATCAATAACAGTCCATATATTTCTAGAGGACTAGAAATGAAGTAAGAACCAAATGAATTGAAACTACAGCAGTTACAACAATGTTTTATGAGTTTGTTTAAGAACATAAAAATCTTGATGGTTCAGTTTGAAAAAAGTTGATCTTACATAATATTTGAATGTTGTTAAAATACTTAGATCCAGTACATATTTTACTGGAAGTTTTAAGCTGAAAATAGATGTGTTGTTACACAAAAATATTGTTGAAAGGTGGGAATGTAGAAATTACCCTTTTCTGAGAAGTGGTGCATTTGGGGGGAAATGTGGACCCCAATGTTTTTGTTTCAAAGACTGTATGAAATGTTTGAAATTAGAAACAAAACACCACATAAACCTTTTCACGGTTACTTTTATTTAAAAATTTGATTGAGATATTGTGAGTTCAAAAACCATGTTATTCATATTACTGATAAAACTGCCAGTTGTAAGGGGTGTAATGGATTGCATCTGTCAGTGCATTTTATGACAACATTGTATTAATGTATTTTGGTGATGGGCAGAAATGTTGGGCAGGTGTGCCTAGGGAAATGCACCATGCTGAGAATAACGGTTAGCTGCATTGGTTAGAGCGCATGTCATGTTGCCTCTCATGTTGTGTGAGGATGTCGGTTCAAATACTGATAGTGACTTATTTCAGAGATTTGAACCTCAGGCAGCAGTGGTGAAGGATTTCGCCCAATCAATTTATTGAAAAATGAGCAGGGTCAAGGCCACATGGTCACTACATAACCATAACCACCAGTTTATTGGTCCATCAGAACAGTTCATAAGACACGTAGTACCGTGTTTACATTTCAGTATGATTGTTCAACAATTGGCACTTACTACTAATTAGGGCTCCTATGCATACCAACTCCATAAGGTGAAGGCGATTAACCAAACTTGACTGCTTAACTATGGTAAACAAATGATGTAGTTACTACCGGGTAGCCATTAATAACAATTATTTATAATAGATCACTGATGATCTAGATAAGTTTACAAAGTAACAGGACAACAGAATAATAATTACTCAACCAAACTCTGTTGCTTATCTATGTTCAACAATTGCTGTGTTGACTAGCCATTGTTAAAAATTTTCATGATAAATCTAGACCATCAAGACCCCGACAGCATATCTACACATCAGTTGACAAGTTATGGGTAATGGTTATAATTAATTAGCCGTAGCCGGCATAAATAAGGCAAATAATGAACAGTTACTTAAAAAAGCTCAGGTGATTTAAAGGAAATCCTAATAACAAGACCAAATCACCTCAGAGCACCTTTTTGGGCAATCAACCATGAGTGTACTTTTTAAATAGGTGAAAATTAGGTATAGAACAGAGCTCTTTAGGTAGTGCATTCCACACTGCCGGGGTAGTGATTCTAATCGAGTATCTGCGGGAGTTGGTACGTGCAAATGTAGTTCTAATTGGTATGGATTTCTGATGTTATAGTGAAAGTCTGCTGAATAAGTAAAAAGGTTGGTGTATTTAGTAAGTGAAGTGTTGAATATGTAATGATGCATAAACTCATTAGTCTGTTTTTGTTTAATGTGAAGTAGTTTTAATATTTGAAAGTGGGTGTGCCTAGGAACAGTTACTTAAAAAAGCATGGTCAGTATGAGCAGTCTTCTCCATTCTCCTAACATCAGATCGCTACTAAATCCTAAAAATTCCACCATTCTCAGGGGTCTAGTCTCCTGCTGCCGCCCTCCTGACTTCATCGCCTTGACAGAAACTACAGCCTCATCCACTAACGCCCATCTCTCTGACTGTACTCTGCCTGGTTATTCCCTACCAAGTGCTCCTCACGTAACGTCCTCATCTAAGTCCTCAAAAGCCCTTTGTGGCTACTTCGCATTCATGGTTTCATGTACTGGACGTCAACTTCTCCTGCTATAACTGTCAATCCTTTGAATGTGCCTCTATCACTCTTCGACTCGCCTCTGACCTGCTGACTGTCTTCAACATCTATCGTCGTCCTACCTCGTTTTCCTACTGCTCCAAACCCTCTGTTTTTCTTGATGAATTTGCCTTGCTTCTACAACTTGCTGCCACTACTCCATAAAAGTTCATTCTCACTGGCGACTTCAACACCCATGTTGACAACCAATCTGATCCCCTTGCATCTGACCTTCTGAAGCTCCTCACTCGGTCAACCTCATTCAACATATCCACACCCTTGACCTCATTGTAACCACATCAACTTCACTCTTATCCACCAAATTGTCTCACTCTGTTCTCAACATCACAGATCTTACTTAATCATCGCTTATCTGGAAATTAAACCTTTTTTCCTCGGCCTCCTGCATCCTCCCATTCTTTCTGTCACATTGGATCCATCGACTGTAAGGCCTTCATGCAAAATATCACTAAGTCCCAACTGGTTCTCTCCCTCTATCGCCAATACACAGATGTCCCAAAGCAGTTGTGCATTGATGCATGGTCAAAAGTGCCTGTGACAAAAGTACACAGACAGATATATGTAATGCTGCAATGTTTAGACTGAATTATGTCATGCATGTAAAAAATTACACACAAAATGCATTCATGTGAAAGAAGCATTTCTTCAAAACCATTATGGAATTGTTCATGTTTTATTAACTAGTCATACAATAATTAACCCATAACAGTTCCAAATCATAAGATGGTCTAAGCTGAACTGCGCCATTTGTCTGTGTTACAGCTGTAATCAACGATTTAACTGCAGATCTGTAAGTGACAGGGGCTGTCTACATTGCTGTAGGCAGCTGAAGGTGTTTTCTCTAGTCATAAAGTAGGTGCTAAAGCAGACAGCCTGTGTTCAATGAGTTTATCAAAAGACCTAGCAACATCTGGAACCAGATGCTAATGCAGACAACAGTTTAAAAAATGATCTTATTTTTTCATAATTTTTGTAAATAGGGGCTAGACCATTCTCTTGAACTTCATACCACTGACATTGTCCCAAATAAAAGAGACGACCAATAATTTACACATTCCAAAAATGTTAGCCATAGCGTTGTGACATGCTTTTCAAAGTCAGTCAGCCATGACATGCTGTGACTAGCAAGGTTCCAATCCTTGTGCATCATATCAAATTGCGAATTCCGAGTCCAGCTGTTGGATTGTCTGCTTCAATCAACAGAGCATTAGACATCAGGACTTTAGCCTAATCTCACGACTTCTGTAGCACTGCTATCGTAATGCACAAGGCGTCAATCGATGTTCAATTAAATGTAGGAATGTAGTTGTTGAAGCACTTAGTATATAAGAAACTGGAATTTGTATTAGCGTAGCATTCACAGTTTCCTGTGCTGTAAAGCAGTTTTGCATTGGTTTCATGTTGTGTCTTCTAAGAGTAGATACATGTAAGAGCAGTTCCTTAACACTTTAATGACGAGTGTGTACTAAAAGCGACTGGGAAACCAATGCAACTCGTCATTAAAGTGTTAAGCTAGCAGCAAGAGCAGCCATGAGTATGTAGTAGTGACTTCATTTTTCTGTTGTCTCTCTCTCTCTGTTGTCTCTCTCTGATGTGATAATTGAAGTAAATATGTTGTAGCGCTGGCGTTGGGCGAACAGGAACATACATCGCTATTGAAACATTGCTGCTGCAGATGGAAAACGAGAGACAGGTGGATGTATTTGGCATCGTCTATCGACTGAGGCTTAACCGCGTCTTCATGGTGCAGACAGAGGTCACGACCCTTTGTTCATTGTTGTCACTGTTCATATAATTTGTCATTGTCCTGTACAAGATCTTGTGACAGGGAGTTACCTATCATGAGACAAAGTCAATGTCATATCCTGTCTTTTGCTTGGTTCATTCCTGAACCCTTTAACGATGAGAGGGATTAGTTTCAATGCATTTTAGTACACGCTCATTGTTAAAGTGTTAAATGGGTTTGCTACTTACAGCAGTGTACACTGTAATACTGATTGTCCTTGTAGAGACCTGTTAGTAGGTTAAGCAGTCCTGTTACATGTGAACATTTGGTGCAAAGTTTAGTTTTATGTCAAGATGAAGTTTGCATTGTACCACTGTGCTACAGGTTCTATACAATTAGATTTGGTTACATTAGATTATATGTTCATTTTTTATTTTGTATTACAATACAAGTTGAATTTGAAAGCTCTTTTCAAACCTTTAAATGATATCAGTTTAAAGTTTTCCAGAAGCTTTTTATGATACGACAGAAAACATACGGTATTTTGTCTTATATGTACACTTCCATGACTCGTTCTCAGATCCTAACTGGGGGCATTGATGCTACGTCTCGCTGTCTTAAGACTTTTCTATTCTCACGGGGCTCTTCGCACTGGGAGCGCCTCTGATTAGGTTGTACTGCAAGATACGCTTTATAAATTCGTAAATAGAATAGAATAGAATATGTGCTCAATTCATAGAACTTTGTCTCTGGCTTTAAAACTGCTTCTGTACGTGATATAACACAATATGTTTCAGTGCCATAGATTGATGCTCGGTCAGTAGATAGTGGTGTTTAATAAATGTATAATAATAGGTTTAAAATTTATGTATAACTTACAATATTAACATTGTGGAAATAAATATTGAACTAAAAGTTGCTACACTTGCTGCATAAGACCTACAGTTCTTGTGATGTTGAAATCCGTAAATACATTGTAGGTTCAGTACAAATTCATACACGAGACTATCGGTCATGTGATTCGAAAACAGAATGAGAATGAGACATTAAGCGAGGACACAACGCTGCTGAATCATAATGATCTGCAACCCGCCACTGGTAAGTTTTCTAGTTGTTTCTTTCCATTTACCGTACCTTTGATTGGTCTTTGTCTAATATCAAAGGTTTACTTTCTGTTGTTTTACATTAATTGGTTATATCTGCGCTTCTAAGAGTCGAGAGATTCTTCAGCTCTTGAACCACACCTCCTCTGAAGTCTGTTGTTACTATGTGTTGAAATGGTGGCTGAGTAGCTGTCTTGTAACCCAGAGGGGCAGGTTTAGGCCTTCCTGAGTTGGCAGTTGTGTGAGGACCTTGACCAAATCTTCAATGAGGATAGGTTATTAAGTGCTAGTACATTACTCAGCCACAATTTCAGCACATTGATTTATATTGTCTCATTAATTGTTAGTGGTAGCAGTCGGGGCCGCATTAAGGCTAGCGCGGACCTAGGTGCTGTGATTACCTATATAGTCTTCAGTGTGGGGCCCAATTACAAGTAGGCCTACAATAAAAATTTTTTTAATGTACTTCCGAAAATGCGGGCCCCTCAAAACTGCGGGCCGGGGTGCTGCAGCACCCTTAGCACCCCCTTAATGCGGGCCTGGTAGCAGTAGTAGTAGCAGTATTGTAGTCTATAACTATAGGGGAAACAAATCAGTTCTCTTAATTAATCTCCTATAAAGTGAATATCGTTTAAAATGAGACAGGTACCAGAGTACACGTTTAGTCTTGTAATTAAGGGCAGTTCATAAATGATGTCACGCAATTTTGGCCGATTTTTTACCACTCCCCCTCATCACACATCGTCACAAAAAGTAACCCCCTCTCAAAATGGTCCTTCATGGAATAAATAGGGAGAGCATGGATCTCCACCTTGTGGAATGGATATTCCATTCAGATCAAGCTCTTCTTCGTCTATCCAATCTGCACTCTCCATTTTTCTTCGTTCACGATTACAACCATTAGGTCACGTTGCCGATGTGCAGCGACTCTGTGGCCTGATGCTGTTTAAAAAATTTATTTCTAGGCCTACTTCCTCTTCCTGACAAAGTATATTATAAAAAGTGAACATATACTTCAAACCATAGATATATAATAAGTACTAGATCACTTATCAGTCCTAGGCTATTGACATCTAGTGATTAAAGATAAATTTATTAATATTGTTATGAATAAAATCTGACGGTGATAAATATTTAAATAATAAAAAATTAATGACGGTGAATATTATTCAAAATTACTGTTGTTAAAATTAAATTGTTGTTAAATTATTAAATTTAATTACGTAGACCTGAAGTGACATCACATTTCTCAAAACCCCTCCCCTCGTGTCACTAATTTCTGATCCCCCTCCCTCCCCTAGGTGCGTTATGTCAGCCCCTTAATTCTAGAATGCCTCATAAATATACAAACTGATGGTAGTCCTGCTTTCTATTCCAAAATGGCTGGGGGTCGTCCATAAAGGACGTCTGCAAAATATGACCTACTTTGGACCCCCTCCCCCTTGTCCACATTTGTCTGCATTTGATCTTACCCCCTCCCTCCCCCTTTGCAGATGTCTGCACGCCTAATCCAATTTTTAATGTCATCATTTTTACACTTATTCTACAGTACCTGTGCATGTTTAAGTGACAGTTCGGGTTTCATATTGCAGGATGTGCAATAATAAAAGCCTCTTTATAGTCGCAGTAAAGATTATACCATTCATGAGGTTTTAGGCAATCACTTCACTGACATTTCTGTCTTTTTGGGGAAGTTTGAAACAAGGTGGTGTTTAAAAAACGATCAAATTTAAAAGTTTAGAAATGGATGTCCGCACTGGTCATAACCCCCCTTGTTCGCATTTGTCCGCATTTCGATGACCCCTCCCTCCCCCTCATTGCAGACGTCCTTTATGGATGATCCGTTGATATATTTTACAGCACTTTGAGCCCCTCAGATCCCATCTTGTACATCAGTCAAAAGATTTTAAACATTGTAACGACAAGCTGCATTGCTTTCCAAGTCACTTTTATTACACACTTTCGTAATTATAAGTGTTAAACTAGAGCGCAAGACTGTATGGTCCCACGCTCTCGTACATCGATGCAGGCGCACCGTGCCTTCTCATGCTTCGAAACAGTCTTCCATTAACAATTTATAACATTGCCCCGCATGCAGCTCAGGAAACGTTTTCGAAATTTTTTGTCATATCTCTTTAAATCTGATAGGTGACTACGTTTAGTGCCTTTGTGCAGCTCTTGTAAGGCGCTATATAAATGGCATATACAAGTACATACACATACATACAAACTATGTATGTCAAGGCATGTCTCTGAGGGCTGTAAGCAGCAGTAGGAAAGGCAAATTTTTTTTAAATTGTGCCTGAATGTTGTTTTAAATTGCAGATCCAGAACATGTTCAGATGACCGAAATTGAGGTCAACTCATACAAAGCACCAGATCTCCAAGGAATAGATAATCTCGGATTTGAATTTTCAAGTCAGACGTGACACTTCTTTACCACCCTTTCCTTGTCTCTACGCTGAATGTCGATTCAACAGCATCTGGTTCTGGGAAGAGTATTCTAAATTTAGATGTCAGGCCAATTCGGAGAATGTCACTCAACAATTATGCACTGTCTCAATTTGAGATTCATTGGAACATAACATAGTGATACTGCATACATTTTGTAAAAAATTAAGTTGGACTTATAAGTTTAGTCTAGAATTATATGGCTCCAGATTTATCAGTTGAACATTTTGTAAATACATTTATTTTATTACTGGCTGACTGTGATGTTTATTTAATACGAATCACACTTAAAGTAGATATAGGGTGACTCGATAGGTCGAGAACGATTTTGAATGCAGACAAATATATGTTATACACAATATAATATGGAAAGTTGTATACTGGAGGATAGGTTGTTCAAATGAGAATCTTACACAAAAAAAATTAGATCACTAGCTCACTTATTAAAAGTTTAGTGCCAATATCCGTGACGTCATCAAATTCGTGCCAAGCAAACGTCCAGTTAGGCCGAAAACAATATTGTACGACCATCATTGTTAATCCACACATAATTAATTAATTACTACAAATTATCATTTAGTATTTAATAATGTTTCCTTTACTCTTTATTACAGCCTCAAGTCGATTAGGCATCGAGCCGATTAGATTTTTCAGAGTTGTCAGAGGTATCGATGTCCATGCCTTACGAAGCCGACGTTTTAAGGTGTTCAATGTCTGGGGTTCGGGATCGGCATAAACAGTTGCCGCCATAATACTCAAAACATTTTCTATTGGTGACAAATCCGGCGAATTAGGCGGCCAGTCCCCCGGTGAGATGTATCCATTGATATTTTTGTTGAACCATTCGACTGAAGCTTTTGATGTGTGTGCACGTGCACCGTCTTGTTGAAATAATCCTTCGCCGTCATTATGAAACATTTTTGTGGCTGTTAACTGAGCGCAGACTGCAGTTCGCTGGAATGCGGGTTTGACTTCTTTCTCCAGTATCTCATTAATGTAATAACTCAAAGTGACTGAAGTTTTATTTGGAATGATATGAAGTTCTTGTGATCCCCACACAACGTCGTTCTTACTGTTAGGTACGTGGTAGAGTTTGAAGGGCGATTCATCACTGAACATAACACGCGACCAATCAATATCCTTAAACTTCTTCGCGAAGTTTACTCGGCGAACTTTGTAAGCATCAGTTAACTTTGGGACTTTTTTCTCTTGAAACTCTTCCATTTCAGCGTCGTCCGCATAAAACGCCTTATTGTCTCTTTGCTTCCAGCAAGGCGTGTGTTTTAACCGACGTTCTAATTTTCGCAAACTCTGTCCTCGCCGATATTTAGACTGTTTGATAAGTTTTTGAGCGGCAGCAGTCAGCACGGACTTACGACCATGGCACCGTGATATCGATTCCGCAGCGTCTCGTTTGGACTGTGCTTGTAGCGTTTGGCCCACTTGCTAATCCACGATTTAGAACGACCCAATTTCTTTCCTATAACACTGTAACTGTACTTTTCTTCCAATAATGTAATAGCTTGAGCCCTAATTTGCGATTCATTTAAGGCCGCCATTGCCTAATCGGCGTATTCACTAGTCAATGATAACGCTGCTTGTTTACGTTTGCTTGGCACGAATTTGATGATGTCACGGATATTGGCGCTAAACTTTTAATAAGTGAGCTAGTGATCTAATTTTTTTGCATAACATTCTCATTTGAACAACCTATCCTCCAGTATACAACTTTCCATATTATATTGTGTATAACATATATTTGTCTGCATTCAAAATCGTTCTCGACCTATCGAGTCACCCTATATAATACACTCAGATATCAATTCAATCTAGGAAATTTTGTCTGTGTACTGATATTTAGATTTGCACATGTGTACAGGTTGGATTTGAAAATGCTAAGTGAAGTTGGTATTGACAATGCACTTGCTTGGTCTGTGATTTCTAGTTGCAGCAGGCCAGCCGACTGTTATAAGATGTCTCTCTAAAAACTATAAAATATCCTGTAACAGTCTGGAAATGGGATTACTTCTGTGATGCTGCTGTAAAATCTAGAAACAGGTCTGGTTCGTTTCCAAGTGATCTAATATACGTCCTGGCCACAGTGTTACCAAATTGGCCTTTCACCACTGTGTTCTGCTTTGAAATCTCAGCTGTTCCATTGCTTGCACTAGGGCAGTGCTTCCCAACCTTTTTTCAACCACGGCACACTTTCTAAAAACCATTCACCAGACGGCACACTGCATTTATGGTGCTTATTATATATATATATTAGGGTGCCACTCAACGTAATGTAAAAAATAAAAGTTCAGCATATTCCAGGTCCCACCCCCTCATTCTGTTCCCTTTATGATGTATTGTAACTGTACTAAGTTTCATCGAGATATATTAATATTTACTGGTAGCTCAATGTGCTCACATTTTTAATATTATGCACGTTTGTCGCGATAAAATGTATTTTTGAATTCAAATTTTTCTTCACCTGAGTAAATGCATTCCTGAGTGAGTAACTGAGTTCTATTGTAATTTTAATGTTCCCCAGTGACAGTGTTCTTGAAATTCACATTCTATTCTGCTATATACTCATTACTGAGCTGTAGACTGAGAGAATGGGAGACGTGGCAGCATGGGTCCAGTTGACATGATGCTGGATCGGAAAGAAGAAAGGCATCGAAAACGGCAATTAAACAATGTGAGATGCAGAGCAAAGTAGGCTGACCGGATGAAACAATCAGCAATGACTCTTGATTTGAGCAGCAGCAGTGGACATAAGCCTAAAATCAGTAGCGATCCTGATGATGATTCCATTCCACCTCAGACTCCTGTTGCCTGCCATAATGTCAAAGGATTTAGTTGATTGTCTTGCAGTTCTGGTGTCTGGAGATAGAACAATGAAGCTGCTGGGAGTGCCAAAATTGCTAAATGGAACTGGACAGGCAGAGGCGACGGCCGTATTTAATCTTATTCAGGAATGGAACCTCGCTTATAAGTTCATGTCATTTGCTACAACAGCCAGTAACACAGGAGTTCATGCCGGCGCCTGCATACTTTTGGAAGAAAAGCATCACCTCTGAGTAGGATTCTTGAAGAGGTGCTATATAAATTATCAAAATGTAATTATATGAAATCATGGAACTAATGGTAGTGAAGGTGATTGATACATTGCTGGGACAATCTAGTGGACCAAACATCAAGTTGTTCGGCTTGTTCCAGAGATTCGGCGAGTATTGGGGCTCGATTGACCGATCAGAGTACGAAAGTGGATAGAAGGTAGATTCCATCGCATCGGCTCAAAATCCAGTTCGGGGTGACCTCACACAGTTCATTGAGCAGCAACTAACAGAGTTTCAGCCAATGGATGATTACCTAGAGCTTCTGCAACTGTCACTTCTGTTTCTTCGAGTACAGTCCGAGTCAGGCAGTGCGAGTGTACACATTCAGTCACCCGGACCTTCCACCGAGCTAGGTGGATAGCAAAGCTGATGTACAGTTTGAAGCGTTTCCTTTTTCGCTCCAAATTCCGACTTACTGCACGTAGACTGTCAGCTCTCGGTCAATTCAGCATATTCGTACTGATGGTCTATCTAAAAGACTGGTTTACAAGTGCATGTGCTTCGTCTGCTCCAAGGAATGATCTTCAGTTACTCTGTGAGTTAGACAGCTACAGGAAGACAAACGATGCTGTTGTTAAAGCTGCTATAATTATTATAATATCATTTTGCTGGTCATTTTTGGCATGTGAGTGAAATTCTGGTAGGTCTCGCCTTCTTTGACTCTGAAGTTTCTGCTGAGATGAAGTCTGCCATGGTTGCAGCACTAGATGTCAAAACAACTGATCATCCTCGATGCATTGCCTTCACTACAACGCTACATCAGAAGCAGCTGTCTAACTTTGTGTCGCAACACACCAGGCAACTATTCACAGCATTGGATATACCACAACATTTCCTAGCCAACTATTCAGATACATGGGGCAGTGACAACGACTACATTGTTGCCCAACAGAGAGTGAGAAGTCTGAAAGTTGTAAATAATGCAGCCGAGAGCTGAGTGGCTTTGATTCAGAGTTTCAATGGAGTCCTAACAAATCAGGAGGAACAGAAACACCGACATGACTTTTCTAATCCAAACAAGTCCACATTTACTACAGCAGGAACATCAGCATCCGCGGAGACAAATGATTAACATTTTTGACAGTTTCTGTCACTTTGTGTGAAACTGATAGTATTATATGTTGATCATTACACACAGCCACACACAATACACACTACAGCATTAGTAACTTTGGGAATTCTCCAGTAATTGGCAACAGCCATTGACCTCCTTTGAGTATTTTTTACAATATTCTAAGTCTTCTTACTTCTGGTGTTAAAATTGACATTATATGATAATATCGGAAAAATGCCACGTATTGTAAAACTTCATCAATTTTGAGCTACCAGTAAATATTATTTGAATGCATCCAAATTTTGTGAGCTTTACTTTTTTAACATTAGGAACACACTTGGTGGGTGGGACAATGAAAATTACAAATTTTAGTTTTGAGTGGCACCCTAATATATATATATATATATATATATATATACATATATATATATCTAAATTTGGTTTATGCACTTATTCATTTTAATTTAGATAAAGTAACATTTATTTATCTACTTCGCTACAATGATTCGTGTCCTTCCCTGTGTATTAATGATAAAACAATGTCATTATGTCGACGTCAGTACTGATAACAGAAATGAGGCATTGTCAGCCGTTGTTTTAAAAACAGGTAACCAGAACAAATTAATTAAAAGCAGACTATAAACCAGAATGAAAAATAATGGCTAATGGGCCGGTTGACTTTGCAAAGAATATGAAATTGTATGAATACGAACTTGAACGGCGGTTGACAAGCACACTCGTAAGTCGTTTTCAACCGACTGTAAGCACCCTCTGTGCTTCATTTTGATTTGTGTCATTCCTGAAAATGCCATTTCACATAGGTATGTAGTGCAGAAGGACAGCAGAATGCCGACAGCTTTGGCACCTACTGAGGCGTATTCCTTCTCTATCATAATCTAGAAGTCTGTTGAACTTAAAGTCGCAGTGTTCTGTCAGTAGGCCCTAGCAATGTCAATCAGCTGTTCCTTTTCTGAAATCTGTAGGTCAAACAAATCCAGTTTGTGATGAAATGGGTTTCTAACCCAGTCTTTGTCAGAGACATTTAAACTTTGAAAATAATATTGTAACTTGTCTTCCAAATCTGATAAATGCTCAAATGTCATGTAACACCACTGCACCAGGATTAACTTCAACTGCGCGAGGAAACGTAGAAGCTGAATTTGAAAATACGAAGCTGCAAAGATGCGTAATAATGGAGCTTACTAACGATGAGGTCATACACTTCGAGTAAATAAGTAAGTTAGTTCATAATCGGATAGTTAGTAGATGCAACACAGGGTGGTCTATGCAGATTCACATAGAGCTAAATCAGCCTAGTAAGAAATTATACTTGATTGCAACAATTTATCAGTATGGGATAGTGCATATTATGATTTAGTGATACAATTGTCATTTAAAACTTCTGATTTCCGACATTCGGCCACGGCACATTTCTACCGAGCTCGCAGCACACAGGTGTGCCACGGCACACAGGTTGGGAAGCACTGCACTATGGAAAGAGACAGAAAAACTGCCCTTTAATTCTTGTTATACCTGTATTTGTATAATACCACCTTCTAACAACAAAGATTCAGTTGATGACTAGAAGCAACAGTGTATATGGAGAACTTGCTTGGGTCCATACACAGTGACTGTCTGGACTGATCTGATGCTTGAACTCGCAGTTTTGGATTACTGGGGTCCTGTTCCACAGTTGCTCTGAGCATGTTTGGCACATACTTGGATCATATTCCAGTCGGCAGCTCTGGAGCAGAAAATTCTGATTTAATGGGAGCTATTATGCCACGAGCTGTATCAAAGTGCATGAAATACTATTTGACTATTATACTGTATTTAGAAATAAATGAAACATTTGTCATTAAAAAGCATTTTTCTCGTTGGTAACGAATTGAACTTTCAGCAATGGAGAGACATGGGAAGTGACTTCTCCCAGTATAAACAGAATAACCAATGGAAGAATAATCTGGGTACTTACTCCTATTCGAAACACACCCCATCCAAATGCTCAACCAAATCCCTACCATGCTACTTGTTCCACTGTGGACCAATTGTGGCCCTCCTCAACAAAAAGGGCAGCAAATTGTGTCCACATAACCATTTGCCATACATCCATGCTCGTTTTAGAAGCTGGTGATGAACACACATATACTTGCATTCTTGCAAAATTCTGAGAAACAGTTTAGTTCCAACTTAGAACACACAAAAAATGATTAAATTGTCCGTTATATTTTCAGTTGGGAAAGAATGCTAGGGTATTAATCAGAGTTGTAGAAGAGTTGGTCAGAAGTAGTATTGTCCAATTTTTTTTAAACTTTCAATTCACCATGTCTACAATTTAAATTACAACACAGAGGTCGCTATTAACAATTATGCATAACTGAGATACAATCAGATTGAATATAATATTCACGTAACAGAATGGCCACCAGTATTCTTTTTCACACCATTTGCTTGCAACAACTTCAGTACATGTTTGGTGAAGTTATCCTGGCCACTGGAAAAAGACTAAAAACCATGGGATAAGCAACTGGTAACTGACAAAATGAACTGCAAAGAACTGCCCTACAAGAGACTGCACACAACGTGGGGAGGAGACATGGGGAGGAGACGCGAGGTGCAATAGAAACTGAAGACACTGAAGACTACTGCATTAAACAACTGGAAACTCTTCTATATTTTGCTCAACTGAATGACTCAAGTCCTGACCAGTCTTTTCTGTGCTGACCTGTTGTAAAAAATTGAGTTTTGAAACTGGTTGTTGAAAAACAAAGCTTTCATATATAGTTTTGCTTACCAAACGACCAATCAATCAGAATTTATGTAGGACCCCTTCAAGATCTCTATTTTGAGGCACCTCCTGACCCAGACCAGATGGAACAGTTTGGACCAAGTTCCAATTGGTAGCACATTATCTACATTCATACATTTCATGCAATGCTTCATTCAATTTCAAATTAGCAATGAGCCAGTTTTAGTTAGAAATAACCGAGCCAAATCACTGCAAACTTATCACACAGTTGACAAAACCTCAATAATCAACATGGTTTCTTAAAACTAGTTTTAGGCACCAAACGGGTACAAACATTTTTCCAGATTTAAAAAGAGGAAATAGTGTATTGCCTGCATACAAACAACATTCTTACTTGAAAAAAGCAAGCAAATCATACATTTGAAAGCTGCAGAATAAATTAGGTAAGATTAAACATTCAGATCGGTCCTTATTGAGTGATGCCTCAAAATTGGTCTGGTCTTCGTAAGTGTGACTCCACCTTTTCACATATATATGTATTTATTACATTGTGCATTTCAGTTACACTACTTTCAGTTGTGAATTTTTGTTGAATATCAATTTTCAGCAAAAGAATTTGTGAGATTTAGTTTCTCTTTTTAGATCAAACCTTGTGTGTGGCATTTGTTCTTGCCAACAGAAAACATGAAATGCTTAAAAAGATGTACTGGCAGGTGCCTGATGCAACTAAAAATATGCCATCTTAATTTGTAACACCCAGCTCATTGTTGACTATGGAAAAGAAAGCAGTCATCTTGTTTGAAAGCAGAAATGCCCGATTCCTGTTTGTTTTATGGACTAGTATGATCCCATATGTGTTCAACACAGGTTGATTAGATTGTGTCACCAGTGCAGATATGCTGTACATCAAACAATACTGCTTATTACAATTAACATCACTGCATGCAGATGCAGTTTTTCAGCACTGCGTCTGAATAGCTCTCGTCGAACACTTCTCAAATTTCAAGTTCTAGGAAATGCCAGGTCAACCATTTCATTTTTTTTTATGCTGTAAGGCAGACTTCTGAGAAAGCTTACAAATGTCAAGACTACAGTGTCCCAATATTAGACCAACTGACTGCCCAAGATATAACTTTTAGTCAATCACCTTTCCTATTTTCAGCATCATCAAGACAATTGCCTGCAATGTAGAATTCTTCCTTGTTTAGTAGCCTCAACAAGACCATTCTAGGTATATTGCTAGTAAACGTACCTGGTTCTAGCGGTTTCCTGCTCAGGACATTAAATTATCAATGCTCTTCTTTCACAACATGTAGCTTGTTATTTACACAGCACGTTTTACAATCTCACAAGACGTACCTTTGTGAAACTGTCACTGTACCATCTCACTGGAACCATCTGTGCCAGGTTGCCTATTTCCAACCAATTTAATGCATGGTAGATGATTAAAATGACGTTTTCCACTTCCCAGGTAAGAATAGAATGGTTCTGAGAGGCTTTTTAATAGGTGCTACAGAAATGCAGAATTCGATATTTCCAAGAATTTGGTCTGCCATACATGCAATTAGCATAATCATATCAGTCCAATCTCCTCCTGCTTTCTGTTCAAAGACCTTACCAAGCACAAATTATGATGTTGAAGTTTACAAAACATCGAAACCTACAGCATTCTAATGCATCAACCTGTCCTTAAATAGCTGCCACTAAAGTCAACATTTTCTGTAAAATCTGTCCTCTTGATGTTAATTTTCTTAATGCTCCCTCAGAAAACAAATACTTCAAGGGCCAAGAAAAGGTGTCAAGTCTCATGCAATAGTTAGATTTAAACTGGCAAAACCCATGCCAATGTATGAATAATTTCAAAAGTGTCAAGTACCTTGATCAATATTACAGCCAAACAGTATTTAATTTGTTTATAACAGATAGTAACTAACCAATAAACCTTTTATCTGTACATTTATTTTCCCAATTTTTTCATAATTAATGCAATAAGATTAGACACTTGTCTTGGCCCTTGGAATAACTGCTTACATACACAAAATGAGTAAAAGCCCTTCTCTGCAATTTGATATGACAGAGAACAGTCACATAAAAACGTTCGTCAAAAATGGAAACAGTTACTATCCAATGCGACGACGTGTCTCAGCCAAAGACTGGCTGCAGATGAAGAGTAGCCTCCTGAATTTCACGAACAACTAGTATTCGATTCAACATTTTCGACATGACTTCTGTGCCGAGTGGCACTGTTGAATACCAGACAGGACTGTCAGGTACACACGATACCTCCGGTGTCAAGTAAAACAAGTCATTTCGATTTCGAATCGTCTCAGGACTATACAAACAAAACACATTACACAAAACTTAATAATTTACATTTAAGTGACCTTACCAACACATTTTGCTGTCTTCAAAAACAAACACCTTTGAATAAAGATACCAACAGAAACTTTAAACAACTTTGGGTAAACAGCCTATACCAATATGTCAGTCACTTTCTGTCACAGAAATGTCTGCATATATACAAAATATTTAGGGGAAACTCTTTGTTGCATAAATTTATTTTAATCTAATTCAACTGAAATCATCAATTACATATAAGTGGAAACGAGAAAGTCACACTGAAAACCACATCCCTGCTTAAGACTTGCAGGTAAAACAAGACAACAGTTTGTTACCAGAGTCGACTCTGCTTAAGTGCAGAGCTTTGTGACTGCCCTGAACCTATGCACTTACCGGTAACTGACTTAAGCACACATGTACTGGTATTTAATAACAGAGATGCAGCCTATATATATATAATGCCTTCAGTTACCATTCAGTTAAAGTAAGTCTTATTTTCCATGCTTTTAAGCACCTCTTTTCGCTCCGCTAAAGTCAAAGTCTTACACACGACCCAACCATTTAACGTTTTTACAACTTCAACGAGTTTCAAGCAAGCTACAGGAACACTGGAACAGTGTCAATGACAGACACTAAACAGAATGTTTATGATACGATCCAGAATGTAATAATGTTGCTTCACCTACTGATACGGACCGTAGTGCAGCTAAGACAGACCACTAGACAGCTGGAGTCGTTTGCTGTCCATCAACGAACTGCCTAGGTGGCTAGAATATTCTAAGCTGCCTATGAAATTAAGCGGCGTTGATATACACAGAGAATACATAACGGGGCCTGTAGTTGGCTATGCACATAACCGAATTTCGCACATATGTGACATGCACATACCCAAATTTGTCGTCCATTGAAATACCCTGTATCAAAATTGGAATGGTCAGCTTCTATGAACATAAGTGAATTATGCATTATCTGTTATGCAATTAAGTGGCATATTATCCACATCATATTCAACAATATCAATAAATTCTACACTTCGATAACAAAAAGAAATACAAACCATTTGGACAAGTAGAACTCATACAGCTTAACAGGGCACCGAAGTGGATTGTCTGAATTCTCCAGTTGCTCTGATGGATTAACTGGTGGTGCTGCCATCTTTCGCCTGGCTCCATCTGCTCCTAGAAATCAGCAAATACTATTAAAAAGCTGCACAACAATATCAGCAGCTTTTTCAACAAAACACTTACATAAAAAACTCATGAATGATATTCATATATAGTAAGGTGGTCCCTATGACCATGTAAACAAATTTTTTGTTTTCTTTATCTTCCACCTTCCACCTGGTGCTCCTCCAGTAGAAACTTATTCCAGCAAAACTAGCTGGGATCAGTCTACATTTAGGGTAAGCTCAATGCACTTCTTTATTGGTACTATGTGCATTAACTGGATATGTATTAAGTGAAGGCTTCTCAATGTGCTGCAACTGTCAAGCAAGTTCTTTATCCATTTGGTATTACCTAACTATGTACAGCAACATGTGTGACTGCTATATGCTGATTCATATTGTCTTCTGCTTACTTTTGACTTTACTTTTGTATTTTTAACTTGTTACTTGCTTCTAACATCCTACAAAGAAACACGTGTGACTGCGAGGGTCTGGAAGAGAAAATTCTAATATTCGTTTTCATCAAAACAAGTTGCTTGCAGTTTCTAAAAAATACTAGTCTGTCTGACAAAGTGCTAAAGAGATGACAGTAGATTAGCAATGGACAGAAATTATTACGTGAATGTACAAGAGTTACCTGTATAGACAGTAGTTGGATTGTAGCGAAGGTAGACAGTTCGCCCCTGTTTCGCATCTGAAGAAGCTATATTCTTTTTGAACTGCTTCATGATGTTGGCAAAAGACAAAGTCATGTGCATCTCAGCTGAATTCAGCTGGAAGTATTTAGTGTTGAAGTAGATTAGCGTATTCAGAAGGACATATGGCGAATGTGCTCCCAGCTGCCGAGATTCCCACAAATGTTCCTCAGTCACACGACAGACAATCATTCCTAAAGTGTTAACAGATGCTTAAACTAACAACAGTAACACCACAATAAAAACAAAGCATTATCTTATGAATCATTACTTACACCAAAACATGTCTATTTTCGCTCAAAATTATTGTAGTATAATCTATGAAAAAGCAAAGTAACAACTTATCAGAAAAATAGTAAAAATCAACTTGCAAGACCAGTCCAAAAAACTAGTCTAAAAAGTGAAATTGTGCAAAACAAACAAGTGAAAAAATAAAAATTCATTTTACGACCATGGGAATTTTTCTTGCAGGGTGGAAAAAGAATTCAGGCTAAGTTTCAAGCCATTAACATACCTTGTGTATTCAGACAAACTTGGAATCCAGACAGCTGAGCATTCAGTGCATCAGTGAATCCTTTGTAGTAGAAATCAGTAAAGACATTGTCAATACGTCCATTCTCATACAGATAATGCTGTATTCCTACAAAACACCAATCCATAACTCGTAAAGTAAAAATCCTACCAGTGCTGGTCACTCAATATCAATAGTCAAATTCTAGACTATAACAATGAGCAATTCATGAACAAATACATCCATCAGTGTGATCCCAGTACAATTCAAACAGCCAAATAAGAATATTAAAATCACAACATAACACTGTGACTATATTACGTTTAGACTGTAATAAGTTAAGGAAACCAGTAAATAATTATATTTGTATATGTTCACGTGTAACAATGTCTGCTACCAACGTTCTCTCTTAGGACTGGTACACAGAGAGCAAAAATTCATCTCTACTAATTTGACTAATGTCATGCCAAGGCTACATCCATTAGAACACTGAAATGCTTATAGGCAAATGTTTATATTACCTGGACAGATTTTCACTAATTTTATAAACTTTTGACCTATTTTATGCTTGCATCACAGAATAAATTAAAACATCACTCTTGCATCACAGAATAAGAAAATGGTAAGTAACAAGCAGAGATGCATTTGATAACAGAAAGCACTGCATGAACTGGTTCATTCATTGCATTAACACTAACCAGATATAACAAGAAACAACAGGTAGCAGCAGTCTTCAGAAAATGCAACTCACAGTTGATCACAGAAAACTGATTAAATGATATCCTATTACCATATGAATCTCCTCTTCAGAAAGGCCTTTTCACTTTCCTTCAGAAAATTAGCCCAGAAATTCAAGATATCAACTTAGAAGTCTATAGTGTCATATAGAAGCAGACAACATGAATGCATCAACAACCTCTGTCTTTAAAAAGAATCCAAACACCGAAATATGTAAATAAGTAAATGGAAACCTGTACAAATGAAACAGTCATCCCTCACCTAAGCAGAGATAGTAGATGCTGTCTGGTGCATACTCTTCACCTGTAGGCTTACGCACTTCCTTCACAAAGAGGCTCAAGGCCAGATTCAGCTCATCTGTCCCACATTGCAAGATTTCCTGCTTAAACAACTTTGAGCGTCCTTTTGATGCTGATGGTGCCTTCTCTAACTCAGCATTCTTCTCACTGACCCAGTATTTCCAGGCTTTGACTCCATAGGAATACTTAAGCTTCATGTGTGATTCACAGATTGGCAGTGCCGTTGCAAATGCTACAGCTGAACCAGACACATTGTGACTGCCAGCAAACACCTCAAGCCGTGCCTTCTTGTTATGGTTTCTCTCATCATCACTGGCACTGGATGCTCTCTTAGTGCTGCCATTTTGTAAGATTGTGCCAAACTCTGTTGTCTGAGAGGCTTCTAAAACAATTAGAGAGAAAAATTACCAATTACATTTCATCAATAGCATTAAAGATAAAGCAGGCCTAGTTAAAAGTATGAAAACAATACTAAAACGTTAAATATGAAACCCATAACTCCAACCGACAGAATTTTATAATAGAAAGACTCAAAAACAGATCACTGGGTACTGCTATTTTTTTAAAATCCCAAACTTTAGTTACCCTATCTCTAGACGATAAGTGAAGGTTTTTTATATGAACTTCTAAGAATGTATCTAACTGAAAGGAGTGATCTATGCATGAATTTACATTTTTTGGGCTAGTCCGGTATATAATCCAAAAATACAGCAAATTTTTTTGATTTAATGAATTTGCAAATGAATTGCAAGACTGATGCATTACCTGGATGGCTGGCCATTCTTTCTCTGACAGCTTCTATTTCTAAGGACCCTTCTTCAGGCATTTCCGTTGCCATTCTGAGTGCCAATTCCAGCATGTCCTCAGATGACTCTCCTCCACTGGACTGCTGCTGCATGGTAGTCGCTGCCACACCAATATTCGGGTCAGACCTCATGATGGCTATAACAATATTTCAGACAACACAATACTCATAAATGCAGAATTTATCTGTCCAGTTATACAACATATAGCATATAAACTAACCTAACTACTTTGGTGTTAGTATCTAATTTAAATGGCACCAAATAATGGAGCATCAATGCTTAGCGGTAAGACTTTAGAACAAGAGAGATGACCTGCAGAATGAAGCTGATCAAAGACAACAAGAGCTTGTACTATAAGAGTTTGGCTAGTGAAAGCATAACCTGAGTTATGTTAAAATCAGATGATTTGACTTAACTAACATTTTTATGAATACATAAGAGACACTAACCTAAACTAACTAGTGTGTCTTTCAGCCCAAAAGAAAATTTAAAATCTTGCTGGATTTAACTGACTTGGAAATCATACATACGTTTGATGTCATCAGGTTCTACAATACAATCAGGCACTTCATTATGAGCTGCAGTGACTGCCTCAGCCATTGCCAGCAAATCAGCCTCAAAGGGATCCGATGGCATCTGATCATGCAATTCCTGCAAAACAATAATCCATAATTACGACTGTAAGAACTTCAGTCCATGCAACCCATCCAGTCTAATCTAATGCCTTCTATAGTGCGCTATCATAATACACAAGGCGCCAGTCAAAGTTTGCTTCTAGCGATACTGTAGTCAAATATCGTAATCCATTGGATAAGCCCAGATCTGACAGAAAAACAACAGAGGGTAAGCTCGTTGTTAATTGAAACATACGAGTCTCAAGTTTAGACCTGCAGGACACAGAACGGATGAAATGCACAGACATTAGCAGTGAATTCCAAAGCCTCAGAGCCAAACACTGTCCTAGCATGCCACACAAGAGTCAGTGTCCTTTGGGAAGTGCACTATTTGTTGGTACGAGGTTTGTTGGTATGAGCAAGGAACAAAAAGGTTGTGAACATTGTAAAATACATCTTAAACTGGATTCTAAGCTTGATGGCAGCTTGTGTAACAAGTGCAATATGGTCTAATAGTAATAGCAAGTCTGATATTGGGTCTGCACTATGACTCTAATCAGAAACTTCTTTAACCATACATGTGTAGTTGCCGCAGATATCTTTCTCTTAGTGGCACTGATGACAAGTGAATTACAAATGTTGAGTCAACTAGAAACTAGGGCATTTTAAAATGAAACCAAGTCAGTTTGACGGATGCAAGATTTGATTCTATTAATATCCCGTACATTATTTATTTATTACGAAAATTTTTAACGTGCGCAAAGTCACACAGAAATCGCAGGTGCGGAAACATGAAAGAGATTATTGGTTGCAGTTGCTGGCTTGATTGTTCAGACCACGACTTTGTTAGGTAATCAGGCATTTATATGTTACTGCTGCACACAGAAGGCACAGAAAGTGCTTCTTCCACTACTTCTGCTCGTGTACAGCTCCATTGTCAGTGGCTTGTCAAATACACTCTTGTGATCAGTTATGGACTAGGTATGGATAGTTTCAAAAGATGACAGTATTATGATTAGACAAGGTCAGGTTCACTTCTTCCTGTCAAATCAGCAGATGTATAAAGCAGTGTTTCTCAGACTTTCTGATGCTGTGAACTGGTAATTGCTTTACCAGCCTAGTTGCGGACTGGTGCTTTTCAATATCAGCTTACATTACATATATAACATGTTATATTAAAGTTTAGATTTCATAATAACTGACTGTAAATGTTTATTACAACTATACTTTTGTTACTGTTGCATGTTTAAAACCGTTTATTATGTATGAACACTGTGTCATGTTCTCATTTTGTTGTTTTACGCCGTATGCAATTTAACATTTTACTTAAGTACGATCAAAATTGTGATTCCGATTATCATTCTGCAACCTGATAACCAATCACTCGTGGACCGGCACCGGGCCAGTTTGAGTAGCACTGGTATAGAAGACCATAACCATATCTCCAGGCCTTTAGCCAGCCACCCGTCCACTGGACAGGTGAGACTTATTTGGATGGGCATAAATTGTGCATGATTCTCCTCCAGCACCATCCAGCTTCTTCTCTAGAGCCCCAGTGGACATTCAGATGACAGTTCTCTAAAGAGCACGGTTTGATATTAGGCTCTGTACACAGCACAGGCGCAATCATGAAGTATGACAATTAACCTCAAATGATGTTTTGACTCAACGCAGGTTGCTCTTGAAATTCTGAAACCTATCTACTCCAGTATGGAATATTGCTCACATTGTCTTCATTAGCATTACCCCATAAGTGAACAGCAGAAAATGGTTTCTACCTGTAGAGATTTCATCAGACTATCGATGGATTTACGTGTACTAGGAATAAAACAAGGAACTGGAACTGGCACAGGAAGTGGCACCGGAAAAGGTGCTGGCAATGCACATGTAGCCACAGGAGCTGGTAAAATGAATGGTACAGGAACTGGTACAAACATCGTCTTCTTCTTCCTTCCCTCATCAGAACCATCTGCACCAAAAGAAACACAAGCACATTAATGAATAAACTGCATAGCTGGTATCGCCAACAAGAGCGAGAGTTGGCTTGCAGTGCAGGAGAGCAATCGATCATTGTATATTTATGCATCATGTCACTCATACCCAGCGCCAGTTGCATTGCGGCAATCAGCGTTTGGTAGTGGGAAAGTGTCCATGCATTTTTTGTGCACAAGTTTGCATCAATGCTAGTAGATCAATTCTGTGCAGCAAGGATCTATGTTCATACATTAGTGAAGATACGCAGTGTGTGTGATGTGATAAGGATCTACGTCATTACAATAGTTGCGATATGTCAAATCTGTGCGACAAGGACCTCTGTGAACATTGTCAATTGAGGTGCAGATCTGGTGTTTAGAGGTGTAGATCAACAGCTTTCAAACTGTTTATGAAACTTTTCATTTTTATATAAACATATATTAAAAATTAGATTGTGTTTTGGTTTGAGCTGCACTATGTTGCTAACAGGGCCGTAGCCAGGATTTTGTTTCGGGGGGTGTTTTCTGTTTCGGGGGGTGTTTTCTCGTCCTTGAGCAAGCCAACATGCAGCCGAGTCAACCGACCAAGGGGTTTGTAGTTAGTAATTGAATTATTTCATTTTTACAATATTTAATTTCGGGGGGTGTTTAAACACCAAAAACACCCCCCTAGCTACGGCCTTGGTTGCTAATAGGGCACATCGACATTCGACAGTGTGAGGCCCGATTGTCTGAGAATTCCAGAAAGTCAATCTTATAGCAAGGTGGCATATTCAGCAGCTATGAGCTATGGACTATTTTTATACCCAGCAATGGGTATAGCGAGTCTAGCCCAATCACACTAATAAAACAGTCCTGAACTACCTTAGTTGATATGTCATATCAGTTGATATTCCATATCAGTTCTAAATCCTTTCCCAGCACAACAGCCACACAAAAATCCAATAAAATATATTAATACACATAGTTGCATCGATTGTCACAGGTTGTCAACATCTTATCTAGGTAACTTCTTTTTCTCTCGGGGTCTCTCGCACTGAGAGCGCTTCAGAATGGCTCTCCCACTAGAAGTGCTTTATAAATGCCCGAATACAATACAATTCCTTAATTTTTTCTACATCAATCATAATTTTATAATTAATGGGAAAATTAGTTTCTCAAGTATGAATAACACAAATACCTGTTTGGGTGTCTTTATTAATTCGTATTGGATTGCAGGAAGTAGCCTTTGTCATCATGATTGGTTTACACATGAGTGATTTATTCTGCATCTGTTTAACCTCCACAGCTTTGGATACAATCACTTTTTCTGGCACCTGAAATAATCAAATCTATGAAACCATCCAATGATATCCAAGAACCTGACAAATCAAAACACAGTGATCTTGTTAAAAATTATTAAACCAAAATAAAAGTAACTACACAATAACAAGCATGCCATATGCTCTGCTCTCATCTCCATACTTCATAGCATCTGTTCCCTTAAATAGCCATGTCCATAGCACATTCGAGGATATCATAAAATGCACTTTACAAAAATCCAGATACATACATACATACTTGTTTCTTAATAACAACTGTCATCATAAATACAGAAACATAAATCATAAACTGAGAAACAACATTGCAATTGATTGAGCAGATGTGATCATACTGTTACCTTTATCACTTGTTTAACAGGTTGTACTGTAGCTGACTTGTCAACTTTTGCAACCTTTGGTGCAGCCTTTGGTGTTCCTTTTGGCGCAGCCTTCTGCACAACTTTAGGTGTACCAGGACTTAGAATGGAACTTGCCTTGGCAATCCACTCAGCACCAGACTTGGTAGCTGGCTTTTCAGTGCTAGGCTTTGCTGGTGCAGCACTTGCACTACTTTCCTGTGAAGTTTCCTCAGGTGGCTCAGTGCTTGTGTCATCCTTGACCACTGTCACTGTTACACCTGTCTGTGGTAGCTGTTGTTGCTGCTGCTTACCAGGACTTACAGGTGGCGAAACATTATCCACTACAGCCATAGGCGACACAGCTGCTGCAGAAGGGGATCGTGCAGCTACAGGCGATCGTGCAGTCGCAGTGTGTTTTGACGCCACAGCTGATTTGGAAGCAACAGGTGATCGAGTAACCTCGGGTTTTGAGGCTGCTGGGGTCTTTGCAGCGGCTGGAGATTTTGTGGCTGGCGTTTTCGAGACTGCAGACTTCGAATGTGATTTTGGAGTAGCTGAACAAATTAATATAAACAACAAATGGTATAACTCACTGGAAAAAATGAGAATAGAATTAACTTGTACTTGCACTTGTGTGTATTTGATAATGCCTCTCAAGACCTCTCAAAATCTCAATAAAATGTGGTATAGTGCTTTAGTGTACAAACTAAAGTATTCAACATCATCTGAATTTGATTTCCCTCTCAATAGCCAACTTCAGTCTGTTTTATATGCTGTCCCTTTGCCAGTTGGTGAGATTCCAAAGTTTGGTCATCATTCTTCTTGTGGGATCAGCTGCACTGATTGTCCATGCATGGGGGAGGGGGATAGATGAATGGTAATTCTCTTGCTTGAAGAATATAATTTATCTTGAAAGACGTGGTTCGATACCTGTAAGCTCCCTATAGGTCGACTCAGCCTTCCACACCTTAGGGGGCAGCTGTAAAATGAGCGGGCGCCTAACAGGCTGCCCAGACGTGTCTATAACATCTTAATAATTGTACTGCCATATGTTTCAGTGTTACTTACTGTGGTTTGTCATCGAGCTTGTCAATAAACACGAATATATATTATCATTATGCTACATTGCATTTAAGATCCTTATGCTGATATATAACTGCCTGGAAAGATGTGCTCAATTCATCCACAGGGAGCTATTAATTCAGCGTCACTGTTCTTTGCTTTGTATTTCTGCTCTGCTGCAGCATGATGGATCTGGTTGACCCTATTCTGTACTTTTACAGTGCAAATTGTTAACTTTGCTGTAGTCAGCCCTTCACTCTGGAACAGGCTGTTGTGGAACCTGTGATATATAATACTTCCTTGTCATGTCTCTAACTCATTGCCAAGGTACAGACCATTCTATCCAGTCATGGTCTTGTGTTGTCAGGTCAGAAACATCTCTGGGGAGTTTTCTGTAAGAGATGATGTTTAAATGCACACTTATGATTATGGCAACAGCAGCAACTTACACACATGATTACACAGCAATATACATTTCTCAGCACTTGTGATTAAGTAAATGCAATCATACAAACTCTGGACAACTTTCAACGACCTTCTCAGCCGTTCCCGCTCAGAGCGTCGAACTGCTGCTCACCACTTCACTGCCAACGACTTCCTGGAATCTTTCGTTGCAAAGGTACACTCGATTCGTGAGGCCACAGCTGGCTCCCCTCAGCCGGTGTTCCCTCCCACAGACTGCAGTCTCTCTGAGCTGAGCCCGATCTCTGCAGAGGAACTGCGACGACTCATCCTGGCTTCACCTCCTAAAACCTGTGAGCTGGACCCCATACCGACGTTCCTCCTCCATGAATTTATGGACGTCCTCCTTCCTTTTGTGACAGTCCTCTGCAACCGTTCTCTTCAAGAAGGTGCTCTTCCGTCGTCGCAAAAAAGATCCATCCTTGTTCCTGTTCTTAAACGAGATGGACTCGACCTGACTGTTCCAATTAACTTTAGGCCAATTGCGAATGTGTCACTTCTATCTAAAATCATTGAGAAGATAGTAGCTCTTCAGCTTACCACTTATCTTGATAGGAATAATCTGCTCCCAACCTTCCAGTTGGGGTTTCGTAAGGGTCACTCCACGGAAACCCTATTGGTACGCCTTCTCTCAGAAATTTATGGGGCGATAGATACGTCAGAGGTCACCCTCCTGACTTTGTTAGATGTTAGTGCCGCGTTCGACACTGTCGATCACGACATTCTTCTTGGACGGCTTTCTGTCTCATTTGGTCTTTCTGGTGGTTTTCTTGGTTGGCTTAGCTCCTTCCTGCAAGACCGTTCCTTCTCTGTAGTCTATGGGGCCACTAGGTCTGCATGGGTTCCTGCCCCGTATGGCTTGCCCCAGGGTTCCGTCCTGGGTCCACTCCTATACATTATTTATACTGCTGACCTTGGTCCCCTCTTGGCGGCAAGTGCAGTCCTGAGTCAGTCGTACGCGGATGACTTGCAGGCATATCTGCACTGTCCTGCCTCAGCAGCCATAACTGCGGTCCGTACCATGAGCCGCGCTATCGAGGTCCTGGAGGACTGGATGTCCTCCAACCGTTTGTGTCTGAATTCTGCTAAGACCCAGTTAATCTGGTTCGGCACACGCCAGCAGCTTGCCAAGATTGACTTGGAGGCTGTGGCCCTGGAGTTTCCACTGCTCACTTTCTCATCTGCGGTCCGAGACCTTGGTGTCATACTGGACCAAGAGCTGACCTTTACGCAACACATAAACCTACTTTGCCGTAACTGTTACTATCAGCTGCGCCAGCTTAGAGTAGTCTCTCGCTCTCTAACCTGCACTGCTGCTTCCACGCTTGTCCACTCATTTGTCGTATCTCGCCTTGACTATTGCAGTACTCTCTACCTTGGTCTCCCAGCGGCTCGGATTGGGTGCTTGGACTGGGTCCTGCGCGCAGCGGCACGCCTTATTGGTCGCATCTCGAGATTTGGCCATGTCACCGAGTACATGCGGGATGTTTTGCATTGGCTTCCTATCCCGCAGCGTATTGCCTATCGGGTCTCTGCCCTAGTGTGGCGCTGCCTTGTGGGTGAGGCCCCTGTGTATTTGCGAGAGCATTGCCGCTCCACCCTGAACATCCGGCGCCGTGGTTCCCTGCGCTCTTCTAAGCAGGCTGAGCTTCTAGTTCCCCGCTCACGGACCGCCCTTAGGCAGCGCCGTGATTTTTCCATCGCTGGCCCTGCAATTTGGAATGGGCTCCCTGTAGCGCTTCGCTTGGTCCCAAGCACCCATTCCGCCACATTTTATTCAAATCTCAAGACTGTACTCTTCAGCCGGGGTTGGGTCGGGAGTGCTTCTGAGTAGATAGCCTTGAAGAGGCGCTATATAAATTCTCCATATGAATGAATGAATACCATATTGTAGTAATAGATAATAAGTGCTTACCCATTGGGACCAGACCCCACTCGGCTAACTTCACAGACAAGTTGCTCTCACGCTTAGACCTTCTGGTAGATGTAACAACCACAGGTTCTTCTTTTGTTTTTTCCTTTCTCTTTCGGCCAGGAGTTTTCTTCACTTTTACCAATTCAGAATCTGACTTTTGGTCGTCATCTGTTTCCGAGTCAGCAGTATGCAACTCCCCTTCCTCTTCTTTGGCTTTTTTTTTCTTCTTTACGTTACCTCCAGATTTTACAGCCGAATCCTCTGAATCTGGTTCTGTTGTTGTTTCTTTTGCCTTTTTACCTTCTGCACCACCATCCTCACTTACCTCTGCATCCAATTCCCCTTTGACTTGAGATTCTATCTTTGCCTTGCCTTTTGCACTGGTTACTCTCGATTTTGCATCTGCTTCCGAGTCTTGTTCTTCATCTTCTTCTTCACTTTTTCTGCTCTTTTTCTTCGGAGTCTTGTTCTTTGCACTCACAGCTTTTGGCTTTGTTTCATTTTCTATTTCAGATTCTATATCTTCTTCATTTTTATCTTTGTTTACTTGCTTAGTCTTGGGTTTAGCGGTAGCATCGTCAGAGTCCTCCGAACCTTCATCTTTCTTCCTTGAAACTTTTCTCACTTTATTAACTTTGGCCTTACCTCCTTGCTCAGATTCAGAGTCTTTAGACTCGTCTTCTTTGCCTTCCTTCTGGTCCTCGTTACCCTTAACCTGATCCTCATCTTTTGCCGCTTCAGTTGCTTTCTTTTTATCTTGCTTCACCTTTTGTGCTTTCCCAGTTGGAGACGACTCCAAATCAAGACTTTCAGATTCACTGTCCGACTCAGCTGAAGCTACTTTTTTGGCTGGTTTGCTACCAACTTTTAAGGATGTTTTAGGTTTTAAGCCCCCTGTTTTAATTTCAGAACCACCTTCATCTTTTCTCTTGAATGTCATACCCTTCTTCAGTTGCTTAGCTGGAGTCTTTCCCTTTATGCTGGACTTTTTATCAGTGTCACTACTTTCGCCAATAGAAACTGCTCCAGCTTTTGAACCCGACTCACTTTTTCCTGCAACTGCCACACCTAATTTGCTTGTTTTCCCAGCAGCCTTTTGCTTGGCGGCAATCATTTCTTTTGTTATTTGAAGAGGAACGACAATAACACGGGCAGACTGCATCTTGCCTTTTGTTACGCCTCCAGGACGTACCATTTGATGAAGAGCAGCTTCTGATTTTGAAGAAGATTCTCCTTTCCCAACTCCAACAACACCCTGCAGGTAACAAAAACAAAGACTGGTAAGCATTTCTGTTATCCACATCCAAGGCAAAAGTGGTAGATGACAAAAACACTGCCTACTCATACGCTCTCTCGTTTGACAAACTTTTGTGAGCAAAGCTCTGTGTCACTGTGCTGTCCTGTTGATCACAGAATTTGTCTTATATTTCTATCTTACACCTGGCACACAAGCAAAAGCATATATTGACTGCCTAAGATTTCACAAATTCTGATTGCAAATTCTATACAAAACCAGTACTTACCTTTCGCACACTTATCGATTTTGTCGGTGTCTTAGAAGTTGAAGGCAAAACAACAGTGGACGTGACTTTTGTCGTTAATGTAGAAGTCGACGGCTTTGCAATGATTGAAACAGTTTTGGTTGGCATTGGAATTGTCGTTGCTTTGAGGACTATTGGTGATGTCTTGAGGGGCAGTTGTATGGTTTGCATTGACAGAGATGACATCTGTTCTGGATTGATCAATCGAACGGTCTGTGTCTTCTGACTACTGGTCGATGGTGACATAATGATTGTTATGCTCTGTGACCCAGGAGGGGTTGTAGCTTTCACTTCAATGGTTTTCTTGGGTGTGCCTTCTGTTTCAGATGTGCTCACCATTTCTTTAGTTGGTTCACAAACATCATCTGTCTTCTTGTTTGAATCCGAGATATCCATCGGCGCAACTTCAGACTCTAAACAAGATCGAGAATATTCAAATAATTTTTCCAGAAAATAAACACGAAAGACATAACATCAAGTGACTGTTTACAGTATACTATTGGTTATTCCACATCACATACAGTTCTTTGTTATTTCACAGTAAATAGTACTTATACCTGTATTCCTCATTCACATTTCAAAAATTTCAAAACATAGTGCTCATAATCTAGTCTAAAACACATTCATTTTCTAAAATAAAAGGCACTTTGGCAATTTATTTATCGATTAGTGTTTCGTTATGTTCCCTATCGTTAGGTCGTATTTCATTTTGTCGTAATCATTTCGTCGCAATTTATATCGTCGTTTTTCAATGCGTCGCAATATAATTCGTCGCAATATAATTCGTCGCATGCAAATTGTCGTTTTCAGTTCGTCGTTTTCAGTTCGTCGTTTTTATGTCGTCGTTTTTATGTCGTCGTAAATTAAAGTAAGTCAAGCAAAGTAAGTCAAGCAAATGAAATTTAATACCGGACATTTAAGCAAAATCAAGGTTCCGTAGCTAAGTAATAATTAATAAGATTCTAACGTAAAAAGTTATATGATTCAGAAGACGGTGCATGATATTTGTGCTCTGTTGGTAGTTTCGTAACCACGTCTCCGGTGCTATGCATTCGTGCATTACAAGTTCTCATTTCACATCGCCAGTATGTCTTCCCGTTCACTTCTCTCTCCTTTGTATACATATAACCCTCGTAGACTGCCTTGTGATTTCCTCTGCTACTCGTAACAAGCGTTACCTTCGACATTGCGGCGATTACTAGGCCTACCTATGGTTTATGGGGTTCATATAGGTCTACCTACGACCAATTGATTAACGAGTTATTGAAAACCAATTGATTAACGAGTTATTGAAAACCAATTGATTAACAAGCTATTGAAAACAAACTCAAGCTGTGATTCATTACGATTCATTACGACCAATTAACAACTAACAATTGACACAATTGACACACAAGAATTCTCTCTTAATTACGACCACGCTGGGACTCATTACGACCAATTGATATACAACAGACCAAGTACGACAAACTGATTGCCACTAGTTGGCCGCGACGAAATGATCTGCGACCAATTAATTAACGACGAAATGATTTGCGACTACAGTAGATGACCAATACGGGCTTTGGCGCACCCCCGTTATTCCGTCAAAATACCGGGGGTTGGTCTCCACTCCCACAATTTTTTTGTCCCCACCACTCCGTTATCTCACCGAATTAAGAGGATGCCGGTCTATACCATCTAGGCCTCCAGAGAGTCTGTAGATCCCACGGGTGTACGAATTGCACCACCAAAAACCTTCAAGCCAAGCCGCTTTGAATTCAGTCAAAAAAACAAAAAAATGTGCCTTAACACATCAAACCGTAAAAGTGTCGTTTGCTGCCGGCCGAGAACCTCCCACGAGGCCGGCCCAAACCATTGGAGTGTGCCAGTAAAAATTATAGCCCCCTAATCGTACGGCGGTGGTGCGCTAGGAATTACAGACTCACTACTCCAACCACCTACGACGAAAACTTTTATTTTGAGGTTTGCGGGCAAGACCCAGCGCTGGTTAGTTTCTTGATTAGTTCTGCCACCATCTGGTCTTTGCTTTGACTCGGCAACTCTTTTTGTGGCCATTTTCACAGTGTGACGATATTATCAGTCACAAGTGTCACAGTGTCACACTAAGCTAGGAGCCTCTTCCTGCAGAAGCATCTTAAGTCGTTCAGAATTTTTTCAATTTAAATAAATGAATAGGTTGTGGTATACATAAAACATAATGCTAGGGCAAAACTTTTGCATTTGGCTCGGTATAGGAAAAACAACCCTCTGCTGTCGCAGGTGCATTGGGGAGTACTGTTTCAAACATTTGGCACGACTGCGAAACGGTTGTGGGACGAGACCTTGCGCCAAATGTGGAAGGGGTATAAAAACACACGTGGGTGAGTGTATGAAATGTGGTTATTTCGCTAAATATTTGAGAGCTCGACGAGGTGGGTTAGTCCGCGAATTTAATAAAGAATGGAAGCGACTATCAAATATATCTGTAGAATAAAAAATATCATTTGAACAAATGATATAGTTATTGTATTGAGATAATACATATGAGCAAGCGTCAATCGAATATCAATTAACAAAATTTCATTTTGAACAAATGATATAATTATTATATTAAAGAAAAGTTTGCCACAGTAATATAAAATAATTTTTAACTATGGCATTGTCTACGAATGAAAAAATTGAACAATTGCTGAATGAGTTTACCGGGCCACCAGCTCTTCGGGCTGTTCTACAGAATATCTTAGACGAACCTATCCCAGATGCAGTCAAACGGCGCTTGTTGAAGCCACTGCTACCAAGACCAATTCCTCCAGCACGCAAACACAGAGGGGCAAAACGTAAAGCCCTTCTGGCAGAATTCGACCCTCTCCTAAATAAGAAGGATAGAGGTGGACCACCACCCTTTCTAGTACACAGAGAGCTAGCCAATCAGCATCTGAGAGACTTCCGTGCAGAAGTACCTCTTAACCACAGGTTGGAGGGAGATGCGTTGGCTTTCTTGAGTGCAATGGAGCACAACATTGAGTCGCAGCTAAACGAAGAGCTCCTGAAAAATGGCGGTTTGAAATACTCGCAAGTGTTGACTGTTGATTTGGAAAAGTTGGCACCGACCGTCGACATGTTGTACGATGGAAACGCGACCCCGGGTACTATTACCAACACGGCCTACTTTCGAAGCAAAGCAGAACCAATTACCAATGCGGGTAAAATCCAAGGGGCTGTTCGGAAGGCCAAGGCCGAAGTACTAAAACTCCTCGAGGAGTATACCAATGAGGGATCGGGGTGGAGGGTGAGACGGGTCGTGGCGCTAGACCTCAGTCTTGCAAGATATAAGCCTTTCCGAGGTAAGAGCTACTTTCCCACACCAAAGTATATACCCCCTCGTACGGTTATTAATGTAAAGAATAAAGATAACCGATGCTTCGAGTGGGCCATACTAAGCGCAATGTATCCAGTAGAAAAGGACCCTCAACGCCCTACTAAGTATCGTACACACCTCCTCGAGCTAAACTTCGACGGTATGGAATTTCCAGTGAAGGTCACTGATATTGGTAAGTTCGAACGTCAGAACCCAAATATAAGCGTCTCAGTCTTCGGGTGGGATAAAGCTTTGTATCCAATTTATGTCTCAAAGCAGAACAATAGAGACTATAATATCGATCTTCTACTGTTAGTCAGTGGTGTGAATTACCACTACGTCTGGATTAAAGACCTTGGTCGAATTCTTAATCAAAACAGCAAAGACAAAAACAAAAAACACCCATGTCGTCGCTGCCTACACATATTCTGTAGACAAGACTTACTGGATGCCCATATCGAAGATTGTCAGGGCATTAGTCAGAAGCCTCAACGAATTGAGATGCCGAAAGAGGATGAAAATATCCTCAAATTCCAGAACCATCGCAAACAGATGCGAGTCCCGTATATCATTTACGCCGACTTCGAGGCTCTAAACATACCAGTCGAAGGTGCAATCATGAACCCCAGCGAGAGCAACACCAGACAGATAGCTGAGCAGAAACCGTGTAGCTTCTGTTATATAGTGGTTCGATACGATGGCCGCACCAAGAAGCCGGTGCTATATCGTGGAGAGAACGCCGTGCAAGAGTTCCTGCAACGACTACAAGGCGAGCTGGCCTCTATCAAACAAAGGCTGGCCACCCCAGCTAAAATGGTTATGTCAGCGGCCGATCGCCAATCATTCCGCGAGGCTATCGATTGTCACATCTGCGGAGAAGCGCTCGAAGAGGATAGAGTTCGCGACCACTGCCACATTACCGGTAAGTACCGAGGTGCCGCTCACAACGCCTGCAACCTTAAACTTCGAATATATCCAGATAAGTGTAAGGTACCAGTGGTCTTCCACAATCTAAGAGGTTATGACAGTCATCTCATCATGCAAGCGATAGGTAGCTGTGAGGCCGCACAGGATGAGGAAACTGAAATTAACTGTATCCCAAACAATATGGAGAAATACATGACATTCAACATAGGACAACTACAGTTCATTGATAGTCTCCAGTTTCTAAACAGCTCGTTGGATAAATTATCAGGAAATCTTTCGCTTGAGGATCTGAAAGTCACAACGGCATATATTAAGGAAAATTTCGTTTACAATGATAGGACAAAATTAGATCTTTTGAGACGAAAGGGCGTATATTGTTACGAACACATCCATGATTACCACCGCTTCGAAGAAGATCGACTTCCACCCAAAGAAGCGTTCTACAGCAACCTCACCCGAGAGAACATTTCAGATGAGGATTATCAGCACGCCCAACGAGTATGGAACGAGTTTGATTGTAAGACTCTGGGCGAATATCATGACTTGTATCTCCGCACGGATGTACTGCTACTAGCCGATGTATTCGATCCACATCGATGAAGCACTACAGTCTGGACCCGGCTAACTACTTCAGCCTACCAGGAATGGCCTGGGACGCTTTGCTGAAAAAGACGAAAATCGAGCTCGAACTTCTCACCGATATAGATATGCATTTATTTGTAGAGAAAGGTCTCCGAGGTGGAATCTCGATGGTATCTAAGCGCTTCGCAAAAGCCAATAACCCGCAATGCCCAGATCACGATACCACGAAGCCAGAAAACTGGATCATGTATCTCGACGCTAATAACCTCTACGGCTGGGCGATGCAACAGCCATTACCAGTTGGAGGATTTAGTTGGGAAAGTCCAACTCTCGATGAAGTGTTGGAAACTCCAGACGACGCGCCTGAAGGCTTCCTACTCGAAGTAGATCTCGAGTACCCTGAGCACCTGCACATTGCTCACAACGACTATCCCCTAGCACCGGAGACCCTGACTGTCCAAGAGGAGTGGTTGAGTGACTATCAGAATGTGCTTATGAACGAGTTGGGAGGCAAGTTCACAAAGCATGTGAAGTTAGTACCAAGCCTACGACCTAAGGAGCGGTATGTGGTCCATTATAGAAATCTCAAACTATATCACTCGTTGGGCCTACGAGTTTCTAAAATTCATCGTGTCATTAAGTTTAGACAGGAGGCATGGATGGCTCCATATATCGAGATGAATACGAAATTGAGGGCGAAGGCAACGTCAGAATTTGAAAAAGACTTCTTCAAACTGGCTAATAATGCAGTTTTCGGAAAAACCATGGAAAATCTTAGAAAAAGAATCAGGGTCAACCTGGTACCGACCTCAAAAGTTGACAAACTTCGTAAACTAACTGCCGACCCGGCCTACATATCACACAAAATCTTCAACGACCAACTCGCCGCGATTCATAGTTTGAAGAACAAGCTCAAGTTAAACAGACCTGTATATGTCGGCCAGGCGATCCTCGACCTCAGCAAGCATCTGATGTACGACTTCTGGTACAACGATGTGAAAAATCAATACGGTGAAAGAGCCCAGTTGCTATATACAGACACAGATAGCCTCTTATTTCAGGTGGAGACTCCGAACGCCTACGCCGATATGTGGAACAAAAAACACCTATTCGACCTCTCCGAGTTTCCTAGAGACAGCCCATACTACGACGTCGAGAACAAGAAAGTCGTGGGCAAGTTCAAGGATGAATGTAACGGAGTGGCCATAGCCCAATTCGTAGGACTGCGTCCGAAGATGTACTCGATCTTAAAATCGGGCGGTTCAGAGATCAGGAAAGCAAAAGGCGTTCAGAGAGCAGTTGTGAAGAAGGATCTACACCACGAGCTATACAAGGAATGCCTGTTCGAACGAGAAGAGATGCGGCACACACAAGTCGTGATTCGAAGCCACGACCACCAGATCGGAGTGTACGAGCAGAATAAGATCAGCCTCTCTCCATTAGACACAAAAAAGTGGATATCTCCGGACGGGATAACAACGCTGGCATACGGGCACTACAAAATCAACGACGGTTGAGTATTCTATCGGGGGGTAACTCAGTGCCCATTGGCACCAGAAGCAGCTCCTCACGTACAAATCCGCGGCCAGGCCCATCAACTAGATGGTATAAAGCCGGCTGGTCAGCCTGTCGCACAACATCCAAAATAGCGTGGATGGTGAGCGACCAGTTAGGGTCGGTAGCGCGTTTGCTTCCACCCTCAATCTCGCCGGGAGCGTACAAATATCGAACGAGAACGCCATGTCCGAGAATTGGCTCATCCATTCCCCACAAACGAGTTTTCATTTGTGAATGAGAGGGCTTCTGTGTCACTTTAGCAGCTTTCATCGCTTCAACCGGCTTCATGTCGAGCAAACGCGTCGGCTCATTGTTTAGTGCAGCTACAACTTCAGGCAAACGGCGAACCCATTCCACTGACCGTTCGGATGACCCCCTTGCAGCCAGGAGCAATTCCTGAGCGTACTGGGCACCGAAAAGTCGTTCGGCCAGAGTCCGGTTAAAGCGTTCAACGATGCCCTGTTGGCGATGGTTACCGGCCTGTCCGCGTCTTACAAGAACGTCGTGCTTCGTCAGCAACGGTGTAAAATCACCCATAAATTCCCGTCCAGGATCGACCTGAAAAAGTCGAGGCCAAGTTAGTGGGCCCCGCTTGTAAATCCGGCTTAAAGCGGCGGCGACTTCAGCCGCACTTTTATCAGTCAACGGTTCAGCTTCTTTGTATCTTGAAGCAACATCAACAACAGTCAAGGCGTATTTATAAGTCTTGCGGCCAACCTTATCGTGAGGTAAAAACAAGAGATCGGCTTGGTGTACGGCATTTGGTCGATTTTCCTCAAACTTTGGATGCGGTATGCGGCGTGGAACGGGTAAATAAATCTGCCACACCGCTTGTTTCTTCAACCAATCACGAGCCTCGGCCTCGGAAACTTTGGCGGCTACGGCTAGTTTCTTCACCGCAGCCTTACCTCGCCAGTAACCTCTAGGGCTGTAATAGACGGCTGAAAGGTGCTTAGACATTTCAGTAATACTATATATTACAAACAGGTAAACACATACACAAATGATTTTCATTAGCGCCGCCGTCCAACACCCATCCCTAGCCTCGACTTTGCTGACATAATGGCCGATACGAGCCGGGCATCCTTCTTCTCATAATCTGGAGTTTCATCGGTGAGTGCGATCTTCGACGCGGCTGCAGCGAGGATGTCATCTGCGTGGTTACGCCCTGGGGTATCTTTATGAACTGCGTAAGCCACATCATGGTGGAGGCACGCACGGTCGAGCTGATTAACACCGTGATAGCGCTGTGACAGCCGTTTATCGAGTTTTGTGAATGGTCCACAGTAAGAGTACTTTCCTGTATTCTGAAAAGAACCTCCCGGATTATCTTCCGAAGACATACCGGATGGAAGGCTCATATGCATCTCAGGAAGAGGTAAGGCATTGAGGGCGCTATTCAGCAACGAGCCTCCATAAGTCTTCCGCACTTTAGAAGGCAAAATCTGGCTCTTCTTTGCACCGCAGACGGCACAGGTGCCCTTCTTGGCTGGCCGACCATTTCGTAACTCGACGATTGTTTCATTTGAAGTCTCAGTATGTTTCTTACATCGTAGGCAATACATTGCTTTCGTTGAATACAATCACAACTCGTTGTCTCTATATGGAAATAACAATTTTTGATCTCGAAGCCGACGATGGGGAAAAACACCACCATTGGTTGTTACCATCAAGCATACGGTGTATCATCTGTGGGCCTAGCGGATGTGGGAAAACAAACTTACTACTTAACCTCCTTCTGAAAAAGGGGTATCTACGTTTTGACCGTCTGTATCTATACTCAAAGTCTCTGGGACAGGAAAAATATCAGTTTCTTCGGGACTGGATAACAGAACTCGAAAAAGTTGCCGGGAAGGAAGTGGCTTCCTTTCACTCTTGCTCAGATGAAATAGTTCCAGTCGAATCATTAAATAAGAATGCCAGAAGCCTTCTAGTTTTCGATGACGTCATGCTTGAAAAACAGTCGCCCATCGAAAGGTATTTCACTATGGGTCGACACGGTGGCGCGGACTGCTTCTACTTAACTCAGAATTACTTCCGCATTCCGAAGCAAGCGATCCGTGACAATGCTAATCTTATCGTCCTCTTCAACCAGGATAGCAAGAATTTGCGAGCCATTCACGATACGTTCGTGGGCGGCGACATGTATTTCGCTGAGTTCCGTACATTTTTCAGCGAGTGTGCTGCCCAGCCATATGGATTCGCAGTCATAGATTTGAAAAAAAAATTTCCGACTAATTCACAAAACGGAAAAAAAAATGTTTAACCCACCACATATGAAATTCATTTGCAACATGATTAATAATTGAAGCTTGAACTTTTTTAGCTATAATAATGGCGGCATTTGACGTGCCGAGTGAAATGTTGGACATCGCTTCGGCGGTACCCGATGATAATAGCATCGAATCGTTTGAATACCGCGAGTATGAATCACAAAACCCTGCGGCTATTAACAACGGTCAGGCCATACAGATAGACATCCAGAACCAAGACATTTTCACACAGCCTTCCAAGAGCTACCTTCTTGTGGAGGGCAGGATTACATCAACTGGCGCGGCTTACATCGCAGACTCGTTGGTGTCATTCATCAACAATGCTATCCCGTACATGTTTTCTCAAATTCGATACCTGGCTAACAATACCGAGATAGAGAATGTCATGTCACCTGGGCAAGCCACGACGATGAAAGGCATGCTGGTATACGGCGATGATTTTTCCAAAGGCGAAGGTTTAAACATGTGTTGGCAGAAGGACACGAGTGCGGCGGCGGCGGCTGCGAATATCGGCTTCGAGGCCCGTCGACTGATGATCATTGGAAAACCCGTCCCTATTGGAACGTTTTCATTCATCGTTCCCTTAAGACATCTATTCGGTTTTTGCGATGATTATCACAAGGTCATATACGGGATCAAACACTCTTTACTGCTGAGCCGGCAGGGGGATGCAGACGCGATCTTCAAGGAAGCCGCAGCGGCCAATGGCCAGATCATGCTGACTAAACTCTCCTGGTTCATGCCGCATATAATACCCGCTTTGGAGTATAAAAGCATGCTTATGAAGCAGATTGAAGCCAAGGTTAAGGTACCTGTGGCATTCCGCGCCATGCAATGCGACAACATTGCGGTGCCACGAGCGACGACTTTTTCCTGGCGTTTGAGCGTTAAGTCGGGCACGGAAAAGCCACGCTGGATTCTTGTTGCTTTTCAGACTGGAAAGAATGCACATCAAGGCCAAAAGGGCACTGTTTGACCATGCACAGGTTCGCAACATATTCGCTTTGCTCAACACCGATCGTTACCCGGTGGTTGACATGAATCTCGACTTCACCAAGAGGACAACTTCTCGCGCTTACAAGGCCCTACGTGACTTCAAGGAAGAATATTGCGGTATAGACGCGCGTGAATCGTCATGCCAACTGACACCAATGGAATTTGTAGATTTGTTTCCGATCTTCGTCCTGGACGTGCGCAGGCAATCCGAACGACTTAAAACCTCTGTACAGGACATACAAATCCAGGTGGACTTTAACGAAGGGGTACCAAATAATACGACGGCATATGCCGTCCTGATCAGCGACCGACTCCTGAATTTTGAATCGGATGGCAGCAAATTCAACGTCGTCTACTAGAAATCGGTTTTTCACATTTAGATACAAGGCCCTCTTTTAGATATATTTTTTCCAAAAATGAAAACTGAATACGTTGCGTTCGGCCTTTCACTGACCGAAGGGCAAAAGCAAACATTGGCTAAAGCTGCGCGCGCCGGCACTGGTGCCACGATCCGACTCGCTCATGGCCAGCTTCGTGGAGACGATAAGCTCGCGCTGACAAAAGTTCAAGCCGCCCGAATCGTGAAGAAGATTTCGGAAGGCGTTGGCATGGAGCTGAGATTCACCAAAACGCAATTGAAAAAGATGACTAAAATGGGTGGATTTCTTCCACTACTGGCTCTCCTCCCGCTGTTTTTTGGTGGGTTATTCGCGGCGGGTGCCGTGGCTGGTGGGACCGCTGGGGTAGTAAAGGCTGTGCAGAGCAAACAGGCCAGCGACGCTGCACTGGCGGAGGCGGCGCGTCACAATCGCGAACTCGAGGCCCAGGTCCGCGGGACTGGTTTATATCTCGGGCGTGAGACTCGTGGTGGTTGTTGCCCAATGTGTAAAGGATCGGGTCTCTACATCGGACAAAAAAACTAAAACCTCTTAGCAACTTCGATATAGAGAAAGTTGCCAGGGCGCTGCCGCATTTCCGCGGTGTTTTCATGCGAGATGGTCTGCATGCCGCGGCTCGTGAGAAGGAGTGTGGAGTTGTTAATTTAGATTCTGGTTCCGGCGATGGTACTCACTGGGTTGCCTATTGGATAGATGGGCCTACAGCCATCTATTTTGACAGTTATGGGCTGGATCCGCCTCTCGAAATTTCTCGATATTTAAAAAATCCTATAAGAACTCAAACATTTCAGCTGCAGGGGCCCGATGATGTGGTATGTGGTCATCTCTGCCTGACCGTGCTAAGAGAGCTCGCTGCCGGAAAGAATTTTGAAGACATCGTGCTTGACCTATGTTAGACTTCCGTCACCTTTTTGTATATAAAAAATGCCGGTTGATAAATTTGGAAGAGACGGTGGAGGTGGGGTGGGAGGGGGGCAGATAAGCGCCGCTGGGCTCGTCCACAAAGCGGGTGATACCATGATGGGAATTCTGTCGGCTGGAGGTTTTCGACTGACAAACGTGGGAACGCCCACGATGGAAACAGACGCCGCGACAAAGGCTTATGCAGACATCATAGATCAGGACAACTTACAAATCACCGGTGGAACGATGTCTGGTGTTCTAAAAATGGGTGGCCACAAAGTTACTGGGCTGCCCACAGACGCTGGTGCGTCTGAAAGCGACGCTGCGAGCTGGGCACAAGTGGTACGATACGCGGACCAGAAGGCGACCGCAGCCGAAAATCATGCAGACCAAAAGCTTATCGATGCCAGGCAGTACACGGACGAGAAGAATGCGGGGCTGAGAGATTCCGTTAGGCGGTATGCAGATGACAAGGACCTTATTGTTAAAAGTTATGTTAACGAGCAAGATGTTATCGTCAGGAATGCGTGCGTGCTCAAATCCGGCGGTGTAATGACTGGAAGTTTAGTTATGGGTGGCCACCGAGTTACTGGGCTCCCAACAGAAATTTCAGGATCCGAAAGCGACGCAGCGAGTTGGAAACAAGTGTCAACAGCGGTCGCTGGCGCTCTAGTAAAACTCGATAGAGTACCCACGGAGTCGTTGCATGTGGTGAATAAGCGGTATGTAGATTCCCGCGACGCTTCTTACAGACAGTACGTGGATGAGAAGGTCACCACCGCTAGAAGATATGTGGACGAGAAGCATGCTATCGTAAGAGGCGGGCATGTGCTCAAAAGCGGCGATTCTATGACTGGTGATTTGACCATGGGTGGCAAAAGAGTGACTGGGCTCCCAACAGAAATTCCAGGATCCGATAGCGACGCCGCGAGTTTGAAACAGGTGACGCAGCTGATCAGCAACGCCACTAAGAATAATGATACGGCGCCGGCTGGACCAAAGTACTTGACTAACAAACGGTATGTGGACGCGAAAAACGCTGAGATTGGAGCTTCAGTTAGACTCTATGCGGACCAGAAAGCTGAAGCTGCTAAGACGTACGCCAACGAGCAAGATGTTATCGTTAGGAGCGCATGCGTGCTTAAAGCTGGTGATGCAATGACTGGTGATTTAATCATGGGCGGTAAAAGAGTTACTGGGCTCCCTACGGGCGCAGCAACGTCCGAAAGCGACGCGACGAGTATGGCACAAGTATCGAAGCTGATCGCCGACAACATGACAAAGAGTGATAGAGTACCAACAGCACCGTTGCATGTGACAAATAAACGATACGTTGACGTGAAAAACGCTGAGATTGGAGCTTCCGTTAGACTCTATGCGGACCAGAAAGTTGAAGCTGCTAAGAGGTACGCCAACGAGCAAGATGTTATCGTTAGGAGCGCATGCGTGCTCAAATCCGGCAGTACCATGACCGGTGATCTGGCTATGGGTGGTAAAAGAGTGACTGGACTCCCAACAGAAATTTCAGGATCCGATAGCGACGCTGTGAGTTTTAAACAAGTGACGCGGCTGATCACCATCGCCACTACGAATAATGATACGCCGCCCTCGGGACCATGGTACCTGACCAACAAGCGGAATGTAGACAGTGAGATAGCTAATGAAAGGCGATACGCGACGAGCATCAAGATTCTCAACTACAGCGGCCACATTCCGCCCCTATCCAGAAACGTTTCCGAAACGGGTTTTATTGCCTCAGCCAACGAATCTTTACCCACTAACCCGCCTCATATGGCATTCAACTCGGGTGTGAGGGGTGAGTGGAAGACGGCGTCCAGATCGAGAGCCGATATTGATGCTCAGGTTAGTGGGACTTGGTTACAGATTGAATGCCCGACGCCTATGCGAGTATGGAAGGTTAGTCTGACTGGGGGAATTAGTTCTACTGCTCCGCGTGTCACGTCCTGGAAGATTTATGGGACACCCGATAATGAAAATAGATTTGATGCGCTCATCACCTCCGATGTCACTTTGACTAATTCTGCGCAAGAGTTCACCTTCACAACTGAGAGTTTATACAAAAAATTCAGGCTGATGGTCTTGGCCACCAGCCCACCACAACCTACTTTTGGAATAACCCACTTCCAGATCTATACATATTTTAGACACGGGGGATAGTCAGTAGTATAGAAAAAATATGACTGACGCGCACTACAAGATTCGGGGGTATCTCCGTCAACACGGAGAAATAGACATGTGCAAATACAGCGTAGACAGTCTAGGTGATGTGGGCCACTGGGGGTACGACATCCCGAAGCCCACCGCAGAGCTATTGACCGCGGTGCCTCAACAACACATCGACTTCGTGTCTGACGATTACCACAGCCGCGATATCTATACGGCGGCCGGAACGGTAACCACCAGTGCGTGGCAAACTCTTCCATTGACCGCTGCGCGTTTTCCGTGTATAAGTTTGCAAACCGCCAATGAGGGGGTTTCGTTAGAGTGCGGGTTCTGGAAGCTAACAGTCTTTGGTGTTTGCGGTGGTGATGCAACAGTTCGCGTTATAGCACCGGCAGCTGCTGGTGGTAGCATCGATCGTACAGTCGATATTTCAAGTGGGCAATTTGATGTAGCCAGGGCAATATTCGTTCCAGGACAAACGAGTTTCCGAATTGAAGGCAAAAAGAGAGGCGTTGAAAGTACTTCATCTATCGACTTAAACGTAACTTTACTAATAGAGCAACTATAAAAATACAATGTCTTTGTATCCAACGCTTACGGAGCCGACAATTTCGTCAGACACGAAGTCGCAGACGTTTCGTCTGCAGAAGATTGGTGAAGTAGAAGCATTCCTGAGATCTGAGGCGATAAGTCGAGGACAACTGTGCAAAAAGTATAAGAGGGTTGTAGATGTGGCTAATGGGGCCTCGGCCGGCCTTGCTATGGTGAGTCTTGGAACTGGGGTGGGTGGGGCAGCTATGTTAGCCACTGGTATTGGTTTTATTCCTGGTATTGTTCTGGAGAGTTTAGCCATAGCGACGAGTTTTCTGGATATTATTGGAAATGTTATTAGTAGAAGTTTTGTTGCTAAAGCTTCAAAACACGACGAAATTTGTATTTTGGCGGAGAGTAAGCTAAACACTGTTCATGACCACATTTCTAAGGCGTTGGAAGACACGGCTATTAGCGATGAAGAGTATAAGCTTATTTTGGGAGAGGAGGAGAAATATAGAACGATGAAGCGTGATATACAAAGCAAGAATGGAAAAAAAGAGTTGCCGAGTCAAAGCAAAGACCAGATGGTGGCAGAACTAATCAAGAAACTAACCAGCGCTGGGTCTTGCCCGCAAACCTCAAAATAAAAGTTTTCGTCGTAGGTGGTTGGAGTAGTGAGTCTGTAATTCCTAGCGCACCACCGCCGTACGATTAGGGGGCTATAATTTTTACTGGCACACTCCAATGGTTTGGGCCGGCCTCGTGGGAGGTTCTCGGCCGGCAGCAAACGACACTTTTACGGTTTGATGTGTTAAGGCACATTTTTTTGTTTTTTTGACTGAATTCAAAGCGGCTCGGCTTGAAGGTTTTTGGTGGTGCAATTCGTACACCCGTGGGATCTACAGACTCTCTGGAGGCCTAGATGGTATAGACCGGCATCCTCTTAATTCGGTGAGATAACGGAGTGGTGGGGACAAAAAAATTGTGGGGGTGGAGACCAACCCCCGGTATTTTGACGGAATAACGGGGGTGCGCCAAAGCCCGTATTGGTCATCTACTACTACATGGCTGCGACGAAATGATCTGCGACGATATGGATGGTTACCTTCGTTATCTCTAGTTTCTAATGCATTATCAGTTATTTCACCACTTTTTTTTTTATTCCTGATATTTCTATAGCGCCTCTCGAAGTCAACTACTACTCAGAGGCGCTCCCGACTACAGCATTTGATACTGTGCCGGAATTTTCACGCCGAAGCGCCACGAGCAATTGCGAGTGAAGGACTTGCCCAAGGTCCGTACGCAGCGGCTAGAGTGGGATTCGAACCTGCAACCCTCCGGTCACAAGGCGCCGAACTTACCACTGAGCCACCATGCACCACATATCCTGACATCAGCAAAAAGGCACATCTCCACTCTCCAGCAACTTCATTCGGCCCACAACTTTGATTCATGAGTTTTCTCATTCTCAGTTCACTAAGAGATATTCATTAAAGTCTTTTACGATGATAAGTAACGAGAATATGTAAAACAGTTTGTTTTAATAAAAACAAAACTAAAACAAGTACAAAGCTATGATTAATATTTGTTATGCTGCAATATGATTATCTAAAGAATGCATTTACTTATTTACAGAACTGTTTGCCCTGATTCAGATGTGGCTGGCCAAAAATTCCTATCTGATGCAATATCATGCTCTTTCAGTGGTTGGAAATTGACTTGGAATGGCCTTCTTCTAGAACTGTATCCTCTTCTGGTCACTTATGCCAAATCACCTTCTTCACCAACACTTAAAAACTCATCTTTTAAACCTCTGTCTAGGATCCTAAAGGATGTGCTAACACTACTATGCACGAGTTGGATGCGACAGCATTAACGTAGACAAGACTCAACCAATCACTAATGTGAAATATTATTTCCTAGATGTTAATGTTCTTACATTAATATAGATGGCATTTTAACATACCTTCATTTCCTTCAACTTGTTCTGTACTCTGCTGTCTTAATTCTAGTTCAGCCAAGATATTAGTCTCAGGTGCATCTGAGGCTGTATTATTAGTTGAATCCATGCTTTCAAAGCTAAGTGAATCTAAAAGAATCCATAAAAACACAGCAATATATAATACCTACTAGAAATAATTATATTAAATCTGTTAACCAGGGCATAGCCGGGTACTGACCCGGATAACCGGAAATTCCGGGTGTTAAACACCCGGAAGACACCCGGACCCGGAGCTGAAAGGTCATCCGGGACCGGGTGTGTAATTTTTTATCAAAACAAATTTTTGAACGACGAAATCACAAAACACTGAAACCACTTTTTTAGTAAGCCCAAGTCACCCGGCCCATTCCAGAGGTGTAGAATTGTGACATTTTAGGTGCGCTCACTAAAGCAGACGACCGTGGGAAACCAGCGGTCTTTCTATGTAAATAAGAGCACCGTTACTTAGAGCAATAAATGGGCTGTAAGTTCTCTTGGTCAGTTTTTACAAACGTCGTATGGTTGGGGAGGTAATAGACCCGGTCGACGGTCGAGCGAGAGTCGTTAGCCTTTGAAGTCCTTGGACCTGTAGCCGGCGTGTCATTGAAACAAGGCAGCTTTTAAAGTCCCCGTTTATTTCCGCTTCCTCCTCCTTCGGCCGGTACGCGGCGTGTCCTTAAAGCCGTGAAAGACAGTTTCTTAGCTCTCTTTCATGCCTATAGTTCCCTTCTCCCATGCCATGCTCTGTATAGTTACGGAAACGACATATATATTGGTTTTGGTAGGTCAACACTCAACAGACGTCATTATAATAGTAGACGGTAGCATACACTTTGTGCATATATCTGAATGTCCACTTTTAGTTTAATACCTGGACCCGGTACCCGGACCCGCCAGATTTTATTCAAACTACCTGGACCCGGTACCCGGTTGAAAAACGGCACCTGGTTATGCCCTACTGTTAACCCTTTAAAGGTTTGCTCTGAGAATACTCGCCGGCAGAATTGGTATTGCAGAGTTTACCCCAAGATAACTTATGGTCCTTGTCATGGATCATAGTTCAAACATTACCCCTACAGTTTAGCACAAAATTATTCATTTTATTATTACTCTATGGCACCGCTCTATTATTTAGATTGTCTATGAAACAAATGATGGTCTGCTATTTTTACTAGTTGCAGAGCTATTCAGAAGTGCACTCAACGTGATAGGCTCGTGCAAAAAGAAAAGTCTTTAGGCATTTAAGTGAAGCTGGCGAAGACGCCTCGAGCATCTTGCTCCGGATCACAGAAGGGAGTTCATTCCAGAGCGAAGGACCAGCCACAGCAAAGGCCCGATGCTGAGTTAATGAGGTTCGCAACCAATGCACAAATAAGTCCAATTGGTCAGCAGAACAAAGAGGGCGAGCAGAGCATGAAGAGATTGGTTTGCTCATCAGTTCAGAAAGGTATTTGGGTGCTAAGCCCAACTGGGATCTAGTTACTAGAAGGAGGACCTTGTATCTAATATCAAATGGGACAGGGAGCCAGTGAAGTTCATTTTGCATATATGAGGCGTAGGGCATAACCGATTTTGTTTTTTGCCGATTCCGGATACCGGATAGTATAGGCCATTATTTTCCGATTCCGATTTTAAATAGTTCATATCCCCTGCCTATATATATATATATATATATATATATATATATATATATATATACACATACATACATGCACACCCCATAGATACCTTTATGTACATATACAATTATACAGTATACACCCCTATGTATATATAGTATTATATATATATTATATAGCATGTGTCTATAGTACGGTAGTATGTGTTTAAACTTGCGCCTATGTATAATAATTCCTATATCTATATGGCTGTGGACGGAGTCATTATCTCCTCTGCCTATTGGGTCGCTAAAGGTAATATGATCTGAATAATTGCATTTAAGACGGATTGCACAGGAGACAGCCGAACATTAGGGAGCCCAATTAACAGAGAATTGCAATAGTCAATGTGCGAAGATACAAAGGCACGTGCCATGGTCGTAAACACCATGTGAAGGACACCAATCTCCTGATGATTCTGAGACGCCTCTTTTGGTACTTAACAAGAATGGGTCAGAAGAGACAGATGCTCAGTTAAAGTCAAGACACTGTCTAGTGTGACACCCAGGTCACGAACACTGGAGGAAAAGGTGAACTCAGGGAAAAGTGAGGTCAGCAATTTTAGATCAATCTTTTGTAACTGCTGCCTGGTACCAAAGCAGATCAATTTGGTCTTTGTAGGATTGAGATTAAAGCCTATTTCCAGACATCCAATTGTGGAGGTCATGCAGTAGCATCCTATTCCTTTCAACTAAGGTGGTCTGCTCGGAATGTGAGTTATGTATAAGAGTATGGACATCATCAGCATAGAGATGTCCCTTTGCCTTGCCAATACAGAGGTGATTTACGTCGTAGGTGCCGAAAACACAACTATCTTGGTTTCTTAAATTTCGTCCTCAAAAGTAATTGGTCTTGACAAGCATCGACTCATCTATCTGCACCTCTTTCAAAGGGCCACTGAGCTAAATCGGAGTTCGCAGCCATTTCCACAAGCATATGTCTCTTAAAAATTAGTGAAAATCTACACCAGTATTGGATGAAATGTCCAGATGCTGAATGATTGTCTGCAGTGGTGTTTCCATCGCCCAGTAAAAAACAATGTACAATAGCTTGGTGAGTAAAATTTTGTGCCCTCCAGGAAACTATCCTTTAATATGGAAATTATGGAATGTTTACTCCTGAACTTAAAACAGCACCAAATATAACCCCTCAGTTTATACAACTGTTCACAGGGATGGATACCATCTCACAGGGATGGATACCATCCCTGTGAACAGTCGTATAAACTGAGGGGTTATATTTGGTGCTGTAAGCATCCTGGAATACTTATAAGTTACAACAGCAGAATATTTTGCATACCTAAGTATTCCAGGATGCTTAAATTGTCTTTACAAATATCATTAATTTCAAATAACTTCATCTTATCAGTAAACTTCAAACTACAACAATGATATGAACCATAAGAATACTCCTACTAAATGATATATGCTGCATGTATACGAATACTGCACATGTATTTTTAATCAGCCAATCACAGCGCGTTGTTCCAACCACTGAAAGCACGACAAAGATACCATATATCATATAAGATATACCCAAAACTGCTAGTTCTCGATACTATAAGCCAGTTGTTGTAGGGCGCTATAAAAATCGTCTTATTATTAATTACCACAATGATGTCTTTATGTAGGAAGTGACATTTAGTCAGTTATTTGATCAGCCAGTTTCTTCATACTCTATCCTGGCAGGAGCGATATATGATCAGTTTCTTCTAATTCGAAACATTTTCCATTGTTACAATCCAACCTATTCTAACAAGTCAATAATGTACCATATCTCTGTCCACATCTTGTCTGCTTAACTACAATCTGTCCCCCGTACGTCCACACAATCTGAGGCGTCATAATGTTGATACTTTACGGGTAAAGCGAGACATTGCCGTATCATCGCATGTAAAATCCTGGAACCTGTTAATGAAGACAACAGCGGGACAATCTTTCGTACGCATCACATGGCCCAAGGATGACTTGATTCCTTAATTAAGGACTCCGAAAAAGTAGAATGGCCAAAATCAATAACCAATATTAGCACAAAAATCAAATGAATATTCGGTTATATTGGAAACAAACCTCTGATCTACTTAACTGTCCAATGAGGCGTTACCGAAATAATCTTACTTACCGAAGAACCTTACGCGCGTCGCATGCCGTAATATTACATCCTTACCTTTAACTTTTCAACAAGATTCCTTTAAAGATATATGGCGTTGGTGATAATCCAACTACTTGCTACAGATCACGAAATACGTACAAATCTGTACGTTTTAAATTTCGAAATCCTTAATTCTAATCAGCCCTAAGCACAACAAAGGACGCCATTTTGGAACAAGCGGCGCTCCCAATTGGCTGCCTCTTTTTCGATCGCAGCAAAAGTGCGCCATTCTAGTTGTGCTATACGCGCATGGTTTTATAGCGCCTAGCTTCACGACGTAAATCGTTAACGTAATTCCGAGATTCTACACGTAACGCCCAAACAGCGGAGTTACGAGAACCAGCTTGTTCACAGACGTTCAATCAATAATAATAATAATAATATTTATTCTTTAATTAAGCGCCTGCAAACGCACTGCGCTGTACATGTACATGTTATGCGATAAATCTTAACTACTAACAGAACAGACAGCCTGCAATACACGGCGCAATTTGCAGCCTACAAAGCATGTCCGCCTATGGGACTCGATCTCTGTACCTCTCGCACTCCACGCCAGATGTTATCCAATGCGCTATCGGGCCCCAAATCAAAATCGATAGGCAAGTAAGGTCAAACTCGGTTCTAGGTCAAGATCCAAATGGGTCAGGAGACTCAGGACCGTCAGGCAGAGAGACCAAATGGATGACGTAGCATTGAAACGGCGATGGAGGTAAGGGGAGAGGCCCCGGAGGATTCAGCCATGTCGGCCTTAAGGGTGTGCGAACCATGCGGTCGCACAGAACACTAATTAACACTTAGGAAGGGGGCCCGTAAATGTAAAAAAATTAACATGAATAAATGATTAGCAGTGAAACACAATTTGACTTGTGTCATGGGGGACCCGTACAGTAGCCTATAGCCTACTAAATCTGCACATGGCACGAAATATCCTAGGGCCATCGCTGAAATCAGAATATATGACTTGTGAAAGAGCATGTTTTCAGTTTTGAATAGAGACTGGCTGACGCAGCTCAGCAATGCATGTAGTCCAGAGCAACTCTAGCCATAGCTTTCTAGACCAGCGTGCTAATCTTATACAGTCATGGGCGGTGATCCCGGGGGGGGTCAAGGGGGACAAGACCCCCCACCTTTGACAGTGGGGGGACACGCCATACTTCGGACCCCCCAAATTTAGAAGAAACAACAAACACCCAAAAAAAGGTCATCAAATTTTTCCGTACTCAGGTTATAAAATTTTTCTTAAAAAATTTTTTGACCTCTTTTTTTGACCAGATCAGTTCAAAACTCTTTTTTGACCAGGTCAGTTCCCAAATGCCCCCACCTCTCAAACAAGATCGCCGCCACTGTTTACAGTGGCGGCGATCTTGTTTGACAGGTGAGGGGGGCATTTTTTAACTGATCTGAGGTAAAAAATGTATCGCCGTGAACTGATTTGGTCAAAAAAAGGTTAAAAAAATTTCGTCATCGCGCGAACAAATTTGATGACCTTTTTGGGGGTTTCTTCAAAAAGTGGGGGAGATGCATGGCGTGTCCCCGCCCCCTGTTAAAGGTGGGGGACTTGTCGCCCTCGCCCCCGTGATCGCCGTCCATGATCTTATAACTGATTCGGTCAGACATTGTCAGCCAGTAAAGCTCCTGTCGGATGACACCAGACACGCGCGTCCCTCGGTATAGTTCTGCCATCAGTCGGGCCACTGCATTCAACATTAGTTGAAGCTCATGTAGGCAATATCCGGGTAGGCCTAGCAACACCTCATACAATGATCAAGCCGTGACAGGACAATTAAAGGAGTGCACGAGTGTAGCCGCGGCATCCCTCGAAAGCGTCCTCCGTATGATTCTAACCTGTCTGAGCTCATAATAGCCAATTCCAGAGCTATCTATTACCGGTAATAGATAGCTCTGGCCAATTCTATACAGGTGTTATAATCACATGGTCAGCCACTGTAAGACCTTTATCAAGTAGTAGGCCCCCTACTCACAAATCACGCACTACTCTGCAGGTCTCACAAACCAGAAACGATCGAGGACTCCAAATCCTTTGGATCAATCGATCTTCTGCCTCGACGCTGGCGTGCCAAGCCAGATGTACGTACTGTGCCTTAGACCGTTAGATGACATCCAACCGTGGACCTCGTGTAATGCAGAGCGGATGGTAGCAACACAAATCGACGAGTCGCTAGGCAGGCACGACTGGCACATCTGTAGGCCTATAGATTGTTGGCAAACTGGTGTGACCGAGGTCCAGAGGAAGAAATGCTGGCAGTGAGGTCCGCTTTGTATATATGATGTCGAGGAGCGGTCCCAACACCGATCCCTGCGGTACACCATACTCCACAATAATTATGGTCCATTCATGACGACCCATCCTCCCCCATTTCCATCCGCAAGGGCCGCCCTTCTAGGTATGAGCTAGCTGATCCATGCCAGCGCCTGACCAGTGATGGCATTATGTCGTGGAGAGTCTTGTAGCCTAAGTAGATAATGGTCATCGACGGCGTTGAACGCCGCACTCACGTAGGCCCACAACAACGCCTGACCTCTGTCCATAGAACCATGCATATCCGACACCAGACGCAGTAGCAACGTCTTTGTAGAGTGTCCTTTTCTGAAGCCAGATTGGTTCTTAGGCATCAGACCATTTGCTTCCAAATAGTTTCACAGTTGGACGGCCAGGCTGGGCCAGCACTCTCTGAACAAGCTCAGACAGGCAAGTTAGATTGGAAATCGGTCGACAGCTGGACAGCAAATCCGGATCGAGTCCCGACTTCTTCAGGGCTGGACTGACAGCACTCTTCTGGCTATCTGGGAGAACAGCCTCATCCAGAGTAGCATTACAGATGAGAGTGATGTATGGTAATAAATCCTCCAGCAGCTCACGAAGCAGGAACGCCGGAACCGGATCCAATGAGCAGCTCTTTAACAGCAAGGAAGAAGAATATTTTCTGAACTAGTTGCAGTGGCTCGGTCACTTTCTGAAAGGTAGCCTATCAAATCGAGTCGTCCCGTCAGTGTAACGCAGATAGGACTCCGCTGAAAAAGGTTGGGCCGCTTGTGGCACAGCACCTGGTCCCAATTGCGCTGACAGGTCCTTCGATCCAAAGCCGCCTGGTGTTTCTCGAACCGATGGCAATCCGGCATTCCCAATACTGACGTCATTAATTCTTTGTCTATATTATATTCCAACAACGTTACAATACGCCATGACGTATACATAGGATATTATATTGTTAGGTAATTGAACGCTTGATAAATCGAAGGAAGCATGGAGAACTTTTAGTAGTAGGTACCCGATCTTACGGCCAACCAGTTGGCCGAAACTACTGAAGCGTGGCTCTTTCAGGCAGTAACAGAGAACGAGAATCATGTACTCCGGCACTTATTCCCAGTGTAAGAATTGTAGAAAAAAAACTAAGGGTTAGACTTTGATACATGTGGAGTTGAACATTTTGTTCGTATTTTGCAAACTGATGTAAGCGAAATTTGAAAGCTGCTGATTTCAACGCTAGCAATTTTGCAAGTCAAACTCGAATCAAAATCAATTCCTTTGTTGAGAAAATTCAAAAATGCAACATGTACACCATGGAAATTTCTCCACTTTGTCAAAGATTCAAAATCAAATAATGCTAAATCACACCAGCACAACCGAGGGGTTGGAAACGACCCCTGAGGTGTGCAATGAAGACTTAACTGTGGGGGTCCTAAGAAAGACTAGGGGTTGAACCCCAACCCCGACAATTCTCACCCTGCTTATTCTCCCCTCTTCGTAATCATCAACACCATCTTCGTAATTGAATACATAAATTCACTTTACCAAAAAAGACAACAACAACTATATCCTCCATATTCTGTATAAGAACTCTTACTAATGGAGCAAACTCTTTCTCTTATAATGTGCCAAATTGCGGCATATCAGCTTGTTTTCCTCAACAAACGATTATTATATTGTATTGTATTGTAAGTGTTGCTCATGTACTGCTGCTGATGTCTTCGTCAAATCGAAATTCGGAAACCGCAATTAAAACAACAAGGAAAATATTAAGTGAACGAAGTCGCTAGCAGTCGATAGCTTAGCGACTGGTTTCGACTTGAGGGCTTAGCGGCGGCGGCGGCGGCGGATGGCGGCGGCGCCGGGGACTAACATGTCCTAATTACTGCTGACTGATCACTCCAATTTCGTGCAATATGATTTGCCATAACAACACGGCCGACACCTCACGCCGCGTGACATCATCCGTAACATGACAAATTTCGGAAATTATTTTAAGCAACAATGGCGGCAAAGGTGAGCAAGTCGAATAATAATGTACAGTTGAACACGTATCTGTCATGGAAATTAAGCGACTCGTTCGATGTCGATGTAGTCGAAATAGAAAATCGTCGGACTGTGAACAAAATTTACTGCAAGTGCTGCAGAAAGCACGCCGATAAAATTTGAATGGATTGCCGGCTGTAAGGTCAAGCTAAAAATGAGTGTTCAACTTAATTATGCCGAAGGGTCAACCAACGTTGTGAAATCAACCGTCACACATCATCTTGCGTCGATGGTAGATTTCTAGTGAATGTTCATTCATTCATTAATTCATTGTGAGAATTTATAGAGGCCTAGCGCCTCTTCAAGAAACCTATTCAGATAACGAAAAGGAAGTGTGATAGGCCTACTAGTTAGTAGTTGAGTAGCTTACTAGGCCTATGTGCAGCGATACGAAAAATTACGATTAGCCTACGATACACAAAATACCTGTTGTTCTAAGTAATAAACGAATATAAACATAAACATAAACATTTTCAAATCAGACGCACTCATGAGTAGGTAACTTGAAGGGGCGGCGCCGGGCGCTATATTAAATTTCTAAACTGAACGAATGAAAATGAATAAATATTGTTTATTAGTATCGTTGGCCCTATAATTAAAAATTATGCGCTATACATTACTGCCAAGGGTCGTAGCCGTCCTAGATCCACATAATGACACGCGAGCAAACCGCGTGTGCTCGGTCACGAATCTGATTGGTTCCGACTAAATGAACTTTAAGCTGATGCCACGGATTACATATTTGGGAGAGCAGTCGTGGAGGAGCTTTAATACAAATAATTATGCAATGGCGCTGCGGAAAGTGTTGCCTTAAACCAATTTATTTTATTAAATTGTCGATACATCAAATGCCAAATGAAATTTTATGTACGTAAAAAGAGTCATAAAGAAGTAATTTTGCCAAACTGACCAAGGAATTACAGTTATTCGTATAGAGATATATATAAAGTATATATAGTTCAGCGCTAGATGACACTATACGATCACGGATCGTAAAGTGGTCCTTTAAATCATGCAATATAGGTAGTCTGTGCTGATAATAGTCTGCGTTAGATAAGACAGTCAATTGATAATTTGTGCAAAACTGTAAAATGGCTGATAAAACAAAAGTCATAACCTTAGAAGAATTGAAGCAGCACAAAGACGAAAAATCGCTGTGGATCGCAGTCTATGATAATGTGTACGATATAACCAAATTTGCGGCAGAGGTAAATGTTTTTGTGACTCTGGTGCGCTGTCGCACGTTTTTAAATGAAGCCTTGGCGCCCAGTCGCCACCGGCGGGTTGTTCGGTCGGTTCTAACAACTCCAAAAATACGCTATTCACAGATGTCATATCAAAATGGATAGATTGTGCGTTTTAAATTTGATAGCTGGTAAAATTTTATTTTGGTCGTTTGCGGCAGATCACCGTATAAAGAATATGACCGCCCCAGACTCGGATAGAATAGAGCGCTGCGGGAGGGCGCAGCGGAAATCGGCGAACATGTACAATCGGGGTGCCTATGTACTATCTGGGTGGGTGTCTTTGCATCGTGAGGGTCGGTTAGGGTCAGGGTAAGCGTCGTGAGGGTCGGTTAGGGCTTAGGGTTAGGGTCAGGTAGCCTATATATTTGTGCGACTAAAAAAGCTATGCCTGCGAGTGGAAGCTGGATTTTAAAATTCAGGCCCGGAAATCCCTCAAGTAAGTAAATAATGCGTAACTGTGCAATTGGGGTACCTAATATTTCCCAATGGCTTGAGAATGCTCGCGTCCTGTTATTGGTCAACGTCAAATACAAAATGTGTATGTATGCAAAATAAATTTCTAATTATGACATCCACATTAGCCTATTTATAACTGTATTGTCCGATGGCATTTTATTACATTATATAAAAGCCATGTGCAGTTATTCTGTGCTGTGAACGAGACACCTGTAATTTGTCTATATTGACCCTCACTCATCCTTCAATCTGGCCTAAAGTGCAGACAGTCGGGCTGCCTGGAGCTGTCCAGACACTTTCTGCAGCTGGTCTTCGGGGGTGGGGGGTATGTCAAGCGTACGTACGCAGGGGGGTGTGGAAGAAAGTATGCTTGCGAACAGGGGGTAGGGGTCCAATTTTCCCTGATTTTTGCGTACGTAATATATGGATGGCCCCTTAGATTGTTTAGGTTGTTTTCGTGCGATTTGTTATTTCAGAAACATATGCTACTTAATTCAGTTTGCACCAAATAGAGTTATTTTACAAATGTGTATTTTTTTTAAATATGTTTTTTACTCATTACTTATATTTACTTGAAGGACTTCCACTCTTGGAGGTCTCATCATTCTATTTTAATCTAGGGAAGCCACATTGTTTATACGGTGATTGGCCATGAGTGACCCAAAATTAAATTTGACCTGATAACCAAACTAACGTCCATGATGGACATTGCATTTCCTTTGTGCTTTTTGATCTGTGTCATGCTTGTTCTGTGAAGAAATGCTGTTTAACAAATAAAAATGTGTTCTGCCTCATACATTTTATGTTTTCTGACACTGTTGTTTGAAGGTTATTTGCATGTTAGACATATCAAGTTGTTAATATGTCTATCAAGTTGTTTACTGTGTTTTGCTGTTGCTGTTTAGCATCCTGGAGGTGAAGAAGTTCTCCAAGAGCAAGCTGGTAGTTTATATATATATTTCTATGGATGTGGATAAATATGCTTATTTAAATTTATTTGTTACTTCTGATTTATAATCAGGTAAGTGTCAAATTATACTTTTTGGTGGTGACCAAACATTATTACCTAATTATTATTCTTATCAGAGATGCTAGAAGCAATATCTTGAAAAAGATTGAAAAAGAAACAAGACTTGTAACTTTATTAAATTCATTTTTATATTCATCTCTTACTAGATGCACATAAGTATAATGTAAAACATGTATTGCATATATATATATATATATATATATATATATATATATATATATATATATATATATATAATGTGACTGATGTGTTGTTATTGTTAAGTAACAAAGAATTCCTTAAAGGTTATCAAAGTTGCTGCAAGTCAAAGTCCAAGGTTCACATACTGTCCAAAAAACTATCTGCTAGCACCGATTCCAAAAGCTAACAATTGGAGTGAACACTGAACTTTGACCTGCAGCAAGCTTTGTGTCTGAAAGGCAATTGAATATTTTAGGCAGAACAATACCGTGAGATTCTGGCTGAAGACTGGTTAAATGTTTATGTAACAAAAGTTCTTTATTCAGTTTAAAATTTGCATGTAACTAAGAGCTGTTTAGTCAATTGTAGCAACTGGCACTTATGCCATCTTGCAGGTGTACCTAGTTTCCATAACATACAGTGCAAAACACTTAAGACGAAAATGGATAGGACGAAATATTGTTTAGTATGAAATGGAAGCTGGGTCCGTTCCCATGTCAATACATTTTAACGTTAAATTATTTGCTTATGATGAAACTGATGAGATGAAAACATCGGTTATTATGAAAAGAATTTCGGTCCCATGAACATAACTCAATGTAAATGAGAAGACCTGTCGCTTAAGCGTTTATAACAATAATCGACGATGTACATTGTGTTTCGTGCACTTTATGTTTATTCAAGCAGCGAATAGTGAGCATCAGTGAGGCTATAGATTTGCCAAGTATAGAAAATTTTTTAAACTGGAAATCCCCCACCTCTGGATGGGCAATTTAACCATTTGGAAATACGTGATCAGTTTCTTCTAATTTGAAGCAACATTTTATTAAACTTTAAATTGTTACAATCCAGCCTATCCTACAGGGACGTAACTAGCGTTGGGCTTGGGGGGGCTTAAGCCCCCCCAAACGAAGTTGAAGCCCCCCCAAAAAAGTCAAGCCGTTGTATGCTTACGGCTAAAATTCGTATGAACACTGTATAAATGTTGCCATGTTCAAGGTTTAAGCCCCCCCAAACGAAAAATCCTAGTTACGTGCCTGCTATCCTAACAGGTCAATAATTATAATCTACCATATCTATGTCCACAAGTGGACATAGATATAGGTGCCTGCTTAACTACAAGCTGCCCGCCTCTGCCGTCCAAGCATATATAGTTCTATACGCCTCTAGATGATTGAAGAGACTTGTACATTGTTCCAATCTGTTAATACATATTGTACTATAATATTTAGTGTCTACTCTGCTCATGTCTGTTGTTTGCTAATACAGCGGTTCTTAAAGTGGTAGCCGGTCCGCGGACCTCTGGTCACCGGTCCTTGAAACAGTCCTTAAAAATTCATAATTTTTTTACTTATTCGCGAAAATGTATAATAAACGGTTCAAATTGGCAACAGTAACAACAATATAGTTGTTATAAACAGTGACAATGTTATATGAAATCAAATTTTTAATTTAACATGTCAACCATGTAAGCTGATCAATGTTGAATAGCACCGGTCCGCGAAATGGCTGGTAAAGCATCACTGGTCCGCAGTATCCAAAAGTTTAAGAAGCACTGTGCTAATAGACACTTGTTGGCATCAGAATATTCGTGAATGTTGTTGATTATGATCTGTAGTGACCATACATAGTCTATGTTTTTTGGATGGATTAAGTGCAGGCTTAATAACCAAGAACTGGAACAAGCTGAGCAGGCCTCTTTTCTTCAAAATGTTACTTTCAGCTTGAGTACAAAACTACAGCATGCCCACCTAAATTTGTAAATTTTACTCTATTTAAAGTTTGTGATGACCGTTTGTAAGTGGAATAAACGTAACAAATATTAATTCCGGTTAGCAGCCTATCATACAGGATCTAATCATAATACTTTTATACATATAGTTCATTTTCTGCTGGGAAACTATGCCAGAACGCTTGGAAGTCTTGATTTCATTCTTTGAATATAAGGTGCAAGTATGAAAATTCATTCATTCATTCATTCGGAAATTTAATATAGCACACCCCCCCCCATTCGCAAGCGTACGCAAGCACATGCATTTCGGTTACTCCCCCGTGCATACGTAATATATGGATGACCCCTAAGACAAAGTCAAAGAAATGTGCTGAATATTTGTTGGTATTAGGCAAAGATGGAACTGCAGCATTTGAAGATGTAGGTCATTCGTCAGATGCAAGGGACATGATGAAGCAGTATCAGGTCGGAGTTCTCGCTGATGTAAGTCCGTTTTCATTCCTGATTTTGTTAGCTGTTTTCTAATTTAAAAAAAAATTACTTAACACTTAACGACAACCGTGTACTAAAAGTAACTGGGAACCAATGTAGCTCGTCGTTAAAGTGCTCTGTCTAATTAGTTAGTATTTTAGATATATATTAGGGTGGCTCAGAAAAATTATTCTCTTATTTTGTTAACTCTCACCCTCTCATAATGTTCCAAATAAATAAATAAAATTTCCTGTGAAGTTTGTGATTTTTAGGATGATGTTTAGGGGTGCCTCTTGGCAAGTGTAGTTTTACATAGGCATGTCCTATTCGTACAATGCCGCTAATTAGTATTAAGTCTAAGCAGTGAACACACTGTATTCATTGTCTACTGTCTAGCAGTGCACGCATTATTAACCACAAGCAGTAACACTGTAATCAACAGCTAATTAAAGGATTATTAAAGTAAGTTCTGAAAATGGTTCTAGTCCGACATAGCCTTCAACATAAAAAACACATAATACAAAAAGACTGTCTACTGTTAAACGCCAATGTCTAGCATTTCAGTCCGGCCACAACTGTGGATATCTTAGAGTCTATGAACAACTTTTTATGCTCAGCAACTACTTGAAGGAGAAAGTGTTTCGGTTCTTCGTTTCTGGTCAGATCAGCATTAAACTCATGAATCAGAGTCACACATCTTTCTGCCGTGTCGTTTACAACTTTCAGTGCCTTGACATACTTCAGCGCTGTTTTGAAATCAGAATTGTAGCACCACAGACCAAGATCAATCTTAAGGAATTCAGCTCAATGCTGTGAAGAATTGAATACTCTTCTGAGTGACAAAAGAGGTTAGAACATTTAGATTCCTGTTTGCTGAAAGATCACCCATCATGGTGATTCGTTTTGTTGGATTGCTGTTTCCAAGAGGCCAACTGTTAATTGCATTCACCATTCCTCATTTCACTTCAAGAGTGACAAACGGATCAAACATTGCAAGGCATATGATTTCCTGATTCAGATACCCCAATAGCTTCTGCACCGCACCATAAAATATGACCTTATTTACTGCAGACTATTGCAACCTTTCCAGAAGCAGCAGGTCATTAATCGGAACCAAAGCTTGGATGTATCCACCATTCCACCTGCTATTGTAAAGCAGAGAAGCTGAAGTAGACCATATTCTTCTTTGGCTGTCAGCTTAAACTGGACAACATCTGCCTGGATAAGACCTAACATTGAGATTTTGAAACCGTATAACAAGCACGCCATCCATTTTGCTCGGTGGAGTCCAGCTGGAGTACTGAAATGAATTCCACTTAGAGGGATGCCTCTCAGAAATATGATGACACGAATGAGCAGTTCCTGGTAACCTTCTCGTGGCTGAGTTTCCTGAAGTTGCTGTTCAACAACATTCAAAACTTCAGCTCTTTTGCCCGGTTTGATCTCTCTTGTGACTTCAACATCATTTAAAACCTGGACGGAAAGCAACTTGATCAATATCAGCCTGCAGGAGGATTGGAAACGTTTGACCGTCTGCATATCTGGTCCAGAAGAAGGAGCTAATGTCAGTGAACAGATCTTAACCAGGATTATCTCATGCATATGATGCCGACAGGCAAAAGATAACAGACGTTTGCCCAACTTCTCCTCCATAAGAGTGCGTGCACCTGATTTAAGACATGTGTTCGACGATATGATGTCGAAAGCCATGCCACAGAGGCACAGATGCGTGGCTTCGTACCCCAACCTTCGATAGCTATGAATACTGCAGCGGTTGTTATTTCTCTGGTCCCATTTGGTATGTATGGAACAGCAAGCAGCTGATCAGTGCCTGCTCCAGATGCCAATACAGGCAAGCATCGGCGTCCACAGGCATTTTTAGGAGCGCAAAAATTTTGTAGGGGGGACAATTTTTATGGGGGTTAAAATGTTGTTTTCGCATAGAAAAAAATGTGTATAGAAACAAATTTTAAAATAAATAATGATCAAGGACTTACTTTAACAATTAAGTGTTTTTCGCATTGAAACTTGTGCTGGGACTGTTGTAATAATCATTAAAATCAAAAAAATTATTTAAAAAAAATATTTTCAAAATGGGGGGGCAAATGCCCTCTTGCCCCTTCGGACACCCATGCAAGCAAGCGATCAATTTTAGCTTTTCCGGTCATGTGTGAAAGAAGTTTACCGTCCCAATGGACTTTTATAGGAACATCTCCAACTTTTGTTGCAAACTCTTCTTTGAGCTTCTATGGCTAAGTACAATCATGTATAGGCACCCCTAAATCTATTCAGAAACACCTGAAACTTTGCCATAAATTTTTTATTATTATTTGGAACATAATGCGGGGGTGAGAGCTGCAACTTTTAAGAATTTATTTTTTCAGCATTGCTGATGAACCACCCTAATATATATCTTATTCAGTTTTGTTTACACTATGAAAGTCATGCATTTGGTTTAGAAAGACTGTTGCTGTTGCTTCACTGCTGTTGACTGTATATTTTTCAGCCAGTGAAACGTCTTTCAACTTTGAGGCTATGGCCGATTGGCCGTGAGGACTTTTGCGTTTTGCGAGGAATGTCATAACATAAAATTGCCCAAATGTGCTTGTGTTACCAGCTTGTGAAACTGGTTTATATCGAGTGATTAGATTTGCCTTTGTTTCAGGAAGGATTCTGTTGAGTTTTTGCCAGTTGTGTTTTTGACATGGGCAGCCATCAGAGGTTTGCCTTTTCTGCTACTGAGCACTGTCAGTCATGGGTTAAGTTGCCTGGTTGACACTTTACAAATGGCTTGAGCACTAATTTGAATGTTATCTTAATAGCCAACATTTCTCTTAGTTGTCTTTGAAGGATTGAATTCCTTTGCAATGACTGTTGATGTCTGTGTGTTTGATTTCAGAGTGACAGAGAAGTTACAAAGATGAAAGTAAGCATTATTGTGGCCATTAAGTTTTTAGTTTCAAGTTTAAATGGGGGTCATTGTCTCTGCTAATAATAATAATGGACCTAATACTATATGCAGTAAGAGTGAAATCTTGTTACTGAGTAACAGTAGTCTTTTAAAACAATATATGTATGTATATTTGTCTACTCAATTATTCTTGTTGACATAACACAGCATGATATGCATTTGAGCAAAGCTCTTGAATTGCTGTATGGAAACTTGTTAATGAATTGATGTAATAAATTGGCAGATGTTTTTCCATAAGGTGTGCACATGACAATAAAGTTGTGCATTAACTGTTCTTATTTTCAGGCACCAAAATCTGACGGTTCACATGATGGAACTGGAAGGTATGTAATTGTTTGCTTTTGAAACGAAATTTCATTTTGCATCTGTTAATTTTGTGTACAATGGTGTTTTAAAATTCCTTGTGTTTATGAATGTGGTTTGTTACCGGTTTTTGTGATTTTGATTATTTTCGTACTAAGGGTATAAATGAAACTTATATTATGGGAGTAGAAATGTCATTTATGGAAGATCAGGCCATAGCCGCCATACCCAAAGACCATCCTGAAAAGTAATTCTTAGGTAATGGCTTTGTGGCACTGAACAGGTTTAACAGAGGCGCCCGCAGGCTTAAAAAAATTGGACGCACAGCCCCTCTCTTAAACGAATAATATGGCTACTTGCCCTCTTTGCTACCATAGATACATGTTTAAGTAGAAAAATTGAAATAGCTGCCATAGATAGAGTAGGCCTAGTGAGTAGTGACAATCATAACAAACACAATTCAATTTAGATAACGCCATTTAACAAACGTATCAATGTGATGCCTATTCCATGTATGGATTTGATTTGGTGAGTGGATGAAAGGTTGAAAGATGTTGGAAAAGAAAGTGTGCCTGATGTCTGTCTCCTGAGACAACTGACCACTAATGGCCTAGTACTGGGACAAATTGTGCTTCCTGGACATTAAAAGAGGGAAAAGTTTCAATAGCAGCAGGGACAAAAATACACTTCCACATCAACTCAAGTTGTGGTCCCACCTCACTATTTGAGAGTTTGATAAGTTTGGCCAGTATGTAGACCAACATAAATATGTCTCATGAAGGCATGTCAAGTTTCAAAGCATAATACTTGGTAGTTCCTACCTAGTAGTTGAGGTATGAAGCATACTTGTAACAAATGTAGTACCGGTATGCCTGATACAGCAGATATATAAAAATATGTTACAGCTAAGTATTTTACATTTCTTGAAAGTACACAACAGACTGATGCAAATTGAAAAGTTTCTCATGTGTACATGGAATAGCTGCTGAAATATAGTGCCTGGAAAGCAAAAAGAAACTAAATTTTGTATTTGCCACATCAATGAAATTGGGTAACCGCTGGTTCGTTCTAGGCCCCATGTCTCAGGAACTACTTGGATTAACAATTTCGAGGCTGTTGTCGACAAAAGTCGACATTAAGGGCTGAGGGCAATTGTTGACAAAAGTCGACATCTCGGGGTAGAGCGCTGCAATCAATGCTTAGTGTTGACAGACGGTGACCAAACAATATTGTTTGGTTAAATACGCTAGATGACAGCATTGGACACGTAATTACGTGGGTTTGGCCTACTGCAACTGAAGGTGGATGACCTGAACTAAAGCGTAGAGGTGATCCAGTGTTAGTACATTTTGATAAAATATGATGACACTAGTGTGGCTGTAAAAGATGTAAAAGAGTAACATGTCTCTCGGCAGTGCACACAAACAATTACCGAACATCATTTTACAGTCAGATATGAGGATATGAAATACAACAAAGTCTGTGTGATTTATAGCAACAGGCTGAAAAACAGTGTCACCAATGCACTACATTTAATTGTGCAAACAGTGTGACTTACTGATACATGCGATTGAGGCCTTGAGCGATATCATATGGTTGAAAATTATCATATATAAAGTGATGTCTGGTCTGCATACAGTGTCAAACATTGTTAGACATATGTTTTACATTGTGAAAGAATAAAAAGCAGTTTTGATATCTAATCGGAAATGAAGGACTTTTTCAAAAAACATTCAACATGCAGACCAAACTTACAGTTTTTGTTTTTATTGTGGTCATGATAGACAATCCGAACTCGCACAGGCAAGTCGTAGAAAATTGCATTAGAATTTGCAAAGCTTTCTGAGCAATAGGTTGATATTTTCTTTTTTGACCGATATCTAAATGAGTCTAAGTCCAGTATGTCCAGCAATTCATGCTTAAATTTGAGCGTTCCGTCAGCCATGATTTCAGCGAGTTCTTCATCGTCTGTCAATGTGAACGTACCCAGAGAAGAATTAATTCCTACGAATTGTTTTTTTTAACCCAGTCGAAGTGCTCAACGGATACTCGTGGAAAATAGTTATTGAGGCTGTTGAGCAGTGTCCAAATGGTTCAAAATCAACGGTACATTTCCTGGTACCGTACTTTGTCTGAATGACACTTGGAAACATATGTAGATTATTTGATGCATGCCTGTTCCAAATCACAAGCTTCCTCTGAAAACAGTTTATTTTGTCAGCTGAAATATAGCATGTTTTCATTTCTTCTCTGCATGCTGATGTGAGACTGCTCAAGTGCTGAAAAATGTCAGTTAGATATGCTAACTTCAAGAACAAAGTTTTGTTACTCAGCACTTCATAAAAATCATTAAGCTTTTCTGGGTTTTCCCAAGAACAAACTCTCAGCATCTTCTCCCTGAGCTCGCAGAAACGAGATAGTATGCTTATCCCAGAACAGCCATCGTACGTCTGTGTGCTGAATCAGATGGAGAAAGCTGTGAGTAGTCTTCATTGATCTCTGGATTTCTCTGTCATGCTACTGATACAAATCCTTTAGTATTTCTGGTCTTAAAGGAGCAGTTGAAATCATCTGTTGAAATTCCTACTCTGCTCGTCCAGGACATGTCAAGCCTGCAAATATGTATTCAAAAAGTCAGATACAGCTTGCTCTTTTGTTGTTTCTGGCTACTCTTTGTAGCAGAAGATGCTTTCAATAATAGCTCTATAGTCAATAAAGCAAGTGAGAGCAAGAAATTGTTCTGTAGCACTGATATAGATGTTCTCATTTACCAGAAGTGCAAATAATCTACAACTCTGCAGCTTTGACTCAACATTACTTTCTATGTCACTTGACATATCGGAGATTCACTTGCTTATCATATTATTGTCTGACAAAAACTGGGCACAAAATGCTACAGAACATGTTGGCCCGCTTGTTCACACTACTGAGTTGAATGGATGTGAAATTTTTATACACTTTTTCAACTGATGTTTTCACTCCCCTTTCTGCATCACACTTTCACCAAAATGAATAATTTTGCTGCCAAATACCTGAGACCACATGCTCTATATTTCAGTTGTCCTGATGTAACTGAGGGGATATTTGGGCATATTTGGATTTTTGTAAAAAAGACTGTTGTGTAGATTACTGGAAGACCGCAAACATCCTGGAGATGCTTGGCTGGCATTTCGTAATGCAACAGGGTTCGAGTTGATTCGGAGTTATTTTCACCTCAACAATGCCAACTGCTTGCATTCTGATAATCTAGCCTGTACAAAGTGGATCTCTCCTAAGACCACTCACCTGAGTGCCAATTGGAAAACTGCTTATCATCTAAAAATTGTTGTGTGGATGAGAGTGTGGTTGTTGTTGAAAGGAAGCACGAATTTGAGTTTGTATAAACTAGGGTTGGCTGATTGACTTTTTTGTCAATTCCCGATTTTGGATATTTTACCTATTTTTGCTTTTTGCGTATTCTGGATTCGATCTGATTAATCAGCAATATTTATTTTTATTTGGTTTTAAAGTACTAATATACATTTTAAACCTTGCGGCTTATAAAAAAGACAGACTGTTTGCCATTTTTTTTACGCATCGGCTCATTTATTATTTTACACGGATTTTCAATAATAAAGATTACCGCAGGAGGTCACAGAAGGGGCATTCCGTGTCAAATCAACACACTTTTGAATTAAATTTTGCATCACCATCTCAGATTTTGATGAAATTTGGCAGGGCAATAGAACCCAATGAGAAACTCTCAAAATAAAAATTTTAGATTTTTTGGTCAACCGGTGTCCGAGGTATGGGTCATTGAACCTCGACCCAAACGGTCCGATTTACGCTGACCGGGCGATGGTTAAACTGCTGTACCTCAGCTCCTATTGCACCTAGACACAAAAGTAAGATACCAAATTAAAGCTGTTTGAATGCTCTATATGGGCAAGGCATCTAGAAATAGTTATTTTGAGTAAACAAAAAAACGTGAGCAACTGTAACCTAGTAACCCTGACCCAGGTCACTTTGTACTCTCATAATTTTATGAACTTTTATCCATTGAAAGATCTCATTGTTCTAAACAGCTGGTGAAAATTTCAGAGTGGGATCTCCAATAGTTTTTTTGTTATGATTTTTTGAATGGTCACCCAATGGCGCAAATCACGCCGTAAATCAAGGTAGAATATGGCTTTGATAATGTGAGAATATAATTTTTAATAACATTAACAATTCAGCTGTCAAATCAGCTTTCACAGTCCTCCAAGTTTCAGTACTAGCTAGATATTCTGTCTTTCCAGTGCTATTGTAGCAGCTTGCATCTCATGAGCACTCAGTGTATATGCCCTCCCAGTGCTTGTTGTTGGTTGAAGTCCTGCTGTCAGTACATCCGCACAAGATATTACCAGTAGATCACTTGGACGTGGATAATGGAAAGAGCGAGCAGGCCTGTGTGGATGCAGAAAGTTTATTTCCACTTCATTCTGCTCAGAAAATGTCTGTCATCATTAAACAGCCAGGCCACCAGTGGCCATCATACTTGGCAGTGATGTAACCCTTCAAGTCTGCAAATTTCACAGCTTGATGGTCAGTATCAGCCAGTAACTGTAGAACACGTTCAACTCTGGACTCGTGGCTATATGAGAATTTTTTCACTTCCACTTGCTCGGTTCATATAGGACGAATGCAGTGGAGTTTGTGAGTTCCAGCAACTGTAAGTGTATACTCAAATCTGCTGCTCAGCAAAGCTAATTCTTGCTCATATTCCTCTGAGGTAGCAAAACAGAAATTGACTGATGAAATGTTTGCCTTTGCAAAGAGGAACAACTGATGTGGTGTCATAATTTGGTTGTCATATGGCTTCTGCAGACTGGCAAGGCGCTTGACGGTTCGGTTCCACCTACTCCGTCGCATGGGCCCTTGCCATGAGATGTAGCAAAAAAGTGCCATGCCAAAATCAGTTAACAGTGTAATTAGGTAGTAGTAGTAATATCTTTATTTTTCCAACAGGTTTCAAAATGAATTATACATCAAATTACATGAAAACAATTAGAAAAATATATGTAATTTGAAAAATCCAAGTGCAAACAATGTTGTAAATTAAACATGATAATTACCAATTTCTATCAATTGCTGCCAGGCCTGCTGCTGGGTTACCCTGTAACAGACCACAGGCCCAAGCTAGATGGCTGTCTACCTAGTTAGTTAGGCAAGAATGTCTAAAAGGAAATATAATACACAAATTATATGTAATTAACAACACACCTGAATTGTAAGTCAAAGAATTGCTATTTTCCAAGTTTGAAAGTAGTTTAAATAGAAATATATAATTACTGAATGACAAAAATTGTTTACAAATAAGATTTCAAGATCGCCGACAGGAAACTCTTTAAATTAAGAACAACAGCAAGATTTAATTTAAATTTATAAGTAGGTAAATCTTAAGTATTGTTTTGTTCAGCATCATGTGTGGGCAAATAATATCATTTTGCTCATGATAAAAATATCTGTGTACACAGCACTGAATGAAAAAGTAAAACAGTACTTACTGCTACGTGATTTGAGCCTTCGAGTGGACAAATGTTCAAAAATTTGTAACAAAAAACTATAAGAGATCCCACTCTGAAATTTTCACCAGTTGTTTAGAACAATGAGCTCTTTCAATGGATAAAGTTCATAAAATTATGAGAGTACATTGTGACCTGGGTCAGGGTACTAGCCATATTCTACCTTGATGTACAGCGCGATTTGCGCCATTGTGTGATTATTCAAAAAATCATAATAAAAACACTATAGAAGATCCCACTCTGAAATTTTCACCAGTTGTTTAGGACAATGAGATCTTTCAATGGATAAAATTTCATAAAATTATGAGAGTACAAAGTGACCTGGGTCAGGGTTACTAGGTTACAGTTGCTCACATTTTTTTACTCAAAATAACTATTTCTAGATGCCTTGCCCATATAGAGCATTCAAACAGCTTTAATTTGGTATCTTATTTTTATTTATTTATTTATTTCGGATATTTCTATAACGCCTCCTCAAGTCTATCACTACTCAGAGGCGCTCCCGACTACAGCATTTGATACTGTGTCAGAGTTTTCACGCCGAAGCGCCACGAGCAATTGCGAGTGAAGGACTTGCCCAAGGTCCGTACGCAGCAGCTAGAGTGGGATTCGAACCTGCAACCCTCCGGTCACAAGGCGCCGAACTTACCACTGAGCCACCACGCCCCTTACTTTTGTGTCTAGGTGCAATAGGAGCTGAGATACAGCAGTTTAACCCTCGTCCAGTCAGCGTAAATCGGACCGTTTGGGTCGAGGTTCAATGACCCATATCTCTGACACTGGTTGACCAAAAAAATCTAAAATTTTGGTTTTGAGCGTTTCTCATTGAGTTCTATCGCCTTGCCAAATTTCATCAAAATCTGAGATGGTGACGGGTCACTGTGTTGATCTGACGTGGAATGACCCAGAAAGAGGTTACTATTTTTGTATTAATGCAAAAGAAATTGTTTTTGGTAAAAAAATATTACTTCTTTTGGTATTTGTAGCAGTAGTCCAGGGATGCGCCGCTTCCGATTAATCGGTCTAGGGTAAAATTCGGTGAAAACCGATTTCTGGATCAAGATCGGCCAAACCCCAGTATGAACCAAACAACTCTCATAAGTGAGGCCTGAATGCATGCGCTTTGTCAGATGCAAAGATGGGTTATAAGTGAGATTTAGAAATGTAGGAGTGTGTGGTAGTGTTGTGGTTAGTGTGCTGGACAAGAGGTCATGGGTTCAAATCCCTTCCAGAGCAGAAATTTGGTCAAGATTTCTGCACTCCCTAACCAACTATAATGAGTACACTAAAATTAACGAACACTGTGAGGGGCACTTTATAAATGTTCAGATCAATACAATACAATTACACTGATGGTGGGAAGATGATATGGCAAGGGAGACGACTGGCCACCTGCTCCCACATGCTGAGGTTAAGAAAATAATGTTTACTAACACTAACGCTTTGTACTCATGACTGCTTCTCAGGCTAGCTCAAGGAATGATTCTTCTCCTATTGGTGAGGAGGCAGAGGTGGATGTTTACATGATGATAGAACATTCTTAGCTTGTGCGAACCCTTGGCTATCACAGGACACCATTTATACATAGATAACTACTTCAGCTCACCTTCACTATTCATTGAGCTGAAATGGGATGCTTTGTACTAATCTCACTGGAATGCCAGAGAAGATCAGGAAACAAAAGTGGAAGAGATTGGGTCCTGTTGAGATTAAGAAAAATTATGTTATATCTGTTGGTTTGCCAGAAAGCAGTTGAATCTGGTCTCATTGAATTAATTAATTATTCACAAAATGCTCATGTTGTGAATATCCATATGAAGTCCACAGCTGATCAGAAGCATGTAGGTGACATGTCTTCTGCTACAGAACTATACATTCATTATATGCAAATATGCGATACAGGAGCCAATCTCTCAGATTGGCTCCTGTATCGCTGACAGTGACAGCGCAAGGGTTGGAAGAAGCTCTGTTTATCTTCTGGAGCATGCATGGTTAATGCTGGCAATATATTTCTTCAACTACACATAAGTCAGACGTTGGTCCCGTAAAGATCCATTTGGATGTGGATGTTACACAAGAGTTGTTTGCTACTTATGAGAGTATGTTGCAGGCCATCCCAGCCACCGCCAAGTCAACCGATAGTAATTCGTGACAAACATCAACAGCACTACCTCAGTTCCAATAGGAATATAAAGTGGCACCAGACTCAGACATTGCAAACAGAATGACTACGTGATGTCGTGACATGCTGATGGTCAATAAAGGTGAAGGTTCAGTGGAACTAGAAAGATGTATGTACATGTCTGTTGGTTGAGTATTTTTTATGCTAATGCTTTTGCTTATATTTTCTTCTGTGATTGTTTATAGTGGTTTTCTCGTTTTGTCATTTGCAGTTCCTTCTTGTCCTGGCTTTTTCCAGTTGGCCTCGCAATCTTGGCGGTGTTTCTGTTCCGATATTTTGGATCTTCATCGGAGTCATCTTCATCAGAGTCATCACAGTGACTGAATACAGGATGTTACAACTTTGCAGTGGCTCTGTGTTGTATATCAGTAATCTATTAAGAATTCTGTCACTGCTTAGGTGTTAAATATCACAATTAGGAATTGTTTAACATCCTCATATATCATCACTAGTATAGTTCATTTGACACAGTTAAGATGTGAAATGGACTTATTGAGAGATCATAATACTTTATGTCCTGGACTGGGTCGAAAGATCCTCCTGTCCTTAAATTTATCCTTCTATTTCAAAGTTCAAGCAGGCTAAGTTTACAGTTTAAGCTGTACTAACTGGATTTTCGGTTCTTCTGTCTGCAGCTGCATTCAGCTGCTGGCTCAGTTCTAATGAATTATCAGTCAGCTGATGATCATAAATGTCTCGTTAAATTATGCTGCTGGGTCATACAGTTGGTTTGTCCCAGTAAGACTTCATTTACTATTGTGTTGTGCTAGAACAGCCAAAACACTAATCTGATTGAAATTGTGCTTCTTCAAATGAGCTGTTGTTTCAAGAGGACTATGTCAAAGTTAGGGTAAGATAAAATACTGAATTTTTTTCTCAGGATAGAAATTTGTGTTGTCTGTATTGTTAAAAAGATTGAAACTGTTTGAACAAGAGAGTTGAATATTTTTTCCAGCCAGGTAGGCTTGTTATAACCTGTTTCTGTAATACTAGGTCATTTTCCTGTTGATAATGACCAGTTTTATGTCACTTAGTCAACTTTATTCAATTCATTATGTGAAGAAATGGTGAAAAGTATATCAGTGTTTGTTTGTTAACTATTGGTGGAGCTGTTTGCTAGACAATACTTTAAGACAGATTTTACAAATCGAGGTATCAGATTCTAAGGTCAGAAGAAGGGTATTATGAAACTGTATCCACACGGCTAACAAAACGAACTATATGCAACTGTTGGAGAGTAATTCTTGTTGACACAAACTGATTACATATGCAGGAACTAAACTGTTAGTTCTAGTTCTGTGTTGTATTATTTGTGGGACAGACACCTGTGTTGGTTAGCAGTGCAACAAAAACAGCATGTCTAATGTCACCAGGAAATCCCATTTTTCCCATGGGTGGGTCTCACATTTCATATAATGTATGGGCCTGCTGTCTTGTTTTTTCAATTAACCTTAAGATGGAAGATCGTTCAATCTATGAACTGCAACACTGGATTTGTAAGGTACTGGAACATAGGGTGATTTCCTAAGTTTATTCATGTAGTCAGAAATGGTAATGCTCATAGAAACATGCACGAATAAACAACACACACACAGTTTTTCCTTAACAATTGTTTGTATAGGCAGTATAAATATGCCAGTATGGCAAACCAGGGTTTAACAGTTTTAAAGACTGAGTCTTACATCACCGTTGAGCAACCTTCATAACTTTAAGAAAATGCCAGGCTAAAGCAACATATGCTGAAATGGAAGCCAGTGTAATTTTCTGAAACATTGAGTTCTACAAGCTTTGGATTGACAGATGTAATACACCACGTGGTAGGCATATGAATGTAATTGGCTGATGCTTGGCTACTATACAATACACAGATGTTGATAGTTTTAAGATGCCATACAAGTTGGAAAAGATCACCACTTTACAGTGTCATGCTGCAAATGATTCCTGTTTTTCATTGGCAAATTTTCTGCTATTGACTGAACTTTCTTAAAGTACTGTTTTTGGTATGGGTCATTATTATTTTATTGAAACTATATTAGTTTTTTGTACATGGGGTTGTGCTACAAACATTATGTTAGACAGAAGCTTGCTCTGGTGAGGCCAGTTTTTCACTGATAATGAGAGTTAATAGTATTATTGTTCTTGGGGTGAGTGATCTGTCAATCCACAGGTTTGGGGCTAAAAGCCAGGAAAGGAAATTGTTTCAAGATTTCTGTTCCACTAGGGCACCCTAGCAAACCTAGCAACAAAATTAGTAATTTTACTATACATTGCTAATAAAAGTTAGAAGGGTTAGAACAGTGTTATTATAGTGAAGGAAACTTTTTATCTAGTTCAGATCTGATCATTTTAGTTCTGATTACATTTTCCCCATCATGATCAATTTAGTTTTAGTTCTGCTGTAGCAATGATTTAATTTTTAGCTCTAGTTCTTGTTTCAGCTCTATAGATGCCTATTTTAAACTGTTGCAGTTATTTTTTTAAATGCATTTTTTCTGTAAAGTATTTGACATTCTGTTCCATCTCCCAGCAATTAGAAGACCACACAAAGAAACTTCTGTTCCACATTAAGCCGGGCTTGCTGAAGCTGCAATCGAATCTTCTTTTCTAACACTGAAGAAGTAACTGCATTAATATGGCCTGCATCTGATTGTTTCTGCTTTTTCAAACATCTGATATTGAGGATGCAGTTTCTTAACTTGCTTGCAAAATTATGTACAGCTGTGTTGCATTTAGCAGGCCTGCCACCTCTGGGGGTAAAAGGCACATCCCAACATTGGGATCCAACAAACAGGATGTAGCTGGTATTGGATTGACAGTTTGGCCATGTGGATGTAGATGTATTTCAAAACATTCATTAAATTTTCCCAGCATCATTTTTACTAACTCTAGCAGTGTTAGTCTTAAGCGCCGTAAATTACACGATTTGCAATTTTTCTTCTCAGTTTTATTGCATTTGGCACCATCTTATTTTTGTTTTTATTTAATTTTAGTTCACAATTTCTTTTTTGTTCTCCTTTTAGTTCTTGTGAACTACTAGCTAATCGTTTTCATTATGGAAATAATACTGTGTGCTGACACTTATGCCCATTTGGCACTTGGTTTTATGTACAGATGGCTAGGTTATTACCTACAGCACATTTCAAAGCCTTGGTCATTGTATATCGGTAATTTTAATCTCTTCCTGGTATAAGCAACATCCTTGTTTCCTTAGATGTGGAGAAGGTGACTGATTCTTTCAGTATATAATTTTCAATATTGCTTGTTCCTCATGTATACCATTATGCAATATAATAATATAGATGTCACTCCCTGAATGTATCACAGATTTGACCACTGATCTGATATGTTAACAACTTTGGCTTCTCAACCTCAGGATGTGCATATTGGTCGATTGTTTTATTCCATCACTGTTAGACCAATGATAGCTGCTAGAAGCAGAGTAATTCAGAAGGTGCTAGGAAAAAAGGAATGTTCCTCTGTTTCTGAAAACTTAATTCTTTTTGACTTGGGAATCTGTGGGGAGTGACTTGATAAGTTGTTTTTCCTGACAAATCCCAGGCCCTCCCATTGCAGCAGATAGAGGGAGTATTGTCTGCCTTTGGGCATTTAGTGGGAGAGAAGACTGCCTTCCTGTGTGTGACCTTCAATGTGTGATTCGTCTGGCAGAATGAGTCAAGTCAGACCATGACATTGTTTAGAAACTGGTCTAAAATGTGTTTTAGTTTGAAATCACTCATTAACGTAAATCTAAATACTTGATACTTATAAATGATTACATTGAACATCTTTTTTGGGTAATCATCCAATTATACAACTTAGTTGTAACGGGCAGAGATCAAATTTTATTTTTCAGTAATAGTTAGACACTTTTTCATCCTCTCCCAAAGAACATTTTATCTGAAAGGTCATTGTCCATTTAAGTATACAATTAACAATTAGTTTCCAGTGGCTAAGCTTTCAACTGTTTTATGCAGTGCTTTTTTTCTAGAAAAAAGGTTCCGAAACTGAACAATAAGTTCTGGAACTGAACAATTATGGAAGGACTAAAATCCTGAGAAAAACGGGATTGGGAGTTGGGAGGGGTCTCAATAAACACTAAAAACAGTTCACAACACTGAAATTAAATTAAAATAACTAAATTATTGTTTTTAATTATTAAAATAAATAAATTATTTTTTAGTAGCTGAAAAAAAGGTGCTGGAACACCGTTCTGGCTGAAAAAAGCACTGGTTTTATGGCATAGTAAGAAGTGTTGGTTGCTTTCTTCGTCGAGTATTCATTGATATAGATAGGTTGATATGGCTGAGAAGGGGTGGACTGTCTCGGGGAATGACACACTTGATAGAATTCATTTAGAACTTTGTATGAAGTCAATTTTACAATTATTGGGTGATGTTTTTCTTCCTTCCCTGGAATGAATTTGATGAGCAAACTTCTCTTCTTGGCTGATTTTGAGGCCTAGCTTCTCATCACACCAGTCTTGTTGTCCTCGAGACCAAGGTCTTGGTCTCGAGTGCACTCGAGTTCGTTTTTAAAAGTCTTGGTCTTGAGGTTCAAGGTCTTGGTCTTGGTCTTGAGGTTCTTGGTCTTGAGGTTCAAAGTCTTGGTTTTACAAGACCAAGACTTTTGACAATATAAAGAGTCATTTAACAAAATGCAAGGATTTTAATAATTTATCCAATAATTAATAATACAATTGCTTTAGTATTTACACAGTGTGAGTGAGGCTTTACTGTTTCTTTTGACATTTATTTTGACTTCCGGTTATTTACCATGGAATGATTTCAAAACAGACTCACAATTTGTACATTTACATCCAGTACTTGAAAAGCTGCTCTGTATGCCAGTGAATTCAGCACTGTATAACGTATTTTTCACATGGCATAATTTTTATGAGGCCCCACAAGTCACATCTTGGTCAGAAAATCTGAACGAATTGGTTTTTATAAAATGCCACATATGGAATCAGATTTTGCACGAAGGACTTTTGTAAATATGAATTTGGAATTCTCTGCAGTCTGCATTTGTTTTGTTTGAATAAAATAAAAGATTAGTGTTTTAATTAAAATACGTACCGAGTAGTCTGACTTGACAATTTTTTTTAGTAAGGAATAGAAATCTGGATATGGTTGTGATTTTTGGGTATTGTTCTCGGTTTTGGTCTTGAGTTTCAAAGTCTTGGTCTTGGTCTTGAGGTTCAAAGTCTTGGTCTTGAGGTTCAAGGTCTTGGTCTTGGTCTTGAGATTCAAGGTCTTGGTCTTGGTCTTGAGGTTCAAGGTCTTGGTCTTGAGGTTTAAGGTCTTGACAACAAGACTGCATCACACAGTTCAACAACTCGATCGCAAGTGGCCACGGATTTCCCATGTGATTCTCTCGGTCTGACCTCTTGAAAAATTTCAGCCACGAATGTTTCTCATTAGGGTATCGAAATTCAAGTGATTTTCCAGAGCTTCCAGTTTTGAAGTTACTACGAAGCTATCGTGTATTAGGATGTTAATCTTTTCATATGTCTTCATTTGGACCTTACTTAAATTATCAGCTGCTGTTTCAACCAATTCTGTTAACGAATCCTTCAGATGCAGCAGGTGCACTAAGACGGCTTCATTGACTAGCAGACAAAAACACAATGTTAGCATCCAACAATGCTATGGTGATTTCAGCGCGGTTGGTCTTCATTATACAGTGCTTCAGCATTCTACATGTAATTTGGTACAAACTGTTAATGTATACTAGTAAAGTTTGGATATCGTTTACTGAGTTCCATTACTTAAAATTATGAATTAAAGTTGATCATATCATGAGTTTTAGCATGTAAATTGAAAATTCAATGTGTAAATCTAAGATGTAAATTTGAAAATTCAAGCTGCTACTGCCATCTTGACTCGTCCTTCATATACTGTATATGGATTCAATAACTTCGTGATGATTAACACATTGACTGCCACCACGTTTTTTATCCCTACGCCACCGAAATTTCCTGAGCAGTATGAAAGAAGACATGAAGTTTTATTCTCCTAGATGTCCTTGAATGACTCGTGGATTACTAACGTCCTGCAACAAAAAGAACAAATTATATAAGAAATTCATTAATACACCTAGTGAAAATAATAAAAAAGAATTTGTTTTGTATAGAAATAAATTTAAGATGATCAAGAATAAAGTAAAGCGTGATTATTATGCAGGTGAATTTACTAAATACAATAATGACTTTAAAAAACTTGGCAGCTTATAAAATCTTTAATCGATGCTAAGGAACAGGATGGCTCCATTGAGGAAATTGAAATTGGAAATTATAAAATAACTGACAATAATATTTATTATGGTGAAAAAATTTAATCATTACTTCTCAGTTGCAAAAAATCTTTCGAATTGTATTCCTGCTTCCACACGACATTTCTCAGATTACTTGGACCCTTCATCCCCAACTCCCTTGCTCTTTATCCCACATCTTCTGAGGAACTCATCCATCTGAGTAGCACAATCAAACCTACTCACAGCTCTGGGACTGATGGTTTGGACCCCACTATTGTGGGACCTTCAATGCATTATATTGCTGCCCCTATGGCTGCTATATTGAACTGCTCTTTAAGGACAGGAACTATTCCCCTGTCCAGCATGAAGACATCAATTATTGCCCCAATTTTCAAGCAAGGCAGTAGGAAACACATCGCAAACTACAGGCCTACCTCAATATTGCCCTACTTCTCCAAATTATTAGAAAAAGTTGTATATTCTAGACTGTATAACTTCATTGATAAGATAGACCTATTATACCCTCTCTAGCATGGATTCTGATCTGGTCATTCAACAATAATGTCACTCCTAGATATACATAATCAGATAATGAAGGCAATAGATACTAATAAAATTTCAGTTGGCATATTCCTTGACTTAAGCAAAGCATTTGAACCTGTAGATCATGAGATACTAATAAAAAAACTAGGGCTGTACTGAATATTCGCTTCATATTCGCTTCGGAGCCGAATAGTTGGCCAAACAGCTATTCGGTATTCGGCCGAATAGTAGCGGTCGGACCGAATACGAATAGTAGTCACGTGACATCAGTTTCTGCATAAGCGGCTGCTATAGCGAGTGGACTGAAGTAAGTCTCTCATTAACATAATATGCTGTGGTTGCAGCCAGGCGTTGTCTACTGCCTGGACCGCGGTATCGCAGTGTCGGTAGTCTCACTCTTTATGCACAGTGACTGTTTACTTTTGGTTTATGTATTAATTTTACTGAACTGAAACTTTTGATTACATTTGAAATTTTGAATGTTGTCGGTAGACCTATTTTGTACACTATTCGTATTCGTATTCGGCCGAATAGTTGGTCCAATTATTCGTATTCGGCCGAATAGTGATAATCACCTATTCGGTACAGCCCTAAAAAAAACTAGAAAACTATGGGATCAGAGGTACCCCCTTTCTTGGTTTAGGGACTACTTATGCTCTCGTCATCATCAAGTCAAATGTAACGGTGTACTATAGTTTATGCGCTATGAAATTTGGAGTTCCCCAAGAATCAGTCCTGGGTCCCTTATTATTCCTTATTTATATCAATGACCTACCCAAAGCATCCTCACTACTTCATTTTGTCCTCTTTGCTGATGATACCAACGTATTCCTCTCTGACTCTCCTTATTTGCAAATAGTAAGCACATTAAATGAGGAACTAACCCTCGTAGCTGACTGGTTTAAAGCGAATAAGCTATCACTAAATATAAAGAAATCTAATTACATATTATTCTCCTCAAAACGAAAAGAGCTCCCCAAAATAAAGAAGTAATTCTAATTGATAATATTAGACTACCTCAAGTAGAATCTGTTAAGTTCTTAGGAATCTACATTGACCAACATGTCAACTGGTCAGTCCATATTAATCATTATTTCTAATAAAGTAGCTAAGTCTATAGGGATCATTGCACGTATCTCCGCAATCGTTCCGGATAGAACTTTACTAAGCCTCTACTACACACTTGTGTACCCTTACTTGTCATATGGTAGTTTGGTGTGGGCATCCAATTATAAGACAAAATTGCTAAGGGTCCAAATTCTCTAAAAATGCATTGTTCGGGTAATCACTAGATCTCCAATTAATTCTCACACCACTCATCTTTTTCAGCAATTAGGGACAAAATCCAATTATAAGACAAACCTTAGATAAGATTAAAGATTTCCAGGTTCTGGAGTTCATGCACCGTTATACCTATCACTCTACCAAATGCTTTCTTAGGCTATTATAAGAATAAAGCGGATATACACTCGCACAATATAAAAGATAAAAGTAATAAATACATGATAGAATTCTCTCGCACTAACATACATAATTCTCCATAGTTACAGTGGGCCCAGCACAAGGAACAATCTACCCCATGATCTGTGCCATATCCCCAACCTATATACTTTCAAAAAATACCTGGATACTCATCTACTTAATACCAGTTAATACCATATAATTATCATAACTAGCAGTGATACATTGTTGTGTAATTTTATTCTTTCTTAGTTAAGAACTAGTTAAGCTCTTAATAACTTGAACTACTGATCCATTGAATAATGTAATTAATAATCACTATATCTGTAGTGCTTTGATCAAAGATTTCTGTTTTATCTCTCATGATACTATGGTATAGTATTACTGTCAAGTAATTATCTTAGTTTTTGCCACAATTGGACTTGGAAATGGGGGGCCTCATTTAGCAGGACCTCGGTCCCTTGGAGATCTCCCTTTGACCCACTGCACCAGTGATCTAAATACAAATTAATAAGTACCTTTGTATATTTATGTTACTATGGTATAGTGTTACTATCAAATATCACTGTATATTTGTCGCATTATAAATTATTGATTATCTTTACTGAATGGTAAACACTGGTTTTCTGGATCAATAAACTATTGATTGATTGATTGATTTATTGAAAGTCATTTAAAGAAGACTCCAATGGTTTGGACAAGTAAAGAGAATGCCGGTTGACCGAATTCAACATATATGTACTACATGCAGGATTCGAAGGAAAAAGAAACAAAGGCAGACCAAGACTGCGCTGGATAGATAATATAAATGAGGACATAACATCACTTCGAGTAACTAAGGAAGCAATGGAGTTGACAAATGACCGAGGACAATGGAATCGTAATCGTAATCTCCAAACTTCTAAAGCGCCACTCGAAGGCCAAGCGCAGGACACCAGCCTATTCACGAGCGCTACGTCAGATCAGAGGGGGTTTCCAGAGAGTAGTCCAAAAGAGGTCCAAGTCCGATTTCCAGGGTACCAAATCAGTTTCCAGATAGTGGTCCAAAAGAGGTCCAAGTCCGATTTCCAGGAGGCCAAACCAAATCAGGGGGTTTCCAGAGAGTAGTCAGAAAGATGTCCAAGTCCAATTTCCAGGGTGCCAGATCAGAGGATTTCCAGAGAGTGGTCCAAAAGAGGTCCAAGTCCGATTTCCAGGAGGCCAAACCAAATCAAAGGGGGTTTCCAGAAAGTAGTCCAAAAGAGGTCCAAGTCCCATTTCCAGGGTACCAGATCAGGAGAGACAGAGCAGCTGTCAAGGCGGGTGTCGTTTACGTCGAGAAGAATTGGAAGGCGGAGGATCAGATGAGTCAGGGTAGGAGTACTTGAAAAGGTGAGACTTCAGTTTTGAGTGGAAAGCCCGGGGGGTCATAGATAGAGGAACATGAGGATGAGGATGAAGGACAGGTTGCAATGATGATGGAGGCACTGAGAAACTGCAGAATTCAGGGGGGAGATCATTCCAGAGGCGTGGTGCTGTGTTGGATATGGCTCGGTTGGAGAACTTGAGGTGAGTAGTGACTGGGGGTCGAGAAAGACTGAGGTAGGACGATGATTGGGTGGAGCGGGTTGTCTGAATGGTAAAGAGATCACGGAGGTACTTGGGCTGGAAATATTGTAGGGAGTTGTAGGTCAGTGATAGAACTTTGAAGTGGATTTGCTCTGGGATTTTTAACCAATAGAGTGATTTGAGCACGGAAGTGATATGATGATGTTTTGGCGTTCTAGTGACAGCTCTGGCTAGTGAGTTTTGGATAAGCTGTAGGCACTTGATTTGAGTGGATTCAAGGTTGAGGAAGAGAGAATTGCAGTAATCAAGCTTTGAATGAACACTGGAGGTAGCAATGGTGGAGGCAGTTTTAAGGTCGAGCATGGGTCTTATGCGTCGGAGGTCACGAATGTGCATGAAGCAGGAGCGCGAGAGGTTGGAGATGTGGTTAGAGAAGGAGAGATGTGGATCAAAAATAACACCAAGATTGCGGACAGGGGAGTCAGAGGTGAAGGTGAGGGACGATGAGTTAGTCAAAAGGTTTATGGAAAGGTCAGGTATTTTCTTGATTTGATCAGGGAGGCCTAGGATGATGAATTCAGTTTTGGAAGGGTTAAGGCAGAGGAGATTGGCTGACATCCATTGTGAAATAAGGTTTACCACGTTGAGTACTTGGGTGATGGCGGTGGAAAAAGAGCCTGAAGAGAATGATATGAAAAGTTGGGTGTCACTTATTCGTACCCATCGCCGTCAAATGGCTGGCATCAGGAACTCATAGCATATTTGCATATATGTGTATGTACCAGAGCTGTAAATATCGCGATACTTTATCACAATACTTGGTATTGCCGATACTTTTTTCAGTATCGTGACAGTTTCATTTTGTTGGTATCACTTGTGTATCGTCGATACTTTTAAGCCTGTAAATCACCGATACTCGATACCAATACTTTCTTCACTAAAAGACATAGTTTTCTGGGCGTGACAGTGATTCCAAAATCCTGGGAGGTTATGCAGCCAGTGTATTGTGGGTTAGATATCCTGCAAGGGGAGAAGGACATTGGTATAGATTAGCCCAGGGCTTTTTTCCAGCCGGAACGCGCCGGTACGGCGTTCCGGCACCTTTTTCAGCTACTAAAAAATAATTTATTTATTTTAATAATTAAAACAATAATTTTGTTATTTTAAGTTAATTTAAGTGTTTTTGAACTGTTTTCAGTGTTTATTGAAACCCCTACCAACCCCCAATCCCGTTTTTCTCGTGATTTTAGCCCGCCCATAATTGTTGCGTTCCGGCACCTATTGTTCCGTTCCGGAACCTTTTTTTCTAGAAAAAAAGCACTGGATTAGCCTATCTGCTGCCAACAATTACTGTTATAGTATGTAGTGCTTGACACTGCTTTAGCACATAATTTATGTCAAAAAGTGTGAACTTACTTATCGAAAAGTATTGGTAAAAGTATTGGTATTGCAATACTTTTAAGAAATAGTATCGGTGTTGGTATTGCCAATGCATTTATTAGGAAGTATTGGTATTGGTATTGCCAATACATTTTGCCAGTATTGTTAACAGCCCTGGTCTACCTAGGCCTAGATTAGAGCTTGGGAAGCAGATTTCTTCATAATCAATAGGCGCAAACTGAAGACATGCTTCTGGTCTATTATTAGACTAAGAAATGGATTTTCTTTAGACAATGACCTTTAGACAATGATCTTGCTTAACTGCTACGAGTCGAATTGACTCGCTAGAGACTATAAATAGCAACGGCATCTCTAAACACTCAGCAGGGGCATTGAACGAGCAGTTTGCAGGTGGATTCAATTAGAGTATTAGACTTACCTGTACGCATATCTACCTTTGAAATGCAGCGTTTCCTGCGTCAACCCACGGAGGCCAATGAAAGAAAGGCCTTGGACATTTATTGACTCACAGTAACGCAATATGAACTGCTTGGGCGTCTGTGACGTTCCCAAAGAGACGGGTTTATAGCTACCCCTAGCTCACGGACGAATGAATGCAGAGCACGAGTATAGCTCTGTGTAGTCATACCGATTCATAAGCCCGCCCAGAATAGGCGGCTTATCCCTCCTTCCGTCCCAGTTTCAGCTGAGCGATAATAGGATGATCGTGCATTATGAATGCTTAAAGCGAACCGGATTTTGATGAGTTGTTTGGTTTCGGTTGCACGGTATGAACTGTAGGCTTGAAAACTGCCAATTCAGGGTGGTTATTCATGATCGAATGACTTGTGCGTGACTGATTGGGCACCATGACAAAACGACAGTCAAATCGTGAATTGTGATGATAGGCCAGTTAAGAAGCAGCTGATCACCAAGAAAGCGAGAAATAAAATGTCCGAAGAGGATACGACGCCTCGGCCGCCACCTTCGACCGTTTTTGGAGAGGTCACGGGGTAAGACGAATCGGGAAAATTTTACGGTTTAAAGAATTTTCCTTATACTGTAGTTGCTTGGGTTTTTAACCGAGTTTACGCTTTCCTCACATTCACGGATTTTCTGTTCAATCTCGTTAAAACACGAGTTTAGGGCGCGAAGATCGTAGCTAATGCCTGTGTTTGTTATTGGTTGAATTTAATTAAGTCGTTTGCTACCTTTCAGTCAGTTTTAGTAATTTTAATCAATATTAATTATTTAGGGTGCTACTTTGCTGCTTGACGACTTCACTATTATGTTATAGACAATTAGAGGCAGGTTGCACCAGGCTGCAACTTTAGCGTTGATCAGTTATTCTAGAAAGTGCAAAACTTTCGTGGGGTAAATAAAAGGCACAGTGTTATGTGTTTAGATACATAATGCATACAATCCATATGTAGACCAAATTTCGTATTATTTTTATAAATTATTATTTTTATAAATTATTATTATTACAAATATTGCTGTAGGTTTACGGTGGTGTGGTCGCAACCACGCACAAAGTAAACATCATGGCTGCCCCAGAATTGCATAAAGTAGTGCTACGAACTAACAGCCTACTTCCACGCAAGTAAGGAAGTAATGGTTCATTAATGGTCTTCCATCTCGACTTTGAACTAAACTCATGATGGGAATCTCCCCTGCATCTACTCGCTTGCTCAAGACGTTTGTGGTTCCACGGGGCTCATACACTGAGGGCGCCTCTGAATAGTTTATACTGCGAGAGGCGCCTTATAAATTACTAGATACGATACGATATCGGACGGGTGGTGGGCCTATTTGAACTTGGATCCCTTCAAAGATTGGATTTATATGCATTCCGCAGTTATTCATGAATATTTGTGTTAGTTTGACAGTTCATTTGTAACCTTTGCAAATATCGTGTCAATTTTCTAATAATAGTTAATTTTTATTGTGTTCATGAGCCATTGCCTATATACTTGAGTGGAAGTAGGATGTGAGAGTTCGTAGCACTCTATTCTATTGAATTCTGGGATGACCATGAAAGTTTACCTTGTGCGCGGTTGCTAAAAAATAGGTTAAATTTTACTTAGTTAAAAGTAAAAGTATTTGTGTTTTGTGATGCTTTGTTACATGTAAAAGTACTGAAACTTTTACTTAATTACAGTAACGCATTACTTTTACTCTGTTGCTGTACAACAATGGATGTAACTGCAGAGACACGTTTACACGTAGGCGCATGGCTAGGTCCCCCAAATCTCGGTGTGCCCCCAAACGAATGAAGATATTTTTTCAATTATAAAATATAACATTAAACCAATGAATTGACTTCACATTCATTGAAATAGCTTCTATGTCTTGTCTTGTCTTCAACCTTCCTTGATCCGAGGGTTAGTCACTTCATGGACAAGTTTTCTCCACCTCCTATCCACTGTCTCCGACAACACTTGATCGAATGGCAGCTCCATCCAAGTTCTGATGTTGATGATCCATCCCATCCTCGGTCTCCCCTTGCTCTTGCTCCTGGTACTGTACCCTGCACTATCTCCTTTTCCAGGCAGTCTCCCTTCTTCCTCATCAGGTGTCCGAAGCAAGAAAGTATTGCTTCTATAAGTAATCATAATTACAGGGTCAATAACACTCACAAAAACGGCTTCAAGTTCAACTTCGTGGGTTTTTGCACATGATTGGCTAAACACCACCAGCGTTTCAGACTCTCAGTCTCATGGGCGGCGATCTGGGCGATCGAGGGGGACAACACCCCCACCTGTAACAGTGGGGGACACAGTATGCAGTTGTCCCCCACATTTTGAAGAAACACCAAAATAGGTCAAAAAAGTTTTTCACCTCTTTTTGACCAGATCAGTTCAAAAGTGTCCGCCCACCTGTCAAGCAAGATCGCCGCCACTGCTCAATCTGAAGCGCCTCCAAAAATTGTGCACCTAGGGCCCCATTTTCTGTAAACGCGCCTCTGTGTAACTGAGGGGGATATTCAAATTTTTGACAAATTTCTTCGTCTTGGGACTAGTGAAACTGTCCAGGTATAGAGAATACTCAGGGCTGTAGTCGAGGGTATACGCGGGTATACAGCGTATACTCACCTCTTGAGACTGTATACTCACCTCACAAAATATTTATATTTATTTATATTAAAATACTGTAGCGTATACTCACAAAATGCTGTAGCGTATACTCACCTATAATTTGTTTAGGAAAACTAACCGGTAGCGTATACTCACCTTTAATTTTACCACTACAGCCCTGAGAATACTGGATTAGTGACAACATCTTGGAGATTTCTGGTTTGCTATAACATGCAACAGGTTTTAGTTAATTCTGGAGTATTTTCTTCTGAAATACAGTGCCAATCGTCTGCCTTCTGACAACCCAGCCGATGACCTCCGTACAAAGTTAGACCTCTGAAATTTTTGTAGAGACTTTTTTTAGACTCTCCAGACATATCAAAGAGGAGTGCCACAGAAGTTCAGCTCAACCAAGCTGAAGGAGGAAGACCTAGCTGTGACAGGTGGTCTTTTTACATCTGTTGGTTTGACCTGAATACTCTCATCTTTTAAAACTGGCCGTAATCATGTCCATAAATGCCACAAAAGTGTAGTTGACAAGCCAGTGACAATGGAGCTCTACACTTAGCGTATGCAAGGCATTGACTGCTCATAGTTTGGTACAATTTGAATAGACACTGACAGCAGAAGCAGTGGATTAAGCACTTTGTGTACCTTACAGGAAATTTATGTAGTCAACGCGAGCATCATATGTCATCAACTACGTCAAAGTCATTGGTTTGATCCCACAAAGTTCCACGGTGCTTCTTGCGCAACTATGAGCAACCAGTCACCAGAATTGTTTGCATGCCATCCTAGCCACCCCCAAATCAACTAAGTGAGAGATGTTTCTTGGCCAATATGACCAGCACTGCCTCTGATGGCAAATCCTTACATCTAGGCTGTAGTCTGTTTTGATTGAAGTGTAAAGCAGCACCAGACTCTGACAAGTTGCAAACAGTGCAAGATGCAAATGTGTGCAGTGCCTTGCTTTGAACACTACCACACTCTGATGGATTACAAGGCAAAGTTTACTGCAGAGTACCAAAAATAATAAGTACCTAAGTCAATTGAACTTTGGCTACTGCTATTTGAGAAGCACTTGATGTATGTCTGTATAAACTTGAACACTTTGATTTGCAGTCATTTATGATAAACTATCATTTTGATATAATCAAAACATGCGTATTTAGCGTATTGTTATACGCATGCGAGACATGGACTCTGCGAAAGCGCGACACAAACAAACTACTGGCATTCGAAATGAGATGCTACAGAAGGATATTACACATCAGGTGGCAACAAAAGATAACAAACAAAGAGGTACGCGTAAGAGTTGGAAACACCAAAAACATCAAGCAACTGATAATGAAAAGAAAGCTCAACTTCTTCGGACATGTGTGCAGAATGGACAACAACAGACTGATCAAGCAAACCATGTTTGGGTTAATTGACGGTACGGGGATCAGAGGGAGGCCAAGCAGAGAATGGTTGGACGATGTTAAAGATTGGTGCGAAATGGACATACACAGGCTGAGCCTGATAGCACAGGAACGTGACGTATGGAGGAAAATGGTGAAGCATGCGATTGACACCAACGGGCGCTGAGCCCATGGACTGTGATGATGATGATGATGATAAACTATAAGAAGTTTGGGTTTTCTTGATGGACCATAATGATGGTGCATATGACTTTAATGCTTGTTTAAACTGCTGCGTCTGAAAAAGCTCATACAAACTAATAAATGCCATACGTCTGTACAGAACTCAGTTTAAATAAATTCTATGTTAAATTTTACTTTAGGTCTATCTTCAATGTTTGACTAGATACAAATGAAAACCCATAGAAAATCTGGCCAAAGTCAGAACAAGGGTTTGAAATATATGGCACTAGCTGGTTTACCCGGCGTTGCCCGGGGTTATAAGTTTCAATCCACACCACCACCACCACCCACCACCACCACTGTCATCATCATCACCATTGTCAAAGTTTCAATCCCTCTAGCGAATCTGTACTGTAGCTGCATCATCACCATTGTCAAAGTTTCAATCCCTCTAGCGAATCCGTACTGTGGCGGCTTAACCCGGCAGCGCCATCTGGCGAGTTAAAATAGGTTGAGTCTAAGGTTTTGTTATCAGCTAAAAATGCATGGCGAGGGTAGGTTTTTTGCCCGGGAGACCATGGTAGCGGTGAAAACGGGGGAATCGAAACCTCACACCGGCTGTGTAATGCCCACCCCGAGAGAGTAGTGAAGGTTTGGAGTGAAAAGCTCGAAAGCTGTGGAAATGCATTCCGGTCTAAGATCTGTGACAGACAGACAGACAGACATACAGAGTTTGTCCTTTATATATATAGATAAGGGTTTTCAAGGGAATGAAATTACTCAAAATCATTGTGCATAACAGCATATCTGATTAAATTGATTCAAGTGAAGTTTAAAAAGTTTGACAGGAATGAAAGCAGACCAGTTTTTCAGAGAGTATTGTAAGTGATATGAGTGCAAAAGGTTGAAAAAAGATGTGAACAGTTATCATCTTACAGCTGGCAGCAGATGAGGATTTCTTCTACAGCAGATGATGATATGTTACAGAGTTGTAATGAATTTTAAATGTAAAAACAGTAAAATAATGGTCAGTTTAGTATGACCCTCATTAGCTATGATTTTCCTAGCAGAAACCATGGGATTTTTTAGATGAAGCACAAGAACAGATGGTCTGGCAATTAGTTAAGCAGCCTTTCTCTTATGTGGCTGATTTTTTCTCATGAAATATTGAGACATCATTTCCCATGATGGAAAGCTCCTGTAATACTCTATTCCACCTAATAAAAAGGCAGGCCTTGTATGTGTCTGTAAATTATATATATCCATGTACATTGTTATGATTTTCATGAATTTCCGGTTGCTGCCACTTTATGAGATGGAAAGCTAAAGTTGTCCCTCTGCCGTGGCTATTGGATGTCAACTCTGCATTGAGCTTTGGCTTGCTGTTCTTGGGTTTCTGTTCTACAAGATCATGTAGAAAGTGGCATTTCTTGAGGTCTGATAATTTTCAATCAGGAGATCAAAACTTCTAAACATTTATGCTTATAACCAAAAGTGAAGGAGACATTGAAGTACAAGTTCAGTCAGGGTTCAAGAGACGTGCAATGAGAGCAATTAACAGAGGGAACTAAAGCATTTATGATAATTGCAGGGGCCAAGGCAGGTGAAAAGCATTTAGCAACTTGGGCAATCTTTCAAACAGGATCTGTGCACTGAGGTTCTGCCTTTTTCTGCCAGACTTCATCGGTCCATCTGGCCACCTCCTACCTGTCTTCTGCTCTACCCTTTGTAAAAAATGTTGCTGCACAGGCTGTTAGATGCCAGTTTGGAGCCCATTCATCATGGCCACCCAGTCGGGCACACTGGCCTAGACAGTAACAGGATCTTTAACTGTGCCAATAAACTGTAGAAGGCAGCATTAGCAACAACAACATCAGTGCACTTACAGAAAAACATGACAACACAGATCACACATGTAAACAACAAACTGCAACAACTACTTTGACATCGTCTCCATCATCAACAAGAAATGATTTAAATCATGACTTTCACAAGATATTCAAACGAATCGACCAGTTTCTCTAAGTTCATTTTCTGAGTCTTGATTTTCTGAGAGGTTGGGATTGTGCTGCAGGTGTTGCCTCAAATTAGATATTTTGAAAAGGTTCTGTCTTACTTTACATTTAAGATTGCCGTAAAATGTGCTATATAAATGGTCATTGCATGTCCATGAACCATGTGGATTATTGTTGATTTAAAGCTTTAGTGAGGTTGCACTTGCTATGCCTATGGTAGAACTAATTTAAAATAGAGTGGAGACCCATTAAATACAGCCCATTTGCACGCAAATCCACTTGTTACATCATGGCTCCTGACGATACCAGTTTAACATGTATGTGAAATAATGTCTCAGCTACTTAACGCATCATACAGGAACTTACTGTGTAGCAGTCTGTATCAGCTGGGCACAGCCACCTGAATGCTGGGCAAAAGTTGCTAGCTGCAGCTGGCTTTAAACCCTACAGAAGGCAGTACCATTCCAGAACAGGTGAACACTACCCAAACCTAGTATAAGCTATTAGATAAATTATGGTATTTGTGTGCCCTTTCTTTTCACTGCCAGGCTACTGACAGTTTAACTGCCATCTCAGCAAAGTGTACCCATATGCTTGGCAGTTCATCCAGACACTTTCACACTTTGAAATACTGTCTGGAAATAGATATAGATATTAATGTAGCCAGACAGATGCCAGGTTATGGCGAAAATAAAGTTTATATAAATTGTCTGGTATAAAATCACATTCACTTTTGCCCATAACCAGACAGCAATAATTGTACAAAATCATCTGGTAGCAGGCTACAGTGTAAGTGCTGTCATATCAGACAGTGTGAGCTTTGAGCTTTCTAGCCACACTAGGTCTTTAAATTATACATGACTGTATTTCAGAATTTTTGGCCCTCAACCCACAGTCTGTCAACACGCAGTCATGGTGACTTTGTGACTTTGTCTCTCAATGACTGAGCATAAACGGGTCTGCACTGTAATCAGTTTATCAGGTAACTTATAAGAAGGCCTCTTAAAGAAATCTTATCAGAAGAGCTCCCAGCGCAACCAAGCATAATAGAAGTCATCAAACTTGAATAAAGAGTGCATGTTGTGTCCCTAACAAAGGAGAAGGTGCAAATGATAGGAAGACTATTTCAGGTAGAAAATGTTGAGCCACTGAGAAGTACAACACTGCAGTGTTCAAGTCTTGCAAAAAGAAAAGATGTTATATCTCATGAACCACTGAACATCAAGTTTAAGTGTTAACATGAAATGTGTTAGCAATGTTTTCTGAAAAAGCCTATGTCACAGAACGATTTCTATGTGCTTATATTTTTTAGGCATGGTTGGTTAAGTGTGATTGTGTGGCATATGTGTCTCATCACATTGTCTTTCTACATTTTGCCAATTTTTTTAATGAATATATGTTACTTCCTAAGCTAATTACAATTTAACATTCATATATGTGAACAAGAAGACATCAACCCCTCAAGTGGCGGAAAAATATGGAAACTCAGGATGAGCAACAGAAGTGCACCAGCAACTGTTGATGAAAAAAATAGTTCATAAAAGTCATCCATACATCCACCAAAAGTCATCCATACAGCAAGACAACAATGACCAGTCAAGAGACTGGGAACACGATCTGACAGAACCAACAACCAACACCCAGTCTGAACACAAACGAAATACAGCACCTTTCAAAAGGTCAACTTCTCCAACCAAATGCACAGACAACATACATATTAAATATAGTACTTAAATACTCAATATACTCAGCCCTATCCCTTCATGCCATATGTTACAAGATGTGCAAAGTTTCAGTTAACAAAATCACAAATCTAATGTATTTTTGTGTATATTCTTTTGTTGTCCTACTTAGGCAGTTGTGGGAAATATTTAAAAGTCACATGAGTGAGAATAAAGTCCTTCTGCATGGAAAGATTCGCTCTGTTCTCAACAGCATCGGCCTTTTTCCAACTCACTCGCAGAGTAAGTACATATTCTTTACAACTAAGTATGAATTCATACTGAGCTGTTGAACCAGAATGTAGTATGCATTGTGACTGATTCTTAAATTGTTATTCTTAGGCTTAATTAAGTGGATTAACTGGTTGTTTGTCCAGCTTCATCTGGTTAATTTCCTTTGCTGCTGTTGTGTATGACTTTTCTGGAGATGGAAAACCGCTGAGGGTAGCCTATTGCTTTCTGAAGTTTCATGGACTTTGTTTCTTGTAGTTCATGAGCTTGTCCATGTTGCATGTGAACAGTCTGGAAGAGTTCCTGTGGACCACATAACGTTTGGAGAATTCTGCTTCTTTGTCATCGAATTGAGGGAACATTATCGACTGAAGTAAGCCTCAAGATTGATTTACAGTTTGTGACTGTAATAATTCCATAAAATACAACATGTATTTTTGTTACATATGCACTGAAGTAAATACAGTTACCTTTGCTGAAAGTATTCGTGTTTCTTTTGTTTTGCAGGCTGTGTTTGAGTAAGTGAAATCTTCAGAATTTTTTCTTTTCTTTTGAATTTGACATATTTTGAGTGAAAAATAGCATGGGGTGTTCCAATTAAATGAAATTGAAATGCAAACAACATAGAAAGTTGAACAGTTTACGGTAGTTGATTTGCATTTATAGGCATTCTTTAGCATCAAAGTTGGTTGTACTTGATTCACCAAAACAGTACTTACTACTATTTGGGCTGATTTGTAGCCAAGAAAGTAGAAGAAATAATATTCTCAAAACAGAGTGAAGCAGTGTGTTGAGAGAGCATTTGGAGAAGAACAAGCTGGGTTCAAGCCAGGAAGAAGCACAATTGATCAATTATTCACAATGAGGCAGTAGGGTGGTCCACATGCATTATGGTAAAATTTGAAAGTGTCCAAAAACTCTCTCCACAAGGCTGCCCTTATTTCACTATGTATACAGAAGAACCATACCAAAAATTGAATCAATCTGAGTAGTTTTAGGGGTCGCTATGATTTCAACAATTTTCTGATATACGCATTTCGGATGAAATTTTGGTCGTATTAATGTTTTGAATTTTGTTTTCAATTGACTAGAACAATAAGAACATGTAAATGTTGCATTGTGAAGGCACTAACAGTCAGGGATGTCATTGGGTGGCGGGGGGCATTCCCCCTTGATTTTTGAAAAAAAGGAAAAGGAATGGAACAAGAAAAAAAGGAGAAGAAAGGGGTAAAAAGGAAAAAAAGATACTCAAATTCAGGGACATCATGTAAAGGGTGTAGGCCTGCACTGTATGGACTAGCTTATGGGCATATATAGTGCTGGATTTACCATGAGGCAACTGGGGCAGTTCCCCCGTAAAAATACTCAAATGACGTCCCTGCCCCCCCCCCCCCCGAAAAAGCTGAATTCACGTCCCTGGTAACAGTGCCTGCAAACTGTTGCAGTGGCATTTGCTCCATCTATGTCTACTCCAAAGACAAATAATTTCTGGAGGAACATAGTTTCTAGTCCAGAGGTTGCTCGTGCCTCAGACAGGGTCAACCTTCCAGATCGTGAAGCTGTGTTTGTGGTTGCATTGATGCAAAGGGGCTAGTATTTTGTTGCCACTTTGTCCAATACAAGTATCCATAGAGGAGCTTGTGTTATCATTGAAGAAGCAGTGGGTCATGAGCTCGTGATGATTGGTTGCCGCCATCATGTCATGGAGGTCATTCTCAATGCTCAATGTCTTCACAGCTCTGTTTGGCGCAACTAGGGGACCCCAGATTGGCCTATTCAAGAAATTCCAAAAGAAATGGCCATACATACAGCAAGGGAGCTACACACCCGCAAAAGATGGGCTCTTTGGTGATGAAATCTCAGCCTACAAGGGGGAGATGATATCATTTTACACAACTGCCTTCAACCAAAAACAGCCCAGGGAGGATTACCTTGACCTTCGATTGTGACTCATCTTCCATGGGGATCTGTGAAGGCCATCAAGTTCCGAGCTGCAGGAGCAATACACCATGCTCATACTTTTCCAAGACCAGCCGATGCTGATGGCCAGAGAGAAAAGTAGACTGACAGAGCTTTCCCTTTTTGTTGCACTTGTGCATGGCCGTTTCTGGCATGAAGCTACAATGCCATCGAATGCTGCACGGAATGATGCCAAGATGCTTACTCTGCTCAAGATGTACCCGAATCGCCTTGTTGCGGATACTGAGGTGGCAGCATTGTCTCGTCATCTTTGGTACGTTTCTGAACACCTCATAGGACTGGCACTGTTCAAATGTCAAGAGGGCCTTAGGAGCCAACCTCCAGCTTGCTAAGACTCCATCGGCTCTGTGGAGGGTGAATGCCACCAAAGTCACTAAGTTCCAGAGACTAGAACTTTGTGACCAAGCAAACCACGCATCTCTTCAAGTTGCTGAGCATCACAGGGAAGGAGGAGGCTGAGATGTACCTTTCAAAGGACCCAGAAGAATGGAAAGATGACGAGTCCTACAAGAAATTGAAAACAAGAGTCCAAATCATGAAGGTGGTTAATGCCAGCACTGAACTTAATGTGGCATTGCGCTCATCCAGAAATGTAATGAAACGATAAAAAAAAATGGAGATCAGAAGCATTTCTTGCTCCAATTTGTCAAGCGCCACCGCTAGCTCTACCCCCACCCCATCCAAAGCAGCCTTGACAGCTGATGATCACTAAAAGAAAAACAGTGTAGGCCTAAATGGTTGCTGTGGATAGTTGATACCCAGACTCTATCCTTCACACTTGACAAACTACATTTAACCAGTTTTTAAATGTTGCATTCGTTCTGCATTCATTCGTGTCAATGTCAATAGTGACTTTTATCTGAAAGACTACTTTCAAAACTAATGCTTCTTACTGTTAACATTTTAGGATACCAGTTAACAGTTTTTCAATTGTTTTCTTATTGTTCACATCCTATTACTGAATGTCAAAAAATAAAATAAAACAAGGATGTAATTATCAAAATTGACTCATGATTTGCTGTTTTTCACTGTTTATCCAAAAAGTGATAATTCATAGCGACCCCTAAATATTCTCAGATTGACTTCAAAATTTGTCACAAAATTCACAATATTACATGTAACAAGGGCAGCCATGTGGAGAAACAAATTTCTAAATTTTACTTTCTTGGACCACCCTATGAGGCAGTTATTTGAAAAAAGCATAGAACACAACCAGAAAGTCTTTGTCAACTTCATAGACTTCTAACAAGCATTTGACAGCATATGGCATGATGGAATGTGGAGAGCGATGCAAAATGCAGGAATACTGGAGCAACTGATCAAACTTGTAAGGGAGATAAATTGAAAAGTGTGTAAAAGTACATAAACAGATCACAGAATACTTTCACATGGTAACATGAGTATGACAAGGATGTATCTTATCCCCATACCTATTTATCCTAGTATTGGACGCAGTAGTGTCACTCAGCCTTAAAAACACTGAAGCAGGACTCAAATTAAATGGAAGACTGGTGAATAATCTCCGATTTGCTGATGACTTTGGCCTCCTCACTAGAAGCGGACCAGAGCTACAGGATATTACAACACAGACTAATGAAACCAGCAGAAGATTCGGCATAATGATCAACGCAGAGAAAACCAAAACAATAGTGATTGAAAAGACCAAAGAGACACCAATAACTGTCACAATCCAAGGAGAAGCTATCTAGGAGGGCTAATAAATGCAGATGACAGCAACGAAAAAGACATACAAAGGAGAATCGGATGCACTTCACAACCATTTAGATTAATAAACAGATGTGGAGAAGCAGAGAATTAACAATGGAAACCAAGACTAAAATATACGAGATGAGGATATAACCAATTTTCTTATACAGGTTGGATTGTTGGACATTGTGTAAGCAAGATGAGAAAAGAATTCTTACAGCAGAAATCAGTAGGCTGCAGAAGATCGCAGGGATTTCAAGAATACAGAGGATAAAAAACAATGACATAAAAACAAGTTCATTAGGTATCCAAACAACTACGTTAGACAAATTCATTCAATGAAGACTCCGATGGTTTGGACATGTAGAGAGAATCCCAGTTGACCAAATCTGACACAATGCACTACATGCAAGATTCAAAAAGAAACAAAGGCATACCAAGACTATGCTGGATATATCTATATAAATAAAGACAAGACTCTGTCTGTCACAGCGATGTTTGACCGCGATGCATTTCTACAGCTTTCGACCTTTTCACTTCAAACCTTCACTACTGTCTTGTAGTGAGGCTTCGTGTCCCCCGTTTTCACCGCTTCCATGGTGTTCCGGGCCAAAACCTCTCCCAAACCCCCACTTTTTACAAATTCGAGTCAACCTATTTTCATTCGCCAGATGGTGCCTCCCGAGAAGATTCTGTGTGTTTGACCGCCAATTCTCTGTCACTGGCACGCATTTCTAAAGATTCGCCAGATGGCGCAGCCGTAGGGATTTCACTTCACATTAACTTTTGTTGCTTATTCACTACAGGGATTGAAACTTATAACCCCGGGCAACGCCGGGTGAACCAGCTAGTATAATATAAATGAGGACTTAACATCATTTAGACTTACACTAAGGGGAACAATAGACTTGACAACTGACTGAGGAAACTGGAGATAATTTATTTGTACCCATCGCCGACAAATGGCTGGCATCAGCAACTTCTGATGACGATGAATATTTTGTGAAATGCTAGGTTTGGCTGCACATTGTTTGAATACCGGTATGTATGATTTCAAGAAATGTGAATTGATCATACATGTCTTTTTAAAACTGTTTATTAATTAGCTGTAAGTGACTGTTGGCTATTTATAACTGGGCACTTCTTGTTCTTTAGCATCCCTGGAAGTCTTCCACGTTCTCAATTGAAGCAGAAGGCTGTATTGGCACTGGAAGAGAGACGTTTACAGAGACGCTTCAGTGGTGAGTAGGTGGAGGCTACAACAAAACGGGCTCAGTAGTGTCGTGTATGTTACCTTTGGTTATCCATGTCCTTGAGATTCAGCCTGACAGTCTTTTGCCATCTGCTTCAAGTTGTATCTGGGCTCTGTCTTGCTGTTATACTCTTCATAGCCAATTTCTTTATGTTGTCATTGCCGACATTTTTAAAAATTATGACTGAAATAAATACAGCTGTAAAAGTATTATCAACTGTTATAACTTGGTCAGGAGGTGTTTTTGAGGTATGTATTTATTCAGAATGCAGGAAAAGTTCTTTCTTGCATGGATTAAAACTGCAGTTTTTGGCTGATGGAATCACACTCCTCATATACATGTAAATGATCTCCTATGGTTGAAATGTCAAGATTTGAATGAGTTGTTTAACAGCACATAGAAATCGCTTCAGGCTCAGAATGCAAATGAACTCTGCAATCACTTACATAAGACAAGATACAGTAATGCATTTATGGCATGTTTCATCCACCTTCAGTTACCAGAAACACAGGTGAAAGGATTTTATCTGAAGATCTTCTTATGTGTTTATATTAATTGAAAGTTGAAATACTGTGATTAACTTAAAAGGACTAATAATATTTTACCAGTTGTTTTTTATTCAAATTGCCAGTGCTCTGTTGTGGTCTAGGCCAGAAGAGTAGTGCTGTTTATGGCTTTTTTGCAACTCGCCATGAAGCATTGAATGACAGCGAACTGGGTAGATGATAAGGATACACTGACAATTTGGATCACTGAGCTACGTGTTGTTAGGTGTTTCTTAATGTGGACCTGTATTTTGTTGCTTGTAGGTCATGCAGCTGGATTTCAGGGTAAACATATTTTACTTGTTATTTAAATACTTACTATATCAGATGACTGAAGCTATTTGTTGTTTTGTTGCTGGTAGTTGTTTTAGTTTTGTGATGCAATGCTCTTTATAATTACACCATGCAATAATGTTTAATGGTTCTGTTATTTTCTTCTCAGTATTTCTTGGTGGATCTTGTAATCCAACTACATGGAGACATGACATTGCTATACCATTTCTTAAAAAGCATGGCATCACATTCTACAACCCGGTAAGGCTATATTCTTCAAAGTTATAACTGTATAGAATGTTTTGCTTTCTCTCCAATGGCATGGATATTTGAGCGACCTCATGCTGTGACTGGAAGGGATGTTTGAACTTATGCTTTATTAATGTTAATACTGCTTGATGTTGGTTTTCTATTGTAGCAAGTGAGCAACTGGAGACCCGAATTGATGGAGATGGAAGATCAAGCAAAACAGGTAATTCAGAATGCTTTTTCTTTGCCATCGTGATCATCGTCATTTTGACTGTAGTATTTTGCTGATTAGTCAAGAGGTTGTGTGTAAGTTTCCATTTGTATTTGAAAATTCTATGATGTCACACTGAGGAGTTATCGCTATGGGTTACACAATTTGCCTAGCTGACATGTAGTGATCACATGCACTGACTTGGTCTGTAAGCCACACATTGTGCATGTGGGGGTGGTTTGAGGTTGGCTGATGCGCTGTGTATCATGTATCGCTCGCGTTGTGATGTGTCATAGATCGGTTTAGATCAGTTTCATTTGGTCTCTTGGCACTGCTGTATAGCAGTCTGATGAGATCTGCTGTTTTGGCTGAAGAGAGCCTATAAAAGGCATTCCTCTATGCATTGTGGAGAAATCGGACTGAGTCAGGTTCATTTGCCAAGAAATCTTGAACAATCCTAAATAAATTATCTGTGATATTACATGAAATTTTTGATGATATTTGCAGACAGCAGAGTTGTTGTTCTTCGTTGTTGACAATCAGACGCGATCCACTGCATCCATGGTTGAAGCAGCCTACATTGGAGGTATAACGTTTCTTGCTTCTTTACCAGTCATCAGTCTGCAGTGGCCACTGGTCATAATCTGGCTTTCAGCTCTATTCCAGTTTAAAGTAAACAGTCTGAAACTTTGTCTTCTATTACTGTGATGTAAGGGTAATTACACTTAAGGAGGTTTAACTACTTGAAGTTCAGTTACTATATGGTAATTGTACTAATATGAGCAAAATTTGTCTTACTATTCTATGCAGTGCCATTAATATGAGGCACAAGGCGTCAGTTGATGGTCACTTTGAAGTAACAGCACAGTCTTCAGTCAGTGTCTGTTGGACGTTTCCAAATCGAAATTCAGTAGGTGGGGAGACAAGAAGGCTGGCTTTCCTCAGGCAAACTAGCTGAAACAAATGAGTTTTAAGTTTGAACCTGAATGACAACAAAGAAGAAAATGACCAGTTATGATGAAGAGAATGAAGTGCATCAACAGCTTCTCCAACGTTTGTTTAACTCAATTAATAATGAATATATTTAACAAAATAAATCTGTGGTAATAAAGACTATCAAATTGGCAGGTAGCTGTGGTGGCATTACACAAGCCGCCATCTTCCAAACATAAGTTCTTAGTGATTGTTCTTTTTTGTCTTCAGGATTATGATGCTTTTGACGTTATGTTAGCTTTTATAGTTTGTGTTTATGCAAATTGTGCAAATGAGGCATAGGCCTTTGGAAAAGGAAGTAGACTTACGTTTTTTAAATACCACTATATAAATCTCAACACAAAAAGCAAGTCTGTTCCATTTTAGCAGTACAGATGAACGAATCTCTAATGACTTCTAACCTGTTGGGAATTGGCCTGCGAATATTAATGGGGAAATCCATTCTTAGGTGAAATGGCAGATGGGACCAAACTGAAACTGTTTTGAATGTAAGGACTGACTTACCAATGGATGAACATGACAATGATGTAAATGCCCATCATAACAGTTACATGAAAGTCAGCACAATAGACTAACGAGCTTGAAAATGTTTGAAACACATGATCGGGTGCACCATTAGGTAACTGGCAATGTATCTTGTGAGGGCTGCTTCTAGTGTTATTTCTACAATATAGCATGAGTTACCATATGGCCAATATATTAGGTGATACAGTTTATGAACCATCAGACGTCTGAACATGACAATGATGTCTTAGATATCTATGAGGGTGATGCAATCTAAACGGAGAAGACAATTAATTTATTCTTTGATGGTGATTGTTGTATTTTACGTGGTTCCACGTGGTCCTGTGCTGGGCCAGTGTTTATACTTACACCATCTACCACTTCACTCTGCTCTTTACTCACTGAAAGCTCTCTAGACTACCATTTGTGTGGTGGCATTTACTTAGCTATTTCTTCATTTGATAGCTCCTTGTCTAATTCAGCTCTCTAATTACTTGATTCTGTGTTTGGAAATGTGCAGTCTTGGATGGCCAGTAACAAGTTACTCTTAAATCCTTCTAAGACTGATTTCCTATATACCTACATGCATGCATGTATACATAGTGGAAACTCATTTAAAATGCTGTTTTATGGGAGCCACATCAAGAGCTACCAGTGATATTTTCGTGAATAAGAAGTAGAATAAGAATAATAATTATTTGATTTTCGTGCAGAAGAAGTAGAAGTAGAATAAAAATTATTTTAAGAACGAGAATAGAATAAGAAGTGAAATTAAGACCCTCAGAAGTGAATAAGAATAAGAAGGAAAATTATTTTTAGAATGAAAATTAAGAAACTTTTGTTTATTTGCCATAAATTACTGCGCTATAAAATATGTTTAAAATGCACATTGAATCTAAGCGCGCTACGTGAATTTCGTAGCCACTCTCGTTAACTCTAGTTTTTGGTGCGAGATTTCAAAAATTCTGTGTTTTGTCGTTGTTCACAAGCTGAGAGAAAAGTTTCGTTCCTTTATACAATGAGTTTCTCAAAACTCTTCGCTGGCCGCAAAAGGGAATATGCGGTGTGGGATTTCTTTAGTTACCATCCAGACACTGGAAAAAAACGGCAAATGCCGATCGATGTTTAATGGTAATGGAACTTGATAAATATTTGCAGGACATTGAGCAGCAGGGAGCAGTCCATAATTCACGTGAATTCTGGCACTGTAGAAACGCAATTTACCCCAACATGAGTGACGATCCCGGGATCGAGGGAACAAGATCCCACCTTTAAGAGTGTGGGGCACACCATACAGTTGTCTCCCCAAATTTTGAAGGAACGCCAAAAAAGGTGAACAAATTTTTCTTGCGTAAGCGCGAAAAATTTGTTCACCTCTTTTTTGACCAGATCAGTTTGAAAGTGACCTTGTCTCCCAACTGTCACACAAGATCACCGCCAGTGTACCCCAAAATCTCCTCATTTGGTGAAGTTCCAGTTTCAGCACTGGCATCACAGGCCTAGGTAGAGCGAATTTTTTCAGTAGCTGGGATTTTGTCAACAGGTTGTAGAAATAGAATGAGGCAATCTTTAGACTTGCGAGTTTTTCTAAATATGAACTTTAAAATTTTTGATTGGTGACCCGTCGTGGACTGATCCAATAAGCTGCATGTCTGTAAAATAGTTTTTGGATTACAACAAGAGCTTAGTACATTGTGGAACAAAACCACACAATTAGCCTACATGGAGAAGTAAAATTAGGGGCCTATGTGGAAACCAGAACTAAACATATTATAAGTTAAAATTATTTGAGAAGTACATGTATACGAAAAATAAAATTGCCTTAACTGAAGTGAATAAGAACTAGAAGTAAAATTATTTGAGAAGTAGAAGTAGAAGGAGAAGTAAAATTGCTGCAACAGAAGTGAATAAGAACTAGAAGTATAATTATTTGAGAACTAGAAGTAGGAGAAGTAAAATTGCATCAACAGAAGTGAATAAGAACTAGAAGTAAAATTAATCAAAGAAGTAAAATATCACTGAGAGCTACCTTTTTACGACGTTGTGTTATAACTAGTATTTTCTGTAGCTGAACTGATTTTCGGGTCCAAGTCCCCGACTGCTTTGTGTCAGAATGCGTGTTATACTGAAGTGTGTTATAGTGAGTCCCCACTGATACGACGCATCGCTCATGGAGATTTGGAGATTACAAATACGACTACTGTGTAATTGTGCTTTTGTAAACATATAATAATTGTAGGGTCATAGCAGGGTGTATAAGGTATAAGGTATGTTTTATTCAAATGAAACTCAGACATTATATGTAATTTGGATGGGTTTTGCAAGTGCCTGAAGTCTATTATTTACAGTGATTTCAGTGGTTTGTGTCAGAAATAAACTGATGAGTTTATTCTTGAAGTGGCACTTATAAGTGTCAGATTACAATTACTAGTATATGAGGTAGTGCAGACAACTCTAAGCAAGCAACGAGCACAGTTGGCTTTGTTCAGCTAATGTTGTTAGCATGTTTTGTGTAGGGTGTGGAAGACAGCTCATTCTTGTGATCAAGAGATTTCAAATGCCCATCTCCATCTATGATGAAATACTCCTAGAAAGGTAAGTGTCTGAATGTCCATAATCGGTGCTTAACCTGCAATATATCATTTAAAATTATTATTAATTAACATAAGCATTTGGGTTCCTTAGAAGTAGAAAGCCCAACATAAATTCATGGTATATCAGTTGCCTGTGGGTTTGTGATTACTATGCAGTAATTGTTAGCACTGAGTTCTTAAGTTGTCCATTCTTTCTTCCTCAGCATCATTAGAACTACATTTGTATCTACGCGTATTGACTATTGCAATTCTCTTTTAATTGGGCTTCCTGATGTTCGGCTGTCTCCTGTGCAATCCGTCTTAAATGCTGCAGCTAGACTTATTGCTCGCTTACCACGATACTCACACATCACCTCCTATATGCAAAATGAACTTCACTGGCTCCCTGTCCCATTTTGAATCAGATTCAAGGTCCTTCTTCTAGTCACTAGATCTCAGTTAGGTTTAGCGCCTATATACCTTTCTGAACTGATGGGCAAACCGATCTCTTCATGCTCCTCTTGCCCCTTCGTTCTACTGACCGATTGGACTTGTTCGTACCTCTGTCGCGAACCTCGTTAACTCAACATCGGGCCTTTGCTTCGGCTGGCCCTTCACTTTGGAATGAACTCCTATCTGAGATCCGGAGCAGGATCCTCGGGGCGTTTTCACCAGCTTCACTTAAATGCTTAAAGACCTTTCTTTTTGCACGAGCCTATCACGTTGAGAGCGCTTCTGAATAGCTCTGCTGCGAGGAGCACTTTACAAATGTTTATATTACATTACATTACATTACGAGTGACCGTCATTGCTTTTGATGTTTGTCACTGCAGTAGTGTTTAGTCCAACAGAGTGCTGCAGCTTAAGTAGGAAGTCAGTGACAAAACAGTCAATTTCAGTACTGATCAATCCAGCACATCAGTTGAGAACTTATAACAACGCAGGAATTGGAATTGAATCCCTCGTATGCACAGGTGGTGGGGCCGATAGCAGATGTGTTCCAAACAAACTGTGAACCGGGCTTTACTGGCTACAACATCATCCCCAACCCTCAGTCTTTACTGAAAAAGTCCAAAAAGTTGCTACTATGTATTGCTATCATTGGCTGTAGAAAATCCTTTAAACTCAAGCTCTAATAACAATTACCAAACATTGGAAACAAAATGACTGGTTTGCTTGCCATGACTTTTAAGCATGCATGTGTAAATCATAAACTTCTTTACCTTCTAGTTCAGAATATTTTCCCATTTGTTTAACTTTGATGTATGCAACCAATGTGGTGGATGTAGATTATTGGTTAAACTGACCTCCAGCTGCTTAAGTTAGAGCACCCGTAATGTCACTTTTGTATTTTTCTGAGGTACTTAAAAGGAGCTATATAGTTAATGTCGGGATACATACATACATACATACATACATACATAGTACATACATACTTATTTGCCCATGGTGAGCTATTTAAATGATGTCTCACAGATGTGGCATTCTTAGGGTGATAAGCTTCAGCTGAATCTGGCTGACTAAAGCTATGCCTATGAACTTCTGTAGTACTTTTATTATTTTTGTGCATTTATTAAGCACGACTATCTAATGACCAAGCATCAGTCGATGGCACTTGTGAGTGAAGACTAGTTTGCATAATTGAGATCTCGACACAGTGACTGTCTCAAAGGATTGCAAACCCATACTATCCCTGTTACAGGGTGAGAACTCATACCAAATGGCTACTGCGTCCCATAACCACAAACAAATGTTCTAAACTTGTTAATCTGGAAATTTCTAGAGCATTGTTACTGTAATGCACAAAAGATCAACTGATGTTTGCTTCTAAGCAACGACTCACTTTGTGAAATCACAATCTGTGAAAGAGAACCAGTTGCACTCCAAGAGGTCATGGAGTAGAAGTACACGTCTGTAAATAGTTCAATTTCTGTGCTTAAGTTCTGGTGATTGATTGTTGTGACAGAAATTCTTTTCATTATTTCAGTGAAATAGAAGACCTGGAGAGGAGTCACGTTTACCTCACAGATTTGATAGAGAGAATGTCAATTCCTGTCTTCAGCGACATAGAAACAGCATTGAATTGTACAAGAAAAGCTGTTCAACAGGTGAAACACTCAAGCTGAACTTAAATAAACTGTATGATCTGCTTGGTACTGTTGACATTTTATCTGCACAATAATTGGCTTCCCATGTAGATATGCAACACTTCATCTCTTTAAATGATTCCAAGTATCGTATACTTTAATATAACTTTTTTCAGATCTGTTGTTTTACTGTTTTCTTAGAATATCAAGGTTTCAGAACTGTCTGTTGAAGATGGTGCACTTCCTGTTAGATTCCCACATGCCAGAGTTGCCAGTGAACTGTAGTAAGTGGTTTGTCTAACATTATTTCTGAATAGTTTGGTTGGCATTTTACAGCTGAATATCTGATGTGGTGTGCAGACTCTGTGCATTTGTTTAACCCGTTGCATGCCACAGTAGTAAACTTGTGACATTGCAGAGCATTTCGCACAGGCATAAGCACAAGATAGTGACATTGTTTATTCATGCACACATGGGATAGTTGTGCAAATATTGGACCTGAAATCAGCATTTAACGATCGTGTTTTACAACCACAATGGTGAACACAGACGAAGTTTGGTGTGTGATTTTATTAATCCATTCGGATGTAGAGTTAAGTTTGAAGTATTTGAAGCATTTATGAGCAGCAGGACCAACAGTAGCATTCATACTAATGATTTTTATAGAACTTTTCAAGAGATCATGAGAGCGATACTAATAACGATTTTGGGCGACACTTGTCAGTAAGACTGGGTTTTTCGCCTCCTCCAAGAAAGGCTGGACAAAATGTTTTGCTAAAAGGGTCTGCCTGCTTGCAGATGCGATAATTTCATCAGGATGTAATATATTTTCATAGTTTTACAACTAGAATGGCTCAGATCATTGCTGAACCCAATCATTGCACTCCAGCAATTAGCACTCGAAGCGCTAAGCTAACAATGCCTGGATATAAATAAAGCGCTAAAACTTAGATTTTTGACTTCTTCTGCCCTGGGGATTGTAAAAATTCCACTTCAGTGGTTACTGGATGACAATTTTATCTGGAGATGCCTAGCATGAGGTCTTAAATCCAGCCACACAAAGTCATGGAGATAATTCTGAAGTATTTTTTACCAAAATGGCAACTTCTTTGCCCTGTGCCTCCCAAAGATAACCATTTGTGAAGTTCGACCACTCCTACCTACTAGACTGGACTTTTATAAGGGAATGTATCAAATAACAAATAATGTTATATGTGGTTAAGAGATGATGGTCTAGGTTTGACTGGTGGACAGCTGTTGGCATGTCAACCTATCAGTGTACTTAAGGTTGACATCCTGGTGTATTTTGTGAAAATTTTTATTAGATAATGTAATCTGTTTGTTGGATTGCTGTGGTCATGCTTTGCATCAGTGTAATGATTTTATGGTATTCATTTTTGTCTAGGACATGAAGCTAATGGAGGCAAATTATGATGATGGGTGATTACTTTGCTATAGTGTATTTCTGTTCTGTTTCATTTTGCAGTAAAGCAAAAGATGTTTTTAACACTATAGACACGGCTAGGATTGGAAAGCTTTCATCTCAGGATGTAAGTGCTGTGCATTGTATAGTTTATTGCATACTGGAATTTTTTCTTGCTAACTGATAGTGGACAGGTTATGTAGATGTCACAGACCATTGGTAATGATTGACAACTACACTTATCACTAATGCTAAAATTCCATGTGCCTTTCAACATTAACAGTTAGACCTATGCTACAATCTGATTTTATTATGTAACTGTAACTGTTTATTTGCATGCTGCAAATTCCAGATTACTTGCCTGATGTTTTACTTAGATGTGTTAAAATTATTGAGAACCAATGCATACTTTATGTTGAGGACTCACTGATTGCAGTGACTACCCTAGATTCGAACAATTGATCCGTACTGTTGATTCTAAACTTTTCACGACCGTCCTTACATGTCCTACACATGTGCTTCATGTGCTATTACCTCCTGTTAAGCATACGGGTTATACTTTGCGACCCCGTGTTCATAATCGGGTTCTCCCGACTGCTGACAGTCTAGCTCGTAAATCTTTCATAATTAGGATGATTTTCACCGGAATATAGGCCTTAGTACTTGAATCTGGACGTGATATACATGTGTAAACCAAAATGCGGTTAGCAGTTGGATTAATAAAGGATATACTTACTTACTTACTTACTTACTTACTTAGTGTCTCTAACTCTTTTGGTAAGTTACGAGCAAGAGCTTGTGATAAAGTTGTCATTGGCTGTTGAATCTATGAAGGTGATGTTTTGCTGTTCTAGATTCAGTTGGCCTTCAAGTCTGTAACCAATGAAGATTTACCAGTGTATGTTGAGTCGGATCAGATGTTTACATTTGAGGATTTCTGCTGCTTCCTAAGCGAACATCGCTACCGAGTTAGTCTTTTCTTTCACTACATTTGAGCTTACGTTTCGGTTGATTGTAATCATATTCGTAAAATTGTATAGCATCTTATCAATAGAAACCAAGGCATTCTGTACACTAACTGTTCAGATGTTAACTTCATTTAGAACCTCACCATGCTTACCTCCTGGATGGAAGGAAGATGCAACATCTGGATATTTCGATTTCATAACAAAAGCCTGTCATGCGACAGGCTTTCGTTAACAGCCAGTCAATTATTTGTTGAACCTCCTTCTGACCTGTAGTCAACACTACTTCAGACTCTTGTTACCTTCCCTCACCAAATCCAAGATTGCCCTGTTGCATACAGCATACATAGATCTGAAGATTGACACTGCTAAAGTGATGATGTCCTGCCTTTTTCAGCCAGACCAGTTTGAATTGACGAGCATGCTATAGATGCATGCGAGCTAATACCATCCAAAAACACTCAAAGTCCTTACTGGAAATGAGATGTAATTCCAAATGTGGGCTTGGTTGCAGCAGAAGTCTGAAACTGATTTGCATAAATGAACATGATGGGCAAAAATACATCCAATATGGCTTGCAGTCATACCCAGGAGTCTCTTATATCACAGATGTTAATGGCTAAGTAAAAGGTTCAAGCACAAGAACTGTTTATGGCAGAAATCTTATTCCAAACAACTTCTCTTTCTTTGCTGCATGGCTTGGCCTCATAATAAACCACAACAATTTCCTGATTATACAGGGTTTATCATATGATGCAGTGCAATAGCAGAGTCTACAATTATCTGTAGGAGACTGGAGCGTTACAACTCAGTGTCATAAATCTGAGATGGTCATGTTGCAGATTGCAAGATGCTTACATATGCTTTTCATCTTTGTGTCTTAAGTTCAATATCCTGGCCAGTCATGTGGTCTTGCCAAGCCATGTAATCCAGAAGGAAAGGAAAAAAATTGTCTGGATTTGGATTGCTTCAGCCAAGTTATCATTCGAGCCCATGACCACTTCTCCGAAGACTAATGTTGATAGAAGCATGCAATACATAATTACCTTAATTGCCTATTTCTTCTGCAGGACTGTCTTGTCAGGAACACCTCTGAGTCTAAAATAAGTAAAACCAAAAAAGTGCAGTAAAACAAGCAATTGTCTGGACATGACATTGACTAATTTTCAAAAGTGGTTCTTTTTTTATAAAGGAGCAAGCGGAATTTTCAGACCTATGGGCTTTTGTAAAACCAAAACTAGTTTCCTAGCATGAGAGAATGAGACGCAATAGTAGTAGATGGTAAAGTTGCACTTGATTCAGTTTCTTATGTCTAGAATTGATCATTACATTTCTTGACAGTTTAGGAAACTGTTGGTGTTGAGAAGGGAGAGGGCAGAGAGTAGGTCAAAGACATTGCGTTTAAGTAGCCCTGTCATCATAGAGTTTAGGTGCCAATGCTTGCTTGGTGAAAGCAGTGCTATGTTTTCTAGTATTTATGTGTAAACTGGAGAAATACTATAACCATTCTACACTCTTATTAAGCATGTACAAGTCTTATATATTATTTACTTCTTATGTTTCCATATTTAGAGAAAAGGCATGCTGAAACGGTTTTGGTCAGGTTTTGTACGGTTGCCAAACAAGATTTTAAGTGAGTTTACCTTTTTCATTTGCAAGCATTAAACTTGTGACTTAATCTCTCATTAATAGGGTTATATAAGTATAGAGGTAACCAACATGCATACATGTATATATGTGCATATGTTTATATTTGCATGTGTATGTATATTTGACGTATGAAAGAAGAAATATAATTTTATTCATGAATGCTTAATTGTGAGTTTTAAATAATCTGTCAATTTTTAATTGTATCCTTGTCATTTATGGATTTGTTAGTTCAGGACCAGTAAACTAGCATTAGGATTATGTTTAATTGATTTGCTTACTTTTCAAAAACCTGAGAATTGCCTAGCCTTTATAAAGCATCATTTGAAGAATAGGAATGAACTGTTCTGCCTAAGCCTTATTTTAATTTCCCTAATCCTGCAGAATGAATAAGAGGGAAAGGACCATTGATATTTTAACGACACGCTGCATTGGTTTCCGAGTTGCCTTTAGTACACTCTTGTCTTTCACTCTTGTCTTTAAAGTGTTAAGTGAACAACTAGAGACATTTACATTTGACAGACTGGTACCATGGTCAGCTGGAAAGGCGAAGGTCTGAAAGGGAACCACGAAGAAGGGATGTGTTCCTTGGTGGAAGCTGTGGTAACTCCAGATGGAGAGATGAAATTGCCATTCCGATTCTTATGTAAGTTTATGACTTGTTTTAGTTTTATTCTTTTAATTAGAGTCTCAAATTTATATAGTGCCACTCCAAGAGAAACTCATCAGAGGTGCTTCCGACTTGAAAACATGAAACCACGGTAATATAGAATGATCATCAATGCTTGCACAAAAGAGACAAAAAAGGTGAATTGTTCATGTCTCAGGTTGCTAAGGGAGACAAGTTGCTATTCCAAAAAGACAAGCAATGCAAGTTCAGCCGTGCGGAACAACCATGTGCACGTGCACACATGTAGGCCGATATGCTACAGTTTAGTGTTAGAATGACAATTTGTAAAATTTGCAAACTTATTCGCAGTAGCTTGTCCCAACATCTGGAATATTGTACCCCTTCATGTTCTCCGTTCTGTTTCTGAGCATATCATTCACTTGAAGCTGAAAACTTAATGCTTTCAATCAGCCTATGCTATTTCCTGTATCTGGCCTCCAAAAACACCTCATAACTATTGCTCAGCATTAATAGATTCATTTGTATTGTATTGTATACTTATTTCATTCATTTTCTTTGTTATTCGTACTCATACCAAATCAGGAGATGAGTTGTTGAGCACTGGGTCTTTTTCACGTTCTTGTAACTTAGTTTGATTGTGTTACCAGGAAGCATGGAATTTCATACTATAATCCTCAGCTGGAGTCCTGGAACACTTACTGCATACCACTTGAGGCTGCCATCAAAGATGGCTGCCAGCTGCTGCTCTTTGTTATTACTGAGGACACACGAGCCATGACAAGCATGATTGAGGTATACTGAGATAGGGTACTCTGTGACAGATATACTGTTATTTATAGCTGTTATTTTCATCTTCATAAACTTCACCACTGCCGCCATTTTCAGATGGTGCCAGTCCAAAAGCCGGGATAAAGGAGGAGAGTGATGCTAATCAACTTCGTTATGACAGTGTCATTAAACAGTAACTGCCACCATCATTTGCATGTGGCTTCTGGTGTGTTATTGACCATTTGGCCACCAGTATTGGCTATTACTATGTATTATGTGGACTTATACAAGTAAGTAAGTAAGTAAGTAAGTATATTCTCTATTAAAAAGCGCTAGCAAACGCACAGCACTGTACAAAAAGATATTACAGCATATAACTTCGTATTACATGTAACAAACAATGTAACCAAATAAAAGAAAAGTTATTATGAATGGATACGTGCCACTACAGTTGGTAGGATGCTTTATTGCTCACCCATGTGGTGGGGTTCTGCATTATCAGCATTATCTACTTCTCAAAACTCTGTGGTTTGACAGCATGTGTTTACCTTATAAACAATAAACAAATATCATCAAAAGATACAAAAAAGACTATTTGTGTAGCATCCTGGCAAGGAAGCATTTCCAAGACAAGTTATCATGCTTAGGTAGCTCTTGGTTATGAGACCGTGGGCACAAAGAGTAGCCAGTGTGCATAATAGGTGGCAGCATTGGATGTAATACATGGCATGGATTGTACAAAATATTAGCAAAGAGACTAACGTCAGCATTGTTACAGAGTGCCTCAAATGAGAAGGTAAGTGGCCCTGATGCACCAGCCTCCGGAATATACCCTCCAGGGCCTCCCGCTCCTGCCCACTCGCAGAACCCCACCACTTGGGTGAGCAATAAAGCATCCTACCAACTGTAGTGGCACGTACCACATCAAACAAACTGTCCCCCAAAAGCCCATGCGCTCCCAAAACCCGAAGAGCATAGAAGGATTGCCTTGCTTTAATGGTCTCTGGTCAGGTGTTTGATATGACTCGAGAACCCAAATTTTTCATTAAGATTGACACCCAGAATATTAAGAGTGTGCACTCTGACAATACCATTTAAAATGGGAGGCGGAGGCACACCGATGGCTCCCCGATGGTGTGTGAATATTATTTCATTGTGATTTTAAGCTATAGGAAAAGACTGTAGCCAAAGAATACACCTAGTACCCTGTGACAAATCCTTGTAATATAGCCTTTAATTTCAAGTTTAGGGAGCACTTGAATAATTTTCTGGATTAAGAGACTGAGAAGCCTGTTTACTGGAAGATGTGTAGAGTACAAAAGACATTAGGAACAAAAGTTTAACTTCTGCACCAATGTTATGGCATAAGCTATTACTGACTGCTGTAACAAAAATTGTGTTTTTTTTGTAAAACTATAAATATCTCAGAAATGTAATCTGAGTAGTAATGAGCACTTATTTGTTAAAATACTTGGCAGTGGACAAATCTTAGAGTATTTAAATTATCAGAACAATTACGGTAAATAAAACCAACTATAGTTTGAATTTTATTTGATTTAGTTGAGCAAATGTGATGTTGTGCATAATTTCTTGCTCAATTTTGTCCTGCTGTGTTGTGCATGATTCAATTACCCTTGTTTTCTTTGCTATCAGTGTGGATATGATGTTCTATTGTTCTATCTTTCAGGCAGGGTTTTTCATTGGTCAGGGATGCAACATAGTTCTGTGCATACAAGATATGAAGTATGGCATTAATATAGAACATGAGGATGTAAGTATACAGGCATAGACCTCAACTATTGAATAATTGTTAATATGAGTTGGTCTCATCATTTATAGATTATATTTATAGTTGAAGTAATCACAGTGGTGATAATGACAGAGAACAACAGTTATGGTAGTGGACATAGAAGCCATACTGTATATATGTGTGCATAGGATGACCTGGGTTTGTCCTAGCCTGAACTTCCATGTTGAGTCTCTTGTGAAAAGGCACTATATAATTGAATCATGAATCGTGTGATTACAATTCCAATCAGTGAACACTGACTTTGTAAAATTGCTTATCAATATATTGCCCTATGTGCTCAGAGTCCAATACATCATCAGTTTGATATATCTACTCAGAATGTGGAGTACCAGCAATGTAACCCCATTGATATATCTTAGTGCTCAAAATGTGATGTGATCAAAGATAAATGCTGCAGTAGTCTTTCAAGAAAACTTTAACTCTTTCGCAGCTACATTGTTTTGATGAATTTCGCCATAATTAGTTCATACGAATGCAGACATGTAAAATCTGTAGAAATATAGACATGTCCTATATCATTTTTTGTATTTTATTCCTGAACGATATTCTGTCTTTAAAAAGTTGACCAATTAATTATTATTATTGAGGAACATTTATATAGCGCCCCTTCAAGGCTGTCTACTCAGAAGCGCTCCCAGTCCAGCCACGGCTAAAGAGTAGTCTTTAAATTAGTATAAGAGGTAGTAGATGGATCCATAGGGACCAAACGGAGTGCCGTTGGGAGCCCGTTCCTGGTCATAGGGCCAGCAACAGAGAAGGAGCAGTGCTGCATGATTGCAGTACGCGAGCGAGGAACCATGAGTACAGCTTGGTCGGCTGATCGAAGGTTAGATCGCTGCTGGACAACAGACGTAGGGCAACAAAACTGCTGCAAGTATAGGGGCGCGAGTCCCTCCAAGCAGCGCCTAACAAGTGCAGAAACCCTATATATGATCCGTAGTGGGAATGGAAGCCAGTGCAGGACATCCCTCATGAAGTCAGAAACCCGGCCAAATCTAGGAATGCGGCCAATGAGGCGCGCAGCTACGCGGAGGACCCGACCTAGGCACCCAACCTGAACAGCTGGGAGGCCAGCGTAAAGGGCACTACAGTAGTCAAGACGGTAGACTACAAAAACATGTACAAGAGTAGAGGCAGCCCCCTGGGACAAAGAATGCAAAACCACCCTAAGCACCCTAATTAATGTGTTTGCCACAAACTTTATAAATATATGAAATATTATAAGAATAAAAATTATAACAGAAATTCATAAAAAAATCTATGAACAAAATGACATGTAATAAAGACACTTCTAAATGTAGCCACTTGTAGTAGTGGGTGAAGGACTAAGCGTTAGTGAATTTAGTTTAAAAATTAACTTATATTACTTCCACTCAGTGACATGACATCAGCCCTCACAATGGTTAGTTCGATGATGTCCCCTTATTTCTATCGTAAAACATCCACGTCGTCAAACATGGCCTATTTCTTTCGAGAGCCTTTGCAAAATTGCCTGAGTGATAAATTTTATTTTTGCACTTCACAGATGAATAAAAAAATTAAACTACACTGAAGTGACTAAGTGAGTTTATGTTTTTTTGTAACCAATGATGAGATTGGCCCATATGACATTGACATTCCTTGTCACCATCTTCAAATCTCAAAACCTCTGCCACTTCAAATATATTTGTTTGAGAGCCTTTACAACATTTGTTGAACAATGTAATTTATCTGTTTGGATTTGGCTCATTCATTCATTCATTCGTTCTGAAAATTTATATAGCGCCCCTTCAAGATACCTACTCAGGAGCACTCCCAGTCCAGCCACGGCTAAAAAAGAAACACTTAAGTGATTTATTAAACGCAGGCAAATTATTAAGAGGTAGTAATCGCAGTTCCAGTGGGAGCCCATTCCAAGTGGAGGGACCCACAAGTGAGAAAGCCCGGCGCTGCCCAGTATAAGAACGAGCACGTGGAACCAAGAGCTCCCCTCTGGTCGAGGAGTGAAGTGCCCAACGCGCTATGATGTCGGACACCGGGCGGCAAAGGTCGCGAAGGTAAGATGGAGCGCAGCCTAGAAGACAGTGAGAGACCAAGGCAGCGGCTGATGAAAAAACGTTAGATTACAGAGAAACAGCCCATGACCAAGAAGGGGTTTTGACTATTTAAAATTTAAATGCCTGCATGTAATTGTTTGCAAAACATTGGCCAAAATTGCCTTTATAATTTTATCAAACTATTGGAAAACCCATGTTAGGATTTTTTATGAAATGTACAGCGTTTCCTCTGTCTAACTTGTATAAATAGAACTCAAAATATAGCTAATTATATGGCAATGGATCCATTTTTTTGTAATGAGGTCGCTATCGACCACATTTGCTGTGAAAGAGTTAAGACAAACCTCTGAAAGAGTGCAGTTTGCCAGTGGAATTCCATTAAACACTGACTGATTTCTTGAGGACTTGTGAACAACGATGTTGATCCTACACATTGTTTCGGTTTCAGCTGACGGAAAATGCAGTTGATGACTATAATCGTGCTCGAACATACTTGGCAGATCTTGCCAACCGAGATGGGGTGCCAGTGCTGAACAACATTGTTGAAGCTGTTAACTGTGTCGTTAGACGTCTCAAGGAACTCCGAGAATCTGAATATGCAGGTTATACCTAAGGTTCCGTGCAAACCAGAGAGAGTAAATTTGAGAAGCCAAATAAATTATTTCATTGTATGTACATAGATGAATGAACTAGGATGTAGCATAATGAGTAATATTATTATTTAACTGAATGACTGATTGGGATATTAATCAGAATGATATTTTGTAGTGTGAGGGTTGTTCTGTTTTCTGTTTAGTCTTGATTTTTCACTAGAAATTTTGGAGCAAACACTAACAGATCCACTGACCACTAGTAACTTGTAAATGAGATGCTTTCTTGTCTCTGATTTCATGTTTGATGCAGAAGCCCTGTCTTTTTTTGCAAAGTTTATATTTCACTCTGTATCAGACACGATAAAACCTTCTCTCATTACCAATACTAGCTGTCTTTTGCAATTCTTTGGCAATTATGCAAGTATTTTCATCCTATATTACCAAATTAAGAATGCTGCCTTCTTGCAGATCTTATATTGTTCCCAGTGTCTTCTGTACCTTCCAAATTACTGTTCTTTTGTGGCAAAGCCTTTGCTTGCCTTCTGACCACCATCCAGAATCCATATTTCTGTATCCAGTTTGAGATTGGTCATTGAAAGCTTGACTGTTAGGTAAGCAGTTAGTTTGTTTTATTGAACTAATTGATGGTAATTTTTTTACAAATGTGCATGTTGAAAGAGCTTATATCCTTCATACTGGCAGCATAGAAATCTATAGTAAGTAAGGTTTAAAGCTCCATTGTCTCAGATCTCATCTTCATTGAGTGGATACTATGATAATATAAGTACGAATGCATTTCATTGTATGCAACAGCTTGACAAAGTTAATTTGTGCCATTGCTGTGTAACTGCCTAACCAAAACTGGTGTGCATTTTGTGGAGTATTTTCCCAAAGTTTCAAGATTTGTTTGTTTGGTTGGATATATTTATGATGCATATGCAACAAGATGTGGAACAACTTCTGCCTTATTGTTTACAAATACACAAAATGTGCCTTGATTTAAGTGATCTTTTGATTAATATTTTAGTACATTTTCAGCAGTGCTTGCCTTTAGTATGCTTTAACATGTTGCTAATTTCAGTTGTTATTTGCATTTGTGTTTGTCTGTGAAGTAGTTTTGCTCATAAATTATTTTGTCCCCCAATTGTTTTAAAGCCTTGAATTTTGTATTTAAACTTATTATAGATTAGATATTTTTTGTACTTTGGTTTCATCAGTTTTATGACTGTAGCATCTTTACTCATGCCCTTGCTAGTAAAAGAATTTTTCATTTGCTTTTTGTTTTCTTGTGTCCTGGCACCAAATGGCATATTCCGTGGTTGAACTACAGCACCTGCTAATGAAAATCTTGTGGTGATCCTTGAATTATTTGGCATATTCCGTGTAAAAGACTCTGTAATGTAATGTGAAGATGCCAATATATTGTTCTTAGCTGTGGCAGGGTTTAACTGTTCAGCATGTTTTAGGATGCTGATTAAGTGTGTATGGCATTCCCTTTTTGTCTGGGTCAGTGTTGAAGCATGATGTGTTGATTTCTGACCAGCTTTCACCATCTGATTCTGAGCAGTTTGTGAAGGCAGCTTTATTCCCTTCTATACAGTGTAGGTTGTGTGATTTAATTTGGTTCATCTGATTTGTAAAGTATCTTGCTGTAAACACAGCACCCTGTCTTTTCTCTCAAAATGTGCACATACATTTAGCTTGTCAAATCAGACTCCGTTTTAAACCTTCATTAAGAAGCCCTATGTGAGATTTGCATCAGATTCTATATTGATAGCACTGAAAATCGGTCATATTTTGCACTAGTGCTTTATGTTTAGCTTGTGTTAGCTCTGAATTTATAGACTTTGATGATATTTATTTTTGATCTGTCCAAAGTGAATGTTCTTTGTGCCTGTTGTATAATCCGGCATTGCTGTTCGTTATTGCTAAGAGTAAAGCAAATACAAACCAAAGAAAAGGCATAACTAGTTTTGAGGACAAATGTAGAGCCACAAAGGAGTAGGATGCAAATCTGGTATATTGTCGATAAATTATGATATCATGATTATCACTGCAGTAGCGCTGCTGTTGTCACTGAATTGTGATCAGCAGCTGTTGTTCTCATATCTGTTGTCTCGTATGCAGAATCATACTTTTGTTTTCAATGGTAAGTATAATGACACTTGTTATATATTTCATGGCTCAATGTATTTGATGTTTATATTGGTTTTATGTTAATGGTTTCGGTGTGCTCTACTTTGGGGTGTCTAACTTGTATTTGGAGAGAATGCTGTCATTAGTGAAACAGGATCACTCATGCTAAAGTTTCAAAACTAGGTCTTGACCATGGAGGAACCCAGATTTATTGAGCAACTCCGAGTATATCTGAGCAGCTATTAGTAGTTTCTGAGTGGAACACTACTAAATCATCATATGATGTGGTTGCTATGGTGATTTTGCAAGGTGTTCATTTTTTAGAAGTGAAACAAGTGCTTAATTATGCCTGTTAATAAAAAACCATTTCATTTATTTTCTCATTTGTGTCTTAAGTCTAGTTTGAGACTATTTCTGGCTGTACCACAAGTAATTTTCATGGCCATTTTGCTCAAAAGTGTATATCATTTTATATTTTGAGTTTATCAGTGATGTGTGTTTAACTTGGCCAAATTTATTTTATGTGCCAAAACTGACGATAGAGTAATAATTCACTCAAAAATTGCATAAAAATAGCTTGAGGACAGATGTGACCATGTCTGAGAAACCCCGACAAAGTAATAAAAAATGAAACTATTAAACCTGATACTGAATTGGATTTGACTGAGAATGCTGAATAATTAGGTGAAAAGTACATACTTGTAAATAGTAAACAGTTAAAATTCTTTAAGATGTAGGTCTCTTCTTGTCTACTTTTGAGTGTCAGAAGTTAATATTTGTGATAACCATGACGTGACCTAATTCAATGTGGAGTCATGATTCTTTGGGGCGCTGTATAAATGTTTTATTGCATTACATTACATTGTGAGTATAACTAAATTGAGTATATTCATGTGGTTGGATCAGTGAAATCTCCATTTAAAACTGCTTAAAAAGAATATGTACATGATGCATACAACTTGAGAGTATGGCAACAAGGTTATATTAATTTTTTCTGCAGGGCATCATAATAAAATTGAAAATAAAATACAAGATGTAAACTCTGTTTGAAAGCTAATGCAGCAAGGAATATGAATATGGATAGAACTAATTATTTTAATTTTTTACCTACATGCTTTTTGAAAAAATTAACTTTTCTGCCTTTGTGAGGGTTGTCACGCATGGTCACATGTATGATTTGATTGTTGCATGGTTCTTTTTTACTTTGACCAGATGACCAGATTATCTGTTATGTAGAATAAGAAAGAATCATTTAAATTTTGCAGAGGAAGAAGTTAAATATTAGAAGAGTGGGAAGCTTCTCTAAATTTAGTGTAGAAAATGTGAGTAATTTCTTTTGTAGTGCAGCATTTTTCTTATTTTTCATGATGGGTTAGATAATGTTGAATGGTCAGAAGTAGTGACTAACATCTGATTTGAATCATCAGTGATGTTCATCTGACATTTTAGTTAACGTTGCCACTGCCTGATTGAGCATAGTGGGGCCATTGGCAGAATTTCCTGAATGTTCTTTTAATAGAGAAAGTTTGATCAAAGGATCAGTGTTAGCAGATGTTTATTTGAAGCGGTTTTATCGATTTCTCATCATGACATCCTTGCAGTTTCTCTACCTCAGGTGAATCCCCCACAATTTTGCAACTTGTTAGCATGTTCTGTACATTTTTTGTTTGTGCTCTTCCTTAGGTTTTAAGCTCAGTAACTGGTAAAGCACTATGCCTGCTACTGTTAATTAATTATTGCAGTCAAAGCTGTAATGGTTAATTAGCTCGTAATTTTGATGTGAAGCATAGTTGCTGATATTTGTTGTCTTAGGGCATTATGACCTTTAGAAAAGCTCTGGCTGCTTTTACATGCTAATTTTTACAGTGTCGTTTTGGAAATGCAGACACGTTAATGCTTTGGCATGTTCTTTTGCCAGAGTTGTTAACAACTGTGATGTGTTTTGGAAATACCAATAAAATTCAGCTTTGAAAATTGTTGGTAATGCCAGTACTGTTTGATTTGATAGCAATTTACGGAATCAACAACACGAATAATTGTTGTATTTGTGTGTACTTTTTGTTGTTGTCCTTATTTCGTATTTTGGTTTCTTTTTTTCAAGTTTCATTAATTTATGAAATGCCATGTAACTCTGGATACAGTTGTAAAAAATAAAAAATATGCACATGTAAGTGCACTACTACAGTGTCCATCCAAATGGTTCTACAAAGGCACTACGTAGATTTTATTACTACGCGTCTCTTCTTTCATTCATTCATTCATTCATTCATTCATTCATTCATTCATAGATTTATATAGCGCCTCTTCAAGAGAACTACTCAGAGGTGCTCCTCTCTTCTATAGCATATGTTTACGTTAGTGATTTTTTGGTAAATTGACATTTGACCGCTTTTACAGTTCCAAAATAATGTTTTATAACTGTCTCTGAATATTATTATAATTATTGTCATCGTTATTTTTTAAATTAATATTAATGCTAATCCTACTATTTTTGTTTCATCTAGCAATATTTGCTTTAATAATTTAATGGTAGTGTGGTGTAATGATGTCTTGAAACATTTGTTTGAAACTTGATTAGGAAAGTTGACATGTTTTTTTTAAAATTCTGTCTTGCAATTGTTGTGACTAATTTTGAAAACAAATGAATAGAGTACAATATTTTTGAGAAAATGAGGTGTCTTTTAATCAATCAATGAATCAATCAATCAACTAGACATTTATATAGCGCGCTCTTCAAGGTAACTGTTCAGAGGCACTCCCAGCCTCGACAAAAGAGAACAGCCTTAAGAGCAGAGAAGGGAGAGGTGGACGAGTCCTGAGGGAGAGACTGCAATTCCAGTGGAAGCCTGTTCCAGATAGACCAGCAATGGAGAATGCACGCTCTTGCATTGTTGCAGTGTAAGCGAAAGGAACATGTAAGTCACTGCGGGCAGTGGAACGGAGTGAATGATGACCAAGAAGTGCGGATGCTGGAAAGCAAAGCTTGTTTAGATGGAAAGGAGCACGGCCAAGCTGACAATGCCAGACAATAGAGGCAACCCAGTAGACAATACTTTGCGAAAATGGAAGTCAGTGGACGACATCAAGCACGTAGTCAGAAGCATGGCCATAGTTAGAAATGCACCCAACGAGGTGCGCAGCAGAACGTAGGATGTGTTCAAGGCAATGCAGTGGAGTGAGAGGCAGACCAACGTAGAGAGAACAGCAGTAGTCAAGCTGACAGGTAATGAAAGCATGAACAAGGGTAGCAGCAGACTGGGAAGAGAGAGTGGGAGAACACACGGAGCTGACATGACTGGAAATAACAACCCTGGCTCAGCTGCGAAATATGCACCACACTGCCGTTAAATTATTAATCTATTAAATATGATTTTAACTACAGTGAAAGTATTTCTCAGAAGATCACTTCTTCATCTGGGCATTAGTGTTACACTTGAGAAATTCTTTGAGAACTCTTGTCACATTAAAGTTTTACAGTTCATTCAATTGTATGCTCATATTGCAAAAACGCTCTGGATGTAAAAGTTCTTAGTTTGGGAGTTAATGACATTTTAAATGGCACATGTAATACTTTCTTAGCTGCCAATGGCTGATTGGTAGGTGAACGCTCAATTTTTAGACAATAACATGACTTCTTGATACCACATCATAAAATATCAAATGCATGAAAAAATTATCTTCATTTACATATACATGGTGATAGGAAAAAAGTGTCCCCTAAAAAACTTTGTGATAACTTGTATAAAAACTCAATAACAATTAAATTTTTGATCTGATTTGTAAAACAACCAATTTAACTATTCTGTTTAGCACAGTAAGCTATAATTTGTGCTCAAAATGCCCTGCTTCTGCTTCGATTCAGGCAGGAAGATGCATCTGCCAATGACTTGTTGAGGCATCAATAATGCCTTGATCAAGTTTATCAATCTCCCTGATATGTTGATGTAGCTAACTGACATTCAGAATTTTTATTCTGTAGACTTTCCTGTATTTTACAGTCCACAGGATTTAGGTATGACCTATTTGTAGGCCAAAGTGCAGGAGGTATGAAATCATAAGTTTAATTTGTCAATAGTTTGTCAACGATTTCACAAGCTCAGTAGGCTGGAGCATCATGCTGCTGAAATGTTTAATACTCTGACATTTCTCATATATCTGGTGAGAGCTTCTCCCTTAACTGGACATTCTGGTAGTATGCATCAAATTTTAAGGTGTATCCCTGTTCAGCCAAGTGCAGACACACTGACCGAAACCATTATCAGTTGACTGAAAGTCAAGTGGCTGGATTGCAGCTGCTTCCTAGGGATGTTCTTCAGAGTTCCAACAACAACGTAAAAAAAGCGATAATTTTCACCAGTGACAGTGAACAGGTTTTTCATCAGTGAACCATATATGCAGGGTAACGAGTTAACAGAAGCCTTCAGTTCTCCAGTCTTGCTTGCTTGTTGGCCTCTTTAAGTTCAGTCGCTTTTACACGTTTTGAAAGAATTTTAAGTCTTTCTTGAAAATTTCGTTTACTGAATGCTGAGAAATGTCCAGTTCTCGTGGAATTTCTCGTTGTGTGCAAGTTTATCCTCGACTCTAAACAATATCTTCAACCTTTTTGATGTGTCCATTACTTCTCACAGTTTGGGGTCTGGTGATCCATTTCTATCAGTCTTTCTCTGAAGTGCCTTGAGTCTGAATTTGCATCCATTTTCAGAAAATTATCTTAGAAAACATCTGAACGCCATTTTGCGTTCTTTGTTCACAAATGGCATTACAATTACATCATATTTAACAGGGAACCTCACAAGATTTCAAAAATCATTAGGTGTTACAGTCAAGATTAAAATCCGTTTGAATTTCCGTAAATATATAAATATTTTGTAGTTATATAAATGACAGTTGTAGGATTCCCCTTTGTCCACTCGTACTGTATATGTGTATATATATAATTATGTATACAAATATATTTATAATTATGTGCATTATACATACATAGTGTGTATGTTTAATGCACATAATTATATATACATATAATATATATATATTTGTATACATAATTATCATATACAGTCACACGGAGCATCATGACGTCATTATTCTTGCTAGTTCTTTACACAGATACGAATTCATCTGACAAAGGGAGTAATCACCCCTGAGGATCTGATTTCTACCAAATGTGGTTTAATTGGATAACTAGCCCACTCAAATACAGCTACCAATGTTGAGAGCTTTTGAATACAGCACCCTCATGTACACCTAAAGAATATTATGCATCAACACTAAGCTCCATATTCAGTCTTCAAATTGCTCTCGTTACCTGTTAAAACTGAAGGTCACATTTAATAGTTAACACTAAACGACGAGCTGCATTGGTTTCCGAGTCACTTTTGGTGCACTCATTGTTAAAGTGTTACGAACAAAAAATTTGGAAATCAGTCCAGCATTTTAGAAACATTTACAAATATATTTATATAACAGCATTCATGCAATATTGATTTTGATCTGTCTTAAACCTCAATCTTCAAAGCAACTTTGAGAACAAATTACAGGCAAGACTGAGACATTTAAAGGACATGTATCTGAAAAAGGCAGAGCTTGAAATGAATGTTAAACTCTTGGCTATTTAATCACTATTAACCAGTCTTGTTGTCCTCGAGACCAAGGTCTTGGTCTCGAGTGCACTCGAGTTCGTTTTTAAAAGTCTTGGTCTTGGTCTTGGTCTTGGTCTTGAGACCAAAGGTCTTGGTCTTGGTCTTGAGGTTCAAGGTCTTGGTCTTGGTCTTGGTCTCGAGGTTCAAAGTCTTGGTCTTGGTTTTGCAAGACCAAGACCAAGACTTTTCTCAATATGAACAGTCATTAATTTTAACAAACGGCAAGAATTTTAAAAATGTATCCAATAATTACTCATACAGTTATTGCTTTAGTATTTACACGGTGTGAATGAGGCTTCACTGTTGTTTTGGACAATTATTTTGACTTCCGGTTATTTATCATAGAATGATTTCAAAACAGACTCATGATTAATTTGTACATTTACATCCGGTTCTTGAAAAGCTGCTTTGTGTGCTAGCGATTTCAGCACTTGTAGACCGTTTTTTTTTCACATGGCAGAATTTTTATGAGGCCCCATAGGTCACGTCTTGGTCAGAAAATTCTGAGCAAATTGGTTTTATAAAATTCAGCAGGCATTTGGAATAACATTTTGCATGAAGGACTTTTGTAAATACGAATTCGGAATTATCTGCAGTCTCCATTTAGAGTTGTTTTGCTTGAATAAAAGAAAAAACTCGTGTTTTCATTAAAATAACGAGTAGTCCGACTGGACAATTTTTAGTAAGAAATAGAAGTCTGGATACGACTGTGATTTTTTGGGTCTCGGTCTTGGTCTTGAGGTTCAAGGTCTTGGTCTTGGTCTTGGTCTTGAGGTTCAAGGTCTTGGTCTTGGTCTTGAGGTTCAAGGTCTTGGTCTTGGTCTTGAGGTTCAAGGTCTTGGTCTTGGTCTTGGTCTTGAGGTTTAAGGTCTTGACAACAAGACTGCTATTAACTGGCCAAGAGTTTGAGAGCGAAGCTAGAAACAATGGGTTATCTTGAACGACTTGGCAAGCTGGAAAAGCAAAACTTTGACCAAAATGCCTGTTAAAATTACCGGCCCATCTCCCATCTTTCTTTCCTCTCAAAGATCCTTGAAAGACTAGTTTCACTCCAACCTTCATTTAGAAGTGTATACCAATTGATAGCATACACATTTTCAAATCAATCAAAACTTCTAACTGCAGTGAAACTGCTGCATGTAACTCTATAGACTGATTTAAAAGTTAAAAGCAATTAATCTTATGAGTATGAGTTATATGTCTGCCTGCCTGCTTTTACACAAACTTTAAGGCATCCTTCAATATTCCAATTCTGATACTTTTGACTGGATTGCAAACTGGAAAGGCAGACAGAAAGATAAACAGATGAAACCCATGTGGACTCTATACAGATCCCGTATGGCAATATGGGTCCTATACGGTTCCACGTGAGCATGCTGGTAGAGACAGACAGACAGCAGACTATTTAAAGATGCATTGAATTGTCCAAAGTAATATAAAGAATTGCATATAGCCACAGTATAAATAATATTTATACTGTGATATAGCCCACAATAATATAATATACGGAATCTAGAATAAGAACAATATTACAAATAAACGAGTTTAAGTCTTATTCTATGACAGTTGTGCTGCTGCTTTCTACTGGCCATATCATGTACTTGTAGTATTTTATGATTACATGGAGAATCCTTGTTTACGATAAATGATAGCGCCAAATGAGTAAACGCGTTATGTCGTACACTGATGTGTATGGCATCTGTGAGACGGCCATCTTGAGGCGATGATCTTGATGTCGAGAGAGGAGCAAGAAGTCGTACGATCAACACAAACGCTGTTTATTTAAACCTGTCGCTGGGTAGGTGTCGAGTAGACAGTATCAGACAGTTTTCAGTACATCCATCATTCCAGAATTGTACATAAGTTTTGAGTCGGATAAAAGAGAAAAATGAAAGCGCACTTGGTATGTTTTGCCATCAGTGACAGACTGGCCGTTCCTTAACTGCAGTCCTTTACTGAATTACGAGCGACTTCTGTGGCGCAGGTCTGTCGGCGATCATGTACAATCGGGGGGCACGGGTAAATGCTGATTTGCTGATTTGCTGATTGGTGACTGGTAAAAAGCTGATTGGAAAATGCTGATTGGTCAGCATTTTACCCAGGGCTCGAAGTGGGAAACAAGAGGTGCCGGTATGGCTAAAAGAACCATTCCCCTTCCCTCCCCTCCCTTTTCCCTCCCCCTCTTCTCCCCTCCTCTGTCCTCATCCAGCCCCCTCCCCTGGTCCCTGAGCCCCTTCCTCTTCATGCCTATACATTTCCCTCCCCTTCCCCTTCCAGCCCCTTCACCTCCCCTACCCTCCCCTTCCCCACCCCTTGAAGCGGGGGTCCAGAGGTCCTCCCCCGAAAATTTTTATGAATTCTACATTGCCGTAGGTGATTTTTAGCGAATTTTCGGAGAAAGAAAACTGATGTCTTGTTAAGGTTTCGTCATGAGAATTCACGAGACTGACTGACATAATAATTATTGCGTAACTGACTTTTTCTCAAGTTTTAGTTGATGTCCACCTTTCATTAGGCCAATGGTTAACTTACGATGACTGTTTATTCGTTAAAATAACCATCTACATACAACCAACTCTGGAAATGATACCATTTATTGCGAATGCTTTACTTCACGATAGTAAGTAAGGAGGTAGATTCAGAAAATTGGCTAGCGTGAAAACGGATAGGTAGGTCACTATGACTAGACGTCATTTGATTTGCATACCATCGATGCCGATGTGTTTTTGGGCCGTACCGGTATGGATTTTTCAGCTAGAGAAGTTCCGGTATGCTTTCGGCCGGCCAGGAGAGGTGCCGGTATAGCATACCGTTTCATACTATCCCACTTCGAGCCCTGATTTTACCTAACCGCCTAATCAGCAAATCAAAGAGTAAAATGCTGATTGAAATCCAAGCAAGTAGTGATCAAAGAAGCTTTGTTGTTTTCAATATTGTTTTAATTAACAAATGCTAATTGAAATCCAGGCAAGTAGGGATCAAAGAAGGCAGTACACTTTGTTGTTTTCAATATTGTTTTAATTAACAAATTTATGCTAATTGAAATCAAGGCAAGTAGTGATCGAAGAAGGGTATTGTAATCAACAATTGCAGGACTTTTAAAACACTACAAATACCCGAAAGTAATTGTGTGGCTTATTATAAATTTTGAATTTTGGAGAGTTCACATGCATTAGATTTGAATAATTGCAGCCATGAGTATATCTGCGAGTGTTTTAACAGTCATTCAGTAAGTGCAATTGTTAATCGACTGGTGAGAAGATCAATTCTTCATTATTCGTGGTCAGAAGATTTTAAGAAAGGTGATCGGAAAGTTATGGAAATCATTGGGCGTTTTTGTGGATCCGCAAAAGAAGGAAAATGTGGCAGTGGTCTATGTGACAGAATGTATTTCCAGATCTATGACGGTCCCAAGTCATGGAGCAAGTGCTTCACCAAAACAGCATAATTTCGAAAGGATCGTCTAAATTCTGTCATCATCTACCACAATGATGACGAGAATGTCGCAGCTGATTTTCCCGCATGGAAATGAAAAGACAAAACTTAAAAAATAAAAATAATCATTGGACTGAGTGTGATTTATGTCCACGATGGTATCACAATGTCTGTGTTAGTGTTTCTAACAGAAAGAAAAAGTACATTTGTGATATGTGCATATAAAAGTTAATTGGTAATTAGATGTTACTAAATACCTTAAACTAACTTTTGTATATTTAGTAGAAAACAACCTGCATTCTCTTAACAGCATTTTACAAACCAATCAGTACAATTGATTAATAATAATAATAATAATAATAATAATAATAATAATAATAATAATAATAATAATAATAAAGACCGATTGTTACAATCAGCATTTTTTTAACAGCATTGTACCCGCCAGAGTACCCATTGTACCCACCAGTCAGCATTTTTCCAATCAGCATTGTCCCCACCAATCAGCACGACCAAGCATTTTTCTAATCATCAAATCAGCTATCAGCAAATCAGCATTTTACCTGTGCCCACAATCAGAGTGCCTATGTACTACCTGGGTGGGTATCTTTGATCGTGAGGGTCGGTTAGGGTCAGGGTAAGCGTCGTGAGGGTCAGTTAGGGCTTAGGATTAGAGTCAGTGTAGCCTATGTAATTGTGCGACTAAAAAGCTATACCTGCGAGTGGAAGATTTTAAAATTCAGGGCTAGGGTTAGGCACCCCAACTGTACATGATCGCGGTCTGTCGATTACCAACGTTTTGGGATGCGCAGCAAATCCCCGCAACCCCAACGAAAGTGAAATTCCACTGGATCGCCGAAATCTATTTTCTAAAGTGAAAACAACATTATTTGCGCAAAATTTACTTTTGGGGATATTTTGAATGTGCTGTGCTGTTTTGGATTTTGGACTTTCAGCAACTCTGCCATAGATTTGGATACAGATTGATTACGTTCTTTTACTGCAAGGTCGTCTAGCGACTGACTAATTTATTCTGCCAGATATGTCTTATGGAGAAGTGATTAAAATATTCAAGAAATAATAGGTACTGGACGTAGAGGCAATTGCCTTACATTCGGATGCAGATTCAGATAGGCCTATAGCCCTATACGCTGCAATAGCCAGGGACATAGGCGTAGACTCTGGGGGGGCAGCCGGGGCACGTGCCTCCCAATAATTGAAATGGACTGTACACCCAATGCAACAAGTGTAAAATGAATAACCAAATCCCCCCTGCAATATTTTGGACAAGTTTACGCCAATGGCCAGGGACAGATTCAGATAGGCTTGTATATATGCCGAGGTGGCTTGCAGCAGCCTCAGAAGTGCTCCAGCTGTATAGACACCTGAATGGCCAGCAACAGATTCAGATGGGCCTATACAAATGCCAAAATAGCCAGCAACATATTCAGGTAGCCCTGTATATACACCTGAATGACTCGTATAGACCTTATATACGGAATATGTATAGCAACATTTGTGCCGTATGACTACCGTATATGAGTATCTGCGCATTCACATATTCGCCACAATCCCCCACTTACCACAGATAGGCCTACATATTTGTAAAAGGTAACTTCAGACAGCTGTGTAAGGTACTGGGGCTTCTTGAAATGAAGAGCTAAGTAAATATGCATAATCCATGTAACAGTCCAAAGAAATTCTCTCCCCAAAGACTACATGCAGCCAAATAGTCGCCGCACTATCTGCCAGTCACTTTCCTCTCATGTGATGATCACCCTGGTCCATGTCCTGATCTGTACTAGAGTCAACTTTGGTAATGCTGCTAACATTGACCTCTTAAGTTTTGAAGCTTCGGTCTGTCCTCAGCGCCACTACCTCATCTCGTAGGTGGCATCCTGAGATTTGCCCATGTATCCACTTTCTTACAGTACTCTCTTAACCGGTTGTCTGTCCATCAACACATTCGGTTTAGGATTCTTACCTTCATATGTAAATGTCTTGTTGACTCTGCTTCGCCCTATTTGGTGACTTTTTGCACTCTGATCTCCTCTCTGCCTGGCTGGGCTCCCCTTCGGTCGACTGCCCGTGGCCTCTTGGTGGTTCCCCGTATGTGCATGGCCCAGTCCAGGAGTTTTCCTTTTTTTGGTCCAGCTGGAATCGTCTCCCTCAGGACCTGAGGCTGGAGCTCCTTAGTGTTTCTCCCCTCTCAGTTCTGCAAGCACCTGAAAATTTTCCTGTTTGTCAGTAGGGCTTAACTGATTTTGGTTTTTTGCCGATACCGGATAGTATAGGCCATTATTTGCGGATTCCAGATCCGATTCCAAATAGTCCATGTACCTACGCGCACGCCCCATACATGCCTTTATATACATCATATATATATATATATATATATATATATATATATATATATATAGTGTGCATCTATAGTAGTATGTGTTGATACCTGTGCTTATGTATATAATCCCTGTATGATCGTTTATGTCCCATTATGGCTGTGGATGGAGTAATTATCGGCTCCGCAGGTGGTCTTCTTCATGGCTGTAGGGTCATTGAAGGTGAGTGATCTGTATGATTATCCCAGTGGGAAAGAGGGCAAGAGACGGAGACAGAGAGTGACTATTCTGGGACCGTTGACAGCCCTAGTAAGTAGTAACAATCACAATTATAATTATTAGCAGTGGCCTATGCATTGTTATTAGTTCCTCCATTGGCGAAACCATCTAAAAACAACCGCTGTTAATTGGTGCGTTAGACATTCCGGATCCGGATAATTCCGGATAGTCCAAAAATCGGCAAAATCGGTTTGCCGATCCGGATTTCGATTATGCCCTATTTGTCAGTGATGACACTGGCCTGGGTCAGGAGTGCCACTGACCTTCTGGGTGGCTCTTTATAAATTTTTGATTACAGTTACAAAAACATTTAAACTGTTCTGTTCTACCAGGCTGGACTGGAGGTGCCTCTGAGTAGTTATCTGGAAGAGGTGCTATATAAATGCTCTGAATTAATGCTGACTGCACAATTGTTTATATGGATATTAATAATTAGAAGCCTTATAGCAAGAATGACGCAGATCATCAAAAGTGCTCCAGATGGACACCAACAGGGATACTTGGGACTCCAAAACTACAGAGCAGGCCTTCTTAACCCTTTACAGGCAAGGAGTCACTAAAAGCTACTGTGAAAATAATACTTCTCATCGTTAAAGGATTAAATCATAATAATAGAACGTTTACTTAATACTTTGTAGAGACCTCTGAACTGTTTGCAGTCTTACTGACTAAATAAATGCTTTACGAGTTTTCTTTGATTTCATGTATAACCGTAATAGTTTTCTATTCACAGGAGAATGGGTGAGCAGTTTGAATATCTGAAAGAAATAGGCTCAACATTATTCAGCTGTAGCAAGAGTAAGCTTCTCTGTGATCTGGTTATTGTGACAGAAGGCATACAGGAAGTTTACGCACATAGCATCATGCTTGCTGCTGTTAGCTCTAAACTGCGTGTGGCTTTTGAACATTTCGGAGGAACAAAACGTAACTCACTGTTCAGGTAATTAACCCGTTTTGCTAAGCAATTCCCTGATACATTTGAACATTCAGACTATTATAATCTGACTAAAATGCAATTATTCACTGCACCAGGTGTTAATTAAGTATTTTAGTTTATGTTTTTAGATCATGTAAAATTTGTAAATGGTATATAGAGCACAGCAGACTACAGTTTTTCATTTTTATGATTTTATATCAAATCACAATCAGTATAACAATTAATATTAACATTATGAAGAGCTGCTATTTCTTTCAAATAGTATAGGATGAATCTCTGCATTAGATAACCAGCTACTTATGCTTCTAGTGCCTGCTAGGTTGAAGTCCGTGGAAACCTACATGGCTGTTGACATGCCATGTTTGAGTTGCTGAAGTGTTCAAGTGTTTGGTATCAACTTATAAGTTATTGCAAGTCTAGTGAGAGATGGCATCGAATTTTATCTAAAGCAGGGTGTGTTTCAGACACGTCTAAACATGCTCTGCTTAAGTAGGGTCTGTTTAGATGTTTATTGGACAATGTTGTAAACGGTTTAAGGGCTAGAATTTTTTCAAAAACCTGCCTGCTTGTCTGACCATAAATAATTGCCTCTAAGGTAACAGTTCTCTGAAAGTGTTCATTAATCTTGGTCATAAATGTGCTTGTTCTTTCAGGCTCAATTTGTCTGATTGCAGTTTTATAACTGTTGAGGCCGTGATGCAGTTTGTCTATACTGGTACTGTGTCAGTGCTTGGAATCTATGAGCTGGAGGACATCAACAAGTTTCTTCTAACTGGACAGAAGCTTGGTCTTGATCCCACAAAACTTGGACTTTTTCTTGCTGTATTAGTATCGTATGCTGATCTGAGGTATTGATCTGATTGTATCTGTCATTGATTCCTATAGCACCACAGCTTTATCTGACCATCAGCTGATTGGTCCATAAAATATCTGTTGTTCATAGCAAAATCACAAACTCAAACCCAAGGTTTTCGGAAAGTTGTTGAATTCAAGCAGTCCAGTTAGACGTCATACAGGGAAAATTATGTGGACTTAAACATTTGTATATAATGAGACTGGGATGTCAAAATTTGAGCAAATTATGGCCTTTGTGCTAGAGTCCATTCTGATCAGGTATCTAACTACCTGTCACTTCTTCATTGGATAAAATTAATGTGTAAATGTCACCCCTTGAGCATGCACATTTTGGGTAAGAACTTTAATGTTTTTAGTAGCAAAGGCAAAATCACCGAAATAATTTGTAGATTCATTTCTGTGTGGTAAAATTCAGTTGGTATAGAAAAATGTTGCACTTGTGAATTACAGATATACAGTTATACACTTATTGTTCACTGCCATATTATTTGAGTTTTTGTTGGCAACATTTTACCACAGTAATCCCACGTAAAGTAAATAAAGATATTGTGTATAGAAAGATTCTATATTTAGTACCACAAGCAAAACAAGTTAGTCAATACAGCTCAGTTTATAATTTATGAGTTTATTTGAATTGAAATAGTGTCTCATACAAATTATTTGATAACTGTCTTATAGGATGCGAGAGCTTTACCTAATTGGCTAGGGCATGCCACCTTAGAGCCTTGCAAGTGATACCCGAGACATTTCCTACTGCCTCCAGCCACACTATACTTTAAGATCTTCTATCCTCTTTTGGTGCCAGATTCTTTCATCCAGTATTGTTCTCATTAGTGAGTTGCCATGAAGTACATTTCCATTCCATTTCTTTTGTCTCTTCTTATTGCACACTCAAGATCTTACCTTTGCAGCTGCACTTTTATTGGATTTTAAACCATTTGCTTGCAAATGTCTCATCTCTTCGTGGGGATATATTGCATTCAAGTCTGCTTCTGTAATGCTTGTCAAGTAAACTGCATGGAATTTTCTTGTTTTGGATTATATTAATATCACCTACAATCATCACTGCAGGCAGCTGCCACATGGTTGGTAACAACTAAATATAAACAGTCCAAAATTTCCGTGTGCTTCTCCATGTGCTTCTCCTGTAAGCCTTCAGAACTGGACTATAAAGATTCCAGCAACATGACATCTGTTGTTAAGAATATCGCAGATGCAGTCTTATCGGGCGCTATACTTCAAATATGTAGACTTCGCATCATCAGGTACCAATGAACTTGCCATTCTTGAAATATTTTATCATCTTGAAACCAGTGTCAGAAGCGCTCCTAGTAGCTGCTAATAGTTGACAGGCCCTTTTGGCCTTTTCCTGATCCAGCGACCATAGCATTTTGCACATCAACTGTCTATTTAGTAAAATGTGAGCGTTTGACTTGCATTTTTAAAAGGCTGCTTGCTTTACTTACTTACATAGAGAGATCATTAAAAGTGTGCAGATACATATCATTCTTTATGTGTCAATGAGCAGCTTAATGCTTTTATCTCTTGCATAAAAACGTAATACCTGCTGGTCAATTTCTTTATGGATGCTTCCATTCCACTGAAACTGTCATCTTGAAAGTTATATCTGATGTTTTCTGTGTGGATGACAGAAAAAGGTAATGCTCTTTTCCATGCCAGATTTACGTGCAGCCTTTGTTTCCGTTGACACTGGGAGTTTACTTAAGACTACATCATGGATTTGGTGTGATGAGCATTATTGATCAACTCTTACCCAACTGACAGACCTGTTGTAGTGGGTGTAGTATGACAGTTTTACCTTAGAATTCATGCATCTTACCTGTGGAGTACCCCAGGATGATGATCTTGGGCCTATATTATTCATCTTGTACACTGCCAACAGTGTTACAATGGTTCAAATCGTGGGTTTTTGGCTTATGCATATCCTGATGATCTATAGACATTCTGCTCCATCATCGTGTTGTTGGTACTGTGACAGTTGATCTGTACACAAAAAGTACAGAAGTGGATTGCCAGCAACACTGTTTGAAAATATAAAAAAACAAATCATCTGGCATGCCTCTCGATACTGTTTCAAGGACTGCCCATTGGGTCCTGTTTGATAACTGATGTCCTGGTTACTCCATACTAGACCTTGGGCTTGTAGTTGACAGCCACTACCTCCACATATCAGTCGCTTTAATAACGTCTGCTACTACTGTATCTGTTGGCTCACCTTGGGGACTGCACATGCTGTGATGCAAGCATTGGTTGCATGTCACCTTGATTATTGAAATGGCATCCTTGCAGATACTCCACAGTACATGTATGACAAACATCAGTTTTTTCCGCCTATTGCTGCACGACTCATAGTTCATTACCAATCTCAACCAGCATGTCCGATCTGATGGGACAGCATTTACACTGGCTGTCTTCAACAGAGTGCCGCCATAATTGGCCATCCTTGTACATGAATGCCATCACAAATTGGCAGCGTCCTATCTCGCCAGGTTCTGTATTGGAATTGCGGCAGTTTGTGGTCGGTCTTGTATGCACTCCGCCACTAATGGAATTCTTTTAATTTCAAAGATTTAAACTAAGACATTGGTCCTCGTAGATCTATTACTCTTGCCCCACCATATGGAATGCTGTGCTGTTTGAGATTAAGGATAACACACTTGCAATAACGAGGTTCAAAAAGAGTTTAAAACTTGCTTCTTTACTAGACCTGGCTAAGTTTCTGGTATTGCAAAGAGTTTAAACCTTGCTTGTGTACTAGACCTGCTTAAGTTTCTGGTATTTCTTTCCATTAATTCATAAACATTGACTTTATCTCATTGAGCTTTACGAAGTTGTTGCGCACATCTTTGAGACTGTTTTTTAAATGTGCGTGTGTTTTACCAATGTCTGTTTAATAAAAATACTAATCATATTAATAATAATAGTAATACCTTTGTTTATCTATAGGACTATCATGACAATTTTTTGTTGCAGTTATATTCCATCCTTTCCACCATTTGTGATAACTGATGATGACATCTACCTGGAAGTAATTGATAAAGGTATGAAATTTGTTTGCCTCTGTCTTCTTCCCACATATGGAGGCTTCAAACCAGTGCTTGTGATATAGTGAATACTTGTATAACCTGGTAGCAGACAAGGACCAAAAATTTTATTCAAATTTAGAACATGACTTCATGATGAAACTTTGTTATAACGTTATATTTGGTATTGTTAAAGGTAATAGGAAGTTACTGTGTTAGTGTGTATATGCATGCTTGCATGTATGTGACCCCATGGGAGAAAAGGTACCAAAACTGGGTTGTGTTTATTGGGAAAATCAATTTTGAGTGTAAATAGAATCATTTTTGATTGAGCTTGTACTAGGTCTATATAATGCTCAGAATTATTTATTTGGCAAAGTTGATAAATAACTAAGAAAAGGTACCATAAGCGGGGCTCAGATTAATTTTTTTACAATCAGAAACTAAGTTGTTATGAAGTACATTGCATTCTTGATGCAAGAGTGCAACATGTTTTTAGCTTAAATATTATGCAAACTAAGTTAGACTTTTTACACCATGGTCTAAAATAAAACTAGACTTTACAAGCAAGGCATGCCATAAAATAATTCAATTTCAAAAGGGTTCAGAATTACCTGTTCTTTATAATTTGAGGTAAAGTCTGCCAGTTTTGCTCCTCCTCCTATCTCACCAGTTAATTTTACCTCTCCTCCGCTTGCCCTCTCCTCTGCTGCTTTCTACATACGACTGAAAACCGAAACTTTTCAAGCTAAACTATCATGGTTCAATTCCTGCACCACTGCACAGCCACCATCATCACCAATTACCACCGTAGCTTACTATCTCCTCGGCTTGACCTTCCCGAACTCTGACCTGGCACTGAAACAGACAAGGCAGCCTGGCTATTGTGAACTTGATTTGCTATAGCACCAGTGAATAAGCTGGTCTCCCTGATGTGGCTTTAGTGTGGCGCTGAGAAGATTTACATTTACATTACATTTAAAGTTATTAAAACTTAACCTTTTAGTGATTATCATGGAACACATCCCTGACTACCATCAGATATAATTAATTCTCTTGTGTTTCATCTGATTAGTGTAAAAACAATCAGACTATGATATGACATTGTTTGTCATTCTGATTACAGATGCTTCACCTGCAACTGCTGTTCCACTTGAGGTGATCAAACTGACATCAAAAGTAGCTAACACTACCCAGAAACTGGCCGGCCACGTTCCCGATCATTCATACACACAATACCCAGAGGCTTCATGTGGAGCAACTGGCCTTGGGTCAAGTGCCGAGGTTCAGTTGCCAAGTGAACCGATTGAACCAGAGCCAGCGGTTGATGTGGATATGGGAGGGATTGATACAGTTACCATGGTCCCAGATCATTTGGATGCAGATGATCCAAGTACTCATCAGGTTAGCGAGTCATATACAAAATCTGAAGAGGAGTGCTACATTGATAATGTTGCTGTACATGATGCTCTTGTGCCAGGTCTGGACACAGTAGCACATGTTAATAGTGATGAACTGAAGATGTTGTCGATTATATTTCACGATGAAAAGCTGCAGCCATCAAGAGTCAAGAGAGAAGAGGAACTGAAATCTGTCACTGTAGAAGGACTTGAAGCTAAAAGTGATGCAGACAGTGGAAGCAAAGCCACTGAATCAGCATCAACGTCAGTGCCTTCAGTACAACAGGGCATGGTTGGCATTGGAAAAGCAAAGCCAGCGTTGAAGTTTGGCCGAGGACGGAAAGGATTTGGGCTTGGTCGTGGAACAAAGCAGCGTGTAATCCTGTTCTGTGACCTGTGCGGCAAGACATTCATGCGTAGCAAGGAGTATACTGAACACAGACGCAGTCATACAGGAGAAAAACCATACATGTGTGACTTGTGTGGGAAGTCGTTTGGACGTCGTCGTACGATGATAGAGCACAGACGCCTTCATACTGGTGAGCGACCATTTCTCTGTGAGATTTGTGACAAGCGTTTTGCAACGTCGGGGGAGCTGGTCAAACACCGACGCTTCCACACAGGTGAACGTCCTTACCAGTGCAATGTGTGTGGAAAGACGTTCAGTCGATGTGGAGAGAATGCCGACCATCGAAGGATGCATGCTGGTGAGAACATCTGCAAAATCTGTGGCAAGGAATTTACACGCCAGCACAACATGAAGGAACACATGAACAGTGCACACACAGGCCAGAGGCGCTACACATGTGGTATCTGTGGCAAATGCTTTGCCTACTCCAGTGGTCTGCGTTACCATCGACGACTGCACAAGGATGAGCGTCCATACACTTGTCAGCTATGCAACAAAAGCTTTGCACGTGGCGGAGAGCTGAGTAGACATGAACGCAGTGCACACAAGTCGCAAATCGTCGAGATTGAGGTCTACTCGTAAGCACTTAGAGAAGCTGTACATAAACATTCTGAATTGTTGTGGCTTTGCTTTTTCAGAAGTTGTTAAAATTATATCTAAATTATACATGCAGGTTGCAGTCATAGGCAGTGCAAAGAGCAACATCTAGCGATAAGTAGGTTTTGCTATGATACTTGCCATGTTTATTTGTAATAAACAATACAAATGTGTAACTGAAATGAATTAATGCTAAAGAAATTGATGTGCTTTATTTAGACACTCCTGCTGACTGAAATTAAAGCAAGGGAAATTAAACACACTATTTAGAAACTTCTGCAGAGTGCTTCACTGAAGATTCTGAAAGCATTCCCTCATATTTGAAATAAGAGAAATCGCATACCATCATAGGGATATTTTCTATAGTGAGAACTTAATAAAATTTAAAATTATTTGTTTTCTCATTAACAAGTAATAAAACAAAAATAAATCATCTATCAGAAGTGAGCCAGATTTAGGATTGAATGAGAATTACAATCTCAATATGCAGAACAAAATACAAAGTACAATTGAAATTTTATAGGAATATATTGGATCATAATTTAAGAAAGTTGTATGTGGGATTACTTCACAGAGACAAAGCAAATTCAAAGACAAAAGCAAAATATGAGAAGCAAATTCTCCATTTGACCTTTGGAACATGTATGTGTGCCACCATGTTGCTGGGTCAAAATTTGTTTCATTTACTTGGGTTAGCTTCAAATGTGTGTAAACAATAACCAGCTTTATTGTTAGATTCCTGTACCTGAAATATGTAAACCCACCAGAATTATAGCAGTTAATGAGATGCCCTATAGATGCTAAAGTCTACATAGGTGTTTGTACTGCACTCATGCAAGAGTGCAATACTCTTGGAGCATGGTAGCCAGTTGGTTAGAGCAGTTGGCCTGTAGCACAGACAGGGTGGTTCGAGCATCACCTGAGATGGTTACTGTGCAGGTACCTTGAGCAAGTCCTTCACTGACATTTATTAGATAATAAATGCAGAAATATTAATACTGGTTTCTGCTGTTTTCTGTTTTTGTTCTTATAGCTAGTAATATTAGATATTAACTTTATTCAAAAAAACATCGAAAAACTCTGAAACATCAAACCTAGAACCCATTTGCTTACGACACTGACTGATAGTCATCTCACTGGGTTTTCATCAGCTTTGTTGTATTATGTATATATGTTTTATTTTCCATTTTTGTGAATCAACACACAACTGTTGCCTTTTGTTATAATATATAATTATTTTTAACTGTTTTGTTTTTAAAATTACTTTCTGTGTAATATTGATGGTCTTTGTATGCATATTGGATTTAAGGATGAATTTATTTGGAAGTTGGAGTCTTCAAGGTTTCACATAGTTTGCCAATGGGAAGAGGTGACAAATTTCCATATTAGCCATTTGTATACTGCATTACCTCTTCCTATGGTAAAATCATGGATTGCACATAAAAATGTCAGTGTTAAGGTTTGGAGACCGGTGTTAGTTTTTTAGATTAGCATCGCAGGCAATTTTAACATGCTTGAAGTCTTTAAGTTTTGTGATAAACTATGAGTCACTTTCGGCCATAGGATTCTGTAGAAAGAATACAGTGCCAGCGTACTATTTATCCCTCAATCATATATTCATGCCATTTTATCCATGCAAAGCAGGTTCTTTTTAGATGTGTGAATTTTGTACTTAGAATCTCATATGAACCATTTTTCAAAAAGTTTCAAGCTCCTCTCAAAACCATTGCTTACAATATCATTAAATTCATTTGGTTTCAAATTTATTTTCTTTGCTCAGCAGAAACATAAAATTTGCAACATTCTCTCTTGGAATATTTGCTTGAGATGCACTATGTTTAAAATCCTGTTACATTTGAAGTTCATGTCAAGTTTTTGATGACATGTGTCAAAAACAGCCAAATTGGCTTCTAGCTCATTGAACTAAACTGAGGTTTGTAGAACATTTAACAATAAGTTGTTTATATATGTATACATATATGCAATTTTATATAATCTCTCTGTTGCTTTGCTTGCTCATTTTTGAAAGATAATTGTTTTACATTTCTTTTTCAAAAAGTCTTCACATTGAGCTTATAGAGTTAGTTTCCTTTTCCTTGGGATACTGCATTTTATAGTTGCTGATATTGGGAATTGTGATTGAGTCTCAAGGGAATACTAATTGCAGTGTAATCACTGAATAAAGAGAAACATATGGTTAGTAAAGATGGCAAGAAGAGGAATGTTGGTGCCATGTATTTTGAAAACATTAAAGATTCCTGATTCTTTATATATTAGTGTGTAAGAGTGTAACTGTACATATATTTGTGCTTAAGTGCATGAATCTGTGTACATGTGACTACATAATAATGTGCATGAATGTATTTTACATTCATGACTGTTCCAGAACCTTTTATTTGGTCAGGTGACTCTGACATGTATGTTATACTTTATCCATGAATTGTTTGACTCTCGAATCAGGAGAGTGTTGAATGCCAGATTATCTAAGTTGTTAAAATTCAAATTCTGTGGTGGTGGTGTTCAGTTTAACTGAAACTATATATCATCATATCCAACTTGCTCGCTTGCCACAGTGTGGCTTCTGGTTTTTGTGATCTATTAGATCTCCACTGGACTGCCTAAGAAAGAATTACTACAGATTACACTGATAGCAATCATACGGCAGACAAACAGACTTTATAGAACCTTGTGGAGGTGCTAAATTATTATTATTATTATTATTATTCCGGATATTTCTATAGCGCCTCTCGAAGTCTACTACTACTCAGAGGCGCTCCCAACTACAGCATTTGATACTGTGCCGGAATTTTCACGCCGAAGCGCCACGAGCAATTGCGAGTGAAGGACTTGCCCAAGGTCCGTACGCATGTTATCTGTCAATGTCGTTTACAAACTAGTTTGTTGTATTGTAAGCTGAACCAGATATTAAAATTAATTTTTATGTGCAAAATAATGCATTGCTATGAACTTGCTATGAACTATGAACTTCATAAAGATGTTGAGAGTCAGCTGGAGGGAGTTCAGAACAAATGAATCCATACTGGAGGAACTGCGACCGGAGCAGCGACTGCTGGAGGTGGTGAAGAGAAGGAAGCTGAATTACTTCGGACACATGACAAGAGCGAACAATCTATCGGCATTTATATGTCAAGGCTATGTGAATGGAAAAAGGGCCCGAGGAAGACCGAGAAGACGCTGGATGGACGATGTAGAGGAGTGGATGGGGCTGCAGTTGGCGGATTGCGTAAGGAGAGCAGGGGACAGAGAGGGTTGGAGAAAACTGACGTCGTTGGCTCTGGTTTCCGATCCGCAGCAATGAGGATGGTCATGATGATGATGATGAACTTCAGTGTATACTAATGGCTGTGGTCAGAACAATAGAGCAAAGCTGCAAATGGCCACAACTTTGGACCATGGATTGTCCTATCCATGCATGGTTGCACCAGAGTAGTATTATTGTGACCACTGATTGATGTCCAACGTGTTATGATTGTGCTGCAGTAAATGTAAGCATACATGTTTTTCTATGGCGACCCTTGCTAATTTTTTAAATGATATGATCGGGTGAGATCCTTCGCCATCACTGCCCATTTGAATGGGTGCCTTACCTTTTGAGGTCCTCATTTTACAGACTATAGAAATTGTTAAGTCTACATAATAGAGTAGATTTAGATCTCAAGGCTACAGTACACATTAACTGCTTTATGAGTGGCTGTCAAACTGCTTTAGTAACAAATCTGATTTGAGGTGTTTCCTGTCAAATGTTTAAAAGTATGTTAAAATTTGACTTCTGTTGGAGGATTTAGTGTTGACATTTCTTGGTATGTAGAATTTCTGTACAGACAAATGTCAGTTGTACATTTAAGCATTACTTTTAGCGAGCGTTTCCAGTCTTGTTGTCCTCGAGACTGGCCTTTGTGAAAACCAGATTGGAAAACCGGGAGATGGAGGAGGAGCTGGCACAGCGAGACGATTCGTCTCCATGGTCTGGGTGGCAGAAAGGATAGGAGCCAGGAACTTCATGATGCCCCTGCTGATGGCCGACGCTCAGTATGAGAACTGTAGAAAAAAGACTGGGGGGGGGTTAGACTTTGATTCACGTGGATTTGGGGTGTGCAATGAAGACTTTACTATGGGGTCCTAAGAAAGACTACGGGGTTGAACCTCCCAACCCCCCGACAATTCTCACCCTGCCGACGCTGGGCGCCAGAGCCCGAGTTGGAAGAGGACTTTACGCGTAGAACAATGCATAGGCCTAGAATCCTTGCGTAGAAGGTATAGGCCCTACACTAATAATAATAATTATAATAATATTTTTTTTTTGCCCCGAGGTATCGAGGATCCCCAGGTAGGTAAAAAATTGTCCAGAGACATAGGCCTATATATAAAAAAAAGATTATTCCTGGAACGGCCAAATGGGTTTTTGCTGCGATGTTGTTGGGGAGCCTAGGTGAGCGACTGCATTAAAGCGTTGAATTATTATTATTATTATTATTTTCCCCGAGGTACACATGATCCCTCGGGAGTTCAAAAATTAGGGGGGATTGTTCTGGAATGGCTATAGTACTCTTTGCAGATGGTTTTATCAGTGCAAAAGGTGCTGACAAAAGCACATTATTATTATTATCAGTGCTTTTTTCCAACCGGAATGCGCAGAAATGGCGTTCCGGCACCTTTTTTCACCTACTAAAAACTAATTTATTTGTTTTAATAATAAGAACAATTATTTAGTTATTTTAATTTAATTTCAGTGTTGTGAACTGTTTTCAGTGTTTATTGAGACCCATGCCAACCCCAATCATGTTTTTCTCGGGATTTTAGCCCATCCATAATTGTTCGGTTCCGGAACTTTTTTCTAGAAAGAAAGCACTATTATTATTATTATTATTATTATTGATTGATTGATCAACCTCCTCGGCTACCGCCTGGCTCAAATATCAGGAGACAACAGAGAGACTACTTTTCTTTTTCAGAGCTTATATTTATGAAAATCCATCGCTTCAATGCAGTCGCTTTCGGTAGCACCTTTTGCAGTGATAAAACCATCCAAGACTAGCCATTCCAGAACAATGCCCCATACTTTTTATTTTGAACTACCGAGGGAACAGAATTGTATGTACCTCTGGGGAAAAATAAGTTTTATTAGGCCTAATTCAAACTGACAGGTATGCGGTAAGATTACATTGAAACATGACAGTACAATCAAGATCTTAATAAAACACGTTTTGGCAGCCATGCAAGGCGTCCGCTCTAAAGGGGAGTTACGGGCATCGAACCGCGATCTAATGCTCTCCTGGCCATGAGTGTTACCATTCATCTATCCCCTCCCCTAGCGTAGAGTGAAGGAAAGAGACGATGCGTTAAGACAACGAGGACAACAAAGAACCTACGGCAGCGCTGTAAAGTCCCAGCCAGACTGTAAAATCCGATACGGCTAGACGGAACGTTTTTGCGAGAAAAAAAAGGAAAATCCAGGGCCGAGTCGAATTGGTGCTGACACCACTGTGCTGACACGCCGAAGCGCCACCTTTCTAAATAATGTGAAAGCAGCTTAAAGTATAATGTTTGCTCAGAATATCATTTTTATCACCCGCAGAAATAATTACTACATTTTAACACCCTTTCCTTAAAGATTTATATATTGCAGATTTAATTTTTCAATTATATGAATACGACTTACTTCTTTTGGTTTAAAATGAAGGCGCTATAACAATTAGCTGGACATGTATCGATGATTTTGATCGAGAGAAAACAGGCTGTCATGGCTGAATAAATTTGTTTTGGAATTACTCCGTACGATATCACCAATATGGCTAAGGTAGGTTGCCGAAATCTTGTTATGATTGGTTAGGATATTCTGCGCTTAATCTGTGTTTGAAAATAAGATGTTGGCGGCATTGACATTTTGGGTTAAGAACTATTTACTTACATCGCGCCCAGATTGCTGCTTTTCCTGGAAGAGAACTTTTAAGTGAATCGAATTTACTTGTTTTTAACTTTAAAATATAATCTACACTAGGACCAATACTCGATAGTTTGACAATGAAACGCCAGGGTTTCAGCTCACGAAAAAATGTTCATTGAGAAGTTAGGTAGGCGTGCCATTTACAGGAGCAGTAGGGGAGGGAGGGCCGACGAAATGTCGGACTTCTAGGAATGATATGGCGGAGATTGTAGTGAAAGAGCGTTGTAGGTATCTCGCTTATTTCAATAAAGAGTGGTGCATGAGCTTAATGAAAATCTGAGATTTCTAACGGAAAAATGACAAACTAAATCTGACGAAGATAAGCTGGAACAGGTGTCTCCAGTTTAGTCCCTTCGAATGCAGTCTTTTTTATAGCATCGTAACTTTGTATTCTTAATCATGATATGAAGTTGTAAATGAACACCAAGAAAAGCGAGTGCTTGCCCAACTCTGATTTGCTTTGATTGACTACATTTCCAGAGGATTTATAAGTGAACTTGTTAACCTGGGAAATAGAGTTTTGAAAGTGGGCTTGAAAGTTATTCTTGCAGTCAAGGGTTTCATATAATATTTAGCTGTTTAATTTGTTGGAATTGCCAAGAGAAACAAACTAATATTAAAACAGTTGTAAAGTTAGGGCTGCCAGCTTTCTAAACTAGGAAGTCGGGATGCAATTTTGGAGCACCATTATTGTAAAACACCTCATGTTGTGGGACCAGAGGCGCAAGTCATGCAACTGAGTAATTTTTGGGAAAGTAACAATTTATTTAAAAAAGACAATTCAGATTAAGATTTATGATTTTGAACAATTGAGGCACTAAATGTTAAAGTGTCAGACATGCAGTTGTTGGGAGTGCATGTTAATGGACCTCTTACTAACAGCCATGCCAAAATAAGTACTAGTGTATGATTTACATTAGTCTTAGTGTGGCAAGAGGGAAAGGTTATCTAATATTAAGGCATTTGCACTGTAGCCTGCTTGCAGACAAATTTGTACAATCACTGTGAAAGGCCACGTTGCTGTCTGTTTATGGGTTAAAGTGATTGTGATTTAGTACTAGACAATTTATGTTTCTGGCCACAATAGCATCCATTATTTCCAAACATTACTTCAAAGGGCTTGAACTGCCAGTCATGTGGGAAACAGTTGTCTCCTTAGCTGAGACTGCCACTAAGGCAAGGGGATGTTAAGTGGACTGAAGGGAAGGGCACAAGGACCTTAATTTATCTCAGTTACAGCTGCAGCTAGGTTGTGGGGAGTAGAATCAGGTGTAGCTCTATACAAATATATTTGTTCATCTGCTGTGGAAATATACTGCCCACTGCAGGGTCAGCTGTCCTTGCAGCAATTGCCTGGTCCATATGCAGGCAGCTGTGCACAGCTTATCCAGGTTGCTACTCAGCAAGTTTCTTGTACCAAATGTTAATGCGTCCACATGTTAAATTGGTGCAGTTGGGAGGCATGGTATGACTGCATGTTAAGCAGATTATGGGCCTTGGGTTAACGGATGTGCCCTGTATATATAATATGTATAATGTATATGTATGTATGTATGTATATACTTTTGTGCTATCTTCATTTTCCATTGCCTCTATGTTTTTCCCATTATGTCGCTAATTATTTATTTGATTTAGCCTTAGTCATAGGGTGCAGATGACTTTGCTGTGGCTAGATGATGTATCTGTCTCTTGGAAGGTTTTAGATAAATTCCACCTTCTATTGATTATTATTAAGTATATCATTTTTGTTTGCATGCCATCTGACATTTTCCTCATCCACTCTCTGTACAGTCCTTTTCTTCTAGTGTGGTGTTTTGCAGATCTGATAGTTGTGAATGGAGGCTTCATCTTTTGCTCCTTTATCCATATTCATATAAATTGTACATAACTTGTTCTCATAAAGCACTGTCTTTTTCAGTGTACTTTTTAGGGAATACCAGATGTTAAGTAATCTTAAGGAGTTGAAATCCTGCAGTTTTGCTCTGCTCTGTGGACAGTGGTCAAGTAAAACTGCAATTGCTCTTTCTGATATATCTGATGTTCCAGACCTGATATTCCAAACCAGTGTTTGATCACCTTGACAGCGGTTTGGAAGATCACGTCTGGCCGTAAACTGGTTCTAATCATACCTTACTCCCCTCACTCAATCAGTCTATTGGTGGATAAATGTTGGCCTGCTACCACTCACCTGTGACATTCCTCAGGGTTCTGTGTTTGGTATCTTATATTTCTATTTATACATCATCCTGCCACTAAATGCTTTATCGAGTCAAAGCAGTCTGAGACACAGTCTTTACACTGGTGATACTCAGATCTGTATTTCCTTTGGCAACTTCTCATATTCTGGCTCTCTAATTTTATTATCTTGATTGATCACTATGTCCAGTCTTGTATGCAGCAGAAAACGAATGGCTTTTAAATCATGCAAACTGAGTTTACTTTTTGGTACCAGACAGCAACTGAACAACTTTTAATAATTGAATTCTATTCACCTAGACAATTCTGTGGTACAACATGCATGCAACTTCTTCAGTACGGTAGGTCTTGGAGGATCGCTATATAGGTGCTGTGAATGAATGAATGAATGAATGAATGAACATGCAAAGCTGTGTTCAGCTTGTAATTTAGTGTTGTATTTGATTCTAGCCTATCATTCAGTGAACAGATTAATGAGGGCCAGATAATACAATTTAAATATACTCAAACTAAGAATGAAAATAAGGCAAAATACATGAGTTACTTAGAGAAATTAATCTTGTGATTATTTCACAACAGAAAATCTGACTCTTCAATTTATGTCTGTACAAATTTGTAGCAATTACCTATGTTTAGTTTTGTCTCAACCAGGGCATCAATGTCAGGGTGAATTTGCTGAAGTCAATCAGAATCGTATGTGTAAATACTCATCAGTCTGTGTTGCAACTAGGTAATGATTTTTTTTAAACTTCATGGCTGAAATGAATTGTTCACATGCATAATTACTTCAAAACTTTACCACAATATTGGTAACCACAAAGTTGAAATTTGGAAAACTGTAGAGAAACAGAAATGTGTAAACTTCAGGGATTCCAACCTCAGTTGATCTCTGTTTCAAATGCTGTCACACTAAGATTAAGTAGCACAGTTTGATTCTTCTCAGAATCTGTTTTCATGTTGCAGAAAAAGTGCAGATAATTGATGGAAGTGGGTTTCTATTGCCTTAAAACCTGAAACCTTTGTTCAAACTAATTTTGTAGTTTAGCACATAAGACTGCAGTTTCCTTCTGAGATCAGTGTTCTACTTTCTGAAGATATGGCATATGTTTAAATGAGTGAAAGTTTCAGAATTAGTTTGTTTTCCCATAAGCTCAGCTTAGCTCGAAAGGATTGAATTGGATCACACATCTATTTAAGAAGCTGATTCCTGGGCTGTAAATTAGTGTTATGAGTGTTCATATATGTCAGAGCAGCAAGATTATACTGATAAAAATACAGTATTGGAGAGTTCAGGAACAACCTTGCCTTTTAATTTTAAGACAGCTTCAGTCACTTCTCTGAAGCTTACCATGTCTTGAGGAAAACCCTTTTAATTCCTCCAATTTATGTTTATTCAAATATCGGTGGCTTGAGTTTAGTGCGATAAGACCTGTACTGAACTTCTATAACAAAACTTATGTATTGAAGGTATTTAGCACTTAAAACTGTGAAACAATAATTTCTTGCCAAAAACTTTAGTTCTTTTAGGAAACGTACTGAAAATTTGAAACATTAATTTATTTAACTATAAATTATGAAAAATTAAAACTGATTTGTAGAGCCTAGGTGGCTGAAAAAATTGGGCTGCAGGCCACATTTGGCCCACAGCCCACGGCTGCCGACAGAAATTCTGGACCCCTAGGCAGAGTAGTTACGGGCCCCTAGGCAGAGCAGTTACGGGCCTCTAAACTATCTTTAGGCTTTATATAAATATAATATCGTAGGGTCGTATGAAAAAACCACAAATTTAAAATATAAAAGTGCGTGTATGACCGAACGATATTATATATAAATATATATACATATATGATTTTATTCAGATGCTTAAAGTTTAAACTGATTGTAGTTAAGCGTCAGATAATATATTTTAAAAGGCATAAATCGTAAACTTTGTCTATAATATTTTTCATAAATTGATTGCGGCCCCGGCCCGGGCCCCAAAAAAGTCTCCGGGCCCCTGGGCATTTGCCCCCCCTCTCGGCGGGCATGCCACAGCCCAAGAGCTTGAGTCCACTGCTGTAACTGCAAATTATAGTTATCTGGTTTTCAAAGTACCATGATAGGTTTCCGTGTTTCCATGTGTTGTTTTGCCTAGCATACATGTGGACAACAGATATTTTAATATTTTATCATTTTCTGGTCTGTGCCAACCCATGTTGGTCTCATTTCCACCAAGTTAATCATAGCGGTGGAGTGATTAGTCTGAAATAACTGGCTGAGAAGCTGTGTTATGGTGAACAGCTAGCTCACTGGTTGCCTCAGGAGTGTTTCATCAGCTGAACCAATAATTGCAGACTTGAGGATAGCTATCATAAGTGGTGTTTGGATTTGGTTCATTAAGATAACACTTAATCAATCTCTCACCCGTTCAGTCCTCTGAGGCTGGCTTGTTGCTGTTTAGAATTTGAGCAAGGGGCATCCTGACATGTTTCAGTATTTCCCTGTGCATTTTGCGTGTAGGTATTTCTGGCATTTCCCTTTACATTCACTGCTAAATTGTTTTAAGTACTGTTCTGTCAGGGTTGTCAGTATTGCCCTCTTTATCGATCTTTGTTGCTGTGTAATACTTTATTTAATGGTAGACCTTGTGCACTGTTCATAATTCAACAATATCTGTATTTCTAAAAGATATATGCAGGTAATGTCTGCTTATGTATTCATTTAGAATTATTGATAGCTGTGTTAACAGAGGGACAGCTCTCTGTCAGGTGCACAGCTACGTCAGCCAGAAGCTGTGTACAGTTACTATAATTATACTGACAGACAGTTCCGTATTCACAGCCAGTGTCTGCTTAATGTTGTCAGTTACATGCATTAAAGAATTATAATAATTACGCCACCTAGCAGACTGTTTAATATTGTTGTTGGCCGTGAGTAAAGAACTATTTCTTGCATAATGGTTTGTTGTCTGCCTATAGTAGAGCACCTTTGGTGTATGAAATAATAATGCTTTATTTAGCTAAAAAGTTTTAACTTTCAGGATAATTTTAATTTGTAGTTAAAGACAATAGGTAAGCTACCTAGCACTTTATAGACATGATGATAAATGGTTACGAATGTGACAGTTACCTGTGGTTATGTTTAAGTTCAGTCATTTGTCAGTGTGTTGCTGTGTGTCTTTAACTTTCTGTCAATCTCTAGTACTTTTATTCTGCTGAATCCACACTCCACAGTTCTTTATGCCAGCTTCAGTATGCTTGTTATGTTGGATATCAACACATTAACTCTGTATGCAGGTCTGCCCACTGCTATGTCCTTCTTTAGGCCAAAAAAAAATAATGGTGTGTATCCGGTAACGGAGTTTTAAAAAACTGGGTAGGTAGGTAGGAAAATATTTTTTGTTGTAAAATATTTTTATACAATGCATTTCATAGCGACCATATCACCTTTTTGTTTTTCTTACATTTTGAGAACAAGAAGATGTCACTACATAAACACCTTGCTCAAAACAGTTCAATGTTCTTTAAACTTATGTCAGTAAATTAAATTTTAAAAATGTTTTCTTTATATATGCTAGAAGGCTAATATTTTCACAAGTGTAGTCCATTGATATCGTTTTCTGGCAGCCATCAACGATAGTCTAATGTATGTTGTATGTGTGTATGTTGTATGTATGTACATATGATGTACGTGTGCATTTATATGTGTATTAATGTATATGTATGCATTTATGTATGTATGTGTATGTATGTGTGTATGTACATATGCATGTATGTATGCATGTGTGTGTATGTATGTATTTATATGTGTATTAATGTATATGTGTATGTATGCATTAATGTATGTATGCATTTATGTATGCATGTATGTATGTTGTATGTATATATGTATATATGTATGTATGCATGTATGTATGTATTAGGGTGGTTCTGAAATCTGAAATTTTGAAATGTGATTATTTCCGCTTATTATCTTGTTCTAGTACATACTAAAATAAATCTGGCCAAATATGAGCTGATTTGAGCAATATTTAGAGGTAGCTCAATGAGGTTGAAGTTGTCAGAGCTTGTCTAACATAACCTAATTACTGTGCATCCAAAAGATAGAGTTTCAGTTTTACGATTACAGTTACGATTAGTAATTATCATTGGATAAAATTAAAGAAAAATGTTAACAGGAAAACTGAGCCTCAGCTAAAGAAAATTAAACAGAATTTGTTGATGCCTTAGATAATTTATTTGACATTGCTCACTTGGATGCCTTAAACATAATCGAAATCTAAGACGATAAAGAGTGTCTGCTTGCTCAAAGAGAAAGAGGTCGCCGTTGTTGTATGGGACCAGTTGATATGGTACTTACTTCTAAAGAAATGAGGGCAACTAAAAGGCAAAGATCAAGCATGGAGAGAAAGCAGAAAGAAGATCAATATTTGGAAACCATGAATGAGAGAATTATTCTTGAAACCTCTAGTAGTGATGATTTAACTGAAGAATGCAAAGATGGTGGCAGTCAAAATGTAAATTTAGTGAAAAGGAAAACTCCTTTAAAAAAAGCCACTAACAACAAATATTGTGACACCAAGACTGGCAGCAGCTTTGGACAGGACAAAGTTAAGTGACAGGAAGGCAACATACGTGTTAGCAGCTGCAGTTCAGAGTCTAGGCCACAATGTAGACAAGTTGAAAATCAGCCATTCTTCAATACATAGAGAACGAGAACAATATCGAGAAGAAACTGCTAAGAAATTAAAAGATATTTTTAAAACAACTACATCGTCTACACTGGTTGTGCACTTGGATGATAATTCCTTCCGGATCTGACAGGCAAACATTTGGTTGACCGTCTACCTGTCATTTTATCTGATGTTGGGGAAAGCCAACTTCTTGAAGTTACCAAGCTACATTCTGGCACAGGAGAAACACAGGCAGCCGCTGTTGCTAAATTGTTGCTGGAATGATTTATGCTTACTGAAAACTCTGGATAGCTATCAACAAGAAAATCCTGCTCTCTCCAAAGTAGCCAGCAATAAATTTGCAGGTCATCTGTGGTACCTTAGTGAGGAGCTCGTGGCTTTGGCATTTTTGGATTTGGCATTGACAGCCAAGTCTAAACGAGCAATGGTGAAAGCTTTACACGAGCGACCAGGCCAAGATGATCCTCCTAAGAGAATGTAGGTAAATGTTCAGAAATCTGTGGTCATGAACATACAATGAACATACAATGAACTCCATGCTATTTTTTGACTGGCTAAGAATCTCTAGTGATTTCCTGAAAAGCGATCCTGAAACATGGGAACTTCATGATGACTATAAAGTTGCCTCAAAAATTATTCATCATCTGCAAGTTGTAAATGACAATGCTGAAAGAGGAGTTGCTTTGATTGAAGAGTACAATTCCATAATTACAAAGAAAACCAGAAACAATATCTGTTTCAAGTAGTGCATGATCACAGAATGCAAGAAAGAAATGCTAAAGTCAAAAATAAACTTCAACAAATGATTTGTGAGCCGTATAGGCCTATTATTATTACATAATAACATAAAGTCATACTAATTAATTGAAATTATTTAGAACTACTACTTTAACAGTTTGTTCACTTAATAATAACAACAATTAAACATTGTTATTTCATTAGGTAAAGAAAATATTAAAAATAATGGATAATGGAAAAATTTCTTTTTAAATACCTTTATGTCAAAATTAAATGTTATTGAGCTACCCCTAAATGACAAGATAATGTTCTATAACTTTGCACAAATTTCTTTTATATTCATTGGAACACAACTAAAAGCGGAAAGTCAAGAAAAAACAATTTTAATTTTTTCCCATGAAAGTCAGAACCACCCTAGTATGTATGCATGTATGCATGTATGTTTGTGTATGTGCATTTATATGTGTATTAATGTATATGTGTATGTATGCATTCATGTATGTATGTTGTATGTATATTGTATGTATGTATGTATGTTGTATGTATATTGTATGTATGTGTGTATGTTGTATGTACGTATGTATGCATGTATGTATGCAAGTATGTATGTATATGTGCATTTATATGCGTATTAATGTATTTGTGAATGCATGCATTTATGTATGCATGTATGTATGTTGCATGTATGCATTTATGTATGCATGTATGTATGCATGTATGTATGTATGTATGTATGTATGTATGTGTGCATTTATATGTGTATTAATGTATATGAGCTTATATGCATTTATGTATGTATGCATTCATGTATGCTTGTATCTATGTTGTATGTATTTATGTATGCATGTATGCATACATGTATGTATGTATGTTGTATGTATGTATACTCCGCTGGGCTCCCAGAATAGCGGACCCCCGGAATAGCGGGCCGGTACCGAGCAGTCACCATTGCGACCAACTGGTCCCTCATAGGCAGGGCTCTTTGCTTAAGAGGCTGAGGCTGACCTTGAGGCTGGTGCTATGAGGGAAACTTTACTCATACTATGATACGCAGTGGCGTCTATTCCCCCTAAGTCATTGGAGCAACTTCCCCTTTTCCCCCTTCTTCTTCCCCTTCCTTCCACCCTAAAATGGTGGCACACTGAGAGATCTCCCCCTCCCCTATTTCTTGGATGGAGCATTTGCTCCAGGGTTTCTTTGGTGTAGACGCCCCTGATGATACGTAGGATAATCCTAGATGATGATAGGTTGAATAGGCCTAAGAGGATTGGCTTTGGTTAATAACCCTGGCGCATAACCGTGGGAAAATCGCGGGTCTATTGTCTCTCCAACCCTCCCACATTTGTAAAAGCTGACCATGAGAAACTTACAGCCCATTTTTGCTCTAATTACCCTTGGACCTAAGTCCTTCCCGTGCAGGTCTGCACATCCGGCGATGCTCCTCTAATTAACAGTGCTCTTATTTACATTGAAAGACCGCTGGTTCCCACGGTCGTCTGCTTTAGTAAGCACACCTATGTCGCAATTCTGCACCTCTGGCACAGAAAGTGGAGATTTCAATTGTCAGAAAGCTGCAACTCTGACACGAAATGAGTTACGAAAAAAAAAATTTTCCCAAAATTATCCGAGTCGCGCCAAAAAGTGACTCGGTCGCGTTACCGGAAACACACCATTATTTTTTTTGCCTTAATCCTAGGATTAGATACCACATTCCCTTTTCTGCCCTGATTTATTTGGCTAATGCCCTGGTTTCCTGAACTGTCTCAACTGCACTGTAACATTCTTATTGGCATTACTTTTCAAAAGTTAACTTGATGAAGCATCAAAGTTCAGAAATGCCTGAAAGTAGCCAGAGTTATCACTAAAACTGCAAACTGAACATATATCACCAATCCTAAGATCATTGCATTGGCTGCCAATTGAAAAGTAAATGATATGCAAGGCTGGGCTAATTGTATACAAGACTCTACATTTCAGTCAACCTTCCTATCTCCAGTCTATGCTGACTGCAAAGATATTCTACTGAGGAGATGCTCTAACTTTCTCAATCTGACTATTCTGTGGAAGTTGGCTTCTACAATGATTTTGCATAGTGACCATATATTGATAGCTTGAGCATTGTTACTGTGATATTAAAGAAGATCTCCAATTTTAGAATTTCAAATTAGTTGGATTTGTAAAGTATTTTGTTTGTTTGTGCTGTCGGCTCTAGGAGCCCTAGCGATCGCCATGAAACACCGTCTCCATTGCCGTCTTGCTACTTCCCCAGTACTAGTAGCCCTTGAGTCGCGTGTCGGCCTGGGAGTCCCATCAGCGCTCCGGCCTGGGAGTCCAACCATCAGCGACGATCGGCGCGGTTTGAAGTGTCGCATGACGATTTTCTTGGCATATTAACAGGGGTGGTTTGCCATTGCCTTCCCCTGGTTTTGCCTGCCGTGCCCGTTCGTCCCCCCTCCATTGGAAGGGTACTTCCATTGGAAGGGTACCAACAGTCCGCACCACGTGAAGGTGGGCACGGAGGACTTTGGTTCACCAGCCCAGGTCGGATCCGAGTCTACGCTCGTGAGAGACGTCGGTCAGGTCGCCTCCCTGCTTTACTCTGTGATAGAGTGACTGGTGAACCTTTGCGGACCTTGTAAAGTATAGTTACCATAATCTGAAAGCTTGAAGCAGCAAATGATGAACAAGATATCAGCTCCGGCTGTTTCTGTGGCACACATTGGGACATGCATTGCAGGTGCATATACTCTAACACAGAGAGAAGTGTCTTTAGTTGAGTTATCCAAAATCCATGTTACAGGTATCTGTTCAAAGGATCTACCTTTGTAATTGTATTTAGTAACTTCTGTTGTGCGGGTGTCTAATGCACAAGATGTCAACCGATGGCACACCAAAACCAAGCTGTAATCAGGTCAATATACAGTCTGTAAGACAGAGAAGCAGTCTGTGGTGGATAAACAATTTGAAAGAGGTAAGTTTTAAGTAGAGAACGAAATGAGACTAACGACTGAGCAGAGCGCACAGACGAAGGAGAGAGTTCCAAAAAGTAGGTCCAGCAACCGAAAAACCTTGTTCACCAAGAATAGTTCTTGATTTAGGTATGACCAGACAAAGATAATCACATGGCCTCATTGTATAATGATAAGTTGGGGAATAAGTACTGATTTTAAGTATTCTGGCTCAGAATGCTGTACACTTACTAACTGGATGTATGCGATATGTATGCTATATAGTATATATATATATATGTTAATGCTTGTATGTGTGTGTGTATATATATATATGTTTGTGTGTGTTTTTTATTTACTTTAGAATATTTATTTACCAGCTGTTCACCAGAGTGCTGCTTGGCAGAGCTGGTTTATTATTAAAGGATTTACTTACTTACTTACTTACTTACTTACTTACTTACTTACTTACTTACCTTCACAGTTTTATAAACCATAAGCCCAGTTTGAAAGGAATTCTAATGGTAGGCCTACACTGGCAGGTTCCTTATCTTCCTTAGCTGAGGAAGTCTTCCACATTTTATGGATGGATATATTCTTGAGCAGCTGTTGAAGAAATTCACTCGTGAGATGAGGAAGTGACAGCACAAGATCTATGAAGTCATGATGTTGAATGGTTTCTCTGGCTGCTGCTGCTGCTGCTGCTGCTGCTGCTGCTGCTGCTGCTGCTGCTGCTGCTGCTGCTGCCTTGTGATGCCCTTTGTGTTTGCTAAGAATAACAGTTGGACTGCAAACTGTCTTATCATAACTGGGGTTGGTTGGCTCAAGGAAAGACACTGTTTTCCATACTGTTGGATCACTGTGATAAGTGCATCCTAGTTGATAAATTATATTGCAAAGGAAGTTTCTGACAAGAATTGCAAATAATTACTATAACCTTCCAGTTTTAGTTGACAGGAGTTATTGTGTCAACAAAGATGAGTTGGTTGGAGGTCAGTGTTTGATAATGCTAAAGAATCGGCTTGAGAAATTGGAGCAGCCTGTCAGTATTTGGGATAGCTGTGGGTAAATGATTGGCTGACTAAGTATCGGGACTTATTGATTCTGAGACTATGCTGGTGGAAAGCAGTAGACTGTTTAAAAACGTACACTTATTTTGTCATTCTGAGAGATAGAAAAATGAGTCTTACCTTCATACATTTAGTCGGACACATTTTATTTCGTAGGGATTCATTACAATGAGAAACTTATGGAACTTTAGACAAAAGGTTCTGGCAGAGCGGTGTTGGGGTGTTGTTTACAGAGTCTAGCTGATCGACAAAAGTCTTCCCTGGGCTCAGGATATAAGGAAGATGGTCCATGCAAGGTTAAGCTGTACAAGTGTTAAAGACAAAGTTTTAGAAGATCTGATGTCATATATCACTTGTACTGCTGAGGTTGATGAACTTAGATAATTTAAGATTCCAAGTAAGGAGTTTCACTAGTCCTCTTAATCACAGACCTCTGCTATATCATAAAATAGGTCTGTGTTTTAACCTGGCATTGGTAGTTGTGAAGTGGTATAGGACACAGGAATTACTAATGCAGGCTGGTATCTACCAAGTCATTTATCTTGTAGGTGGTGTACGGTTGGAGTCTAATGGGGTCTGTTATGTGTGTGTGTGTGTGTGTGTGCGTGTGTATGTGTCTGCATGCACCTCTGCCTGATGCACTCTGTTAATGAAGGCTCAGAGGGTCAGTGCAGTCTAGGTGTTGAGCAGTGGTAAACATTTAAGATTTGCATCAGGTCCAGAATGTAGGTTCTTTGTTGAATATGCATGAAGAAAAATTGCTGTTTGTTGTCAAACACTGAAAATTTCTGTCATTCAAGTTTTTAAATTAGTAGGTGGATAATATAAACATTTTGGAGATGGATGATACTAAGAAACTGTTCTGCAACATATCTTCGAACTATGAAGGCTCAAATAAACCTTTAGAAAATGACAAAGGTATTTGGAAAATAGGGAAATCTAGTTTCAATGAGACTGTACAAAATTCAGGAGTTCAATGGCGATCGAAAGGAGACAAGACTTTTCTTAAGCGTGAAGGTTCTAGTGCGAGGAGAATTGTTCGTCGAAATACTCTGAGTGGAGGTGTGTTGATGCGAGATGTGGAATTAAACAAGTTGGTTCACAGTGAAGCTCAGAAGCAACCACAGATAAGTAAAACTGATGCTGCTGTGTATGTTAAGTGTCAAAGTCTTTCACCTGGGATTACCGGTATGCCTAAGTTTGGTGGAAGAATGGCTGGCAACACAAACATTGGCTCTCCAAATAGGAAGGTCGAGTGGCCTCTAAAGAGAATTGGATCAGTAACAAGTCGTGGAGTTCTTTCTAAGGTAAACTTACCTAGAAATAAAGAAAGGAGTTTTAATTACCTATGCTTGAAAAGGAATAAATGAAAGAACCTCCTTCCTAAGCAGGAAATGGGACTGGTATATTGTAGGTTTTTTATTTAATTCTTATATATCGTCTTAAAGTAAATGTACTAGACTATCAAAGTAAATGTGATCTATAGTATCTATAGGTCTAGTTTGACAGCAGAGCTCCTGAACTATGAGTCCATGTGTGGGTGCAGTTTGGGTTTGTTTGTTGACCAGAAAGTGTCTGGCTGTAAATAGGGGCTGATGTACTTTATTTACAGACAGCATATATGCAGTTTAGTGTGTGCTGTTACCATACATTACTTTTAACTATGGGTTACTAAGCTATGCACTTTCTTGCCAGAGTCCATTGTGCATAAACAATTTGTCCACATCAATTACACACTAAGGGCCTGGCCTGTCTGCCACCAGCATCATAATTATTTGAGACCAGCCAAGGACCTGTAAAATGTGAAGGGGTAGTTAGCTATTCATGGCCGGATCAGACATCAGTGGTGTATGGGTCACACATAATCTGTACTCAGTGTATAACAATATTTTCAAATAAAATTTCACAAATATTATGGCTCACCAGTTAATGCTAAGAATGGTTGAGATGAAAATCCGTAAACCTGTTCCTATCCACTGTATTAGCTATGCTTCCAAATTCCAATATCAAACTAATTCTGAATAAGGAATTATTCCTTGCTTTTATCACTGTCTTAGCAAGAAATGCTGGACCAAAAGCTTCATAAGGCATCTTTAAATCTCCACTGCTTCTGGCAAATGACCTTTCTTGGGGTCATGTGGGGTGTTTCTTCTATCACTGCTTTAAGTAAGTAAGTAAATATGAAGGTAACTGACTTTCATCTGGAATGCAGATATGCACAGGCCCTTAGCCAGCCACCTGTAGGGCTGATGATCATTTTGGAGGGGCATAAATTGTGCATGGACCCAAGGTCCTAAATGTGATAGCCTATAATGTATAATGTATTCCCCTTCATCTGTGTAAGGATGTTCCTTTTCCCACACAAGATACACTTCTGTAGCAGCTATTTATGATCTAGGATAGTGTAATTAAGTGCCAATTAGATGAGGTTGTTCATGGTAATTGGTAACTTATTTGGCTATATAAATACCTTGACCTTATGAATAATTATCGGGTTTAGATTGATAACAAGTAACCTCTGTTCCCTAGGCTATAATAATCAAATAAAGAATAAAAATTACAATCTGAAGTCAACAGATTGTTGTTTGTATCATTGTATATAAATTTACAATTGTGATCAAAACCCAAAAGTCATTCAGTGTAGGGGCATTGCAGAGTTTTGCAGTCGGACTCGTACGGTCGCGGCATCGGCAATCGCGACTTCATATGCTCATGGCGTCGGGTGGTCATGACTTTGAATGCTTTTGGATGCCCTACTCTTTATTTCTGGGTAAGGGCCTGGATATGCATTACATTGCAATATTTTGTTAGTAAAAATGTATATAGCACCACGTCAACTGCAACTAATCAGAGGCTTTGTTTACAAGGGAATAAATGGTGTTAAATGTCGTTAAGAACAGAAATTCATCAGCAAGTGATGATTAGATAACTAGCAAAATCAGTAGTGTTGGACTCCCATGCACCAAACAGAGGTTAACCAATAGATTCACATCCAGAGTGGACAGTTGACACCTGGATCATGTTGCACTGAGGATGAGGAAGAACTACGGGTGATGTGGTCTGCTGGGGTGATGTGGTCTGCTGCCAGAGATGCACACTGCTTTACTGTCCAGCAGTCCATCACAGTTGGTAAGTGGCACAGTGTCCAGACGTCTTTTGAGCCAGCAGGGCCACACAGGACAGGCATTTATTGGTTGTAGAACCTCTGCTGTTGTGGGTTGATACCACTCCAAAGATTCCACTTGCCTTTCCTTCACGGAACTGTTTCCAGTTTCCGTTGGCATATGGGTCAGTAGGTGCAAGGCTCAAATTTTTTTGTCCCAGCTGGAAATTTGTCACCTATGAATGGTAGACAGGGCAAATGAAGGGAGGGGGGTATCGATTGCATGGCATAAAAAACCACAAGAAAAGGCACAAGAGCCATGCCAGAATTGAAAAAACACACAAAAAAATGCAGATTCAGTTACAGAAGAAGAAGCCTGAACAAATGAAAATCGCTGAGCAAACTTTAGCACAAGACAGAAACTGTCAAATGGCAGAATTAGGCAAAACTGTGACCATTATGGCTGCAGATATCTGCAGGTGTTTCAGCTTGATTAGGATAATTATTTTAAAAATTTTGTGCAAAAAATTAAGTGCAAGGAAACAAATCAACGGAAATGCAAACTGAATATGGCTAAAGATAATCTGTCAACTAAACTGAGTAATTAACAAATTTACCATATTTACTGGAGTCCACAGTCACTAAGTTAAGCCAGATTGTCTAGAAGGCCTTCCTGTTTTCATTGTCCACGCTCAACTGTCCTTTCAGTTGTTTGAATAAACATGGTAATATTTAACGTGGAAGTGGCTTTTTGTGATCTGCTGATTTTTTGGATTTAATGTTCAGTTAAACCCCTGTTTTGGACAGATGGTGTATATCGTGGTCTAAATTCTTCTTTTAAGTGTTTTTGTTTTTTATTTAAGGTGGAATCTTTAACTACTGCTACTTGCTGGAAAATGACTCGACTGTTTCCAGTAGCCAATGAGCATAGGCGTTGACTTTTGCTTGTGTCTCTGGGTGCTTGGGTCCTCCCTTCCCTTCCTTTCCCCCTTCCCACTCTGCTCAGGTAGGTGAGTTTTAGCAGATTTTCGGATAAAGAAAATTGTTTTCTTGTCAAAGGTTACGAGGTTAGAAAAAGTATTGGAAATCGGTGACGACGTTCCAGTGTTATTATTATTTTTTTAAATAAATAAAGAATTTACCCCGGTATTTATGTACGAGCTATGACTGTAAGATCATGCATGTTGGGTATTTGTGTTGTAGGGAATGTAGGCCCTAGTTGTACTTCTCAAGTTGTGAGATTACTTAGTTGTAAAAAATTTGAATTTAAGGTCCGAATTCTTTTAGGTGCCAGGCACCCACTGAACTTTCTCACCCAAGGCTCCCAAGAAGTCGTCACCTATGTCAATGAGTCTTGATCCTCTTATGAGACTTTGATTGTGTGCTTCTCTTTGACATCAGTCAGAGATGTTGAAGATCAAATGAAAGCAATGCATGGCAGTGATGAAGCAATAGCTGCAGCAATCGCATCAAAGTTGGAAGATGGCAATGTCAGGTACCTATTGGAATACTTACCGGTACTTAAGATGAAAAGCTGGTACCAGTTAACCAGGACACTCGCAGGCCCTTATCCAGATATAAAGAGTAGGGCGTCCAAAAGTCATGACCGCCTGATGCCGTGAGCGTATGAAGTCACGACCGCCCGATGCCGCGACCGTACGAGTGCAAAAGTCTGCAATGCCCCTACACTGAATGACTTCTGGGTTTTGATCACAATTGTAACAGTTTTTTTTATATACAATGATACAAACAACAACTTTTCCATTTGCGTTTACCTTAAAGTGATCGCTTAATTTTCCACTCAAATGTTTCACGTTAGCATTGTTCACCGTATTGTTTACTCTGGAAATGGGCCGCTCGACATCATGAAATAAGTAAGAAAATTAATCGAACAAGCCGAAATTAAATCAGTTAAAATTTTTAACGATTAAAAAATCCATTAATTAATCGTTAAAATCCACAGCCTCAAATTCCACCAGTAAGCAATGTCACTCCTTTCCAGGCCACCAAGCAGGTGATGCTCAGCCAGATTTGATCCTTCCTGGTGGTTTCATCCATGGGACCAGACGATCTTTAACCCCAACATCTCAGCCTGTTCAGTTCTGTGGAGACCAGGACCAGGCCCAAACTCCTTTCAGCAATCACTGCTCTAGTTAACATCCTTTTGGCCGGTGTCTGCCCTGAGCAAATTCTATCAACTCTGTTTGACTTACACTGCACTTCGCCCAATTGCAATCGGATACTATTGGCCCAGACTAGCGTCCACATGCACTAACACTTTTGATAATAATAATAATAATAATAATAATAATAATAATAATAATAAGATTAATTTTCACACACTTAGTATCTGACTCCTGAGGGATTATATGTACCCATAATAATAATAAAAATAATAATAATAATAATAACAATAATAATAATAATAGTGATATTCCGATATTTGTTTATTAAATTCAAACTGACAAGTATGCAGTAAGATTACATGATATACAGTAGTAATAGATGATAACAAATTTAACAGGAGTTGAATTTAACTGTATGGCAGCCTGCAAGGTGCCCATTTGTCCTACTGCTCATTTTACAGTCGTCCCCAGGGAGTGAAAAGGCTGGGTCAACCTGTAGCGAACCTGCGTCCTTCTGATCTTTGTGCCAGAGTGTTACCATTCAACCATCTCTCGTCCTGCCACTTTTTGCACTTCCCAGGGTGATCGAATATCTCTCCCGAAACAGGTCGGTGTGGGTGTTCCTGGTGGTTGTAATAGCATGAAATCAGATGAGTACTCGTTAAACTTGACTTCTCGAAGGCGTTTAACATCCTTTACTGAGACCACATTGCTTTCTGCTCTTGATGACATCCTGCCTGAACTCGTGCCTTTCTGCCATTTGTTATATGCAGAGGCCTCAGTACTCAGTTTTGGCCATTACACCCTGTTATCCCAGGCCGGTCCTCAACAGGGATATTTGCACGGTCCACTTTTGTTCCATCTTCCCTCTTCAGCCAGTTCTTCAAGGCCTCCCTTCTCAACTCGTTTTAGGATATTTGGACTATCTTACTTTGGGTGGAAAGACGTGTGATGTGGCTGCAGATATTGAGCAGGAATATGAATCCCTGGGGTTACAACGAAGTGTGAGGTGATCTCACACTTCCCGATGATGACCATTCCTGAGCCTCTCAATCAGAAAGGCACGAGTTCATCAAGCCAGACACAGCAACGTTGCTCTTCTGAGGCTCTCACAGCTTGTCTGAAATGCAGCTGCTTTGAATTGTCCCTAGCTATCTGAAGGTTGGGTATAATCGCCAAGCACCATGCCCTGAGAGGCTCATTAAGTTCACCAAAGCTGTTGGACACACTACGATGCTGTCCATGCTTTGACCATCCTTACCTGGCAGTATATGATTCTATTTTGTGTGAGAGCCTTTGTTCGATCCTCAATGTTTCCATTTCTGACAGTCAATGGCTCCTGGCCTCTCTCTCAGTCAAAGCTGGTAAACTTGGCATACGTTGGGTGTCCTGACAAGTTGCGCTTCCTGCCTTCTTGGCCTCTGCTGCAGACACCTACATTCTTCAGTCATCCATGTTTAGGAATGTGCAAGCAAATGATGATGCACAGAATATTGCATCCAGAACAGAGGCTCATCCACAAGTAATCATACTGGGATAAACCACTTATTCTACAGCTTGCTGCGGGTCTTGAAGCTTCTCTCACCGATGCATACCATCAGGCATGCTTCAAAGCGATCTCTGTACCATGCAGGTGATTGGCTTTTTGCTTTACCAATAACCACCTGTAGCGTTAGACTGGATAATGAGGCTGTGAGAATTGCCATTGGTCTCTGGGGATTACTTGTGTGGTAATAATAATCTTCGTTTAATATCTTCAAACTGACAATTATGCAGTATGATTACAAATCAGTATGAACGGATGATCACAAGTTATTACAGGAGTCTCATGGCCTATCTTGTGGCTTGGGCCCTGGTAACTTTGCCCGGCATGCCGTCTTAAGTTATTTAATCTACAGAAGCCTTAATCTACAGAAGCCTCAGTCATGTGGGTTTCCCAGCAATCAAGAAACCACCTAGCTTATCCATCCCATGGCGCAATGGCTGTAGTTTGATCTGGGATGTCACTGTGACTGACACTGGGATAAACCACACTTGATGCCTGATGGTATGCATCGGTGAGTATTTTTTTATTTTGATGCTATCATTACTATGTTCCACTGGTGTTTGAAACTCTCGGCCCTATTAACAATGCTGGGCTTACTTTTAACACAGAGCTTGGGCGCTGTCTTACACGTGTATCTGGAGATGTAAGGGAAACATGCCATCTTTTCCAGTGCCTACGCTTTAATGTTGTGGCCTTCTGCAGCACTCTCCCTGCCTGAACTTTACAAGATTTAGCCAATCCAGAAATTAATTAATTAGGCATACTTGAAATGATTGCTGTGGTGACAACCAAATCCCTTGTTGTGCTGTATGTGCATATATGTTAATTTAGTGACCTTTTTTGTTAAGGTAATTGCAGAAGTAATTTTCACCTTAGACGCCACAAAAATCCACTTCCATTATAAATAAGTATTTCTATGCTTATTCAAACTACCCAAAGTATATCTGATTGGATCGTAAAATATTTGACTATTATTGACTCCCTATATGATTGCAATCAGAAGTTCCTGAACAATTGAAACAGACATATTCAAATTATCTACCAGCATGTAGTTGCAGATGACTAATTATGAGTTTGCACCACAGTCCGCCTTCTCTGTTTTCGTCTGATGTGTTTACAGTGGTTTTGCTGTTAATTGACAGCTTATGTATGATTCAGACACATGCTACTGGCAATTCCTACAGAAAACTAAAAGCCTTTTCAGATTTGGCGGAGCTGGGTTGGGAGAACCTCTGAGTAGATATGTGGCTTTTTCTTAGTTACTTCTTATCTCTTTTGTTTCAAGAAAGTAACAGTGGCTTTGAGTTTTATACTTGGCTACTAGAGTATTCTTTCTTCTGATGGTTTATTTTCAGTATTTGTTGATATTGAACACTTGGTGAGTTATCTCTGTTGTTGATATGGTTTATATGAACAACATAGATAAGAACAATATCTTTCTAGGAACAACCGTTAAGGGACATGCTGGCGCTGTGGAAGGTTATTAAACTGGATTAGGTCACTGATCATCTGATACAGTCTTCCTATAGAAGTTGCCTTGTGCACATTAATGGAGCTAATAAGTTGATTTTGGGTCGTATGGACACACTAGACAGAGGTCTAGTGTGCTGGCTTCTGATCAGTGTCTGTGGGAATTAAAACCCCTTCAGGGCTTAAAGTCACAGCTGAATTTCTTAGCACAAAATACAGTAATTGTTAAAGAATTACTTCACACTTGGAAAACAATTATCTCTGCTGTCGTGTTTTACTGAATGAACTCAGTATGAACCTAGCCAGACAGACTATGCAGTTGACTAAAGAATGAATAACAGTGTTACTGTGCTGTACTGGGTTAGATTTATAAGTTTCCAAGTTGATTTCGTAAGTAGGTACTGCATTGCAGTATAAATACCCCGAATGAATGATTGAATGAATGATTGAATGATTGAATGAATGAATGATTGAATGAATGATTGAATGAATGATTGAATGAATGATTGAATAGCATCCATTTCCAGTTTTGCCAAACCTATGCATGATTGCAGTATTCACAAATCTTTTAATATTGTGCAGGACTTTTTGGCAAATTGTTGCTAATCTAGCAAAATCCATGACAAACATATGGCTGAATGCAATACTAGGTATACTGGTAACAATTTTGATTGCATTCAGTGATTACAATGGGCTATAGTATGAATATGAGAAATGAAGTACACAGTTTGAAAGGACAGTACGCTGGAAACTCATTATGGTGGTGTCTTTGGGAACCATATCAAGAACCAACTTATAACGAGGCCATATTATGAAGAGTTTCTTTTCTATAGCTGAACTAATATCAGGTGTTATGTCAGAATTTGTGTTATAAAGTAATGAGTATCTGATGTACATAGTCTGAATGAGTCCTTCAAAACCATAATGATTTAAGAAAATGATTGATAAATAAAGTGAAGTCTGCACAATAAAACACATAATTTCATATATTAAAAATTAATTGGCACCATTTCATCACAAATGTGAATACACTTTATCATTTTACAATATTGTCAGTTGTTAGAATCAGGTTTGCTGTCCAATAATTTATATATCACACTTTGGATCAAGTTGGCACTTGGAAACGGTGCTTTGCAGCAAATGCTTACTTATTTACTTTTTGTACTTCATGCCTATTGTGTCCGAGAGTGGTGTTTTAAAGATAGTTCTAGTGCATGGTTGTGAGTCAAATGACTGTTGTTCATAACACTGCACAATGACTGACACACGATGAAGTCAGAGTCACTGATTTAATGATGCTCATTTGAAATTTAAATGTTGAAGCTGAGTCAGGCAGGCTGTAGTAGAATTATTTGTGACTAATGATCATGGCCTGCTATTTTTATTTGTCATTTCAATTTTTTCCTTCTGTTTTGCTTCTGCTCACACAGTGGTGCATTGTCTGATGATTAAAGGATCATTTGAATATTGTTGAGGTGGGCTGAGGTATCAGATAACCAAACTTACTCTACTGCTGCTAATAATGTGAGCACCATTCAATTCACTGTTTTATTTTGGCTTTCTGCCTCAGTGTGTTTTGGTGGTAGTTCTGGAATATTACACACCAATGTGACTGTATCTTTGTATTGAAACATGGTAACTATTCAAGTTCTTTGTCTGAGTTCTGTAATTTCTTTAGTTCTACAATTTGTACACGATTAAGTAATAATTTTGACAGTAAACAGTTTACCTGAAACAGAAATAGACAGGGCTTGTAAGCACACAAAATAATCAATACTTAGATTCCTAATATAATTTTATAAGTAAAAAAGTGGGGATAAATTTGCATCTGGGTTGGAACTGTGAGAACTGCCGCTAAGTTATGATGTTGATGTTGGTTTACTATGCATCCAAAGATTAAATCAGGTTTTCTAGGTTTATTGTTTTTTTGTAACATTGCAGATGTCGGACGGTCGTCTCATGCACGTTTTGCTCCTAGATGACCAAAAGTTAGAGATTGTAGTTCAGGTAAGAATGAATCTCTGGTTCATTTATGGATTGTTTAAGGCAGTGTCTGGAAAAAGTGTATACTAGTGTGGTCATAGAACACCAAAAGACGTGAATTTTCTGGTTAATTAAGAAGTCATTGTAGCCTAATGTTAATGTAGTCTTCTGGGGGTAATTACACACTGCTGTAGACAAGTGGTGGTGAATGTGTCAACATCGGGTAGTTTATCATTTAATATCCTGGCCACACAATCTCTGCTTAAATTAGCAGACACTACGTTTCATAATAACCATGGTTCTGCTGTGGAACACAAAGAGAGAATCTTAATGTAAAAAGTTAGGTAGTGAGTAATACATGGATAGGTCAAGTGCAAGATAGCTTTCTCTATGCTGCCGTTCTGTAAACTGTCTGTAGATAGAGTCCTGATATCATGTCTCAGGAAGGAGGGATAGTCTGAGGATTAACAGGACTCGTCCTAATAATCTGTTGCAATCTGATCTTCTCGAGAAACTTCTATAACACTGTTATTGTAATGCACAAAGTATCAATTGATCATTACGTCTAAACAGAAAGTCTGCATTTCAAGAAAGCAAGAGGCACAGGCTGAGATCAGTTTGAAATTAAAAAGTGTTTGGGTTCACGGGCACAATAAGACCCCCAGGAAATTGAGAAATTGAGAACAAACTGCGTGGTTCACTGGTCCCTCCCTTTCAAGTGACACTAGGAATACTAGGCTGTTTACCGTAATATTGCCCTTCTTCGATACCACAAAGAGGTGTGCCCAGGGCAATGGGATCACTCTGTCTTACTCCACTGCTGACTGAAAAACCAGTCTGATATTTCACCCTCAATTTGCGCACAGCTCAAGGTGTTGGTATACAAGGCACTCATGAGATCGACAATCTTGGTTGAGAGACCCCAATGTTTGAGTAAACATCAGAATGCCTTCCTATCCACTGAGCCAAATGTTGCCTTCAAGTGATCATATTCGATCCACAGTGGCTGATAGATCTGACTGTTTCTATATGACGATGTTCAAGATGAAAGTCCTGTCAGATTTCGATCTGCCTTCTCCAATGGATTATGTTTTATGATTGTGACTTTACTCTAAGCGACCATCGGCTGTGTCTTAGACATAATAATAACGGCACTATGGAAGTCATTGGGTTTGATCTTCAGTGTAATAGTCGTTGACTTCATTGCAATACATTGGCAGAAAGAAATTCCCCCAGCCACTGGGTTCCAGTACAGCTTTGCCAACGACCAACGTGTGTCTGTACCGGATGCATTTAATAAAGAAATTTTGGCTTAATATAGAGTCAACCTTTTGTATTTCAAACTTCAGTATTTCAAACCTCCAGTTATATCGAATAGCAGTCTATGCTCTGTCACAACCAATGCAAACACATACGAACATAACTCTGCTTATATAAAAGTTTTGCTTATCAAACTGTTGGCTGGCAGATATATCGAAATTACAGGAACATTCTTGGACTCAATACTATTGGCCTAGTTGTAGATGACTGATGAAAAATTACCAGATGTTTTGTTTGTCACTGGGTCCAGGTATGAGTCAACAACTGATGATGCACAAGTGTGTCTGGTCAATAGGAGGGGGTAAGACAGTTGAGACTAGGTGTCATCTAATTTGATACCTTAGCCTTGTTTTATTTACTGAAATGCTGGAGCTTCTGAAAGACGAGCTGAGGGAAGGGTTTTGATGACAGTGACTCCACTGACACCACCACCATTACCAGCACAAATTTCCTCAGAAACTTTTCACACTAACGGATACCAGATGGCAGAGAGAATGTCACAAACCCGGAAATGGGCCACTGGCAAAGAGCTTTGCACACGTTGTTGAACTAAGCACATAAAAAGCTCTAGGCGAATTGCATTAATTAATTGATTATTCTATAAAACATTAGGCATACTTTCATATTTTGGTAGGTGTGACATGTGTAGGTCCACCCAGGCCGCCCATTCGTGTGTGACATTTTTCTAAACATTCTTGTAATCTCAGAGACTTCAGAACGTGAAATACACTTGCATGCAGCATTCTATAGATCGATAGTTTCACGGAAATTAGATATTCTCAGTACTGACCTAATAATATTATGAATTCATTGTTATGTTTTAGCTATCAGCCTTTTTGTAGCATTACTTACAGGTATATTATGTTTTAAACTATTATCATATTAACACAATCATTCTTATAACGCAAACACGTTTTTGCAATACATGACATGCATTAAAAATGTATTAAAAATGTATGATGACTTCAGTTCTCATACAGTCAGATAGAGCTTAACATGAATATCTGTGGCTAGAGCTCCTTAGTCTCCCTCCCCTTCAGTTCTGCAAGTGCCTGAAAACTTTCCTGTTTGTGAGTGACAAAACTGGCCTGGGTCGGGAGCATCACTGACTTTCTGAGTGACACTTTAATGAATTTTCAATTACAATTACAACCTCGGTTATTTCAACCCTTGGATATATCAACCTGTTTGCAAATGCTTCAACTTTGATATAACTAAAGTTTTGCTGTAGATGCAGCGTAATACGGAAAATACAGTGAACGAATGACTCCACCTGTGTCAAATAAATTGGTATAACCCACACTAAGATAACCTGCAGATGGGGAACAGGGTTTGGAAAATCTGATTTAACCTGTGGGATTTATGTGTGAAAATAGGGTTCTCGCATTCCCTAAAGGCATTTCTGTTTCCCCATGACTTCTGTGCTGAGAGCGCCTCTGAATAGTTATTCTGCGAGAGGTGCTTAATAAATTTCTAAATGCGATACAATTTGGGGGCCTACTTAGGGAAACTCGTCCATAGGAGTTTTCTTTGTCTAGAATTTGTTTCTGTTCTTTGTTGTTTCTGATGTGCTTACCTTCATGGGGTCAGACAGAGTAGACAAAGAGATACACTGACAGATGAGATACACTGACAGATGAGACAAAGACAGACAGAGGAGAAGTTCAACTTTGAATGGAATAGTTTTTTAGGGAATGAATTACAGGCCTCAGAGTATGTATGTATGTATGTATGTATGTATGTATGTATGTATGTATGTATGTATGTATGCATGTATGTATGTATGTAGTTCAAGACTTCTCATTTTTAAAAGTTTCATCAGGTAAGCTCATTTACTATACTGTTTTGGCAAGATGCTTATCTCTGACCCACAGTGAGGATTGGAAGCTATCCCAGGACCTCTTCCAGTGTGGTGTGACATTCAACCTGCAGATGTCCTATGCAGGCCAGTTCAAGCTTGAGTAATAACACAGGCGGATCCAGGGGTTGAGAATAGTGCGCATTTAATAGTGCGGAGTTAAATTTTGCAGTGATCTAAGCAGTAGTAGTGAGAAAATTTTGCTTGATGTACCACCTGTTTTTAGTTATCAAGTCTTTGGGGATGAAAGACTACTTTCACCTCTAAGAAAATTTCCGAATACCTTACTAGCGCAACCCAATCCAATCTGACTGGACAGTCGATCATTTTTAGCGGATGTATGTTGCCAGTCTTTCTTAGTAGGCCAATTTGGCAGTAGATAAGGGAAAATTTCTTCAGTTTGAGCCCTTCAGTCTGATCAGATTGGGCTGGTGAACGATACCAAGTCAGCAGTTATGCTTCGGTTTACTGTGAATATAGTCACCAATGGCAACTAATAAATTATATAAGCTAGCGTGTTATCTGGGATTATAATGCGCACTATTCTTCTGAAAATAACCTTCTCACAGTCTGGGTGCCCAATGTACCTATGAAAAAAGTTCTTAGATGTTTTAGGCCAACACCAATCACACGTGAAGACTGCTGATGCACAGTGGCTCATGCCAAAATGATTTCAAAGTATGTAGTTTCGCTTCAAACTGAACTTCAGCAGCAGGTCAATATCATATATCTGGGATTCTAATGGTTTTATAGCTCCTATCTTAACTTTTCCGACTTTGCATTGGCATTACATATACATGCAGAACTTTACCTGCACATTAAACATAGGTACTAAGATTTTTACGTTAGAGTCTTTCTCATAAAAATATCCTGTCACAGATCTGTTTCGGGACAGATTCTCCCCTGGTGAATATGTTGGAGACTGTATTCAAAAACCAAGTTTCTGGGGGAAAAGGTATGGAGAAGTCACAGCATCATCCTTGCAACAAGGCTACGACTTGTGTGGCAATGTATGGTGTGCTGTTTAGAAAGGAGTCTACTAAGATTAATCAAGCTAAGGAAGCTTTTATATGTTACACTTGTGTCTGGAGAAGGAGATTATTCAAGTCACAATACTTGGATCAGGAGCTCAAGGAAGACCTAAAATGGGATGGACTCAAAAGATAAAGTCTTGGACCAGATTTTATTGAAGGAGGCAAGAAACAGAAGCAGAAAGAAAAAAATTGTCCTGTGGTGCAGGTCAATCCTTGGATCAAGGATGGTTCAAGACAAGGCAGGGGAGAGTAAATAAGAAATTTGTAATCAGCTTGATTTTATAAGTGCATTGCAAGTAAGTAAGTATATTCTTTATTACACCATTAGCAAACACACAATGTACAATGTAAACCTACTTATTTGTGACAATAATGGTCTGAGTTTTTTTGACAAAACCTGAGAGGATAAAAATGCAGAAAATCAAAATGTATCAGCATCTAGTAAGTGCGTGTATTTTTTAAATGCTCAACACAGATTGAGGCAGATTTTTGTCGTAGATGAGGTTTTTATTTTTAGCACATTCTACTGGATATTCTTTATTTGCAGTCCCACCTCCTTTTGAAGCCAATTTCAAGGTTTCAGTTTGCCATAACAAAACTTTTTATGAGTCTTTCCCCTTTGTCAGGTGCTATTTGGCCGTATTTTTGCCAACTTGCACACATATTTTGCAGCTTTAGTATTTTTTGCCATTTCCTTTTTTCCCTTTAGCTGTGTAAATTTTTTAGTCATCTATTACTTTGCAGTTTATTTGAAAAACCCTTGCTCAGTTTTTTAGTGCCAACTTGGTGATGTGCCCTTAAATCAAATGGGGAGGTATATGGATGGATTGCACCTCTGTGAATCCACCTGTGATTAACAATGACTGTGCAACAATTAAGGATTTTCAGTTGCCTATAGATGTGGAATCACCCATCTAGGCCTGTCTTATTTGTTAGATTGTTGAAGTTCCTCGGGCTGTACACAGATGTTTGACATCCAGGACACTGGAGAGAGTTTACGTCAAGTGGCTCATGACAACTGTCCAATTTTATCAATGCTTCTTAGCATTCACGGCCATTTAAATATTAACTTGGCATTAGCAGAGTGACATTATGTGGTGAGAACAGCTAACCATGAATGTTTTATGGTTTGCTCATACTTGCATCTATGGCAGAAGGACATTCTAGAAAATACAGAATTAGTAGCGTAATGAGGGGAAGGTTTCAGGTTTAAACCGAAAAGTACTAATTAGGGAAGCATACAGAATAAAAATTTCTTTAGTCTGTAGGAGTGGAGACAAATTCTTCTGCTGTCCTGTTAATGGTGTGCTGAAAGATAACCTGTATAGTGGATAGGGTGATTGCTTAACAAACTTTGAATTTATCTTAAGTGAATATAATGAATTCACATGCAGCTTTTTGGATGATTTTGATGCATTGATGGTAGTTGAGTATCTGCTCAGAATGGACTCATGTACTTCAGAAATTTAGACTCCTCTAGTGTTGCTTATTGTTTTTATAGCTGATCAGACAGTGATGTTGCACAAATTAGTTATTTGCTTCGCAAGCAGAGAATATAATAAGTTAATGTAATTTTTATTTTGGTATAAAATGCAAAATCTAATGCCATCTGGTAAATGCAGTGTTCATTTCATGTAATGTACTCATCGGGCATGCATAGCTTTCTCAGAAGCAAAGTAAAATCCACTTGAATCAGAACCATTTTAACTGCTTGTGAAACTGAAAGAAGTTTCAAATAACAAAGAAGCTGTTGTGTAAGCATTATTAGATTTTTTTCTGATTTTAGGAGCATTAGAACAGTTCTTGGCATTTTTTAAAGTTAAATAGTTGATTCAGTGGCTGACTGTCATTTTGTTTTTCAGCCCAAACTTTATGCATATGAGTTACACGACATGGCTGCATCACATCTACGCCTCAAGGAAAAGGACTTCTTTGGCCTGACCTTCAGGGATGAAACGTAAGTTCAGGTCTCCTCCTCAGCTCGTTTATTGCAGTCATTATCATTTTTTGTGTTTTCATCATCAGGTCATCATACTCTTCCACATCCTCAATGGCTTCCTCATCTTCGTGATCATCATCAAATATATTGGATTTCTGGGGTTTCCTGCCAATGCTAAATGCAATATCTGATGTAAAACCATCTGTGATGTTTTGACCTTGTTTCATCTGAAGTTACCTTAAGAGTCTTTGAATCGGTCATTGATATGCAATCCAGACCTGTTTATGGGTATGTATATTAAGCTTAAACCCACAAAAACCTTTACATTATGCAAGCTTACAAAACGGAAGTGAATTAAATGTAATGACATATGAAAGGCCTTTTGCCAATCAGGTCAGTGCATGTGTCCTTGTTTATGTTAATTTGTGTTATATGTTATGTTACATGTGATTTGTTTGAACAGCATCTGCATTTCAGCACAAATAAAATAAATAGCATTTTGAGCTAATGAGTAAATGTTTTGCAGGGAATATTGGACAAACAAAAGCCATTTCATTCAATTATTGTGTTGGTAAATGGTAAGACATTTACCCATTTGCTCACAGTGTTATTTATTCTATATCTAGAGTATTTAAAATATCATAATTAATGGATTGTTGTGTTAACTGAAGATTAAAGTATAAGATAGGGCATAACCGATATTGGTTTATTTGCCGATACCGGATAGTATAGGCCATTATTTGCCGATTCCGGATACAATTCTGATTAATAATAACATGTGTTCTTAAATCTATGCACTCAAGCCTAATTCCAAGTTGGTCATCATTGGCTAATGGCTTTGCGTCAGCTAGAGGCACGGTAGGATGGAAGAACGGCCAGTCAGTCTCCCCTTCCCTATACCACAAATATACCTGTATTTCTTTGCTGATTGACAGGCCTACCGATCGTCCGCCTATGGCAGATTCAGGGTCGATTGAAAAACAACTGTTATTAATTGGCGGTTTAGACATTCCTATCCGGATCCATAATTCCGGATAGTCCAAAAATCAGCAGAATCGGTTTACCGATCCGGATTTCGGTTATGCCCTAATATAAGACATTTTACCTGTAGTGATGATTTTAAGCCTATTAACCTGATGGAACTACCACCAGATAAAGAATAGCATGGATTACTTCCAACAAAAATGTGGTTGTGTCAGTAATGTATGTTATCACCATAGTTTTCAGCCTAGTAAGTACTGGAAACAGTAATGGAACTCTGATGTAAAAACTTCTGAAAACGAATCAAGCATAACAGATATCCGTTATGCTGAATAATCTTTTGTCAAACAATCTTTGATTTGCTGACAACAATGGCTTCCTAATGAAAAATGGAACAGACCTACAAGAAATTATGATGCAGGTGGACACAACAATAGAAGATTCTGAATAATGATTGATGCAGAGGAAGCTAAAACAATGGGCATTGAAGAGAATCTATTATCTCAGAGCTCTATGGTAACAGCGAAAGACATACTTTGGACAATGGATGCACCTCACAAGCATTTGAAAAAATGGTCTGGAGATGGAGAAGCAGGAGGATGATAGAGAAACCAAAGGCAATAATATGAGACAGTGATGCAACCCATTTTCCTGTATAGAGCAGAATGCTGGACAGTCGGAAAGCAAGATGAGAAATGGATCCTAGTGACAGAAATGGGTTGACATTGTGAAAAATCGCAGGAATCTCAAGACTGCAAAAAATTAAAACTGACGAGACACAGCTATGCTTGGACGTGATAAACAACTGTGCTGGATAAAGTCATATTCATCGAGGAGTCTTATAATTGGTAATGTGAAAAGAATGCCAGTTGATCGAATCCAACACCATGCACTAAGTGCAAGATTTAAGGGAAAGAGCAACATAGAAAGACCTCGACTATGCTGGGTTAACAAAATAAATTGAGAATTATGAAAACTTAGACTAAACAAGAAAAACACTAGATTTGACAAGTGACCAAAAAGGATGAAGATATTTATTCTCAGCCATCACTGTCAAATGGTTGGCATCAGGAACTGCTGATGATGATTTTGAACATGATGGATTATGGTATTTGTTGAAAAGTACTTAATAGCTCTTGGTTGGCTGTTGGCTTTAACCACTCTAAGGGCATGGTTATTCTATTAAGGACCTGTGGGGTTGTTAAGGGCAGAGGCCAGGAAAGTTGTAACATGCAATGTGTTATTGATCAGAGGTGATGCCTCTGCTTTTAACTACACTTCAAGCCAGAGAAATGAATGATTGGAAGCATCAGAGGTCTCTTTCAGAAGAAATTGCCTTTGTACAATACATAAAGTAGTGTGGGCATTCTTAGGATATTGCGTGCTAACTGGAAAACTCCAGCTAGTCACTTGTCTGCTATCATTACAAGAATGCGTGACTGTAGACACACAGAGAATGAATGTTGGTGGCAAATGGTGTTTGTAGTAGCTGAGCCCTGGAACCACACAAGTGTCTGTTGTTAGCAGACAATTTTGAAGGTGTTTAGGGCAGCTGAATGTCTGAAGAGACTCAGGTCATCTTTCAGGAAGAACTGAATGAGCAGACTGAAATACCTCTCTAGACAGACAGTTCCAGATATGGATAAAAGATTATGTAATTTTGAGTTTAATATTTAACATATAGGTCATTTAAGTGCATTTGCAACTCTGTATATTAGCAGAGTTTTCTATGCATTTAGTTATATTAACTTGCATGTTTTAAATTTGCTTATGACAGTGATATAAGTTATATTGCTGCTCAGTGATGTTCTTGGTTTGACAGTAGGAATAATGCGAATGAGGCTGAGAAGGTAGGCTCTAGTTGTTGATAATAAATAATCAGCAGGATATTTTGAAATAATATGTTCAAGACAGAACAAGAATTTTGCTTCTACACAGTAATGAAAAACTTAGACGTGACCGAGATTGAGACCAAGACAATAGGTTCCTGAGATCAAGAATGAGAGTAAGGCATCATAAAACCTTTCTGAAGACGTCTTGAGACTGAGAATGACTCTTAAGACCATACAACCCTGGATTAGATTAAGCCAACCAGAGTCCTCTTAGATTGTTGTTGTTTTCTTGCTGGGTATATGTATATTGTTTGCCAATGCCTGTGGATGGCCTGGGAAGAGACTGAGTCACTATGTTATACAGATGGCTGTGGTTGCTAAGAAATGAGCAAACCCTAGGGAGGAAAAATCAGGACAGTGGTGAGGGATATCTCCTGGGGAGCCACAGTGGGAGACGGCTTTGAAGGCCATTCATCCCACTAAACAGCTTCAGGTCTCTGCAGCCTATCTGCTGCTGCTGCTGGTGGTGGGCCAGGCGCTAGGTGAAAACAGCCAGGCTGCGGATTGTAGTGCATATGGTCAGCTGTTAGTGACTCACAGAAAGCAGTGATGTATGAGTTGGTCCAAAGTTTTTAAACAGATGATACACAAACAGGGACCTGAAGTCAGGCTAAGGAGGATATGAAATAAGTAAGGTGTTAGCCCAGTAACAGCATGGTGGTAATGGTAGTAGTTTAGGTGGTAGTTTTGACGAGGATAATGGTGATGGTTGGTGATGCATCCCTCTACATCTGGTACTTGATGGCAGTCTGGTCATGGTGTGCAGCACTATTCATAGATTCTTATGAGGTGCTAGTCGAGGTTTATCTACCCTGGTGTGTACATACCAATGCAGTAATGCACGTATGTACATACTGTGATTAAATTCAGCCGGATCCCACCGAATCTGAGATCTGGCACCTCTGATTTAATATCCACCACCTGAACCATGTGACCAACCACCTGAGAGAGGAGACCCTTCATGTTAACAGGTAGCTCTGCCTCTATGGCTGTGACTGATGCTTCATGTAATGGTGTCCCCATTGTGCAGTGCTCTGAAAAAGGAGAAAAATTATACACGGAACCAGTAAATGTGTTTTTGTCTACAATAATTGATGATATATATCATGTTTTACCCTTTTTGTGTTTTATCCAAATAGCAAATAGCACGTATCAGTTATAGATTCACCAGATAAGGTTGGGTTTTAGATTTGCAAGCAGTTGGAGATCCACTACACATAGATGTGTATTTAAACCACTGCATACAAACCTTTGCATGCTTGCATACCGATGTACGTGTATTCACACAGGCCCTTGAGAAAATACTTTTTGATCAGTAATTCTCTGCACTTCAAGGGATTTTACAACACCAAGAACCATAACCTTATTTTTGAAAATGTTTACTCTTAAAAGAGTCATTGGAGGAGATTGGATTTTAGTTATCCAGCTTCAGTGCTTTAGGAGAAAGTGCCTCTAGTTAAAGATTGAGCTTTTTGCATGCACTGTGAGTGAGCCTGGGAAAGAGGTTGAAGCTGCCTGAGAACTACAGTAGATCAACAGATTTGTGGGAGAGCCTTAATTGGTAGTCAGGTCTAATCACAGGCTGCCTTTAACTGGAGACAGTATTTGGAGTGTGCATGTACTGCTTATTTTCCTTAAAAATATCTGGACCCTATCAGCATGGATATGCTGAGCTATGTACAGTGTGTTTATTCTAGTTAAATATGTATATACAGGGGGTGTAATTTAGTTGGTGCTGGATCTCCCATGCTGTCTCTCTTCTTCTGCTGCTTGCCACCTTGTCATCTGCAGATGTGGGATGTCATGGCAGACAACTGAATCTGACTGTACTATTCCATGTGAAAAAGACATCCCATGTGATTGCATCCTCTGTTATGACATCAGTGTATTATAACATGGATGCAATATGATAAGGAATGTTTATAATGTGACTTTGAAGCAGTGGTCTTCTCTGTCATTGTTGTTTATGGTGTTTGGTTTTCCATTAATTATTCATTGCAACAGTCTATGAAATTTTTGTTTAAATTTAAAAAGCCAAGTTTAACATCTTCATCTGCAATTCATTTGTATGTGAATGGACTTTGCAAGTGTTTAATGAGCAATTCTCACATTTTATCGTTTTCAGATTTTTTGCATAATTTTCATGAGTAGTGTGAAGTAATGGTAAGATCTTTTATCTCCAGTACTTGGAGACTGAGCTATGTATTCACTTCTGTCTTAATGGCAAGATATTAAATACCAGTCTAGGTCACAGTGCATCACAGGGTTTGACTTTCACTTTCTATTTCGTCAATGTGCGATCTTCTAAATGCACACGAGATCTGCATCTTGTGTGTTTAATCTGCATTTCATGTGATTTTTTCTGAGTTTTGTAGTCTTATTAAATCTTTGTGTACTATAACCCTCTCCCAGAGTCTTTATTATCAGATCACTGTAACCAGCTACACAATGAAGAACCTGGAAACACTGGTCTTCCTTCTGTTGTGACATATTCACCATTATTTGCAAAAATATAGTGATGCTTTCAATTTGGTACATAGAGAGACGAAAGCCTCAAAACTTGACTATGCTTTTCATTTTCTGTCAACTCCTTTAAGTTGATTCTAGAACCAACGTGTCAACAGGTTCTTACAGAGGCTGATACAGGTGATTTGAGTCTTGGGTGTGCATATAGCCTTCTACTGAATAGTTTCTCTTTCCTGTGCACATATACAATAAGTATATAAATCGAGGCAACTGGTCATGGGAGTGATTTGAAAATCCACCTGGAGAACCCAGGATGGGCAGAGCAGGTGAAGCATCTCATTGCCAGCTTTGGCATGCTTCAACCGGTTTGTTTCCACCCATGCAGAAGGTGGCTGTCTAGACCTAGTCATCACACTGCATGACTACAGTCACCTTGGAGCCTCCATTAATAGTGATAACATATAACAAACTGTGCTTATGCACCACTTCACTGGTGACAGAGGTCACAATCAGCCAGTGGAAGTCTTTCCATCAAAGCCTATAATCACATATAGTGCACATTTCTGCAGAAACTGATCTCACCACCTTGGAGATGTTGACCATTATGAAAGAAGCCTCTTGATGATAAACTTTTGTCATTGCCAGTGCTTATCAGAGTAATGCTCTAAAATGAGTCTAAATCCATGGTAAGAAAATCGCTCAATGGCTTAGCCAGTTTTGGAAGCAGCTTGACAGTACTGGAAAAGCCTGATCACCCATGACTCTAAGGATAGTTGGTGTCTCTGGAATGATTTTGGACAGATCTTGTGGCTTGCAGAGATCATCCTTTTCATCTGAGGATTACCAGTGTCATGTAATAAAGTCTCAGATGTCTGGTTTTGATCGATTTGAAAAGGTGACAGACCTTGAGTTAAGATCACTACTTCTCTCTTCACTGTCTATTACAATTCATGCTTGCTTGATCCCATGCTGATTTTCCTCCTGAAAGAATTTATCGTTGTGATGCTGCCATTCATGGTGCAGCTGTGCAATTCCTCATTGGCTGAGGGATAACTGACAGAGAGTCAGAAGCATGCCATCTTACGGTCATCAATCAAGAAGTCTGGAAATGGACCCAGAAAATATCTCAGACTGCCATCTCTAACCATACATTTCCCTCCAAGGTAAATTATGAGAAGTAGATGTGCAGCAGCAGCTGTGGCAGTACATAGAATCCTGCAACCTAATGCCACAGCTACCCAATGACTTGAGAAAAGGTTATTCGACCAAGACAGTTTTCTGAGACCTATCTTCGATGTCTATGATGTCCTTGACATCGGCCATGTCACACTGCATGCACTCCTGCATGTGAACGTGGCAGTTGACAGAATGGATTGTGACATCTTGCTGATCATGGTAACAGCACGTGGTATGGAGTTGTGGGTGAACCATGATAATAATAATAATCTTCGTTTAATATTTTCAAACTGACAATTATGCAGTATGATTACAAATCAGTATGAATGGATGATCACAAGTTATTACAGGAGTCGAATTTTAACTGTATACGGCATCCATGCAAGGCGCCCATCACATCCTACATCTCATTTTAACAACGCGCCATCTCGCGAATGATAGGCTGAGTGGACCTTTGGGAGGGTTGCGGGAGGTGATCCCGCTACCTACTGCTCTTCACGCCAGTGATGTTACTACTACTCTATGGACCCCTTTATGTCATCAATTGATGTCATCTTCATTAGATATCGACACAATAGAAGTTACTGATTATTAGTAATAATAATAATAATAATAACTCTGGTCCGAAGTCCATACTTAACTGTGCCACGGTGCTACCCATGTATTATCTGCCAAAATTCCCACATGTTTGAAGCTCCTTGTGAGAGACATTGCAGTTGGTATCGGTCAAGGACAGGATTAAGATTAGGATCATCCTCATGGGATTGTCTAGTGGGTGTGACCCCAGAATGCATCCATGCAAGGCGCCCATCACATCCTACATCTCATTTTAACAACGCGCCATCTCGCGAATGATAGGCTGAGTGGACCTTTGGGAGGGTTGCGGGAGGTGATCCCGCTACCTACTGCTCTTCACGCCAGTGATGTTACTACTACTCTATGGACCCCTTTATGTCATCAATTGATGTCATCTTCATTAGATATCGACACAATAGAAGTTACTGATTATAGGTAATAATAATAATAATAATAACTCTGGTCCGAAGTCCATACTTAACTGTACCACGGTGCTACCCATGATTATCTGCCAAAATTCCCACATGTTTGAAGCTCCTTGTGAGAGACATTGCAGTTGGTATCGGTCAAGGACAGGATTAAGATTAGGATCATCCTCATGGGATTGTCTAGTGGGTGTGACCCCAGAATACATCGGAGAACTGTGAGTTCCTGTCTGCAGCCAGCCTGGTAGACATTTGCTGCATTTGGCTACAGACAGCTCAAGACAGATTTTCAAGCTATCTTAAGTCACACCTATATATAGAGCTGTTAGATAGTCCTGTTTAATACCCGTGTGAGGGTTTAAGAGGTGCTCTATATATAGCCAGATATCGTATATACATACTTACATTTATGCATGCATATAATATGCCAACTGTTAAAGCCAGGTTGTGATATGATATGGGCTAAGGACTTCATATTGTTGTGTAGATCTGCCATTGTTGGAGCATAATGTAATATATTAATAACAATATATGCAACATCCTAAGTACACCATCAACTCATTACAATGTTCATTATGTGTCTAATTTGGGGTTCATATGTGCTACCACATGATATTGAATTTAAAGCTTTATCATTTAGGATGAGTTACAGTTATGTTTTAGTGCATACCTGCAGGTTTTGGGAACGTTAAATATTGGTTACATGGTCATCATTCTGGGCAGTCAAATAACATTGTTTGATGGTCAAAAAAGATGGCTAAATATTGCTTTGATTGCTTCACATAATTGCATGTATTGAAATGTTTAGTTGAAGAGGTTGAAGAGGAGAAAGTCATACTTGGTTATATTTACACAGAGACCTCGTCAGACAGTGGCTGAATGAAGTGGCCAAATGTTGCTGTGATTGAACACATGGCATGCAAGACGAATTTATATAAAGTTTAATCGTACTGGAGCATTTTGATATAGCATCAGATCCTCAATTAAAATATATTGGAGAATCAAATTGAAACTAGGACTGTTTCTATCAATAAGTCAAGTGGAATTACAATGGAAATTGTGCCAGCTGCTCTCAGCTATATATATTTCATCTCATCATTTAGTGCTTATTGAGTTAAAACGCACCCAAAATGTTAAAATGGATTAAAATATCTAGAAATATTTGTTATGCCATTTGTTAAAGATATGTTTTAATTTGTTTACTTCTTTATGCTTTGTTACTGTTGTTTAACAAACTGTAAAGCATTTTTAACTAAGTTTATGATTTTTATTGTATTGATCATCTGACCCTCTAGCAGTTGCAACATCACTTAGGGTAACAGCTTCATCCATGGCTATAATAACAACAAGACTTTGCCCTACGACTGTTAGTTGTCTTCAAAGTTTGTTCTGGTGTCTGTAAATCGCAGCTAATTAATGCTTGGCTAGTACACCTGTTGATAGCATAAATTAATGTCTGATTTATTCTCAGTAAAAATAGTTTTACTTTACATAAATTGTCTAAGGTGCTATTATTGGGTTCAGGTTTTAATCCTTATGATCTTATCTGCTAAATACTGTGCATCATAGCTTTCTGTTATCATGTGTAAAAGTCAATTAGCACATGTTTTATCGTTCATGAAGTGATGAGAAAACTTTAAACTATTTGGTAAAAGCATCTGAATATTTTGCCCCAAGTTGCTGGTCATTAGAATAAAGAACTAACGGAAAGAAAAAATAAATGAAATTTAGGGCAGGTGCCTTTGACTGAATGACTTTTAGTAAGGGAATGCTTACTCTTGAGCTATATGTTACAAGCTTTGCTTTACTGTTACTCACTGGAGGTCGCCACCAGTTGTTGTAGTTTGCAATTTGTTTATTGTTGCTTGATTCACCAGAGGTCACTACCAATGGCTGCAGCTTGAGCGACGGGTTTTAGAACATGATTTTCCACGACGCAGTGGACCACTCGTGCTCTACTTTCAAGTTAGGTATGGCTCTTCTTCATATCTGGTTCAACGGATGCTTGAGTCTTCTCGGCTGCTTAGAGCAGCCAGCAGAGTTTATTTGCATTGTTTCACCTTTTTGCAGGGGAGTGGCCAGTGTTCCAAACTTTGTTTATCATTTCTTTTATCAGACAAGTTATTTGATAGATCTCTTGGGTCACTTCAGTGTACGGAGATAGAGGTCCTTTGCTGTCCAGCTGCTGTCATCTTACATCATGTAAGATGAGTTGTACCTGAGTTACAACTTACAGACGGCCTTACCTAGTGGCTTACTTTCACAGCTTAATTGGTTGAAAATTTATGACATTTACCCAATCTTAGTAGCAGTTCCCAAACACAGGGATTTGTAATGTGAATAGCAGCCACTGCGAATATACATGATGATGTTATGAATACTCTTTTCATTTGTTAGTAAACGCTTTGAAGGCTGTAGCTCTGAGATTCCTGTTGAATCTTAGATGCTGTGATACATACATGTACTACATTTATCACCTAGTCACCCCAACAAGGTTGATACTTTTCAATTTCTAGAAATAATTATGCACTTAAGTGATAGCAATTTCTGAGGGCTTCTGCCAGTGATCTTGTGACATGATCATATTTGAAATTTTCTTTTGTAACAGGTTGTACATTGAAAGCATAACGTATTTGAGAGACAGCATTACAGTCAAGCTGTTCTATCTGCAGGCCATTCAGTCACTGTATAAGGTAAGACCATGCTTCTTTCGTTCATTTGCCAATCATTATGTGAAATTAGAATCACTTTCCAGTTTAAATTCTTAATTGATTTAATCTACAGTGACTGCTTTCTATATATGTACAGATTCTATATAGCAGTGCTTCCCAACCTGTGCGCGCGAGTGTGGTAGAAGTGTGCCGTGGCCGAATGACGGAAATAAGAAGTTTAAAGGACAATAATATCACTAAATCATAATATGCACTAACCCATGCTGATAAATTGGTGGTCAATTATAATTTCTTACCAGGCTGATTTAGCTCTATGTGATCTGCAGAGACACCGTGTGATGTATCTACTAGCTATTCGATGAATTAACTTACTTATTGACTCTATCAGTTAAGGTTGCACTTGATTTATCCATATCATGTCTTGGGAAATAGCCGAGGTGGTTTCCCGTTGCCTTCCTCGCGGTTTGAGTAGTGGCCTTCTACGCCGCTCACGTTAGACAGCTGTTTCAGGGTTCCTGCTGAGCCTTTCCACCTCGCGTAGCGCCCAAGGTGGTACTTCAGAAACCTTCACCACTGATGGCATAGCCTCAGCAGGCAATCCCCTACTCGGCTGTTATGCCCCCCACCACGGCGAGGTGTGAGACGGACTTTGGGGGGGGGGCAGAAAGCATCAGTGGCTGGGCCACACACTTAGGGGAGAGGGTGTGCTGGTGACGCTGCTGGAGGGGCGTATGGAAGTGAAGACAACGAGAGGCAGAAGAAGATTGAATACGTTGAGTGATCTCGATAATGGTGATTCATACGGACACACCAAGAGGAAGGCACAGGACAGAACAGGATGGAGGTGGTCAGAGGAGAACAAGAGGTCGTCCATGTCACAAACCTGCTCAACAGCAGAAGACTGAGAAGAATTGACTTTATGTCTATGACATCACCGTTAGTAAGCTTCATTATTACGCATCTTTGCGTCATAGTATTTTAAAATTCAATCTCTATGTTTCCTCGTGCAGTTGACGTTGATCCAGATGCAGTATTGTTGTGTTACATTGTTACTGATCATTTATCAGATTTGGAAGAAAAGTTACGATATTATTTTCCAAGTTTAAATGTCTCTGACAAAGACTGGGTCAGAAACCCATTTCATCACCAACTGGATTTGTTTGGCATATAGATTGTGAAAAAGAACAGCTGACAGAATACTGCGACTTAAGTTCGCAGAAATGAATTTAACAGGCTTCTGGATTGTGATAGAGAAGGAATACGCCTTGATAGGTGCCAAAGCTTTCGGCATACTGCTGCCCTTCTGCACTATTTGGCAGTGCGAAAAGGCATTTTCAGAAATGACACAAATCAAAACAAAACACAGAGGGTGTTTACAGTTGAAAATGACTTAGGAGTGTGCTTGTCAACCGCCGTTCAAGCTCATTTTGACCCAATTTCACATTCTTTGCAAGGTCAACCGTCCCATTAGCCATGGATTTTCTTCCTGGTTATAGTCTGCTTTTAATTAATTTGTCCCGGTTATCTAATTTTTAAAACAACGGCTGACAATTCTTGATTTTCATATCAATACTGACGTTGACATAATCATCATGATGACATTATTTTATCATTAATACACAGTTATAGACACAAAACATTGTATCTAAGTGGATAAATAAACGTTACTTTATCAGATTTTCTAAATTAAGATGAATTAGTGTGCATACCAAATTTATATATATATATATATATATGTATATATATATATATATATGTATGTATAACTTAGTTTTCTGCTTTAGCTATCCATATTATTATGTCGCTATGATTCCCATGTTAATGTTCCTGGGTGCGGTGTGCCATCCAGTTTTCTTCAATAAATGAAAATATTATATATATATATATATATATTCAGTATGTATTGTTTGTACAAGTAGGCTACCATAAATGCAATGTGCCGTCTGGTGAATGGTTCTTAGAAAGGGTGCCGTGGTTGAAAAAAGGTTGGGAAGCACTGCTATATAGTGTTCCTTGATGTTTTGTGGCCTATTATTTCTTGAGTGTGATTGGAACATGACCCCTGTGGACTGTGACAGTGACTGAAAGTAGTGCTATAACAATGTTTGAATTGCTTTCATTGTTAACATCATATCAATATGCATTATTGGAAGTGCTTGTTGTGAAAATAGGACATGTACTGCAGAGAAATGCTGCTTGTTTTTCAGGGACAGATAGAATGTGACAGTGAAACAGTGTTTGAATTGGCTGCTTATGTTATTCAGGCTACACATGGAGATTACACTGAGTAAGCAAACCAACTTTCTTCATATAATTTGTTACCTAGCCTCTACAGTTCATTACCGACGTGGACTGCAATTTCTATAGAGGTGGTCTGTATGATTCAAACTAGAGGAAAAATCCAAAGAACATTCTGAAACATTAACTTTTCTTTGCACAGAATTAAGTTGGAATGAGAATAGTAAAATGAGTTATATAAGTTTGCTGAACTTCCCAGTGCCAATATCCACTAGTTGATTGGTTCTTGTTCAACTTAAGCCCTGTTGAGTCCTCATTCCAGTTGAATCTTTGTTTAGATGTACTGTTGTTGATCGAAATCCTGTTAAGCATTAGGCTTAGTCATCATAAACCCTTCATTCGAAGGCAGTGATCTGTGAAAGTAGGCTTTGGATTGCTTTTCTCTTTCTGATGGACCAGAATTGTTGTTTTGCCTGTAGTTGAAGACCCTCCAGTTGATTATAGATTTGTGTTTTCAGATGGGGAACATCTCTGAGGAATTTTCTGAAGAGGTGCTATGTAAATATGCACTTCTGATTAAGTTTGTTGAAATGGAGTTCTGTTTTCTGTTGGATGCAACTTGTAGACATGGTTAACCTGTTGTATTATTTAATTGTGATGACAGCGATGAAACGACCAGGATGCAAATGAAACGACTGATGTTGCTGTCAACCAGCGTCCTTAAGCAACATCCATCTCTCACGTACTGGTAAGTTGACTGTGGACTGGAGACACAGAATCTAGATAAATAGATGTAACCAAGAAGCATTTAATATGTATGTGTGACACTGTGTGTATGCTTCTATGTATGTGTACCTGCTTAATATGCATGATATATATGCATGTGTGGTCTCCATGATTTCGCCTCATTTTCTCTGCTCGTCATTTCTTCGTAAAGTTCATCTCAGAGCAGAATTCTTTCAATGATTCTTTTGTGTTGGGACTTCCACTGTGATCTGTTTGACATATCAATGTTATTTGCACAAGTTTACTATGGTATTTGAGTGTTTAGATGGTGTTTTATGCTTGTTAATAACACCCATTGTCTTTGGAATAGTCTGTTGCTACTCTAAGGGATGACACAATTCAAAGGTACTCCAGCAAAATAAAATCAGTGAAGCATGTTGGATGAGATACATTTCCTAGTCTTTAGATCTGATTGTCATGCTGACAGACATGCAAGTAGCCGCTGTGATAGTGGTGTTTTAATGATGAGGAAATAAGGAAATGGGAAAGCATATGGTAGGTTTTGTGAAAAAGGCCTAGGAATAAATTGAAAGAAGTATGCAAGCGGATATACTGGGTCAGAGAGTTGCTGTAGTTTTGAAAGAATTGGATCAGTTTGGATTAATATGTGTCTTTGATGATTCTGAGTGAAATATATGCATCAAATATACTTTCTGGCATATCAGTGTTATTTGCACAAGTTTACTATGGTATTTGAGTTTTTAGATGGTGTTTTATGCTTGTTAATAACATCCATTGTCTTTGGAATAATGGCGTGATTAATGTAAAGTATCTAACCACTTGAGTGTGAGTTTGATTATCATACTAAGGTAGTGATATTCTAGACTGAATTCACAGATTGGTTTGGTAATATGATTATGCTTTAAGTAGGATGTTTAGCTGTCGTGATTTTGTTGAGTCCAAGTCTTATCAAAGAGGGAGAGAGTAACTGGAGCTGGAAGGAGTTTGACCTGGTCATGACTAACTAGAGCAGATTGCAACACTGTTTGTTCCTTGCTGCTGAAATTTGATGTCAATTCTTTCCTGGTTGTATGACAGGTCTGTTGTTTCTTGATGATGGATTGTCTTAATCTTTCTGCTGTTTTGTCCTCTTTGTCAGCTGATGTCTGAGAGCAAAGTTGGTGGATCGATTGGTTGGTATCAGTGATAGATGGACATGTGAGAGAAGGCTGTGAATTGCTTATTTCATTCTGACGAACCAGAGTTGCTGTTCGTGTGCAAAGCCAAAAGCTGAGAATAAGGAGAGGGTCAGACAACAACGAATAGGCAAGATTGGTAGTGATTTAGTGGAACAGATAAGATGAAGTGGAAGACAAAGGAGTACAAGTCAAGACAAACAGTGATATGGCGGTTGAGTTTATGGAAGGCATAGCAGAGTGGTTGAGAATCAACATGCTTCATCTAATAAAGATATTTCTTTTGTTCTGCAAGCAGTTAATAAGTGTTCTGTTCAGTGGTTTTCTTGAGCTGCCTGTTCATTAAATGTTAGTGAACATCGACAGTTGTTCTCTAGAATGAAGTCTATGAATAAAAGAGCTATGAACGGTGCTGCTGATGTTTAAGTTAGACATTTATTTTCATCTGCAGTTGGTTGTACTGTTTTTGCAGTGAGGATGAAGTGATTGGATTTTACAAGACCCTGAAAGGACATACTTTGGGCTCAGCAACTGTCAAGTGAGTTTCAACATTTCATTAGTTGCATTTTATATAACTAAAAATTATTTTCTCCCTTTATTTGTTGTATAAAGGCCTTATATACATAACCGTTTATAAAAAAAATCACTTTTTAAATAATCTTTTGGAGGTCAAACTGATGGTAAGCCTTTGAAGGCAGATTACCCAGTTAACGTTAGTTTTTCTGGAACGCAATTTTGCCTAGTTTAAGTCTTTGGAGCTAAAATTTAGCACAACTGGCCTGGAAGAGGGAAACAAGCGACATTCCACCAGGAAGTAAAAGAGGAGGCTGGGCTGTGGTATGAGAATTGAGGATGAGGCAGTTGTCAGTCTTGGGAATGAGAGGAAACTCGTTAACAAGGAGAGGAATATGAGAATTTCCCAGTGATTGAGAAAGCTTTCGTTGTCATCTTTGTCATTGTCATCACTTCCCGACACAAGCCATTTGTTGGTGATGGGCACAAATAAATGATCTATGTTGTCTTTGACCATTTCTGAAGTCTAGTGATTCTCTCATATTTAGTACAATTCTTGTTATATCTTCATTTATGTACTGTATCTACAGTTTGTGTGTGTGTGTGTGTGTTTGTATTGTTTTGTATTTATGGAAACGAACAAAGCGATTGATGACCCAATTGCATACCAACCAGCACAAACAACTCTTTTATGTATGTCGGGACAGAGCCGACCCACAAGACCCCACCCAGGATCAGGATCTTGAATTTGATGCTTTCCTCAATAGGTGGCCAGTGCAGCTTATCTCTCCGAAATATGAGAGAATTTGGGTAAATTGGCGGGCGGCACAGTTCAGAATGGATTCTGAATTTTGGATGGAATTGCAGTTGTTCAGGTGAATCTGGACAAAAGAACGGAGTAGGGTTGTTGCGGCACTAAACGAGTGGTTGTGCTGTAGTGACCAAATTTGATGCAGGTGATGGAGGCATGACCTGTACAAGAAGTTAACGTGGTCAGCTATGAACAATTCACCGTCGATAAACACTCCCAGATCATGGAGAAGGTGTTGGGGAGACCAGTCCAGAAATGACGAGAGGAGCACCCCTCTCATTTGTTAATTTTAGCCCGCACCTGTCGTGTACCAGACCACAGATACTGCATTTTGGCCGAGTTGAGCCAGAGCCTTTTAGATGACATCCACGCCTGTACCTCCGTCACAGTGGTGAGCGCTGATTTAAAACGTGTAAAGAGTCAGAAGGACAACAACCAGAGTAAGGCTGGACGTTGTTGTCGATGGACACTGGATCCCCAAGGACTGAACCCTTGGAAAGAACCTTCTCAGTGGAATGGCCCTTCTGAAGCCGCTTTGACATTAGGTCAGATGCTTCAAGATAGTGCAACAGTTGCCCAGCTATTATTTTCTCGATCACTTTTGATAAGAAGCAGTCTCTGTTCTATGGCTGTCTTCATTCTATCTGTTGTCCGTCCCAAAGTTTACATGAATGGTTTTTTGCAGAACAGCGCGTTATCTGGAAATGCGTTTACAAGTCCATACTGTACTTGTATGTCATAATTTTAAATGTTAATGTTTATGAAATGCAGATAAAGACCACTAACTGGGTGCATCAGCTGATATGATTGGCTTAGCTAGTTATGGAAAGATTCAGTACTAAAAGAGATAGATCCCCATCACAGTTTTCTGTTATTTTTATAGTTTTTTAAATGTACTGTTACCACTGCATTTCACACTATTACAATGGTTGATAATGTTACTGATTTGATGGGCATTAGTTTAATTAGTGTTTTCTATTGTTTATGAACATACAGCTACATGAGTATTGTGGAAAGCCTGCCAACGTATGGCATTCACTACTATGAAGTTAAGGTAATTACAAAGAAGTCTAAGTTTAATTGTTATTTGCATGTGCTTGCCTGGTTTCCATATATCTCCTGTATCTCTGTCTACACTGATAATTTTTGCCAAGCTGGGAAGACCTATATGTGAGAACCTATATATGAGAATGTTAGCATCAATTAATCAAACTGCCCAAGTTATGGCATGCTTACCATATATTTGGAATGGGGCTGTAGCCAGTGGCGGCTCCACAGGGGGGCCAGGGGGGGCCAGTGCCCCCCCAAATGAGTTTGTGGCCCCCCAGTGGCCCCCCCAAATCAGAGTCTGATCTATTATCAAATCTGTCATAAGTGAGGGATCAGATAATAGAAGAGGTTAGGGGTTCTATTTATTTTTCTATCGCTATTGGTGAAACAAAAGATATTACACGAACAGCTATCTTTTGTTAGACCTCTATATGATTTTTCCCAACAAGAAGTTAACGAATGCTTTCTAGATTTTAAATCTGCAAACGAATTAATTGTGTAGTCATTGTTAGGTCTTATTTTAGACACCTTACAGTCGTAGGGGTTCGACATTGGCTCATATTTAGTGGGTCAAGGTTATGATGGTGCAAGTGTAATGAACACATCTAATGAGTGGTGTAAATAAGGATGTACATTAGTTGGTAAGGCAGTCGACTTCGTGGGCCATTTAGTTCCATTGTTATGCAAATAAATTGAATCTAAGTTTAATTGATGCATCTATTTCAGAAGCTAGAGATTTTTTTAAATTACTTCAAAGGTTATATGTTTTTACTTCAAGTTCTATTACATATAAGAAATGGGTGAAGCACAGGGTGTATTATATCCAGGGTAACCAGTGAGGCAACTGAAACTGTTCAGTGACACTAGGTAGGTGTGTCCTATATTAGTCATAGGCGCTTTGTACTACCCAAACAGTGTGTCCCTAAAACGAATGAGAGGGTGCTATCCAGTGATGGGCAATAGTTAACTAACAAGTTGCTAACTTTTAGTTTAACTAAAAAAATTAGTTAAGGATGAAGTTTAACTAAAAAAATAGTTTAGTTAAAACCATAGTTTAACTAAAAAATTTTAGTTGCTAACTAAAAAGTTTAACTAAAAAATCAGCAATATGCAACTATTTTTCCACAATGAACATTGAACACTCAACAACAACAAACATTTTAACCCTGCATGGTTTTAGCATCAACAACCTGTGTTTTCAAATTCATACACTACACAGTATGCCTGTAACTGTATGCCAGAACAGTACACATTGCATAGTTTGAAGGTAAAATTGTCATTGTCGCTCTGCATTATTATAGTTCACTTAACCTCTGTTATTGTGAAAATGTTTATCGCAAAAGTTGGACAAAAGTTGAAAAAAGTTTAACTACTTTTTTTTTAGTTTAGTTAACTAATTTCCAAAATCAGTTGCCAACTTTAGTTAAACTATTTTTTTAGTTGGAAAATAGTTTTAGTTTAACTAAAAAAAGAGTTTAGTGCCCATCACTGGTGCTATCAAGGGTGACACCCAAGTCACCAACACTAGATAGGTATGTGAATATAGGGTCCAGTGTGACGTCAACTGGCCAGGGACGTCATTTGGGGGGCAAGGGGGCATTTGCCCCCCCCTGATTTTTGAAAAAAAAATGAAAAAGCTGGAACAAGAAAAGGAGGAAGAAGAAAGGGGTAAAAAAGAAAAAAATGATACTCAATTTCATGGAATTATTATATACTATTAACAAAACTAGAGTCTGCATAGGTTTTTTCACCAGACCACATCTCTTTGACAGTGTGGGGGGCACACTATGCAGTTTTCCCTCGAAAAATTTTGAAGAAACAACGGAAAACTGTAAAATTTCTTTGCGCGAAGCGCGAAAATTTTTTTTACCTCTTTTTTAACGTCCTTGGCCCCCCTGCAAAAAGCTGAAATGACGTCCCTGCAGCTGGCCCCCCTGTCAGGATCCCCGGCCCCTCCTTGGCCCCCCCTGTTGGAAAAGCCTAGAGCCGCCACTGACTGTAGCCTACTTACCTTGTTAAAAATTTAGATCACTAATGCATAATAACAGCAACTTATTATTTTTCATAGCATGGGGCATATCCTGAGTTACTACAAAGTAAAATTCTTTAAAGATGAAGGTTGCCCTAATGGCCAGTTTCATTGGGCACCCAGCCGCTACAAACAGACGACAGGGTCTGCTCCAATGAGGAAATTATGGGGCAACCATTTTGCATGACGAAGATGAACAAGAGTTCCCAATGGCATCCCAAGACTTGATTGCTTAAGAGTCTAGGACTCAGCTACACTTTCGACATTGACCTGCCATTCACCTTAAACCTATTATGTACGTTGTTGTGTGCACTGACCTAACAAAATGCCTGAACTTTGACCTTTTTCAACCTCGCAGCTGTGCTGACTCTGGGGTCAAATACGCATATTGTAACTCTACTGACTCTCTCATTGAGATGACGAATGTCAACTGTGCTGTGTAAATTCCACTCTTCAACTCTCGAAGACTAGCCAAGACTCTCTGGCAAACTGTGGGTTTCCAATAAACCAGGTCAGGAGCGCTCCTGAGTAGATACCTTGAAGGGGCGCTATATAAATCCTCGTAATGAATCAACCACTCAGATTTTTTTAACCTCATCATCCAAAGCCCCAATTTGAGTTTCATTATTATCCTGGCCAGTATGGCCTAGCTCAATCTTGCCTTGACAGCTGAGGGTGGAACAGAAATTGTGAGCTGACTTCTGCTCGCCTGCTGTATGAGTCAAGGAGATGAGTGATTTTCTCCACCCTAAGGATTGGGTTACGAAAGGATATCAAAATATTTAGACATATATACATGTGAAACTATACTACAGCTATAACCACACTTCTATCCATCTGGAACTGTCTACCTACTCATTTTTGCAACTCTCTTCTAGAAACTTTCCTTTATACTTATCTGAAAACTTACCTCGTCCAGTCTGCTATGTCTCTTAATGTTTGCCCAGCTTCATGGTGCACTTCTGAACTTCGTAAGGAGGGCATTCTCAAATGACAGTTGTGTTGTATTGTATTAGATGCATCAGTGTATGTATATATACATATATATATACATATATATATATGCATGTATCAGTACCAGTATATACTTCTATGCTTCAGAAACTAAGTACATGCAAACTAAACTAGGCTGAATCCATCTATTCAGATATATTCTGTGCACAATTCAACATATACAACATCTATAGAACATTTATCCTATACACCTATACAACTGGAAATAACTGAATAGCTGTATGTTATTAAACTAAACTACATAAATTGTTCCTAGGTTCTGTGTCTTTAGCGATCTGCGCTAGTTAGCACTTCGCAGAATATAATTCACATGTCTGTATAATCCAACGACCTATACAAAGAGTCACATACAGCTACACAAGATTAATATGAACAAATTGATAAACTGTCTATGTAACTGTTTAATCCAATGTAAATTGTTGCTTAGGACATTAAATATTTGTGTATGTAACTGAGGAAAGCCTTTTCATCATAGCTGATTACATATAAGGATGTATTTTTGTACTGTGTTAATGTAATGTCAAGTATTAGAGTACAAAAACTACCCTTCAAATCTCCACCGCGTACATCATGAATCTTGTTTTAGTCTGAGGTCAGTCAAGCAGGCGATCATTGTGCTCCTCTGCCCATGGGGATATGCAGGAACATCAGTTCAAACCCTTCATGCTTTTACACGTCATTTCCGCCTTTTGAGACAGTCGTTCCCTGTATGTATGCACTTGGCTCAGCTTGCCTGGAAATTTCAGCATACCTTAAGTCACTGGTGTAGAGGAGGTAGAAAAGAACATATGTGCATTGCTTTTGAAAGTTACTGTAATGGTTAGAGAAGTACACTGATACATACATGATGTATTTAAAAACCAATGATTATTTGATTATGAATTTTGTTTATTGCAGAGACAGTTACTAAATTTATGTTATATTTGTGCTTCATGCTGTCGCAGAAACATCTGTAATGCTTACTTTGGGTAAAGAAGACATATTGCCATATCCTGCATTATCTGATGTATAAATCGATCATTTGTATGTGTTGTGGTGTTATTTGGAAACACTATATTCTGGCAGCTGGAAGTGAATTTATTTCTCCTGACTATTCACGTTTATTTCATCCAGGGTGGCGGTCGGTCGGTCTGTTTCTCTGTAACCGTTTATTGGCTTACTGTGTGCTTGGCTGGATATTAGATTGATGGATTGTCTTTCATATAATGTAGAAGTCGTTTTTCTGTTGAGACTTTGGCAAGGTCTCTAGGGAGACCATGGGATAACAATGAAGCCAAAAACTTACCACGGACTGAGGCTGTAATGTAAGATGTCTTGCATTTGCTAGACTGTTTTTTCAGCAAATCTGCTGTGGCTGCCTTGTTATCAGTTACCGCTTTTCAGCATTGTTACGTACAAAATCCAAGAAACAAGCAGCACAGTGATTGTTACACTCAGACAATGGATACCCTGACTCTTGCTATGTCTCATACCAGAACAGTGTTGGGCTCTCAGGAATTCTACAGTGGCTCATCTGTAGCTGTAAAATTCAGTTGCCTCTTTCAGCTCACTAATATCATGCAGAACTAAGCTTAAAACTCATCTGTTTCAGCCAAGCTTACCCTCCTTAGCTTGAAGTGACAATTGATTGATGCCTGACTTTGACTGCAATTTCACTTGAAGTGACAATTGATTGGTGCCTGACTTTGACTGCAATTTCACTTGAAGTGACAATTGATTGGTGCCTGACTTTGACTGCAATTTCACTTGAAGTGACAATTGATTGGTGCCTGACTTTGACTGCAATTTCACTTGAAGTGACAATTGATTGGTGCCTGACTTTGACTGCAATTTCACTTGAAGTGACAATTGATTGGTGCCTGACTTTGACTGCAATTTCACTTGAAGTGACAATTGATTGGTGCCTGACTTTGACTGCAATTTCACTTGAAGTGACAATTGATTGGTGCCTGACTTTGACTGCAATTTCACTTGAAGTGACAATTGATTGGTGCCTGACTTTGACTGCAATTTCACTTGAAGTGACAATTGATTGGTGCCTGACTTTGACTGCAATTTCACTTGAAGTGACAATTGATGCCGTGCACTTTCTAACAATGAATGTTTAGATTATTCACTGACGGAAGTGGCTTTTTTCTCTAAGCATTGTTTTTATGCAGTCCCCACAATCTGTATAGGTGACACAGAATTCTTGTAATTCCAGGATAAGACTGGCATTCCGTGGTGGCTTGGCATCAGCTTCCGTGGCATCTCAGTATATGACCATGCAGACAGAAAGATTCCAAGAAAGGTAGGTCTCAGTTTTTAACCTCCTCTCCTTTTGGCATCTTGTTTGGAAGCTGTATTCAGACCTTACTAGCTTTTCCAATTATCCTCTTTCACTTTCCTATAGTATTGCATCCTCTGTAAATGGACTTCATTGCTAGCATAGTCTATCATGTCGTGTGCTGATCTGATCTAAACTAATCAGTTAATTATGACCTAATGTGATCCAATGCTATCCACTGTAATCTGTTGGTGTGCACGCTACATCTAATGAATGAAATGGCAGAAGTGTTCAATTTGTGGCCTTTCCAGGGCCAATTCAGATAAAGCCATAATTTCCAGTATGAACTTACTCCAGGTATGAGGATGGCCAAATGAGACTTCTTCCTCCTTCCTCTATTCCCACTCTTGAGGCAAGTGGTTTTACTTGGATGAGAAATGCTGTTCAAACATTTCAAGCAGTCGCCTTTCTATAAGATTTACTAAAATAGTGGTATTTCTAAAACTATGACAAGTCTTACACCAAATTTATTAAGGGTCATGATCAAGTTGCTGTATAGAAAGAGTGCATATCATTTAAGCCCACAATGTTTTCCCAAATTCCTATTGGTTCTGTTTAATAATCACACGGCTATCCCTTTTCTCTTTCAATGTCTTTCTTGTGCAAAACAATACATACCAGCATTGATTTTGCACTGCGGATGTGCTAGTCCAACAAATGATTATTGTTCATCACCACAAATAATTTTTATTCATAATTTACAGCAACTTAGTAATGCTGACGACCTTGTCCTTGACCAATATTTGTGAATGCATCAGGATCTGGAATGCCATATCTGTCACACAAATAGAAACCCTGTTTATCCTCATTTTCACAAATCATTCTCTGCACTTCCTCTCTGCTCTGTGTGCTGCATACAACCTAGTTTCCTCCGGCCCACTTCCTCCACCTTTTCCAGGTTGCTGTGTCTGCGCTCATACGATCTGTCTAAATTGTTATTCTGCTTACATTCTCACCTTCCCCACACCAGCAGTCTGACCTGACCAGTATTGAACCAGATAGCAGAAACCAAAGCAGAATATTAATCCGTCGCTTAATTGATTGAATTGCATTGTAAAAGGACATGCAATGCCCTGTTTGGCATTTGTGTGATAGTCCAATGGTCAGCAACCTTCCAGGTGTTTCTTGAAGCCCACTAGCTTTTCAAGTCTTTGCAAACTCTGGGGTATTATTATTATTATGCATTTATTAAGTGCCACTATCTAAGGACCAAACATCAATCGATGATGATGGTTCTGAGCAATTGTGAATGAAGGACTTGCTCAAGGTCCATGCACAGGGACTGTACCAGAGGAAACTCAAACCCGTACTCTCCATGTTGGTTAAGCGAGTGCTTAACCAATCAGCTACCGCATCTCAGTAGATATCCTAAAGGGTGATATATAAGTTTGCTGAATGAATTAATGAATTAAAGATGCAACAGTGCTTTCTTCAGCTGAACAGTGCTGTATTTTGCTTGAATTAATGCAATAATGGTTGCAGGTATGGTGATCTCACTCATATGTCAAGTTGTAGTGTTCTAGTAATTGCAGATTTGTGTAAATTTAAACTCCTGCTTACGATGAATTCTTTAAAATGAAGTGATTGCCTTGATATCCAACAGTTGCAGTGGTGATAAAATAAGTTTTTTTAACCTGAAATAAGAAATTCTGCTTCCACAGTTTGTTTTATATACTGTTTTTACAATATTTCCTACCTATCACTTTAAAGAACCTTAACACTGCTACAGCAGTGTATTTGATTCAATTAGAATTTGTGACAAAGGAGATTTTGAGTGGTTAACTTGTCCTTTTGATAGTTTTACCTTCACTTAAAGCATTGCTGATTAAGATCAGCATCCTTGACTCTTTTCTTGTCCTTAACACTGCTGTAGCAGTGTTAAGGTTCTTTAAAGTGATAGGTAGGAAATATTGTAAAAACAGTATATAAAACAAACTGTGGAAGCAGAATTTCTTATTTCAGGTTAAAAAAACTTATTTTACCTTGGTAATATTACATAATTGAATCATATGTAAGAACATTTTCTCAATTATTTTGTAGGTAAAAATTTCATGATGTTAAGGAAGAAATAATATACAGATAGTTTAACTTGGCTCAACTATTTATCTTTCTAAACTTGTACTTGGCTTGTTTGAAGTGTTAATTAGCATTATCTGATCATGAGCTTAATTAATATATAATTAGCCTTATAAGATACAGGCAGGATTAGGGCAAAAGCCTGAAAGTTGTTGGTTAATAATATGTTTGCCGTCCTGATCCTAATTAAGTTTGTTGACTTAGATAATATTGGCTTTGGTAATGAGATGTCCCTTCCTGAAGGCTTAGTGTGGATTCTCTTTGCTTAGTTTATTTTTTCTGAATGCTGAGCAGTTTTGATCGAATTCAGTGAATTCCTTGGTGCATGTGGATGTGTTTGCCATTATGTATCTGTTGGTTTTGTGTCTCTTTGCTATCTTTGTTCTCTAGCAAGAGAATGATGTTGTATTAGCCTCCTTTAGTGACCATTCCAGACTTGACCAAGGGCACTGAGTAATATTAGGCCTATTCTGTTTTGTCTGTTGAAACAGTTTGTTCATAACAGACTCTTCAGAAAGTGTCTTATGTGCTGTTTTCTGAATTCTTTGTTAACTGTAACATCATTCTTTGTAAGGATATCATTGTCTTTAAGAGACAGGCCTTATTAACCTCATAACTAAAATGCTTCATTGAAATCACCTAGATAAGGGAAATAAAACCAAAATCAATTTGCTTTTCTTTCTGTTCTTGGATTATTTCAAAGAAGGTATGGTGTAAAACATTGAGTAGAGGCGCAGAAGAATAATTTAGGGGGAGTTATTTATAAGCTCTTAAAGTTGGAATAAAATGCGGAAGCAGATTGTTTCGAAATACCATTGTTTTTATGTGGTGAAGACACCACTTTGAGATATTAACCAACAAGTACATGTAGTAGGTATTTAGAAATTTTCTATGGCACTGTGATAGTTTTTGTGTGTCTTGTCATACTTTCTTTAAGGCAACTAGAAATATTGCCTTATGGACACAGTTGTTTTTTGAAATTTGTTTTTGGAAACTGTTTTAGGTATTTGCCTGGAAACAGCTGGAGAACCTTTACTTCCGTGAGAAAAAGTTCTCCATTGAAGTAGTTGACCTGAAAAAGTGAGTTCATTATTGTGACCGATTGTATTTAATTTACTGTCTGTATTGTAATCCTTTTTTGTATTAAACTTTTAAGAACATGTGAGATAGCAATAAAAATCGGTCAAACTCTTCTATCACACAGTTCTCTAATATTTCACAAGGCATCAGCTGATGGTGCACCAAAACTAAACCATGATCAGGTCAAAATCTAGAAGATATGTCCGCTAAGACAGAGAAACAGCCAGTGGCGTAGCAATGTGTTGTGCAGGTTGTGCAAGGTACAAGGGCCCCCGGCGGGCAGAAGGGCCCCTGGCAGCGAGTATCATTTTTAGCCTAGAAGTGAATCTACATGTACGGCAAGTTAGCAACAGCGTGCACAGTAATAAACACTCAAATGATCAACCATCTTCGAAATTGCACAGCTGTTACTCGTAGACTCTTTTGTCTACATCAGTGCTTCTTAAACTTTTGGATGCTGCGGACCGGTAATTGCTTTACCAGCCCTTTGGCGGACCGGTGCTTTTCAACATCATCTTACATGTTTGACGTGTTATATTAAAAATCGGATTTCATATAACATTGTCACTGTTTATAACAACTATATTGTTGTTACTGTTGCCAATTTAAGCCGTTTATTATGCAATTTTGCGAATAAGTTAAAAAAATTAGGAATGTTAAGGACTGTTTCACGGACCAGTGATCAGAGCTCCGCGGACCGGCGGCGGTCCGCGGACCACCACTTTAAGAACCGCTGGTCTACATTCAGCGATGTCTGCACTGCCTACATGTTCCTGTTGACTCTGCCTGTGACTGTTGCGCCATGTGAACGATCATTTTCAAAATTGAAGCTAATCAAAATCTATTTACGAAGTACAATGTCAGAAGAGCGTCTGAGTGACTTGGTAATCTTGTCAATAGAAAATGAACATGCCAGAAAGCTTGACACTTCAAAAGTGGTAGATATTTTTGTATAAGAAAAGGCGCGCAAATGAACGTTTTAACTTTTCGGAATTTTCGGATTCTTTTGTTTAGGCTACCGTAAGCTAAGCACTTGTCTAATTTGTTAAATTGTTTCGTTATTTTTACCAACCAACCCAAACTGTTTCACAATTTGACAGAATTTAAGTGTGGATAATTCATATTTGTGACGCCAGGGCTCAAAACCCGTCACATGTCAGTTTCTGACCTTTTTATTAAGTCATATTCTACAATTAATCTGCTTCAAAATACTTTTTACAGAATGAAAATATCTTTTTGCTAACTGAAGTTATACTCATTTGATTCTTTCATTAATATATAGTGAGAAAATCGAATAAAAAATTTCGGAATATTTGTGTCATCCAAGTCCTCAGCAACCATTACTTGATTGTACTATAATTTTGCAGGGCAATAAAGGGCTACATCCTGTATCAAATAAAACAAACGGCATCAAAATCGGATTACTACATTACAAATTATGGCAAATTCATAGGCAACTGATGAATTGAATAATGTTCAATATTTTTGACCCCTCTCGCCTATTTCGGCTTCTAGCTCAATATTTAGAAAGCGACAAGCGACGGGTTTTGAGCCCTGGCGTCACATTTTAGCATTCATAGCAGATGGAACAATGTTTTTAGATTAATTATCTGTAGGCCTAGTTCAGATTTTTTTATGCTAGCCTGGAGAAATAAAAAAACAATTTTTATAAAAATAAATTGGAGAAAATAATTTGAAATGTAATTATTTTATTATTATTTGGGGTGCGATTTATGATATTTGCATAATTCTCACGGTGCGAAATAAGCAATTATCACAAAGCGCCAAGCATTTTTTGCACAGCGGTTTTTTCAAATCAAAGGGGTTCAAGGGGCCCATCATCGGAGCTCTGCACAAGGGCCCCCAAAAACCTTTCTATGCCACTGGACACAGCCTATGAAGGACTCACAGTTTGGAAAATGTAAGTCTTAAGCCAAGAACAAAATGACATAAGCGACTGAGCAGAATGAACAGATACTCGTTGAGCAACAGAAAAGGCTCGTTCACCAATTACACATCTACATCTAGTTCTAGGCATGTAATCTTGTGCTGTTATGATTTAGGATGCAAATACTATTTGGTGATGAATATCTCTGTTAGATGAGAGTGTGATTGTGCACACATGCATGTATTGTTGTGATGTTGTTGATGCTGCAAAGACTCTGGTAGTTAACTTGAGAGAGAAATGTCCACAGAGGAAAGCATGCTGTCTTGTATGAATCATGCAGTTTTAGTGATTTTGTATTGCTTTAACTGTATGTTTAAACTTATATGTTCAACCTCTTCAAGGAGGCTGCCTCTTGTCCAATGTCGGGGCATTCTGTCATTTCAAAATATCTTAGGCCAGGATTAGGTTGCCATTTGTGCATTAGACACCAGTGCATTAGAGGTCATTCGTTAAATTAGAGTGAGAGTGGTGCAGAATGTGTTGGTTTTTGAGAATTGCCATAATTTTGTTGTGTTCATGAGAGTGATGTATTTGGTTTAAGGAATACATCTGGATCAGTGACGGTGAATGTGCATTCGTGGATGGCATCAACGACCTACTTGGCCAAATGCATCTGGACAATGACAGTCAGTCAGCACCAGTTCTACTTGAATCGCAAGCACCGCAAGGTCAGTCTTTCTCTACGGGATATTTTACTGATTTCATTTTTGATCGACTATGAACGTGGGACACGGCAGCTGATTGGTTAGAGTGCTTGCTTGTAATGCGAAGAGTACAAGTTTAAGCCTCCTCTGAGACTGTTACTTTGTAGGGACCTTGAGCAAGTCCTTCACTCACAATTGCTCAGCACCATCATCGATTGATGTTTGGTCACTCGATGTTGGCACTTAATAAATGCTTATTTGCACAGTGTAACATTTTATCAAAGGTTTGTTTGTAGGTCTATGGATCCTCTGTGCTAGGTTCTCTGATATCAAGTATCACTAGTTGGCTTTCCCACAAAAGCAGTGATTCGTCTTTTAAACTGAAATTCTAAGTCCTTAAGTTTTGATTTTTGGTGTGCCAAATGTCTTTGTTTGATGGTGAATTACCATTAGTGGAGAAGGTTTTTGGATTGTCTAACTCTAATTGTCCCAAGACAAGTTCGGTTCTTTGCAGTTGTGACTTTTCCATTGGCGTGACCCTCATACGATGGCACTCTCTTTGCTTTACTGAATGTCCAGTGTTGGACATTCAGATCATGGCTAAGAGAGCTTTGGTGGTTTTTATATTTCTCTGTTTTTCCATGACATTGTATTTGTGGATTGCGTTAGAATATGTTTTGATTGGACTTTCTCCAGATCTCAATACTTTCTCAATACTTACATCAATCTTACTTGGATAAATGACCATCTGGTGAGGCTTTGTTTGGAATATATGTATCTGGACATTGGGTATCACTTCCTAAGAATCTGTTGAAGGCACTATACACCAGCCTAACCTTATGTAGTCTGTCTAATTTAGTGTAATCTTGTCTAATGGCTTTACAGAAATATAACAGATGTAACAAATGATGATTGTAAGATTGCTAGAAATGGCAAAGGTCATTCGGTAAAGTTTGGTCCAACTGCAACATATGAGACCAAGTGATAGGAAGCAATTCCTAAGTACTACTCATGTTGGTGTGGTCAATTACTGTATGTGTGTATGTATATGCGTATGTATGTGTGGATGAATTTTTGTGTATTTGTGCATATAACAAGAACTCAGTTGTAATAAGTTGTTGAATGTCCTGTTGTGGTAATACTTGTGAGTGGAGGTCAGTGATAATTGATTTGCATCTTTCAGAAAAATAGCTATAATTACAATCATCTGTTGACAAGTTATTTGCTGTAATTTAGTGTTCTGCTGTTAATTGGCGTCTCAGGGCCCAAGTTCTAGAACTAGAGTATGGTAAATGTATGAATGTTCTGCGGTCTCTGCTTGCATAGAATCAGTTATGGAGCTTTAAGAGAATGTCTTTGGAGTTTTAAGAGAAGAAGCATTCCACTTTGTATGTGCACATCTAATTCATTATAGTGTGGTACTTTTTTGCTAAAATTGATGTGAATTTCCAAGAAACTCTCTTGAACTTCCTTTTGAAAAATGAAAGTTACATGAAAATGGTGTCCATTCTTTTGGGTAAATCTTTGTGTGACAGACAGGCAGCCTATGCTTGCCCTCTAAATTGGATGGTGTTCATCTTGCTCGGGGTTTCTAAGTAGGGATTGACCGGAAAGAGATTTTCCACCGGAAACCGGAACCGAATATTTGGATGAACTATTTGCCGGAAACGAACCGGAAACGAACCGGTACCATTTGTTCCATATGCGAAGGTTCACATTTTCAAATTTTCATGTAATAAAAAATTATCGAAATAAATTTGTGTACATGTAATAACTGACTGATACATTTTGAATTGTAGAAATAAATATTAAATAATCAAGAAAATGGAATTGAATTCAATGGATGTTTAATTGTTTTAAGGCTGAACATTAATAATTTTACATACGTAAGTTTATTAAATAAATTCTGAAAGAAACAAATTTTTTTCAACTATTTGCGTCTACAATATTTGCCAAGGCGAATACTTCCGGAAACAGAATTTCCGGCCGAACCGAGTATCCGAAACGGTTTCCGGTCAATCCCTATTTCTAAGGCTCGTAAATTTAGGATGATGTGTCTTGGAAATGGAATGACCACTTCAAATAATACCTAACAATCCAGTTATTCCAAACAATTTTTGTAACTGGTAACAAGATTGTAACACAGAACCAGCAATTATAATCCAGTGGGAACATAATTTCTGACCCAGTACCTTTATGAGGTTGTTTTTTCTGTCAAATGTGCAGTTGGCATGCAACCTATAATAACTCAATATACTTGGACCAATCCTATGCCGTAGGTAACAGTTTATGAGCATCTATACGAAGACTATGCCGGAAAGACAATATAATTGAGGACATAGCATCACTTGGACTAATGCTAAGGAGAGCAGTGGACTTGACAAATGACTGAGGATAATGGAGATCATTTATTCGTACCCATAGCCACCAAATGGCTGGCATCAGAAACTGATGATGATGACATATGTGAATATATATATATATATATATAGATAAATTATATATATATATATATATACATGTTATGCTTATATATATGTTTATGCTGAAGTGTCAGCAGGATCTTACACTCACGGTGGTAGGAAAGTGTTGCTGCTTGCTAAGTGAATGCTTTTGGTAGGACATCATTTTCAGACCAGATGACAGATGCATTTCGTCATCTATGTAATAGTAGCTTGGAAACATAAGCTGTGGGTGGCAACACACGCCCTAATGAGATCACACGCCCTAATGAGAGGATACTAATTTGTCCACTGATCAGCAAAATTTAAACTTTATTTAAACTTTATTTCAAGATGTGCTAAGATAAGAGAAAAGCAGTATATAGTAGTATCTTGAGATGGGACACAATAGTTAAAGCGCATCAGAACAAGGAATATACAAGTGTCTCTGCGGGTCTCTAAGTGTTTCTGCAAGTGTCTCAGCAAGTGTCTCTGTGAGTGTCTCTGTGGGTGTCTCTGTGGGTGTCTCTGTGAGTGTCACTGTGAGTGTCTCAGCGAGTGTCTCTGCAAGTGTCTGTGTGGGTGTCTCTGAGTGTTTCTGCAGTGTCTGCAAAGTGTCTTAGCGAGTGTCTCTGCGAGTGTCTCTCCGAGTGTCTCTGTGAGTGTCTCTGTGAGTGTCTCTGCGGCTGTCTCTCCGAGTGTCTCTGCGAGTGTCTCAGCGAGTGTCTCAGCGAGTGTCTATGTGGCACTAAATGACAGATTGTGCAGAATGATGCGTTTCTGATGCAGCTGACCTTCAGAGAGACTTCAGTTGGTCAGCCATGGATAGTAGCATGCCCTGACTGCGGACGATGAATTGTTGATTCCATTCTGGATATGGCATCTTTATTAATTTTTCATTAATTTTTGAATGCGATAGTTTGTCCATATGTCCTCATGACCTAACCTGACATAGTTCAGGGTGGGTCACTGGCATCCAGTAGTTTCCTCTCAATGATGCAATTGATTTTAAGTGCTTATTTATATAGCACCTTTTAAAGAAAACTCATCGGAGGTGCTCCCAACCTGATTACACAAGACGATGATTGAACAGAATCGTCTTCAACTGGTTGCAAAACAAAGGCATGGAAAGTAGAAGAAGCTCATGTGGTAGATTGCTTGGAAGCCTGTTCCATAATGAGCGGTTGACCATTGTGAGGCTTCTATGTTGCATTGTGGCAGTTTGTGATGGGGGAAACAACCAGGTTACCCTGTGTTGTAGAACTAACAGGTCTACGACCAGGTAATGACACTGGAATACATAGCTCTCTAAGGTAGGATGGAGCACAATTGACCAACAGCTAATGGATCTTAGACTCAATGCATAAGTAATCATTAAATGTCTTTTTCTAATTTAGATGGAACCAGGTTGTTTAAGCAAACCTCTCATCATCCAATTACCATGAAATTGCTCTGTGTACTTTGTCTGGTATCCTGGACTTTAACACATACATTTATTCAGGTGCTGTTTGTTATTAGATATTCCTCTGGAAAATTCCGTAGATACATCCTTTTCAGTGTTTTAATATTAACTTAAACATTTTCCTCCTGCACAATTACAGTACTGATTTGGCAGCAGGTAAGGTAGAGTAACTGCTCTTGAAGAACCATGTTCTTTAACTCAAGTAATGCTATTCAAACTTGTCCAAGGTTCTGGAATAATGTTTCTGAGCTGTCTGGTCTGCAGCTACTTGAATGTCATTCAGGTTTGGGCTAAATCTGTTTTGAAGTTGCTTATACTCTTCTGGTCTATGTGATTTTGTGGAGCTTGACTGGTTCTGTCCATAGGATTTTGATTATAGAGATCTTGACTGGTTCTGTCCATAGGATTTTGATTATAGAGATCTTGACTGGTTCTGTCCATAGGATTTTGATTATAGAGATATTGACTGGTTCTGTCCATAGGATTTTGATTATAGAGATCTTGACTGGTTCTGTCCATAGGATTTTGATTATAGAGATCTTGACTGGTTCTGTCCCCAGGATTTTGATTATAGAGATCTTGACTGGTTCTGTCCATAGAGTTGTGATTATAGACAGCTTGACTGGTTCTTTCCATAGGGTTGTGATTGTAGAGATCTTGACTGTTCTGTCCATAGGGTTGTGATTTCGTGTTGCGGCCCCAAGGAATGGAATCGACCACCAATGTTTATCCGTTGCTCGACGTCTTCTTTTTTCAAGAAATACCTCAAAACTCATTACTTCTCACTGGCTTTCAAACATCTGGATATCTAATTGTTCTTCGCCTGGCGACTGACTAACCGCACCTCAGACTCACATTTCTGTGTGACTTAAAAATGTTCTAAATAATAATAATAATAATATGCGCAGGCCTACTGAGTGTAAGAATAAATTTACAAATATCGTCTTGTGGCTTTATATGAGAATTGTCATTGCGAATATTAATGGAAGATATTCTGACTATGGGATGACCAGTAATTGCCAAATCCACACAGAGACCATGAATTCAAAACATTTGTTTGGTGATAAGGTATCTGCCCTGCCTCCTCTCTCCCCTAAGCTGAGTACATTAGGTCATGAACTCCATGATTAAGTCTACACTCCTAGTAGATAAGAGGCGAGGTCCATGTCTTTTCCTTGCCAAGCCTTGGATATGAAGCCAGCACCCATCATTTTGGTGTGGTCCAGGATCTGTTCATTAGTAACATGTAAGGGTATATGCACCATTATGCACACCACACCTCTCACAATTATATATACATGTGTGTTAATATGCAGTCTTTGGCCTGTGTGTGTGCATTTGTGTGGGTGTATGTGTGAGAATATGTAGCCCTTATCTCTTGTGTTAATGTATAGATGAAACTTGGGTGTGCCTATTGACTTTTAATGACCTGTACACAGCAAAATTATCAGGTTGGAGTGCTTGTGATGGCCTTAGTTCCTCATGTTAACAGCTTGATGTAAAAAATTAGTTTGCCCCAAGTGATTCTTTACTGAAGTGCCAGTATGCATTTATGCAGAGTGCTGTTGCACTTTATAGTATAAAACAAGCACAGCCAAAACTGTGCATTGAATTATAGGCTGAGTGCCACAGGACAGGACAGGAGCTGAAGAGCTTCTCATGACCTATTCAAAAATAGACTCGCTTGAGTTCTGTCTTGTTTGCACGTCTGCTTTCATTGCTGGGGTGTTTAAGTGCATTTTCATGCTGAACTGCTGAGCTATTTAAAAATTGTTTTGTTGAGCACAGGGCATAAGTGGCATTTTTTCTCCTGATCAAAAAGTTGTTCAGTTTACAGGATCTGCTGGTAGATACTTTCTTTTTAATTTAAGACTTTTGTGTGTATTGCAAAAATATGGTTTCACAGGGTTATTTTTTTATATTATTTGCTGGTGCAGTGCAACAATATAGTAATGGCTAATCTTCAATCGATGGTACCATGCAGTTGTTCCATGATGGCCTTGCCCAAAGTTCCTACATCCTGACCCCCTTACAGAAGAGTTAAACTTGTACTGTTCCAGTTAGCTACATTGGTTAGAGCGTAGGCTGCTTCCCATGCGCCTCTGTGTTAGAGAGCGTGCAGATTGTGGTTTGCTTCCCGATGCTTATTTAAGAGATTTAAATCTCATGCTAACACGATCTGTACACGGGGACCTTAAGTGGGGTGGCTCCCATTCAAACGGGCAGCGGTGGTGAAGTATCTCACTTGATCAATTCATTGAAAAAATGAGCAGAGTCGAAGCCATAACGGCCCATAAGGTTGCTAAATAAAACTTTTTACAGTTACATTTTCTGTTAGGGTGAGTGCTCATTGCTCAGCCTATTGGCCACTGTGTCAAACCAAAATGTGTGTGTGTGTATGTGAGTATATATGTGACATATGTATATATAATTATATATCACATATATGCATATATTTATATCTATAGTTCCTCAGGTTTGAACTGTGCAAGTGTGTTCCAAGAATTGTTATCTTAAAGCTGGTGAGGATTTGTTTAAATGCACTGCCAACACCAGTTGTCAGTCTTAATAATATTTCACTTTTAATTGTATACACTTGATCAGTTACTGCATCTTCTTTATCCTAAATACTATCTTGTTTGAGTGATTATGTGTGTCTGTCTGTCTGTTTGTCTGCATGTGTTTTGTCTGTATCTCTGTATGTCTGTCCACATGGAGAGACTGTAGCCTGACTGTTGGGTATATGTGTGAATGTGTGTGTCCTGTGTGGGAAATGACAGTGCTTCATGGAATTAGGTTGACAGGAAATAGAGATTTAGTAGGGTAGGGTCATTCAGAGCAGTGGAATTGCACCCATGCTTTCTCTTTGATGTGGTGCCTGTCACTGGCACAGTGAGGGGGCTAGTGACAACTATCACATGTGCTCAGCATTTCTGTAAAATCGGATAGGACTCAAAGTCATTGAAATCTTGCATAATTTCATGGAGACACATGCTCATGAATATTAAATCAAACACACATAGCAGAGATTTGGAAGCAAGCAGTTTAGAGCATGCATCTGCGATAAGCAATTAAGCACATCTCATTGCATTTTAAGTGATTTTCTTGGGTTATTAGTTACTAATGTATATATGTTTAACCTCTGACCGGTTTCAATTCAGGTGAATTATGTAAATGGTAGCCCTTTAGGAAAGGTTTAGAGTTTTTGTCTTATTGTTACACCAACCGGTATTTATATCTTTCAGCTCCAAGACCAGGCCTTTGCCAATTAGTGTTTGAAGAGTCCTCTAATAAATGAACAGTTGCTTACAGTTAATTGATTACTACATGTATATTAACCTATATATATACATAAGTGACTCAGAATTTTGAGTGTTAGGACTTCTGTCAAATCCACTTTGACCATGGCTTATCTCTTTGAATGTGCATGGTAGTTTGGTGGTTAACATGCTGAGCTGTCAACCCAAAGTACAAGGGTTCACATGCCAATCATTACTGAATGATGGGCATCTAGCGCCATCTACCAAAATCAGCAGTAAAATGAATACGTTATGTATTGGAAGATCAGATAGCAAGAGATAGGCAGAGCATGAGTGAGAATGTGCAATGATTGAGTGCAATTGTTATGCCTAGGAGGATCATCTATCTACCTAAATGGTAATATCCATTTACAGAAGTCTTATGTTATAGAAAAAACTATAGTGGTACATATATGGTTATCAATACAGTGATCTATCTATCTGTTGAAAGTTCCTTTTGTACATTTAACAAATATTATGTATATTATTTGTGTGTGTGAATAAATTGATGATTTGAGTTGGTGGTGATATCAAGTTTGCATGACCCCAACTGTTTTAAGTAAACAGGGCAGGTTTCATCTTACCCTTCTTATGGTTTACCCACCAGTTTTTTGCTTCTTTGTTGTCCCCTTCCATCTTTCTTCTCTTCTCCCTTATTCCTTTCTTCATTCTTTCTTTCCCTTCTCCCTGTGTCTGGTGGGTCTTTTGGTTTGTAATTCATGCATTACCATTACTTGCCTGTATGGATATTAGAAATCAGTTGTGCTTGGGTGATATTTCCAAGCAACCATGGTATCCTGTTTGTTATGGCTAAAGTCTAATGATAGACTACAGAAGCTTTCAACCCCTTCCTTATTTACCACCCCTCCATTTCTCCTTCCCTACATTGGATTCCCAGTGACAACTTTATAGGGCCAGAGAGAAATAGGAGAGCTCTGTTGATATCACCAGACGTCATCCTTAGAAGGCTGGGAAATTCTTGTCACTGTATGTCATCATTTGGGATTCTGGTTTTGGTTATTTAGTGCAATTTGCTCAGCTGAGATTTCTTTTATGCCAACAGTAAATGCACAGTTCATGTGGATTGTCTTCTCTTCTAAGACGTTGGCCAGGAAAAATTCATTACTCAGAATAATTCTAGCTGATCAGAATGTAAAGAATTCTTTTTATATTCTAAACATGTCTATTATTATCTCAATTCCTTCATGATAAGATGATTTCTTTTCATCATATCACTTTTCCTTTAGTCAATTTAGAACTGGTTCCTACTGCCAGGGATATATTTATATGCCTTTGGTGATTAACATTCAAGACTGGAATGTATTAATTAATAAGTTCATGGGATTAAATTTTAAAACACTAACATTTAAGATAAACTGACACTAGTATACACATTATGGATGATGAAATGACCATTTCTGATGAAATGACCATTTCTGATGAAATGACCATTTCTGATGAAATGACCATTTCTGATGAAATGACCGTGTCATTTTGTGAATATTTGGTAAAGCATTTTGGTTGGTTTACTATATCTGTTGACAAGAAATAACTTTAGACTTTTTAATCAACTGGCAAGTCTGTAGTGTTATTTAGTCAATGCGACTTCATACGAGACATGGACAGCTTTTGTGAATCTCCATCTAAGGAGGAGATCATGTTAGTTTGCATAATTATATTGCAGGTTCTTCCACTCTGACAGGCAGGATTTAAAATCTTTGGATTTAAAATCTTTCTCAGCTGACAGCTTGTGGTTATTTTTATCTCATCTGCAGTAGGTGCAGTAACTGAAGCAAGTCCTGCTGAGTGGAAAAATGGTCTGTTAGACCACAGCTGTGAAGTTTATGATCTCTTTCTTCTTGAATAGCAGTTAATTCTTTTAATATATAATTTTAATGTACATTAATTGCTGTACTTGCTTCACTGGAATGGGAAAGTTCGTCTGAGACAAATTTAATGTGTTCAAGACTGAGTCAGTGCATGACATCTGTGGCTGTAGTTGACATGTAAGTCCTTGTTTAGTTGTGATTTGTCCTTATCAGTGATTGTTTGCCTCTGCCTGATCATTTGTCCTTCTAACTGACACTCTTCTATCAGTGATTCTTGAGACCTGACCAGGGTGAACCAGGGTAAAAGTGGAACTGTCTAGAATGTCTAAGTTCTGATAGCTGGTCCCTATCTGACATTTGATGCCAATTTCAAGACAGATAAAGAGATGGAGACAATTTGGCAGACTGTTTAGTCATGACGTCACTGGTCTCGGGGCTGGCTTTGCTTCAAAGGTCATTGGGTCATCTATTCAAACATGCTGAAATGTTTATGTAAAGTGGTGCTACATAAATTTATTCCACTATGTGAAGTTTTGAAGTCTTAACAGAATGAGAAATCCCAAAAACTGAAGGTAGGAAGAGTTTAAATAATTGGTCATTAGATTTTGGTTCCATTTGGTATGACTCATCTTCTCCCCTTTTATTTTCTGCTCAGCTGTCTTATCTCTTATCTCCTGCCCAACTGTGTAACTGGGTTGATGGGTATTATGCTAGTGTTGCAGGAATCAAGTTTAATGGAAAGATGGTGAATAACCTCCCATTTGTTGACAACATTGGCCTGCTCACTAGAAGTGGAACAGAACTACAGGATTGCTCGATCTGTTTGTCCAGGGATTCTTAACAACTTTCTGATACATTTGTTCTTGAACATCGGAATGCGTTTCACTTCTTTTTTCCTTAATGTCCAGGACTCGCATCCATATGTTGCTGTCAGCCATACCAATGTCTTAATCATCTGTAATTTGGTATCATTAGGGATTGACTTATTCTTCCATATTTTCGTCAGTTTAGCCACGACTGCCATCCCCAAGGCCAGCCTTGATTTAACTTCATCCCTGCACTCCATCTCTTCATTTACTCTGCTCCCAAATTACACAAAGGATTTTACCTGTTCCAGTCCTCCGGTGTCCAATTTTATCTTGAGTATTTCCTTTTCGTTCATCATTACCTTCGTCTTTGTCATGTTGATCAGCATTCCATATTCTTTTGCCGCATTCTCAACTTGGCTCACAGTCGTTTGCAATTCTTTTGATGATATAGCCACTAAGATGATGTCACCTCATCCACATACGTGAGCTTGTTAATGGGCTTGCTGCCAATCCTGAATCTTCGGCAAATCCCAATAATGCCTTTCGCATTACCTGCTCTTCTAGTATATTAAAAAGACATGGCAAAAGGTTGCATCCTTGATGGACTCCTTTTTTTGACTCTGAACCATACAGAAGTATGACCGCCTGTCCTGACATTCGCTCGTTGCTGTTTGTACAGATTTTGTAGTAATTGGGGTGGGAACCCATTTCAAGTATGGTCAACATTAAGTGCAGTATTGTGCACGTTTTTTTCCACAGTCCATTGGCTTGGAAGGTTTGTTGTTGGGAGTGTGTTTTGGTGTTCTGCTCCTGTTGGTCTCAAAGGTATGCTTCAGATGTGGTATCATAGTGTTTTTGGTGAGTGCATTTGATGGATTCTAAACTAAAAGTTCTCTACTCTGTTTAAACTTCCAGGTACAGCCATACTTCGTACTGCTGAGCAGATCTACTGTAGGTGATTCCATTTGAGAATAATCTGTATTTATCTTTGTCATTTCGTGTAGTTTCAATGTTTGCTGCTTTTTCAAACTTACAAGTGCATATTACAGCTTTTAAAGTTGGAAACCTGGTTATTTCTGACAGGGTTTGAGATCATTCTTAGAGGGTGCTCTCTCTGTCTCTGTTTCAGTCTCTGTCTCTTTCTGTCTCTCTCTGTCTCTGTCTCTCTCTATATATATATACATACAGTATATATATATACACAGTATATACTGTATATATATATATTTGCTTGCATTTGCTGATATTTATTTTCTGATTACATTTTTAAGGGGTCAGATCTCTTATGTTTTCATTGATAATGCTTGATCTGAGCCGGCTGTAGTGCCTTGCTTTGCCAGCCAGATGAGTTGTAATTAGCTGCCCAGTGCTAGTAAAAGAGCTTCTGCTGGCAGAAATTATCACAACCCCTCCTTAGTTTCCTGTTTGCATTAGCCTAACTCCAATGGCATTTGCCACAGGGTAACAGCGCCTTCCTACTCTTCATACATTTAAGTTATTGATCAGTTTTGATTCTTTGGAGAACCTTGACCTGTCAGCATACATAAAACCCTGTGATGTGGATGTGTGTGTGTGTGTGTGTGTGTGTGTGTGTGTGTGTGTGTGTGTGTGTGTGTGTGTGTGTGTGTGTGTGTGTGTGTGTGTGTGTGTGTGTGTGTGTGTGTGTGTGTGTGTGTGTGTGTGTGTCAGAGTGTGTGTGTGTGTGTCAGAGTGTGTGTGTGTGTGTCAGAGTGTGTGTGTGTGTGTCAGAGTGTGTGTCTGAGAGAGAAGAAAGGATGAAAAGAGTTGGAAACAGTTCTTTAAGACATTCCTCTCTGCTCTGCTTCTCTTCATTTGGCCTACTTTGAAGTAACTAGTGCTTATCAATAGTTAATGCCTACTTAACTGTACACAGGTCAAGTTATTTTGATAATTATCAGTTACTATTTAGGCATTACAAGGCATCGCTGTTCAAAACATTCCTTTTCAAGATATAGCTTTTCAATATCTCATGGGACTGTAGACTGTTATATCTGGTGGGACTGTTGACTGTTATATCTCGTGGGACTGTAGCCTGTTATATCTCGTGGGACCGTAGACTGTTATAGCTCATTGGGACTGTAGACTGTTATATCTCATGTGATTGTAGCCTGTTATATCTCATGGGACTGTAGCCTGTTATATCTCATGGGACTGTAGACATATCTCATGGGACTGTAGCCTATTATATCTCATGGGACTGTTGACTGTTATATCTCATGTGACTGTAGCCTGTTATATCTCATGGGACTGTAGCCTGTTATATCTCATGGGACTGTAGACATATCTCATGGGACTGTAGCCTATTATATCTCATGGGACTGTTGACTGTTATATCTCTTGGGACTGTAGACTGTTATATCTCATGGGACTGTTGAATGCTGATTTTTAGTCCTTTTTGTTACTATTACTAAGGTACTTAACAGGAAAAGTTTACTTAAGTTGCTGCTTATGTCATAGAATAGATTCAATAGAACACAGAACTCTTTCCTTGGACTGTTCTCTTTTGCTGTGAGAACTCCTCTTCGTAGTTATCTTGAAGGGCTATGCTCGGTCAATTATCTAAGTAATTAAAGATGTAGAAGCTCAAGGGATGAAGCAACTCTTTGCAATATTTACAACATATGAAAACTTGTACATTTTATAGTTTGGCTTTAAGTTTTCAGTTCATCAGTGGTTCAAGTGTTGTCTCAATACGTCCATTCAAGGCTACAATTTTCAATTTGGAGCTCAAGGTGTATAAAACACTGAACTCTGGCTCACCACACCATTTAAAATTAGTCCATTAGTCCACAGTCTTATTTTTATTCAACCAGGTTATCTGATTGCCTATTTTTTTTATCATACCTCAAGCTAGAATTGTGCTGAGCTTTTTCAGTTGCTGGACCTAAATTTTCCAATTCCCCCCTGTATCTGCTTCATCTGCTCAGTTGAGCATGTCATTCCATGCTCAACTTAGAACCTATCTGTTTCAGATTGCTTATCACACCATAGGCTGTATCTATTTCAATGGACTGATCTTCCCTATGTTGACCTGTTTATGGCTTGGCTTTGGTCCATCATTGTGGGACACCTTGTACATTAGACATAGGCACTACAGAGGTTACTAATTAATAATGACCATAATAATAATACAATAATAGTCATAATTTTGTTTCTAAGTAGGTGGGTGAAGCTTGTCTAAAACCATCTGTGCTGTAGTAGATTGTTCAGACAGTTGTATTTACATAGTCAGTTTTAGATTTTGTAACTTTGCATTTACAGCAGGCAAAGTTCAGTGGATTACAATCCATTGAATTAATGTCTGTTCAAAAAGACAACTTTGATGCAAATTATTTATTACTCGCTGTTGTAGTATTGTTTATCTTTGATTCTTTTGAGGAAGACTAACCGGAAATGGGGCTCTAATGCCCTTGTAAACAAAAGCAGGTTATATGAAAATAAATACCATGCAGATGTCAATAAATACATGCAAGTTTAACTTGAATATATCTGTTTAAACTGTTTAAGCTGTGGCCTTATGTTTACTTTTCAATTCGTTTAGAGATTAATCCTGACTGTTAAATATTTGCCTGCAACATCTGTGTTTGGTGTTATAGTATTAGATTCCAGGGAAAGTTTACTCCATGTTTTGTTGTTTTTAGTTCCCTTTTCTCTCCAGAATTTATGAGATTATCTAGCAATCTAGTTTCTTTCTTTATAAGCTTATAGACTGATATTTTGGGGTAAATAGCAGACCTGTTTGCTTGTAGGGGTTAAGAATGTGCCCTGGGGTTGGAGGTGCAAGAGATATGGTAAATTTTAGTTTATTTGCTGTGAATGATGAACAGATTCCCAGTGAACCAGAGAATCGCTGTCTCTAACGAACATCGAACATCGTTACTGATGTTTGGAGAGGTTCAGCTGTTCTAGTACAAACAAAAAATTTGCAATTGTTCATTGGAAGCTGAACAGTACAAAGCTCGTCTTCCCAAGAAGGGATCCATGTATCATGCAGCAATGTGTTCACATCTTGTTTGTCCACCATCACAAGCAGACTTGGAAATTAGAGTGCACAGTTTGTTGTAACAACTGTGACCATTCTTCTTTTCCACGTCTTGCTGTGCTTCCTGAACACATCATCTAGGGAGAGGCAGTGGTCATTCCTAGGAAAGATAATGGCCCTGCATGGCTTATTTTCATTCTTCTTTCACGGGTATATCATGAAGAGCGCATGAAGTGATGTTACCAAATCAAACTGAGTTCACGAGGTCACAAGCTGCAACATACTCGGAACCGAGTCAGTACACTTGTTTTTACACTTTTAGTCATTTTCATTTGTTTCTAATTTATTCATAAATCATGGTAGTAAATTTTACTTTAATTCTAAGCCATGCCCTTCCAATGACTGTTAAATCAGTATTTGAGATCTGCTGAGACAAAAAAGGTATCCCTGTGACAAGAGACTTTCTGTGCAGGACTGAAGAATTACAAAACATTACTGCAGGGATAAAATCTATGACTAAATAAATATCTCATGGGAGGTTTATTCTAGGGAGGGGATGTTCTGTTCTGACAAAATGTGTTATGTGTCACAGAAGACATTCTCAGTGGAAAGGTTTAGCCCATTATATTGTTAGAAGATTTGTACATTCTGTCCAGAGGTAAGTAGTGTGGCAGTTTAAATTTGTGAAGAATCTATTCGATCCTCCTGTTGGTTTCAGGAACTAAATGTGTATTGGGGGTCATAATTATTAATGGGGTCATAATTATATTATTAATAAGTCATGTTTGGTAATGCACGATTTTCTCTTGAGTCATAAATAATATGGCATACTTGGTTCAGTTGGGTCTATTTTAGTAACGGGTGGAGGAGTTGCCAGAAATTTCTGTATATACCAGCAGGTCTTGCTGTTGTCATTATTGTTGCTGGCTTATGGCTGTGTTACTCATGATAAGAATGTGTGACCTGCTGGCTGTTTGTATAAACCTCGTGGATTCATGTAGCTGAATATCTCTGTAATTATCCTGTCTTGTGCTGGCAGTATCTACTTGGCACAAGAAGCACAAGGAGAGTGTGAACAAGCAATTGAGGAAAGTGGGAGAACTTTTGGAGGAAATGATGGTTTGTATTTGTTGGGTGATGATGAAGCAGCTCAAAGATAAAATAATTGTGGTTTAGCATTGAGAAGTATGATATTGGAGATATCATGGAGTTGGTGTTGTTACTGGAAATTCCATCTGGTGTAACATAAGTGGATTTTCTTTCTCAATTAACTGTTTAAAGTGCCATAATGTCACACCTCTGTTCTGTTTTGACCATTTCCAAGTTAGTTTTTGTGTTGTAGACTGGACAGTTCACACCTTGTTGATTCTAAAAAAGTAGCAAAGCAATTATCATCTTGTTTTAATGAGAGGGAAGTTGACAGAAAAATTAAAAAAACCAAAGAGAACAGCAGAGTAAAGCAACAGCTCATACTACATAATAATTAATCATAATAACAACATGGACAACTGCTACTCCATTAAAGCCAGCAGCAACATCCATTACTTTTTATGTATTGTATAGTGGTTATATAGCAGTAGTGAGGGGGAGAGAGAGAGGGCTGAGTGCATCCTGAAGCAGAGTTTAAATCTGAGGAGTGGACTGGCTCTGAATGTGATCTGCCAGATTCAGGAAGACATGAGTATGCTTTAATGGCTGTTCCCCGAGGAAGCCCTATGGTTATATTTTAGTGGCAGATGTAGTGACTGCTTGTGAATAGATGCAAAAGATGTGGTGGATATGAATGCCTCTTAACATGATGAAAGATTGATAGTAGATTGTTTGGGCTGGGGTTTGTTTGCTGAGCAGGTATGTTAGTGGTCCATGTTATGTATGAATTTGTGGCCTTTGGGTCCTTGGAGCAGTAAATGCATCATGTTGTTGATCTTCTTAGCCTGTCCAATATCTCCAGGTGCTTCAGACTCACAGGTCACAATGGTTCAATGAACAATAAAGACAGCTACTCCTTTGTTCAGGAACCAATGATTTCACCGTCTGTGTGGCCATTCTCTTGCATGGGTAATTCTTGTGACCATATGGGGGGAAGGTTTATTGGTGAGCTAAACGATGCAAGCCATGTTCGATTTTCAACTATCAGTCCTGTAAGCAGGGTTAATAACTGTTATATTTTATTAGTAGCTCTGTTATTATTATCATAGGTTAATCTTTTTATCCTCTGATTTTAAAATGGTCTAGAGAATATAAAACAGACAACAGTCATGTGGAAGCTGTCTGTCTTTCTGTCCATGTGTCCACTTATATTATGCCTGGCTGGCCTATCTGTCTGTATTTATGTCTATCTGTATCAGTCTGTCTGTATCTGTCTGTCTGTATTTGTCTGTCTGCATCTGTCTGTCTCTGCTTCCAACTCCTCTCTGTCTCTGGTTACTGGTTGTTATTTGTATTTCAGTTAAGTAGAATTTCTTTGGCATTTTAAATATGGCAACTGTATAGGCCAGCATTATTTATTACTATGAAATTGATATTCTGGACCCAAGTTCTCAATAAGCCTACTTGAATTATTAGTATTAAAGGAATTCTGTATTTGTCAGAAGGGTTTGTTTGTCTGAAGACCACACAAATGAAAATTAAACAAGACTGCTCATCAGGTTTCTGTTAAACCTCTTACCCCAATATCCAGATCAAACATGCAGGCAGAGCCATAGGCCATAGGTATACGTCAATAGTCAGTGAGCAGTGTGAGAAGAGTCTTCTCAGGAGCAGAGTCCATTCACTATCAGAAGACATACTCAGCCTATCATATCTCTCTAATCTGTTGTTGACTTGTAATTGTTAGTAATTACACTTATTACATTCAGTGTTTAACTGGTGATATTATCACTGTTTAACTGAAAGGTTTTAAATTATGTTTAGGCAGGGCTACTAAGTTCACTTTGGCTGTTTTTAATAGATACCAACACCTGAAGACTAGACAAAAGTGTTTCTGAAGAAGCCATTTGCTTAGAGATGTTGGCAAGCAACTGACTTCACCCCTGTGCAGTATATCTAGCATAGTCTTCTCTAGCAGAGATACTTGTGTCATCTGCAATGGCCTTCCTCAGCTAAGGGAGGTACTGAGTACGGTAACATATATAGCATGGGAAATGTCAGTGTGTTGTTATCAATGAAGAGTAATATTTCACTGTTATGATAAAATTGCAGTTTCTCATTGACTGCATACACTAAGGTTCCAGTTTGCATTGACTGTCTCTACATGTTGGTGCCATTTCTTACTGATTGCATATACCTTGGTGCCATTTCTCACTGACAGCTTCACCTTTACAAGTGTTTAACGTTTTGTACTGGACTCATCAATGGAGATGTCATGAGTTAAAAGAGCTGTAGAAATGCTAAGATGGCTCAAGTGTCTTCATGTTGCTGTCAAACAGGACTTCTAAAACATGAACTAAGGACATTTTTCATACCAATGTATTTGTTCAAATGTAATATGGTAATTGTTTTAGAAAAGTCTTTGAGCCATTGCATTATACTCTTTTGTATCCCAACATATGTACAGGTACAATTACATACACTTGTGTGAGAATGCCTGTGATGTGCTTTCATGAAAGTATTAGCATTCAGTATCAAATATTTCTGTATACAGCTCAGTACCAGGCCTACTTTTATAGGTATGTATAATGTATAATTGTGTACAGATGTATGTTATGTTGCATGTATGTATATTTATCAATGCAGATAAATAGAGGCCCTAAAAGGTGTGTGTGGGTGTTTTGTGGCTGAGGGCAAGTCGTGTCAGATGGGTGGGTTGGTGAGTAGGCGGAGTTAAGGCTATGCTATGGCAGTTTTAATTGACTATTCATAGCAGGAACAGCAAATAGCCAGCCGGCCAATCACGTCATCTGTTGTACAGTGTGAGGGAGGAGAGTGGTTGTCTACCACTACATGAATCTCTCTGTGCCTGCCTAGCTGACTGCAGTAATGGCACCAGAATTTGGCAGAAGCTGGGTGCCTGAATGGGCTTATTAGACCATGGAAGTTCTATTATGTAGTCAGAGGCCAGACCATAGGGCTGTACTTTAGGATAGTGTATTGCCTGTCGATCCTCCCAATGTTTCTGATGGATTTCTGTGTGCCTTCGTGCTGGATTCTATATTCTGACTTTTGACAGATTAGCCTCTGTCATGGTAAGGACTATTCATAAGTACTGATGATAATCAATGAAACTGTTTGAAGTGGCTTTCTTTGTGACTTCAATATGGATATGAAGTGGATATGACCATACAGGTGACTCACAGTGACATCTGTAACTAAGAAATGTCAGGACTGTATAGCAGTTGTTTCATATCATTGTGAGAGATTTTACCAACTGTTAACATCTGGGCCTTTCATCGGCATGTTTGGGATTTGATTCATACAGCATTATGCCGTGAGATTGACGATTTGCTGCTGAATCATGTTATCTATTGATGGAGTTGTCTGGTTGTTGGATTACTATTGTGTTTGAGCTAAAGGCAAAGGTCATTCTGCTGTTGCTGATAGAGGGGCATACAGAGAGGGGTATATAGAGAGTATATGAGCAGTTACCTTACTTTACCATAACCTTAAAATATGGCTTGGCTTCTGGATCAGGGTTACATGTTCTGTCATAAGTGTTAATGAGATTTTCTAAATCAAGGTGTTAGTAAGTTTAAGAGTTGTATGCGACTTGTTGCAGGTAAAAGGGTAAGTTCTTTAGTTTCACGTCTGGGTTCGATTTCTTTCCTGTTGCTCAGTTTTGGATTTGCAGTTAGTTTGATATGGTTGATATGGCTACATGTACTGGTAGCCTAGTTTTGACTTGTGTCTAATAAGTAAGCAACCATTGAGATAACACTACATTACGCTAACAGTGCTTCTTTAAAAGTTGATAGATTAGATTCTATTGGTTATTATTGGCACACCAGTAGTTGCCTTTAAGCTGTGAGTCTAAGGTTAAAATCCCCCTCCCCCTATTCATGATTATGGCCTGGCTCTAGTTCTGGTTACACTTCAGCCAAAAAATCCTTCAACCTCTGAAAACTTCTGTTAACCAAGGCATGTAATGGTAATTGTAATAACGCCAATTTATGTAGCACTACACGTAGCATGCTACTCCTGAAGTGCTTACAATGTCAGGTAGCAGAACAGGTGTTGAGAGTTAAATAAAAGATAGAGTTTGCATTATTTTGAAAGTCTGAGCACTCTTAAGCTCCTGCATAGATACCCGAATTCTCTTTGACACTTGGATCCCGGTGACCTGAAAGGCTTGATCACCCATTTACAGAACGATTAACTTACTTTATCCCAGAGGAATGAGTCTCGGTCTCCAATATGACTGTTGCTTAACAGGTTTTGAAGAGAGACTAAATAAATTTTCCATTACAGCTGATGCAATAGATCAGGGGTTCTCAAACGGTGGTACGCGTACCCCTAGTGGTACGCCAGGTGTCGCTAAGGGGTACGCGAAAAAAATTGAAAAAAAAGAAATTTTCTATGAGTTTATTCCTATGTTTCTTTGATTAGCTATTCTACGTCCACCATACGCTTCTAATTCTTTAAATTTTTTTATGAGTTTATGCCCATCTTTTTTGATTATACGTCCACTATGCGCTTCCTTTCCATAATAGTTTAAATTTTCAACGAGTTAATGCCCATCTTTCCATTTTTTAAATGTAGTGTTGCCAGCAGATTTTTCAGTCCAGGAAAGAGATTAGATTGTGAACTTTCATGCATGTGATGGTGGATTGAAGAACGAGTTCATGAAAGAGATGTGCGTTTTCTGGCTGAAGCAAAGAGCTGAATGTGGATTAATTTCTGATCAAGCTTTAAAATTTTTGATTCCCTTCAGCACGTCATATCTGTGCGAATCTGGTTTTTCAGCAATGCTTGCGATCAAAAACAAATAGGCCTACAGAACAATGCTTGAACTCGAACCAGATTTGCGTTTGAAATTGACAAACATTAAACCAGATATTGTAAATCTGTACTTGTCGAAACAGCCCATAACACATTAACACTTTGTAATAGCGATTTAAGTTTACCTTTTGTTAATATGATTACAGTCTTAAAATATATTTTTTATTTGTCTACCCATGCCATGGTCCTGCGCTAATTGCAAGGGCACTTCGCGCTCGCCTGTTGTTTCTGATCAGACGATACCTTTGCTGGGGGTACGCCAACGCTCGATCTTCTTACCTGGGGGTACAATAAAAATAAAGTTTGAGAACCTCTGCAATAGATTACATGAATTACTGATGACTTATTTTTTGGGTGGTCAATCAATATTTGTTCTCCAATTTGAACAAGTAAGTAATTAAGTATATTCTTATGATTTATGACAACATCTTCTCATCTATTGATAAAGGAAAGGTGTTCCTAACAGTATATCTCAACCTTAGTGCTGCTTTCGACAATGTCGACTACCAGCTTCTACTTTCTAGACTCAGTAAAAGCTTTGGTGTCTCTCTCTGAGACTGCCTTAAATTGGTCAGCTTCTTACCTCTGCAATTGGTCTCAGCAATTGGGTATTGGTACTGCTCGATCTGATCCTTCTATCTGCACTGCTGGTGTCCTCAGGATTCTGTTCTCAGTCCCCTATTATTTACCATCTTCACTTAACCAATCAGTCACATGGCCAATGACTTTGGAGTCCAGTTACAGCAGTATGCTGATGATACTGGGCTTTTGATCGCTCTGTCACTAAGGGATCAGTTGGGTAAAGTACTACCAGAAGAGTGCCTCTCTTCAGTGCATGCATGGTTCTGCTTCAACGGTCTTGCTATAAATCCAGGTAAGTCTGAGGCAATCATGTTTGGCTCAGGACAATGACTGGGCTCCTTCCCTTCTCATTCTAGTGTTGATCTTGCTGGCACTATTTTTCCAATATCAAAGACTGTCAAAACACTTAGGGTCACTTTGGATAGTAATCTCACATTTCAATCCCACATAACAAACCTTTGCAAATCTTGTTTCTATCATATCAGGGCAATACATCACATAAGCTCTGCTCTTACCAAATACATGTCTGCTGTCGCCTCGATTATGCCAACTTTGTGTTTGCAGGCATGTCAGATCTTCAAGTCGACAGGCTTCAACGCATCCAAAATTCTCTGCTTTGCGTGGTGTTGTGTGCATCTTCTTGTTCAAACTCATTCTCTGCTCTATCAGCTGCATTGGCTTTCTGTAGAATTCAAATTAGATTTAAACTATCCTGCTTGACCTATAAAACCCTACCTACCTTCAACCACTACTCTCTCCTTACATCCTGCCACACAGTCTGGATCTTGGGTAAGAGGTTTAACAGAAACCTGATGAGCAGTCTTGTTTAATTTTCGTTTGTATGGGTCTTTTGGTTGAGCCTAGATGTAGCACTGCCATGGGTTCTCGTGCATTTCATGTTGCAGCCTCCAAGAAATGGAACCAACTACATGTACCAATGTTTATCCGTTGCTCGACCTCTTCTTCTTTCAAGAAACGCCTCAAAACTCATTACTTCTCACTGGCTTTCAAACATATGGATATCTAATTGCTCTTCATCTGGCGACTGACTAACCGCGTTTCAGATTCACATTTCTGTGTGACTTTGCGAGCTTTAAACATGTTGGTAATAAACAATAATAAACAATGCTTAAATTGCAGCCTGATGTATGATCCATGTACAAAACTGAAACCTTACCATCAATTAAAAGTAAACGTAAATAGGAACTGCTGCAAAAACAGATAATTAGGAGCATTTGCTATGAAATGTTGCCAAATAGAACTGATGCCATGTATGTATGCATGTATTTATGCATGTATTTGGATACTTACTATAGCATCATTTAAGTATATCACAAAAGTGCTGTCTGCGCTATTCTATATGACGTTAATTGTGATTTAGGGCAGAAATGTCTTAAGCAAGCAAAACAATGCACAGAAAACTATAAGAGTCACTGGTGGAGGGTCGCATGAAGCCCAACCAAGGGATTCCCGGATTCCCAGTTGACAGATGGCATAGTCTCCAGACCATGCTGTGTGGGTAGCGTGGAACGATGGGTAATACACACACACGCACACCCATAGTTACTGTTTTTTTTTAATTATAACTGCTTATTCTGGGAAAGGCAGTGCTGCACATCATGGCAATGTTGAGTCTATGAGGAAGCTGTTTATAGTAAAGTATACATGTTTTGGATAATTTTAGATTTATTTTAATGTGACTTGCTTTGCACAGATCTACATGGATGCTGTGGTATCTATGTAAAAAGACAAGTTCTGTTAAACAAATTGAAGCTTGGCTAAGGAGGAGGACACAATGAAACCCATGTTAAATGTGGCAGTGGATACTGATATTGATACAGCTTCATGCATGGGAACTATGTGTTTGTAAATTCTTAAAATTTATCATCATTGGTTCTTCACAGAAGCCATTTGGCCGTGATGGGTGGGAGTAATTGGTCTCGGTTCTTTTTGATTTAGAGCTGTTCTCTTGTATAGTTCAAGTCTTGTTATGTCTTCATTTATATGTTGTCTATCCACAGTTTTGATCTTCTGTTGCTTCTCTTTGGTTGATATCTTGCATATAGTGCATTGTGTGGGATTTGTTAGCAGCCATTCTTTCCACTTGACCATACCATGAAAGTCTTCTCTGCGATACTTTGTCCAGCAGAGTTATCTTATTATACAAGGAATTTTGTATCACTAGTTTTTTTTTAGTGTTGAGACTCATTAAGTATTCTGTAGGCCAAGTCATTCTGTGGTGATAAGAGTAGAATCTTCTCTCATCTTGCTTCCTCAGCGTCCAGCATAATCATCCCATAGAAAAATTATTCTGAACTTTCCAGTGCCCAGTGTGTCTTTAATCGGACCATGTCTCTGATATGGTCTTCATTCAAAATAAAAATGTTACTACTGATGGAATGATGTATCTGAGGAATGTCTTGGTCTTGCTTCTTGCTTCAATCAAATCTCCAATATAATCTAAACTCCTTGATAAGAATCTTTCCTCTAACTATGACCAATCGTAGGGCCCCTACCTGTGATAGGAACCATACTCCAAATCCTGACTTCTTGCTGCAACATATCTGTAATAGGAAGCATGCCTACAACGGATGTGCCTCTAATGAGAGCAACTGCCAAATGGGGGCCCTGTGACTTTAAAGCCCTAGGTTTTAGGTTTGGCGGTTTCCCTCGTAGAATGAAGTGACCAACGACTGTAGGCGGTTCAAGTAAGCATCTGTCGGCCAATGGGCGTTGATTTCATTTTGGTTTACACATCTTACAAGCATAGGCTGCTGAATTTAATTATATGCATAGCCTAGGCAACATCGTCCGCTTTGTGGAATGGAGGCGAGGCGCAGGGACGGTCGGTCGATCGGTGGTAGCCCCCACCCTAGGCCCTTCACCCTCCCTCTGGCCCTCTAGCGGTCGGACGGATGGATGGAGATGCATCGCTAGGGCAGACTAGACCCGACAGGGCATACCCCGTACAGGCCCTACCTCGATCAATTGACCACTTGTATATATATAACCGAGCTGTGGGTCGACTAATTTGTGTATACGAAAGCCAGGTAAGCTGGCTAGAGGTCATACCTGTACTTCTAGAATGTATACAAGTTGTTCCAATTATCCAAATTTACCCCCCCATACACTCATATTACTATGGAGTTCATTGCTATGAAGATACTTACAGGGTTGAGAAACAAGTCTGTAGTTTCTATATGCGATTAGATTGCCATGAACAAATACGAACTTACTATTGTGGTAGATGGCGATCAAGAGGAAGCCATACGGGCATTTTTTGCTCACAACAACTGGAATTTTGAAAAAATTGGTAATTATGAAGACGATGCGTATATATATATATATATATATATATATATATATATATACTGAAATTGTATAAATTGTTTTGTGTGGTGAACCCTGTACAAGTAGGCCCTATTGTTCTTCAGGTAGCGCTATACGTGCGCAAATAAGATTGAACTAAGATTTATAAATATTAAATTAAATTGCATTTATTATCCTTGCAAATATTTAGCTCAAACCATGCTATAGAAATACATAGTAATAATAACATCAGCAATGTTAGTATAATGACAACTGATGTGAACAGCAGTAACAGCAGTAATGATAATAAATGGCCAATTAAAAATGTAATTATTAAAATTACCATGATTATTATTATTACGATATGTAATAAGACAATAAACATATGCATAACCCAGCTAAGCTGTCGTTCAAGTCAAGTCGAAAGAGCTAATTGTATGTTGATGACATTATAAATATATCTCCAACCAATCGAAACTGCCTTTGTTCCAATTGCAGAGTTGGAACCACCAAAGAGAAGAAAATCTTGTATGGATGCCGCTTCGAAGGAGGTCTTGGTCGCGTCCAATGGAAATAGTACAGAGTCAGAAATTGAGGCTCAAAACAGTCATGACATTCAAGTGTCAGCTGATCATTTGCAGCTGCAGGGTGAAAATCATCAATCGGAAGGCGCCTGTCCTCTTTGTTTTCTCTCTCCGTGCGTGGGTTCTGCATCTCCAGGTTGGCTTGGCGGAGGACAAGCAGCGCATGCAGCTAACAGTCCAATACGAAGAGTAATTTATGGAAAATATTGGAAGATCATTTGCAACTTGGGTGGGTGGACGAGCCCATTATATCTGGCCAAGAAACTAACGGAATCGAACGGTGTACTTCACATGCGGGAAATAATGCCAGATTGCGTAGTGCGAAAAGTGAGATCGTTGTATCCGAATCCAACAGGCACGCCTTACATGGGCCACAAGTGGGAGTAACATTGATACTTTGGATAATTCGCCGGACTTTGTTTAGACAGAGAGATTTTTATTGTACACTTACTTTCTGACATAAAGCAGAATTTTATCGATTGTGAGCTGCTTATGTACACCTGTCATAGCTATGATTCAATGTAACATAACATTCCCCCATTTTAAATTTATATAGCGCCTCTTCAAGATTCCTACTCAGAGGTGGATTTAAACCTGAATTGCCCTCAATTGCTCGGCGCCACACGAAAACCACGTTACGGAGACTAGGTTTTTCATAAGTGCTATGTCAAATCAATTTTGCAATGGCCACAGTCCCTTGTCCGTTCAATCTTCTTTTTTTCTTGCTTGGATTAGGACCTCGTTGAGGGGGGGTAAGCCACAGATTCATTTTTATACAGATTGGAGCATCTTGTTACAGATCGGATGCCCTTCGTGGCATCAACCACAGTTTTCCGCTGTGGACCTAGTCTTGGTGATGAACACATGCCCGCTAGGCAGAGGGTCATCAGGCTTATTTAAATTGAGTCATGTGCTCCCATGTCACAAGGCTGTTATTGGATATTTGCAGCTTTTAGTTGTCAAGCAAAATGCCACTCTTTTTCTACAGTGTGCCCTACTAGCCTTGCCGCTGTTGGTCCGCGACTGCTTATTCGTCAGATATAACCCTGCTTATTTCGCAGCTGACCTCTATTTCTAGAGGTCGTTCCACTATCCGCCACCTGTGGACGCGTGTGATAGCAGTCAGCTCTGCCACACATCAGCTCTGCCACACATCTCTCTGTCCTATGCCAGGCCAAAATCCGGGGAGGTCAAGCAGAGTAGACAGCAGAATGCTAAGGTGGTTATGTGTAATGACGGTTGATGGTTATGTAGCACTGATATGTTTGATTTTAGTGTATCATACAATATTGTCACAGCTCTTACGGTTATTCTACTGTGTAGGGTGCATTGCTTTCATTTGAAAAGCTCTCACTGTCTCCTAATTGGTCGTCATCGGATTCGTCCGAAGAGATTTCACTCTGGCAGGTCTCCTTATCTGCAGAAGTTTCTGTCACAGACTCCGATATTGCTTTAGATGCTGACCACACGGCAATGTACAAATTCCAAATGTTCTCAACAAATACGTAGGTCTTGCGCCGATACACTTTTTTCCCGATTTGGCGACGTGGGTTTTTCGAACGAACAGTCGTGCATATAGACGTGTATGGTCTGTCGACGTGTTCGTTCCAGTCCAAGACAGCCAGATTGCTCCGCAGCTCGTACATTAAATTCCCGTAGTGTATCCGTTTATCCAGATAGATCAGACAAACGTTATTAAAACTTTCCACATAAAATGTGTCGTGGCCTTTGACATAATCTTCAGCGTGCTTGTACACTACCAACGACCGAAGAAAGTCCTGGAGCATTGTAATTGCAGCCTCATTTGAAACAATTCGAACTTCAATCATATGCCCCGGCTCTTTGCAGTGGGAAGTTTCATGGCACTTGCTGTGGTTGTTCTGAAAATGAGGGATGCATGATTCTATGAGCTTACGCAGGGTTTGGGCATCTCCATTGCAATTGTCCATACACCAATAGACGTGGTTTCGAATGGCAGCACCCTTGTCAGAAAGCTCGGGATGCCATGTTTTTCCAATGTTTTTTTGTGCTCCTTGCCCAATTTTTTTCACCCCGGCTGTTATAGGACGGGTGCAGTGCCAGCGGTCATTGGAATTCCTGGCTTGCTTCCTCTCACGTAGGCGCTTGTTGATTGTCATGTTTCGATCATGCACATGATGGGCAACTTTAATGTTGCTGAGATCCAGGCTCTCGTACATCCTGTCGAATCCCACTGCCTCGTGACGCTGTGAACAGTTATCATCATTCCCGTTAATGTGTTGAATATCAACGACTTTGTGAGTTTTCAACCCGATAGCAACATGGTCGGTGTGATAACTATTTCGTCTACAATGATGTCGTGCGTCAGTCATTATAGAGATAGCTCCATCAGGCGACAGTGAAGACTCCTGCGCTCTAGCGCCAAATATAGATTGCTTTCGCAGGTTCTCAGAAATGGCACTAAATGTAACCATATTCCTCCTGCGGAAAAGGTCTGACAATAGTCCAAACCGACTGAAGTCGCTAAAGCGCTCGTACTGTATGGGTGTCATACCAGAGGCCAGGTAGCTCAACATCACTCGGTGGTTGACTTCAAATTCCTTCCGCTCGCTGTCTATTGTGGATGAGGAACTCCACTGAAAGGAGTGTTTTTTCGCACACTCCATATCCACCGACAGCACATGACCACTGTGTGTCCATGACTTCACTGAATACGGCGTCACACATGTGGATGAATGTTGTGAGATTGTGTCGATCAACTGGGCAATGCTGGAGCACTGCCCAACAAAATTCTCATGTGCAGTCTCCAAAGCTGTTGCTGGAGCTGCTGATATTGCTGCTGTGACAGATGCTGGATCAGTCAGTGAAGTTGATTCACTTACTTCTTCCGTGACTGAAGACATCGTGAGTGTCTGCTGCGGATGTTGAGTTGCAGAAGAGAGCTTATTGGTGTCAACATCCATTATGACTTTCACCAGAACTTCTCTCAAACTTTTTACTCCCAACGCCAAGCGAATGTCCTCACATTTTTGCTCAAATTTAAGTTTATCACTGTCGGTTGTAAAAGTTAATTCAAAATGTTTCCTTACAGAAACGTAAGGGTAGCTATAACTCTTGGTAGATCCATCAGACAACCGTTTTTTAAATGTTCGCATGTTGCCAACTGCAACACCTGAAGTCGGTGTCGTTGGTACAGCGTAGTCTCCATCCATCTTTGGAAATAGTTCGATATAATGATACTAATATATGTCCACTAACGAAATACAATGTTATACTACTATAAGGTCCACTACTGAAATAAGATAATAATATAATATACAGACACGAGATATAAGCTGTATCGACTATGCGATTTAAAATGGCTATGAAGTGAAGAAATTACGAAGCTCAACTCTGCTGCAGCGAAATTCAAACTAGAATGAGTACTGCAAACCAAGACTCAATTGTGAAAGGACATTTCCTAAGTTCATTTCCTAAGTTCATTAGCATAATTTGGCATGTGACCTAGTCTCTCTTCCTTAGGCTGTATATTAGCATCTGATACTGGTGCAAATTCTTAGAATATGAAATACAGCTTATTGTCTTTAGTGTTCCGGGTATAATAAGGCAACGGTGACAGCATCAACAGCTGGCATTTATATACAGGTTTACGACCCAAAGCTCGGTTATATATACAAGTGGTCAATTGATCGGGGTAGGCCAGAGGGAGGGTGAAGGGCCTAGGGTGGGGGCTACCACCGATCGACCGACCGTCCCTGCGCCTCGCCTCCATTCCACAAAGCGGACGATGTTGCCTAGGCTATGCATATAATTAAATTCAGCAGCCTATGCTTGTAAGATGTGTAAACCAAAATGAAATCAACGCCCATTGGCCGACAGATGCTTACTTGAACCGCCTACAGTCGTTGGTCACTTCATTCTACGAGGGAAACCGCCAAACCTAAAACCTAGGGCTTTAAGGGTTTCCTGATGCACCAGGTGACCAGCCTGTGATGTAAACTCTAGCATTGTCATGAATTGTTTGAGTGAATCACTTGAAAATCTGTCACTGGTCTTGCGAACTTCACTGGATTTACCTGACAGTAGAAAAGGCAGAAGGCTTAGCTGGCATAGGTTAGTAAATCGTGTACGTTTGCAACCCAACACTTTTGAATCTATATTGCTTTTCTCTGTCAGAGAGGAATGCAAATAACTTGGTCATCTAGTTGACAGAGATTAAATACTTCTGGCTTCACCTGTGTGAGATGTTGTGTTTGAAGGTTGCGGCTTTGGTATGTGGTGGGGGTGATGCAGAGTGGCAATGTGGCGTAAGAAGTTTCACCTCGTTAGATACTCATTTCTCATTGGATACTCATTTGTAGCAAAAGTTCGGCTCTTGAGACATCTGGACTGGAAGATTGTTATACATGTATCTTAACGGTTGAGTAGGTTTATAAATGCAATCTAGACTTGAAAATTTCCAGAGACATCTTAAGCAGAAGCAAGGAATGAAAAACAACTCCCATGTTTTCGAAACTTTTTATGTTTTTAGAACCTTAACTAATTTTGTGAGAAGAGGTCATCTACACTATAACTGATTGAAAATATGCATTCATTTTACTCGCATATACTAGAGTAGGGTACAGCAAAACGATTTGCATTTGAGTGACAATAGGTTCCTGGTAAGTACTCTCTCTGTAATTATAATTGCTTATAATTATGGCAGTCGAAATGAGTTTGCAGATAAAAGCAGTTAACAGTGGTAGTGAAGTTGGTAATGTTGTAGTTTTACTGAGCACTAATGTAGCAGTGGTTGAGAATTATTCTGTACGAATGGTAGGTAGTGTAATGATGTTGGGTCAGGAGTACAGCTGAGTTTTCTTGATTACCAGCGTATTGTGAAGCGCTTTACACTTGCAATCATAGAACTCAACAACCACCTGCTAACCTGACCTATGGGTCCTGCATTCTACCTAAGGACAAGCTGTTTTCAATAAAGTAGCATATTCTGTGGTTATATTATTTAGTGAAATTTGAGTCGGGCTTGTGCCATTCCATTTTATGCTGTTCTAGTAGTTGAGTGCATTTCTAAGTGATACAGATTCATGGATTGGTGATCAACTTAAGTGTGGTTAGAAATCCAAATCATAAAATGACTTACCAATAAACATTTTCTAGATGTGATTGTTATCTGACAAGGGCTTACTTTCCTCCGCTCATCATCATAGTGTCACCAAGTAGTAAGCTTTCTGAAACAGTTAAGCTGTACTCGTATGTTTTGTTTTCTCATGTAGACAAGTGATCAACAATATGATCTTTGTGTAAACATCGATTTTTTAATGAAAATCAACCAATCAATGTTATCAGTGGAAATTAAGCAATGCAGTGGGAGAGAGTCTTCGATTTAGCACCAGGCAATGTGACTCATTGGGAGAGAGTCTTCGATTTAGCACCAAGCTATGTGACTCATTGGGAAAGAGTCTTCAATTTAGCACTAGGCTATGTGACCCATGGCCACAGAGGAACCAAAAGGAACTTTAATAAGGCTTATATTCTTTGATGTGCGAGTTGTAGAAATCTGGAATAGTTTGTATAATAGTTCTTTTCATTCATTCATTCATAAATTTATATAGTGCCACTTCAAAGGAACTACTCAGAGGTGCTCCCGACTCCAGCACGACGAAAAAGAGCAGTTTTCAGGCGGTCATAGAAGGTACCAGAGGAAGACCTAGGATGTAGGCGCAGCTCAGGAGGAAGGCCATTCCATATGGTCGGGCCGACCACTGAGAAGGCACGGGTCTGCATGATAGCAGTACGGGCAAACGGGACGGAGAGCGGAGGACTCGAGCAGTCCAAGAAGCCAACACAGGCCAGAAGAGGTCTATCAGGTATATTGGTGCGAGACCCAGTTGACATCGCCAACCCAAGGAGGCGATCCTGTACTCAATGAGCTGTCATACAGGGAGCCAATGCAGGACTTCCAGCATATAATTTGATACATGGTCAAAATATGGCAATAAGGTGCGCAGCAGAGCGCAAGATGCTCTTCCTCAGTTCTTCCTCTCTGTGCTCAGTTCTTCCTTTGTGGACAGGCCATAGGTTTTAGGGGAAGTTAAGAGGAATTGGCTGTTGAGGAGTGATTCTGACACAGAGAGAAGAAATAAAAATATATGTTATGTTGATTGATTTAAGTCTTGGAAGCAACAAATTTGTGTCATGGTAAATTAATTAAAATAAACTGAGACCAAAATCTTTCATCTTTCCATGGGAACCGTGAGATGTTATGAAAAACAGGAGACTGTACTCAAGTGGAGTGAAGGAGACTTTGGACTTCTGGCAAGATGTGGTGACATATCTTAGCAATTCCCAGATACACGCAGTCTTCAAGGGCCCACATATGAAGGCGCTTCCTGTTCAAGTGGTGGCTGGGGGATAGTGTTTCTTGCAATGATAGTTGCTTGGTTGAGTTGTCTAGTATTTGTTGGTATATAGTTTGTTCATGCCATGTGTGATCAGAGAGGACATTTGGGGGGAGTTTGCACTTTTACATGTCACAAGTGGGTCTATACTCTTGGCAGGAGTGCTAGAGTCGGAATTCAGCCATATGGTGAACTTGTGAATTGGGAAATCACTGTAATGTAGAGTAAGAAGACTATGTAAGTTCTGTTGACTGGTCAGCATTTGTGAGAATATCTTGAAAAGGTGTTGTGTACATGTCTTGTTACATTATTATATTAAGGCACTGTAAAGTACTTTATTATATTACATTAATGTGCGACATAATAATGCCTTATTATTACATTAAGGTGCTGTATAGCCACCATGTTACATTATATTAATGTGCTATGTTAAAATGTATGTTTATGATACTTGCATCGATTTGCCTCGTTAGAATTCCAGTGATGCTGTTAGTGAAGAAGCCATCATGGAAGCAGTGTGAAGCAATTGTGCTGAGCAGATAATTGTGAAGTGTCAACTTCTGCTGTCTGTTATATTGTGCAGCGTGCGCATTATATCTGGAATGCGTGGTGTGTTTCTGCCGATTAATTCTCTGTGACAGATGGTGCTAGTTATTTGTCCGTTATTTCGTGTGATTGAGTGGCTGTTTCATTGTAACCCATGTAGTTCATTGTTTTTTATTACGCTGTAATTCGTCTGGCCTCTGGCGTTGTGTCATTGTAGCAGCGTGGCTGTTGTTGTGGTTGTTGTTTTCAGTCCGTTTCTGTACCACTGCGCAGCCTGAGTGACATCGCTGATGACATCAATGAAACTTTGCCAGGACTGGAGAACTCTGACAAGATGACTGGGTCAGAAGTCGAACCGGATGTCGTTTCATCATCATCATCATCACCGTCTTCCTTCACTTGCTCTAAAGCGGATCGTGAGTGTTTCTGTTGCAACAGTGTCTGGCTGTATGAACCATTTAATCCTGTTTTATGCTTTGAGGATACAGTTCTCTTGCATCTATCAACATCTGTAGTTCTTGGGCACCAGCGTGTGCCATTCTGTCTCTTGAACGTGTTTTGGAAAGTGATACTAAGGTATTCTACTTTTCAAAGGTTGCTTTAATTGCAGAAAGGAAACTTGGCTGTTTACATGTTACCCCACTGCAGTTTGTACTTCTGCTGCAGTGTAGAGGTGACGGAAAGATGCTCACAGTTGATTATTGCCTTTTAAACTTTAACTTGTTGTTTCCTTCATCTGTTGTGGTAAGTGTGACCAGTGACATGTTTTGACTGGTGAAAGCTAAAGAACTTTCTACTAATGGTGCTATATTTTTAAAATGCAAAACAACAAATGAAAAAGTGATTTTTAAATCAAATGGGAAGAAAGCTGGTGAGGGTTGACAAATGTGTGTCCAGTTCTGTTCTATTGTTAGTGTCTTTGGACTAATGCTGTTTATGTATTTGTTTTCCAAAGTTAAAACTGATACCTGAGAAATAGGATATGGCAGTTCATGATGAGACTGAAGCCGATGACTGGTTTTCCAACATAAGGAAACCATGGACACTACATTCTTGGCTCATTAGAGTTTCTATTTTTCTTGTGGTTGTCATCCATGGGTCCTTGTATTGCTGTTAGGCAGAATTTTTATGTCTTCAGAACTGAACATAACTAGAGTGTACTGAGCACAAGAATAGACAGTTATTTGGCTGTTATGAATATAGCTCTGCTGTCAGTTTGTGCGTGCGAATATTTTGTATTTAATGATGTCAAATTACTTCTCATGTTTATGTAATGATTCCTATTTTCATTTTGCAATGGTTCCGGTTTCCAATATGTGATGGTTTCTGGATCCTTCAAGCTGACTGTGGGATCCAATAAACCCTACATCTGTTTCTATATATTTCTATCAACTCATTAGTTTCTTGTTCTGACTGGAAGTTCTGGGAAGAGGTTGAGCTTTGTTTGGGTGGCTGGTCTTGGCCAGTTGGATGGGGCAGGGTGAGTCTGGAGCTGGCCTTGGTTTTCCCAGATTACAGTAGTCACATGGGCAGAGCCTTCACTCCAGGTGGGATATTTTAGTAGTAGCCCTGTGTGCAGCTGTATTTGGGTTCAAGGAGAAAGAGGAGTAGGTTGGGAGGAAGTCTGGCTTTACCCCTCCCCTTTTACATAGTAGTCTGGATCTGAGTCATCTGGGAGGGAAGGGCTTCTGGGTAGCAGCATGGCGTTTGGTGGCAGTTACTGATGTCAATTAGGTCAAAACTGCCTGACCTTAAAATAAAAGCAGTACAGCTTCTGTCCAGCTTTATCCATTATATCTCAACCAGCCTTTTTTCATTTTTCTGTTAAAACAAATTTATTCATCCCTGTGCTGGTCTTTAGCATTTTCACTGTTTAACCTCTGCCTTCCAATCTGTTTCCCTCTCCTTCTCCTTTTCCTGTAATCTCCTCTCTTTCTTCCTTTCTACCTAAAACGAGTTTATTTACAATGGTTTCCTAATGGTTACTTTGTTGTGTAAGCTGCTGCTTGTGGAGATCTGTACATTTTTAAGTAAGACGATTGCTTGAAGTTTGACGTGCAGTGATTCTTCATAATAACTGAACACAGGTGTTTCTGTCTATCTGCTGAGTCACTCAGCCACCTGTTATCCAAATGTCTTCTGTTCTTTCTGTTATTGCCTTCTTCCCAGTCTGTAGTACACTTGCACCTCATTTCTAAATCCATTATGACACAGTCCTTTTTTAAAAGGTGAGGTACTTAAAAGGTGGGGAAGTTTAAAGGTGTGGTACTTAAAAGTCCTTATAGTAATTGTCTAGATACATACATAAATACACACCTACATACTTTTACTTACTTACATACAGAAAGGCTACAATGCATGCAGTGGCTCTGACAAAGAAGCATTGAAACTATCAGTCTTTGAAAAATTGTAATGGGATAAGATTTCAGTCCAGTCTGCCTAACCAGCTGGTCTTTGTGTAGTACTTGGACACAGCAGTGGATGCCAACTTATTAAGCCTCCTTCGGGGATAGACCAAGAACCTAACTGCTAATAAATCAGATCCTGTGTCTGGGCAAACACATGTATTTGATTGGGGCTGAAGTTACATCCAAGAGATTAACGCTTTGCTTTTGTTTTGGTGAATTCATGCACAACTGGATTTCATTATGCTGTTGCCTTTGTTTCCAGTAATGAAGGCAAAGGAGTTGGAGGCAATGAAGGCTGCTCGGCAGGAAGAGTATGTCAAGCTGAAGGTGCGAAAGGAAGAGCTGCAGCAGGAACTCTTGTCGAAGATGAACAAACTGCGAGAGCTTTGTCTGAAAGAGGCAGTGAGTTGGGCATTTCTTGTTGCATTCTGAGATTCCAGTTTCTATGCTCTTTTGGTTTACAGCAAATGTCTGTTCTGTAAGAAGAATGACTCATTATTATGAGTCATTCTTCTTAAGAAGTTTAACCATCTAAAGCACACCTGAGAGATAAAATTGAATCAATATCTAAATATGGGCGGCACAGTAATTGATGTCCGTGTAACAGACACATGTTAAACCACAGTTACAGACTGTCAGACATGGCTGTCAAAGTCCGAATTTTAAGGAGGTTTCATCGTTCCAGGTCATTGCAGATCTTTATTGACTTACTAATTGAAGGGATCAGGACTTTGATGGAAGTTTTATGTGTGCAAAGGTTGTTTCTTTGCATTTATTTTTCTTGTCATTAAAGAAAAAGTTTGCATTAGGCAGACTAGAGCTAGAGGCTGCATGTAAACCAAACCTAGGTTAGTTATTTTCAATCATATTGACCAACAATCGACAAGTTTTATCTGTTTCCATCCTGGTGTACTATCTCCCCTCAGCAGACCTTAATCCTTCTGACTTCTTTTATTTCACAAGGAGTATCATCTTGCAGCTGTTATTGTGAAATTTATGAGTCCCTCCATAGTTCTGTGAAGAGGAAAATGACAATTGGTAGCCACTAAGCTAAATTAAGAATCTGTGAGGAAAGATATTTAGTTACAGAATTGTTATGTGTGTACTGACTTACATATATATATGTGTTGTGCGGACGCATTTATATACTTGTTGGTTTATGCGCAATTCTGCTTAATGTGAATTGTCTCCAAAGGCTATTTATTGACTTAATACATCATATTGGTGTTGACCACACTATATATGAGATATCATATTGGTGTTGACCACACTATATATGAGAACTGTAGTGTAGTGCGTAATGTTGACTTTCAGCATAATTCCTGTTTAAAGTATGTTGTCTGGTTTTCATGCAGTATCATAAAATATATCTTTCTTTTCGACCACACGGTATGTATGTGTTTATGTCTATATCTGAATATCTATATAGCGTCTTTTAATACAGGTCTCTAAAAGGTGCTGGATGGATGAGAAGTTACAGTTGACAGGAATTTAATAAAGCACAAAGGCACGGCCTTTCATCACATTGTTAAGTTGCTGAATAACAGATGTTCCATTGTACATGTGATCTGTTGTTGTTGTAAGCAAGAGTGGATTCAGAGGACACTTCAGCCATGTCCCTCTTGAGATCAGATGGGGGCATGACAGTCCTTGGCCCTAAATTACTTTTTACATCTTGATCTGATGGGTTTTGACAACACACTGCATATAGAGCCTATAAGAGCTTCTTAGGTCATTTTAAGCCTGCTGAATGATCTCATCAGATGCTATTGACAAGTTTTGTGTGCTTTGAAAATCCTTGGAATGTGACCATCCTGCAGTACATTAAGTGTCTTATCTTTGAAGTGTTGAATTGTAGTTAATACATTGTTTTGCTAGGATTTGACAGGAGTTGTTCCACCAGAACTGCCTCTGAAGGCAGGGGAGTCACTTCCCCAAGTCAGGAAACGAATTGGCACAACGTTTGTCCTGTCTCCAAAATTTCTCAGTGATGGCACGTTCTGTGAGGTTTGTATCTTGGAATTATAATCTTGTATGTTGAATTAAGCTGCAAATTGTTGTTGTGAGAGTGTTACAGTAGTCATCAAAGTAGTTTACTTGGACGTGTTGCTTATCACACAAAAACGTTATTAAGCTCGATACTTGTAGCCATCGTATTGCTGACTATAAACCTCTATCCTAAAGTAAGGAAGTAAAGCACCCATGAAACGTGGTGGTGTAGTGGTATGTTCGGTGCCTTGTTACCAGAAGGTTACAGGTTCGAATCTACCTCAAGCCGCTGCGTAGCAACCCAGCGCCATCGATGTTTTGTCGTATGGTTGTGTGCACTTCTGAAATTTGTTACGAGGACAATATCAAAATACAGTTGTATTGTAACTAGTGAAACCCGGCAGTGGCTTTCATTTCCTGCCCTTAATCCAGCAATGGTGAATCCCAAGGTCTTGTACACAGGGAGAGGGTCACTAAATCACAAGACTTGCCATTTTCTTCTCAACTGATCCCAGCACCAACTTCTGCTTACCAACAGAGGCACATGTGCACAAGCGACTTGTCTGGGGCTGTTAGACGGGAAACTATATGTTGATTACAAATCCAGTGTGCTACTGAATAGATACCATGTCACACACACATGTTGCTGACTGAAAACTTTGGTCTTAGTTGACCTTAAAAGAAGAACTGCTGTCTGAGCTGGTTTCTTAATTGACATCATCAAAGATCTTGATGTTGAAATTCCTGTTGTAAATTGCCAGTTTAAGAAAAATATACTTTTCCAGGAAGATAAGATGAAGAAACTTGAGATGGGATTTGAAATCCAGGGGAAGATTATGGAAGCTGAGCTACAACTTGCTCAGGACAAGTCACTTCCCAAGTCAGTTCGAAAGAAACATCGACGAACCTACAGACAAGAGTATCAGAAGGTGAGTCTTAAATCTTTACGGTTATCAGAAGATGAGTATAGCAAGTGATTTTGTTATTGTCTGGATAACAGTCACCAGAAATCTTTCCATGTGTTTATGTTTAAAATTCTGCTTCAACTATTAACAGATGACATTGATCAGTATTATTATTCTGTTGTTTGTATACTTGCTTAAAAGCAATGCCTGGCGACAGCAGATACTAATTTAACCGGAACGGTTGTTACAGACACCAGTTGTCTGGTAATAAGGAAGTCACTGACCTCTTATTAGACAGAAGTGAATGAATGTGTTTGATGACTTGATAGATTGTGTGCAAGTGTTGTAGCAACTTAAAGTGTCTGTATGTAGCAGAGTTTGCTTTTAAGAGTGTAGGGATGCTATCCAATGTTGTTAGATGATGTCTTGTAACAGATAGATATGATTTCAAATTGCAGTAAAAGAAAGTGGAAGCATTTGCTAATGAATTATGCTGATAAATCTCAGAAATTGCATAAAGCATGTTGCTACATTTGTTAATTTGGCAACGTCGGGACGCATGACGTTGCTGCATGTTGACCAAGTTTGCACATTAATGGAATGTGCATTACCGAAAGTTTACCATACATCACTCATTGTAGCCCATAATGTCTAGTTTTAAAGGTAATGATTTGACCAGCTTCTTTTTCACCCGATGGTCTTGTTACTTTTAATGCATGTATGTGACTGATGTGTATTACCATACACTATAAATTATCAGGCTAATAAATCTTGTATTACTATACACTATAAATTATCAGACTAATAGAACTCAGCATAAAAATAATTATATTTCAATGATATAAGTATTAATACTAATGATAATGATAGTAATAGTAAATATAATAGCTACCTCTTCCAGTACTTGGTTAATGCAGTTGAGCACTTCAATGCAGATGCATTATGGGCAACTTTTACCCTGTCAGAACTTTACAAGGTTTTACTCTTTATAATCTTGGGACTTTTTAGCATGAATAATCGTTTTTATCTTGGGTTTAAATTAACCACAGTGATAGTAGTAGTGGCAAATTATCTGGTTAAATGTTGATTTTTGCAGTTGAAGGAGTTAGAAGGGAGGATAAATACTTTGAGAGAACAGGCTGGAAAAGAGCGAGTGGTTGTTGCTGCCAATTCTCTGGATGGTAAGTCTTACTTTGCCAAACAAGATAATGTGAAAGCAATTTCTTGGGTGCTTTTGGCTTTTGTCTTGTTTTCTCTGTGGAATCATAGAAATTTATGGTGGTGGGTGTGATGAAATTATCCTTCATATGTGTTTTACAGGGGAATGTCATTTATGCAATCATCTGTGGATATAGTAACATGCCAAAATCTTGATGCTTTCTTGTGCTCTTCTGTTTTTATTAAAGCAAAGATGTAATGATTTAGTTACTGTAGGTGATGGCTAAATAGTTGCAAGTGTCTTGGTTTTGTGAAAAAGTGGTAATGGTCACATGTTTCACATGTTGCATCCGAGGTTGGAATTCTAGCGCTGTATGTATTTCTAGTCTTATCTAGTCATATCACTTGTATAGTACTGATGCAGTAATCAACAAAGCAATAATTGCCTTTCTATAATTCTTCTTGATTCCACAAATTCCGTCTGGAGAGACAGAGAGGCAGCAGGAAGTGGAAAACGAGCCAAGGTAACACACTCGGCAGAGTGAAGAAATTGAGCCACCAAAAGAGCTCAGTTTCTGCTGATGCCATGGTGTGGCTCTTAGGCAATTGTCCTCTGACAAAGCGATTGCCTTTAAAAGTAATGACTGTTTTTGGCGAATGTTTTGGCAATTAGTGTGATCCAGTAAGAATGGATTGTCTTGGTTTTAAATCATTTAATCATATAGGTGCTTTCACACTTACATGAAAATGACTGCACATTGTGCTATCATGTTGGAGATAAGTACTTCTATTAAAAAAATACTGTAATTGAAAATTATTTTGTACCTTAATCTGTTCTTGGATTTCCAGACTTGAGTGAGGATAGTCGAGAGTTTTTAGATGATGGTACGTGAATAGTTCTGTGCGTCTGGTGCATGCAGTTTGGTTTGTCTCAGATATTCTCAGTTTAACAGTTTGCAAATATCTTTTTTGCGCATGTCTTTTGTGCCAGTTTGGATGCAATGCTGCTTTTATTTTCTGAATGTATGCCTTGAGGGATGTGCTGACAGAATATTGAAAGCTTTTAATTAACGTTAAGTGAAGAGTGGTTATATTGTTATGATTGTTGTCTTTTTATTATTACTTTGGTTTTAATTTTATTTCTGATCATAGATTGGCCACTTAAATAGGATTTGTTGTTTTTGGTCTTCTGAGTAGTAGCACACTGAAGCTCTAAAAGGGAAACAGATTTTATGTGGGTTACTGGCCTTATTGACAGAGTGTCCAGCCCCAAAAAATTGTGTATAAAGACTATGTGAAAGTATATATAGAGTTATATTAGTCCTCAGAAAATGGCTAAAATTATGCTGCCATGTGATGAAACCAGTGAAACTAGAGAACTTACTAAACACTTGAAGAGAAATATTGAAATATTGAAGAAAGACTACAGAAACATCATCACCAGATAGAAGCTTTTGAAGTGAAGGAGTGCTGCAGTTTGCCAGCATGTGTTTACTTTGTAAACAATAATCGAATATCATCATCATCAGACTGCAGTTTAAAGAGATTTTAAAATGAACAGTTATTTAAGAGATTTTAAATGAACATTTTCATCAAGTAATCTCAAGCAGAAGTTTAAAGAGATTTTTAAATGAATGCTTGAATCAAATGATCTTAGACAGCAATTGCAAAGAGATTTAAAATGAACCATTTAATCTAAAGCCATAGAACAGCAGTTGAGATAATAAAATGAACTGTTAGGTCAAGTTATAAGAGAGCAGTTATAAGTGATTATTAAATGACTAGTTTGATTAAGTGATCTGAAACTTAAGTTTAAAAATTTTGTAGTACAACAAAAGACACACACACGCACACACACAGTTAGGTGAACACTTGACTAGAAGGATGAATTAGATTGATGCTTGTTGTGAAAACTGAACAATATAAATTGCAGAAATGAGTTAATGTCCATGGAAAGAGGAGAATGTAAAAATGTTTGGATAGTAAATTGTGCCATTAGACATGCTTCTTAATGTGAAAGTAATGACTGGTCTTCGATTTACATCTGTAGGCCAAAGACTGGCGTTTGTTGATTTGTGTACCTTATTTCTTGGTTGTTTATGGTGTTGGCTGTGTCAGTACATAACAGTGACTTAGATTGGCATGTTGTATTCAGTGTATGGATGAAATTGGTTTAGAGGAAAAGGCTACCAGTGCCAGATCTATAGAAGAACAACTCTTTCAGTGCGTTTGAGAGCCTGTTACCTTCTTAAAGGTATTATGTAAATAACGAGATGCATACGTACTGGTACATGGATATGTACTGGTACATGGATATGTAAACAAGTTCAGCCGGAAATGAGAAATTAGTAGTCTTGGTGTTATTGTTAGTATCTGTAGCATCTGTGGTTCTTTTCGGGTTTATGTTTGTGTCTGCCAAATAGTGTTACTTTTATGTTAGCTGTGAAAGAACTGTTAAAATTTTCTAACAGTTCTTCTGTGTTCTTCTGGCGTCTAATGCAAGACCTGACTCAGACTGGAATCTGGTCCTGGTGTTCTGCCCATTTCTTCTTTGGCACTTGGTGAGAAATGCAAACTTAAACTTTGTAATCTGAAAACTTCTGATGCAGTCTGCAATTGTGTCGGTCGACCGTCTTGATGTTTTCCTACCTTCTGTCGGTTTGAAAGTCTGAAAAGCTATGACTCAAGCACGGTTCAGGTTTTTATTTTGGACCAGATACTTGAGTTAAGTTACTACATGCAGGAATGCTGTTGTTCAGCAGTCTGATAATTAATTGATCCAAAAGTCAAAACTGATTGATAAACGTTTAAGGGCTCTTCATCATCAAATGATCAGTTTGATTGCATTCAAAATACTGGAAGTTGTAAATGCTGAAATTTGATATTGAATTTCTGTTCTATTGCTGCAGACTGTAGACCAGTTGGTATGTACTTAAGTACATACTTACTTAAGTATGTACTTAATTAATTATGTACTTGGTATGTACTCTGTTCAGCTGCCAGATTAAAGTGAAAGCAATAATTTTTGCAATTATGTATTATTATGAGAGGTGGTTGTTAGCAGGCAAATGATCGAAAAAGAGATGATAATACCCTAATTGTTGGATTTTACATTGTACTCTCATCTGATGAATACCATCAGTTTTTGTCTATGATATAAATGGGTCAGTGATGTCTGGTGGCATCAGAGAAGACTGTTGGGCTTTATGGTGTGAGTGGCACAGGGCTTGTCTTTACTGCTCACATTTTCTTTCACTGGTTAGCATGTTAGTTGCATGTGTGCAGTTGATAGAGGCCTCAGTTATGAGGCCACTGCTGAAGGATACAGTGGCCTGGCCTGGCATGACGGGTTGACTACAAAACTACTGTGCCCCTCCACACATCTGCTACCAGCATCAAGTCGTGAGCATTTGTTTGTCACCAGTCTTCTATGTTATAGATCCACTCTCTTAGAACTGTCTTTTTCTTTTTTATGTCTTCCATTATTCCCAACATCATGCTTTTTTTATCTCTCTTTCTCGTTATTCATTGTGCATATGTGATGATGAAGACATTGTTTCTACTCATTAAGCATTAGATCTTCTCTTATATTTTGCCTTCTTCTTCAATGTCTCTGATTTTGTTGTTGTCCACCTTAGATGAATTATCCTTATGTTGCAGTACATTTGACTCACCAGTATCCCCTTTGCTCTTGTGACCTTCTATATTGACCTCATTTCACAGATATGATACATGTTCTCAATATTAGCAATGGGTAACAGAGCTCATTGTCCTTCTGTTCCATGCAGCTTTAATTCCTATAATTACTCCATGTTTTGACTACCCAGTATCCATCTTTCTATGTCCTTTGTGCAGTCTTGTCCCATGTTATAAGGCTGCTGGATACACAAACACTTTTACGATTTCTACATTTTCTTCCTATGATGTTTCTCTCTATGTTTTATTTTCACAGCTAGTGTTTCTATAATTGTTATATGTGCCTCTAAGTTGGCACCCTCCACATTCTGTCTGCCTGTAAATGGACTTGCATCGTGTCACACATTTCCTTCCATGAAGTCTATATGATCCACATATCTGAAGTTCTCCTTTTACTGATTGTGCTAGCACTTGCCAGTGTTCTGAATTCTGCCTTCATGATGTCTCCATATTTGCTTGATCTGTATCCCTATACAGTGTGGCTGCAGTATTCATTCCATCGCTTTAAAAGTGATCTGTTATCCATCGGTATAATAATATTCTTCTCTTTCTGTGATGGCTGTTTCTCTTGACAACTATTTGCTGTTTAAGGTCTTACTAATGTAATGTTGTTTATCTCTTCAACCTATTGTATTATGTTTATCTCTTCAATCTTTCTGTTGCTGCCAAGATCTTACACGTATGTAAAAACATATGTTATGGCTTACCAGCTCTTGATATTACATAAATAATATTGGCTACTAACAGTTGGAATTTCTCACAAGGATGGACTTGTAATTGTTTTATGGTGTAACTTTGTTAAAGTGCTGGTCTGGAATGTTTCTTCTGATAAGTTTGACCCCAGGTCATTAGTCCCATAATTGGTAAGGTTGTGGAAGGGAGAAGTCAATGGCCCAGAATTTGGGGCTGTTGTTGCTACCCACCCAAGAGACTGACCTTCTCTAAGTACTTTATGAGCAGCTGTGCTTGTCTGTTGGAGTTAAATGGTTGTTGCATTTGATTGTGAGTTTGAGAGGCTTCAAGTGCCAGTGAAGAGACAGGCTGAGAGTCAGATGGGGTTGGTTAGGTTCTTTTAGGTTTTGCCATGTTGATAAATGGCCCCCAGATGCAAGTAAGGATAGCCATTGACTAGAGCCCATCTGATAATTGGCTCTGCTTGATTCTTAACCTGATTAGTAGGAACGGTCTCTCTGAGCAGCTGACCTGCTCAGAACAGAACTCTCTTTCTTTTCACTGATACATTATTGCCACAGAAGTACAGAGTAATGCATAGAAATATATACAGCGGAATTGATGCCAAGTGCTGCCTGTGTTAAAGCTTACACACACACACACACACACACACACACACACACACACACACACACACACACACACACACACACACACACACACACGCCATGTTTCATTTGATACACACTTAATGACCAGCATGTAGTGTGCATATTGAATTGTTGACGAAATGCTTCATCTATGCTTCATCTGAATTGTTCTTAATGTTTACCAGTATACACTGTTATACAGGTAAACTTGCGTGTTTGCATTGTATGTGTAAACAGACAAACATGTATGTGTATGTATATGTGTTTAATTAAGTATTGTGCTTGTATATGAATGTCTGTAGACTTGCATTTTTAAGAAATATTTCCGCTTGTCATCTACATTAGAAGCTGTATGGCTTTCATTAATTCTTTACAATATTATAACTATTCTCTAGTCTTTTGGTATATTGTAATATAATATTATACTTAAGCATTTCTACATAGTATATTCAGTTTCATTATGGTTATATTGACTTCTTCTCATATATTTGGGTTTGCTAAATTAAAAGAAATTCTAGTTGAAGACCTATCAAATTCTTGTACCTTTTGTGATTTCAGGGCAACATTCAGAACTTTGCTTGAATAAGCGAGAATGGAATTGATTTGGTTGCTTAGGTGTTACAGAGAAAGGTTTTGGTTGAAATTGGTTAATGCTGATATAATCTGTTTTGAATTTCAGACACTGAACTGGACACATCTCTGTCTCCTGCACAAACTCCAACCTTAACAGAAACAGGGAATCAACCCCTGAAGCTGAATCATAATTATTACCGGCGCTACACCCATCATGAACTACATATGCTTAGGTATCCGAGTTGCACGACACCAAAGGCAAGTTCTGTTCTGTGACAATGAAAGCAACAACATGTGTATTAATGCTGTGATGATGGCACTGTTAGTAGTGTTGAATGGGTTGTCCACCTATTTGATGGCCAGACGTTTTAAATTTAAGTGAATACAGTGAGTTGCATAAATGGCACAAATGATTAAAGTTTTGTACTTGTGATAATAAATCTAAAATGCCAGCTGATGGTTTACAAAACCCACTTGTGTTAGCTTCATTATTCAACAAGTATTAATGTAACAATTATGTTTCTATGATTTAGCAGTCTGGCAAAATTGCTGTGCAAAAAGAATATAAGTTCCTTCTGGGTTTGAAATTTGGATGATAGGCAAGAAAAATAGCATTATTAACCTAGTAATACTTTAACACCAGCATTTTTACTGACCCTGATCGGGACTATTACACTGGTTTATTTGTAATAATTTGATTGGTCACATTATGTGGTTGTTGTTGACTTTTGCTTATAGGCTGATCAGGAGCAGAATGCACCACGATTTTGTTCACCTGAGTCGAGCTTCGTATGGTCCAAATCTTTGGTTGATGACTCCTCTTCTCCGTGCTCAACAATACGATATTATCCCAGAAAAGCAATGCAAGCATCATCCAGCCCTCGATCTAGTCCATGTCGAGTAAATACACCACCTACAACACCTGCCTCGTTAAGGTATGCATGTGTTTTGGAAAATTGTTTCACTCGATTAAAATCGAGGCTGATTGACTAAAGCCATTAACTGACTGAACATGTAGACCATTTCTCAATACAGTTAACAGCAATTACAAATCAAAGAAGAAGAGAGAAGAGCAGTCCCTTCCTGAGGCAGCCATGGGTATGAAGTGTTGGTGACTTCATTTTCTTAGCCTCAGCATATGAGGACGGGTGGCCAGTCCTCGACCCCGCCGTCTCTTCTTCCCACCAACAGTGTACGGTCAGTGTACTCATTATAAATGAGTTGGCTAGGGGGTGCAGGTTGGGCAGAAATCTTGAACCAAATTTCTGCCGTGGCAGGGATTTGAAACCCCGACTTATTGTTCGACAGTCCAGCACACTAACCAATACACTATCAAACACCCCCAGAAACCAGATGGTCAAGCAAAAATGGTCAGGAGGGAATACTATGCTGGACTGACCTGGCTCTTCTTTTTTGATGGCATTAACAGTGCACCAATTGTTTTACACAGAAATTGAATAGTAAATTACAAATACAAGTGTAATTCAGAAGTTCTTAATTAAGATGAACTTTTATCCTTCAGTTTATATTTGCAGTTTAACAAATACAAATCTGACAATCTAACTTTTTTGTAAACTGATTGAAGGTGGGGAAATTTGTAATGTTAGCTTGAAACCATTTTGTAAAGAAGGACCAGAACATTGTATTGGAATAATTTGATTCATGTATGTTCAACATGAGTGCAATAAGCAATGTTGTGATTGTTATGGCTGTGCACAGCAGTTTTACAAAAACCAACCATAATAATAATTAAAAGTTTTAGGTCAAAGTTGATTCATATTCATACAAATAATAAATAATAGCATATGTACACAAAACTGTTTTACCTGAGGAACCTTTGTTTAATTGGAAGAAGCCTGATTTAATAAATTGTGTAGTTAACATCATATAATGTTTTTAATTGTTGAGGTTATCAAACTGAATTATTTAGTGTTTGTTTTTAGAGTGCATGGCGATGGCTGTTCAGTCAGTTCAGCTCAATCTTCTGAAAGTCATTTCCAATCGCATCCATTCTTTACAGCGCGGAAGCAGTCTGGGTCTTCTCTAGGCTCAGACTTTACCAATTCTTGCAGCAGTAGCATGTCAAGTCTTCAGCAGAACAGCATGAATGAGAGAGAAGAGAATCTGTACAACATCAACACTTACCTCAAGGGGTGTTACGAAAGTGGTGATGAGCTCCTAAACCCATCAGTCAACCCAGATGAGAATCCCCAATTGTGGCCAACAAAACATGGCAGTCTTGACCGAAGGCACAATGCTCAGAGTAGATTCAATGAAAACTCTCTCAGCGGTTCTCTTGAGCTGCCGGAACTTGCGTCTGTGCAGTTTGGAAATAAACAAGACTGTACTACTGCGGACTATTGCACGACGCCAACCCAATGTGACAGTAATTTGCAAGGTGGTCGTTTGTTGAGAAAAAATTGTTCTGAACGATCACATCATCATAGAAGGGATAAACTGACTGAGCACTCCAAATGCATCGGCTCCAAAGGACAGTCAACCTCTAATGTTTACCATTTTCCTGGAGATTTTGACAGAACCATCCCTGCTAGTCCATCAGATAGTAAACTCAGGCAGCAAGCAACACCAGTCCTCTACGTACCGTCACCAATGGGCGCGACTCCATGTGCTCAGATACCGTTTGATGCCCTTAGCGCTCGTCATGTAGACACCATGCACACACCACAGCGTGTTCTGTCATGTGATGGTGACTCTCCAATTTCTGTATTTGGGAATGAGTCTATGGAACTGGGATCCAAGGAAAATCAGATGGAAAGTTCTTTCACTGAAGTTTTGGATAGCCCCGAGAAATTGGCAAGATTTCGAAAAGATCGATATGGACGATGTACAGCAGTTTCCAACAAAGTGGTTTTGCCAAGCGGACACAACAAGGACGCCGTGGATGCACTGTTTCGACATCACGAAGAGACTGTCACTGTTCCAGCATACACTTTTCCAGGTCTGCAAGTCGATTCCTCAGAGTCTTCGTCTGCCTTGTGTCAAAGTAGCGAACTTTCTCGAGCTTCAACTCCAACGCCAGAGAATTCTGTAATCTAGTGTCCTATGTACAGTTTAAAAGTAAGTTATTTATATAGGATGGGGTCATCCATCAATTGTCAATTTATTACCTAATGTCTTGAGTGTGGCATTTGTTGGTGCCCAAGTTGAAAACGCATGCTCTATGAACAGTACTATTTCAAGGCTTAGTGAAACAACTTCTCGTTGAAAAATCCATGGACCTAGTTAGTCATGTGGAAATCCATCATGCTAGAAAGTCTGAATTTGACTAAGGATAGAGCTCTGTAACCAGATTTTATAACACCTTTTGATTTGAGAACAGTGAGTTGATGCATAGTAATTTGATGTGTATGTAGACAGTTATGTAGCATCTTTGGGAACCAATCCAAATCACAGATGCGTCCTGTGTGGCTGAGTGAAGTAGACGTTCAGAATTAATGTTAGCTTGCATTAAAAGGATGAATATATTGAAATGAGCTTGATGTCGCCTGACTTGCTCACAGATCTATGCAAAGACAGTGACAAGTATAAACTGAAACTAATCCATCTTTAACAGCCATTATTATGGTGATGAAAGAAAGTGTTTAACCTTAGGTTAAAGTTTAAGTTTTACCGATTTTATGATCAAAACAGGTAGGCCTAATAATATGGGTAATATTACTAATTATTACAACTAAATGTAATGCAAACACTTGTGATTAAAAGTTTGGTTTTTGTAACTTTAGATCCAGCAAGACATATGGACTGATTGTTTAACACTTTAACGACTAGAGTGTATTAAAAGTAAACCAATGCAGCTTGTCGTTAAAGTGTTAAAAATACTTGGTCAGTGGAGCTTAAGATGTTATCAACACAGTATAACACTGACATCAACTTCATTCTGGGGATTTACTGCATACAGTTACATTATTTACCTAATGTTTTAATGTTAGTGAACTGACAGATTTGTTATGCTCCTAAGTCTTAACCTAAGTGTCGAAGCCATTGTTAGAATTTTTACCTAAATGTCTTATAATTATAAGACAGTTTCGTTTGACTTTGGCCCTTTTGGTGAAGTCCTATGCTTAAGTTCTGAATGCCAACAATGAAGGACGTTTTCTCCTATGTGCACTGCATTGCTGAGATGGTTTCTGCATCTGCTTTCATGCATTTGAATCAAAACACAAAACCGTGCACGCTTGTTTACCACGAAAGTTATTTCCAAGAACCAACGAGTCTAAACAAATAAAAATCGGCTTTCATGTCCTGATTGTTTTGCTGTGTTAATCATCAAGTTTTAAGATGTCTTTTCTGCCAAGCAGTAGTTAGGTTAGGAAGTCTTGCCAAGTCAGGATTTGAACGTTTAAAATATATACAACTTTTGTTTTGAGTTTGAAAGTGCTTTGTTTAAAAATAAATCGATACTCTTTTTCAATATATGTTGTGAAATGGATCAGTTTGACAGCCACTTTTGATTCCTAATAAATCCCTCGACATTTTCAGTATGGGTCAATAATCATATGCTGGTTATTCGTGCTGTGCATGATAAAGTTGAGAAAGGGCAACCAACAAACTGAAATGACAAAAGATGTTTTTCTTGCTTGCTTTCAAATTCAGACAACTACTTGGAGAGGGATTTACAAAACAGTTTAACAATGTCATGTATGTTATAACATAAACTGATAGATATCCAGTTTGCTTGGATTAAACAAAAGGTGCATGGAGTAGATTCAGATTTATTTCTTGTTCAGTTGTTGAGTCGTAAACAGTTAGTATGCTTGTGCCTGAAAAATTGAAAGTTATCTTTCAGATGACACTTGATTGGAATATTGTTAATTTTCATTTCTGTTACGCAAATTTGAATCAAGTTCTCTTCATTTATGTATCATTTATATGTCAATAGTTAAGTTGCTACTCAGAAGTTTACAGTTTTCTGATGCGTACAAATTTAGTTTTATGGTAAAATTGACTTGCTTGAAAACCCGGTTTCAGCTTGCTGATTTATTTAGTAAGCAAGTTCAGTTTACTACTGCATGATTTTTTCAATGCCACAACCTAAGTAGTTAATAATGGCCTGAGCAGATCATCTAGTAAAGGTATACCTGAATATAAAACAATTATTTCTGTGTGCATTTTATTAGGCAATTGTCTGAACTGGCTAATGCATTTGAGTAAAAGTCTTTCCAAAAGAACACCTATGTATGATAGTTGCTGCTGAAAGGAGTGTAAGCTCTGCAACTGGCAAGTTTAGGGTGCTTTTGCATTTGGGATCTCTGGACGTTTTCTGAATGGTGGTAGTAATGTGCTGTGCAATTTGTGTAAAAGTTCCACGTTGCTTAGGATTTTATTGTTTGAAGCCATCACATTAATCTTTACCAGGTAGTCATTTTTATAAAGACCCGTTGCCGTCTGTCTGTGTAATACATAACTCAGTTTTGTACAGATTTTAATGACAAGTTGTAGATTTGCTGTTCTTCAAAATGAATCAGAAGAGTTCTTGTTTTTTGTACAGATGTAACTTTTCCTAATGCTCGACTTAAGATTTAAAAAATTGTATTGTTGCTTTTACAGGACATTCATGAATTCATGATGGTTGTACTAGTATAACTTAAAGTTTTTACACCATAAGCTTGTAAAAACAGGATTGTCAAAGTGACAGTGAGGCTTCCTTGCATTTGCCATAGCTGTTACGAAATATATGGAGTTTGCTAAGAAAAATACGCGAGTTCGGTAAAACCCACAAAGAATGACGTGTATATGGACATGATTTAAACTGCAATTTATCAGACATGGATGTAGTCATTTACTTTCTTCCTCTTCTGCAAGTTTTAATTTTTCTTTTAATCTTGAGAATAATTCCAGTCATGGAATGGTAAACATACGTTCTCGTTTGGAACTGTGAGGGCTAGCCAAGGAACAGGAAAGATGCATTTCAGCATTGAAAAGTTTGATCAACTTGGCACACCTACAGAGTCTAGCAAACGGACATGCAACTGTGGTCCGAGACACTTTGACACCATATATAATGATGATGATGATGACGATGATGATGACGACAATTTATATGGGACTGTAACGCGGCCATACCGCTACAAGGGCACCTGACCAAATAGTTATTTCATTAGCTTTATTCAGTAAGTGACGAGTAGTTTTGATTTTGGCCAAGGGCGCCTGCCCGTCTGGCAACAACGTCCAGCACAGCAGTATATAACCAGGTTGCATTACAACAAAGTCCTGTTCTGAAGCTCGGTTAAATTTTTGATCGGTAAAACCCACAAAGAATGACGTCACCTAATGATGCAGGTCATTTTAAGTTAACAAGGACTAGAGCTGAGACTGAAGTAGAAAATTAGATTTTATAAAAGGCAAAATGTTATTTGCTGGTACTGCCTTGCTGATCAATTCATCTTACAATGTTTGTGTATGGATTACTTAAACAGTTCCAAACTTTGATGCTTGATCACATCAAAAATGTAATGTAACCATTCATAAAGAATTCAATATTTGTGTCATCAAACTTTTGTTCTGTATTTCTGCATTTCAGTGTTGTGTAGTGTCGTGTGTAGATGTGAAAAGCAAAAACCATTTCAAGAAGTCTGCAATCAAAACATTGTAGGTTTTGTACTTTCATGTCTCCTATACTATATTTTCAGATGAAGCGTAACATACTTTCAGCTTATTATGCGAGCAGGAATAGTTATTTCATTAGCTTTATTCAGTAAGTGACAAGTAGTTTTGATTTTGGCCAAAAGAGTGCTGCATAAGAAGAGAATTTGGACGGTTCCATCTCATGGATCTACATGAATAAGACTAATGAAAACTGTTAAGGGAATGAATGACAAATTAATTGTTGGGTCTGCTGTAATAGTTTTGTGGGGTATTCTGAAATGCAATGTAATTATTTTCAAAGTGAATGACATTTTCCTTTTATAAGCTTCTCTGTTCATTAAATGTGTAATCCAACAACACGGGATCAGTCAATTCAGTTTTCTGCGACAAATTTGTCCAGTTTATAAAAATCATTAAATCCAAGTCGCACCAACAGATCCTGGAAATGAGGCTGATATCCCCGTTCAGCAATCTTCCCTACAACTGAACAGAAAAATCATCTATAATAGTAACTATTACATTTCTAAGCAAAATCTTGCAGAAAATCCTACATTAATTTATAAACTGTAGCAAATATAGGCATATATCCAAGTCGCATATATATTAAAGGGTGTCAACAGACTACATGATCTTATTGATTCAGCTTAAGATGGTAAAATGATCTGGCTAGGAAAGCAAAATACCTTCAGACAAAATTGTGCACCAATTATTAACTGTTAATTATATCTACTGATGGAAGCGATGATCTAGGTCAATAAATGGCATTATGTATCACACATGTGCAGCCATTTGCAAGTATGCCGCACTGTTACAGTAGCATGAAACGCTTGTCTTAGTTGTTCCCTTGACTGACCTTTGAAGAGGAACATAGACTGATCGTGGAAGGACTGGTAGGTTGCCTGCAAAAGACTGAAAGCAGGATGAAAGATACGACCAGAGTCTGGCTGCTTCTGCCAACTGTGAGAGATGAGTTGACTGTTGAACGCTAAAATCACTCCAAAGATGTCATGCATTATCTTCATGATTGGTGATGCTTTCTTATTCAGTAGACACCTAAAGAAATAATTCCATTAGTCCAAAATTCATCTCTGCTGTTATTACTTCAAATCAGATGAAGTACAAGTATTTTATTCCACAGTTACATAGGAAGTCAGATGATGTACAGCACAAACATATTTCAACATCTCCATTACACGTACAATCACCGGTTTATCTATATACAAACTTCAACTGGACCTTTTAATACAAGGGTTGTTTAATGTAATATTTCATGATACAGAGAACAGAGCCACAGAAAAACACCTAACATTCTGCAAATACCATTCACATTTGGCACTTATGCTTAGTGAAATGATGACTATCTGTAAAGAAGTAAACTGTATCAAAGATAAAATGCTGCTTAAGAAGCCCTCTGTTTTTGATTAAAATTACCTGGCAATACATCTGTTGAGGTAGTCTGTGTGACACTGAATCAGATCATCGAAGCTGTTTATCTGGGTACTAAGGCTGCCCTGAAACTCGTGCCAACTGACGTGGATCACCTGACTAGCAATGTATTCCTCAATAACTTTGGCGAAATGCTGCATTTCATGCCGCCACAGTTGCAGTTTTCGCAGTTCAGCTGAGTTCCCAGCTGAGTGAACCATCGCTGTACACACAGAGGAAAAGTTATCAACTGTAGCTTAAACTCACGTGATAACATCACTTTATAAAGGTTGTGTCCCTGTCATGTAGCATATGAATAACAAACAGTTTTGATGATCACTTCTTTTGATGTTGTGTGAAAATATCCTGCTTTACTACAAGAAAACATGGCTAAACCTGATTAACCCAAGAAATATTAGCATCATCGACAAGCATCAGCAATTCAAGAAATGCGTAAAATCACTTTTTAAGTCAACTGCTGTTGGATATGGCAAGCCATAAACTGACCATCTTGTTTAAGCCTATAGAAGATGTCATTCAAGATCCAAACTGACCGTCTCGTTTAAGTCTATAGAAGATGTCATTCAACATCCAAACTGACCGTCTCGTTTAAGTCTATAGAAGATGTCATTCAAGATCCAAACTGACCGTCTCGTTTAAGCCTATAGAAGATGTCATTCAACATCCAAACTGACAGTCTCGTTTAAGTCTATAGAAGATGTCATTCAAGATCCAAACTGACCGTCTCGTTTAAGTCTATAGAAGATGTCATTCAAGATCCAAACTGACCGTCTCGTTTAAGTCTATAGAAGATGTCATTCAACATCCAAACTGACCGTCTCGTTTAAGTCTATAGAAGATGTCATTCAACATCCAAACTGACCGTCTCGTTTAAGCCTATAGAAGATGTCATTCAAGATCCAAACTGACCGTCTCGTTTAAGCCTATAGAAGATGTCATTCAAGATCCAAACTGACCGTCTCGTTTAAGTCTATAGAAGATGTCATTCAAGATCCAAACTGCCCGTCGCAACTTGAGCATAAAGTTAAAGATCTGGCCGTATTTTCGTAGACAACTCTCATTTATGATGATATTCACAGGCCAATCAACCTAAAGAGCCAGATAGTTAAATTATTCAATCTTGAACATAATAACAAATCAAAACAACCAGCAAATTTATAAACAGAAGAAATACTACCAGTGAGCATATATACATCACTAGCACAACAAGAACTCTGTTCATCAATAAAGTCTGAAAATAAAAACATCAACTGAACCAACTTTGACAAGGTATGTAATGCAATGTAATCATAGATTGATATAGCTCCTCTTCAAGAGAAACGCATCAGAGGTGTTCTCAACCTAATGACAGAATACCAGGATTAAACAAAATGGAAGACCAAGAAGTTCATGTTGTAATATGCTAGGTAACCTATTCCAGAAAGTTGGACTGATCACAGCAAAGTGTCTGTGCTGTACTGTGGCTGTTCTGTTTGGGGGAACAACCAGGTCACCATGCGAGGCAGAGCGAAGAAATCTACGGCAAGGAATGGACTCCTTAAGATAAATAAGATGGAGCACAGCCCAGAAGGCAATTAAGATGCAGCCTTGAACAGCTGATCTAATTGGATTGTAACCATAATCACAAATTTGCATAGCGCACCTTCAAGAGAAACTCCTCAGCGATACAATCAGATTGTTGGACTATGCAGTCAACATACAACACTTGTTTACAAATCTTTATAAGGATCTCAAAATTGCTATACCCAGGTTGAAGGATGCTAAGTTATCACAAACCACAACAATTCCATGAGGAGACCTTTTTGAAGCTCAGATTGGGACTCATCTACTGACCACAAAGGATGAAGTAGCTCATGGCATACCAAAAAGGGTCATTCATCCAAGAACTGACCAAGCTCAACAGTGATTGCTTAACTTCATTGCACCTGCCATCAATGTTATCAGAAATGCTAAGCAACTGTTACAACAAAGAAACTTGTTGGGATCACTGCAAATAGGTAACCAGGTCTGAGACAACCCTCACAAGCCCATGTAGAAATATTGTCAAATGAACTTGTTATGCACTACATAAGCAACTGCTGATTCGGCAAAGATACATTAAAGACATAGGTCCATAGTGCCTTGACTTAACTAAGCGCTCTAAATTGTAAAGTCACATAAAAGGATCAAGCTCATTACTTAAGTCAACTTATATTTCCCCACAATAATCTTTTCAAAAGTTTATTTTTATTTTTAAAGAATTTTACATCAGATTTAGGTAACTCCCGAAAACGCCAGTCCCAATAAAGAAGTTGCCATTTTCTTTACAAAATGTAACTACTTGGCTAATACTGGCCAGGTAGTTAGTCAATCAAATGTCTGTGATAGGGCTTACTTCAAGTCATATCTATGGTATAACTGTGTCAAGCTTTTGAAAAAGCAGACATACAGACCTAATTGTAACTTTTTACTGTTTGAGACAGAAACATGCAGTTTTCAACTAATGATTCAGCAATTCCCAATCCAGTGCAGCATAGAACTCAGTTTTGATATTTCCAACTTTGTGAGGGTTACGTAGATGGTGACATACAAAAGATATTTGACCATACCTTGTAAGTCAGTTCCAAGCAATCCAGTGCATCAGGAGCTAAAATCAACAAGGTTCTCAATATTAAACACCTCAAAACAGTCACCTTAAATCTAACATTTTGTGTCACAAACAAAATCTAAACAACTCAATACAGATTTCATTAGTGTATACTGTGAAGACTTTTAGAGCTCAAACCCCAACCATGGAAAGTTTTTAAACTAGTCTATCGGAGATTTGACATCAAGTAATAAACAAATAGTAAAATCCAATCATGAAAACAATCTACAAACACAACACACAAGATCACATTAACTTTCACACATAAAATATTGAGAATGCAACACTATCAGATATTTTGTCATGCAAATTCAAAGCGTCAATATTTCCTCATGGCGTAAGTGTCTTCAGTCCTTCGAGCATCATTAGACCACAAAAGAACTAAATTCTAAAAGGCCGCTGAAAGGTGAGACTGCATCTTGTGTGCTCATAAAGTGACATTTCTGCTTCCAATTTCATTTCACTGTCTCTTGAGACATTTAAAAATGACACAATTTCCCAAAATCTAGAAAATTAATTAAATTTTGTTATTTTGTTATAATGTGCTTCTACTGATGACTCAGTACATTAACTTTTCATGCATGAAGCATCAATTGACTGCATAACAAAACTATGCGTCAAGGACTTCCCAATCTGCAAATCAGTGAATCATTAACATTGCTCTGAATTACAAAGTATGCACTCAACCAATCAGTGTCACATATATCTGACTTCAAAACAACTGCACCAATTACCATTCTTCTGAAGAAATTGCGGAAGAAACTTCACAACAAAGCTGACCCCCTGCGAGAAAACTGAGTCTGCTGAGAGCGAAGAAGCCATCGCTTTTTGAAGAACTGTGTTGAGAAACATTGGATTCAACAACTCTGATGGAAGACAGCTCAAAGCAAGCTGAAACATTCATTCACAAAAACAGCCATCAGCTGATGCCTTGTGCAGAATAAGGAGCGATAAATATAACCAAGTATATATATATGTGTATATATACACATGGTGCCTTTCACGAAGCTCTCAAAGGCACTGAATGCATGATGCTGGATTCCAAGACACAAAATACGAAAGAGCAAACCAGAAAATGATTGGCAAGATATAGCTGCTACAATTATTGATGTGCTGGGATGTTCACTGATGAATGCCAACTGTCTAGTCCCTGTACACACGTTCCAACACTCAAGTCTACTTTACAATGATTTACCTGTATATGTCTCAACCGGTTAGGAGCAGGGCTATTTGGTATCCACGTAAACAGGACATTAAGGAGTAATGTAGTGACCAACTGCAAAAATTGTATGACTGAGCAGACATAGGAAATTAAAGAAAATACTGGGTGGGGGGCACTCAGTGTTAATCTGTCAAGGAAGGGCAAGTTGACTATGTATAGACATTTGCCTGTTATTATGTATACTGTAGATAAATGCTTCCGTGGAAAAGTCTTAAACATTTTTTGGGTCCTTCTCTTTTGGACAGATTCACTTATTTATCTAAACCATTTATTAAACCATCCATTCAGTTACTTGTGAAACACCAAGCACCAATTTCTTCACATGAACACGCATGTGTGTTTTCTAAACCTAAACATCATATGTGACCTCGGCCGAGAGAAGGGACCACTTGTCGCAAATGGACTTATAAGTAGTTTCAACATGCTTGCACCTTAGGTAAAATGAGGAAAAAATTCAGAGCATTTGGCCCATAATTTATGCATTTTTTTCACAAAAATATAAAATATCATTTGGCGGGAAATCGCATAAAAAATTTTAATGTGTCTCTACCCAATGCATTAATGCCTAAATATAGCCTTAACGCATCAAGTAGCATAAGATTCGTTGTAGTACAGCGAGTCCGAGCTACAGATTGACTAATTAGACGCAAAAATCAATATAATCGTTTAGCGTAAAAACGCGTTTTCCGGCTAATCTAGAAAGCGACAAGTGGTCCCTTCTCTCGGCCGAGGTCACATATAAACAATACTCTCTGAATAAATCTGATCAAATTTCAAGTACTTCCATTTCTTGAAAACCCCATAAAACCAGCGTTAACATACCTTCTCAAAAAGCTGATTGCACAGACTTTGACTGAATTCACCGTCCTGCAGAACAAGGAATCGCTGCAGGGTCAGAAAGTGGTTCTCAATTTCCTTATCAACCAAGAAGTAGTTGATGACACTCTGATTAACAAGCAAAATCCTACAGAAAATGCACAAACGTTAAATGTTTTCCAGTCCAGACACAATAGCTGAACACAATATGCACATCCATTATATTTCACTGAACAAAGCAAATGAAGCACTCATATAATTCAGGCTTTCCCTTCACCTGTGCCATTTTGTGCTCAACTTAAAACTTATCAGTTTTGGATTGCTTATCCACCATAGGCCATCTCTTTGTCTAAACATAGTGATCTTCTGGACGTTGACTTGATTACGGCTTAGCTTTGGTGTGCCATTAGTTGATGCCTTGTGCATTGGACACTGGCAGTATAGAAGTTAATTAATTTATAACAGTATATTATAATCACCCTGGTCAATTCAAAAAGAAATTATGAGTGTAGATCTGAGACTTACTGGGCTGCAAGTGGTGCCATGATCGATCGTTTGATAAAAAATGGCAGTGAGATGAAGCTGCCTGATTGCGACAACTGCAGATCAGCCATTTCTGTGGTCACAGCGTTAGCTGAATGTTTCCATGGCATCAGATCAATCACAGAAAGTGAATCTGAGGAAAGTGTAACACATACAAAACAATCATCGCTAGCAGAAATGAACATAGCAACTATTATTTTTTTATGCAGCTCTGTTGACTTATTCCTATAACCATACTGTTAGTTTAAATCATAAACACGTTACTATTAACTCACTACTATAACCGTAGTTTACATTGCACAAATCTATAAGTTTATTTTCTTATTCTTATGTTTTTCTCCATTAATCTGTTTAACAAGACCTTCAAGCTAAGCATTCCATTGTATATATGTACACATGCATCTCGACACTCAATATATAGCGTCTTTTAAGTACCTCACAGAAGCGTTGCCTGCACCAGTCTGTGTGATGTTAAATGTGATTTAGGGCAGAAATGTCACTAGCAAGCGAAACAACACACAGAAAACTAGAAGAGTCGCCAGTGGCGGGTCGCACACAGATGTGGAGCCCAACCAACAGATTCCCCTTCCATAGCTGACAGATAGATTCACGTTTACAGCCACTGGGCCAAGCTGCGTCTGTAGTGTGGAGTGACTACAGGTGGTAGCATATCGCAGCACATGTCATGTCTCCAATCAGCAATGCCTCATTGATGGAAGATGATGCATGTCCAGCTATCCCGGAAACCAACAGGTGCATTAGAACTGGTATTTGTCATCTGCCGGTCAATAGATCGAAGCAGCACCAGTGACTTACGGTCAAGGCTCAGGCTCAACCGTACATCGGGAAGACCATCCCTTCTCATAAAGTAATATAGACCAACACGACATGTGAAGAAAATACCATCAAACGTACTAAATCTGCAGCACCAATAAACTAACTCTAACATATCAGAAATTGCTGAGCAAATTCTGCATTTACACAAAATAATCCGCCAAAAAGACACAGATGTCGAACAATTACCAACGAGGTTGGTGACATGTGCAGAACTCAAATTCCATTAAATTTACAGCAGTTACAGCAGGAGAATGCAATCAACTGAAACTTTAATTTTGAAACTTCAACTCCAAATAAACATTTCTCACCAAGATATTTGTGATCGTCAGTGTAACGTTCCGCCCCAAGGTCAACCCAAAACTGTTGGAGCATGTCACTTGTTAGCCCTTAAAAATAGGTAACACAAAACATATACAAGAAACATAGACAAAGTAATTCTTAAACAAAGTCAGCTAATGTAATTTTTCAGCAAAACATAAACAAAAGTAAATTTACAAAACTGAGGCAAATTACAGGGGTCGTAGCAGGTTGTCATAAAAATACAGGACATTTTACAGGACACCAAAAATAAAATTACAGGACATTTTACAGGACATTTATAATAAAAATATCCAGTATAAATTTATTTTTGCTCCAACTGCGTAGTGGTAGTCAGACAACAGCGTTTCCTCATCACCATCATACTGCCAGAATTTAGTTCTGTTTTTTCAACTATTTGGTAAAATCTAGGCTAATCCCTCTTCAATTTCTTCCCTCACTTCATGCAAGAATGTGGATTGAGTTCACCTTTGCCTGGATTCTGGGCTAATACCTCTTCAATTTCTTCCCTCACTTCATGCAAGAATGTGGATTGAGTTCACCTATGCCTGGATTCTTGTCAGTTTTTAGCCTTTTCAGTTGTTCCTTAGTAAACATACTTGCGTTAATCCCTTTTCACCATTCCCTCAAAATTTCCCTAAACTTCTTCCAAGCATCATTCACTCCCATGCCCTTTATTTCACTTACCATATCCTTTTCCCACAACCTTTTCCTCACTAATTCATAATCTGCTTAAGAAGTTGGGTCTTTTCACATAGGCTTTGACTTCCTGGGTCTGCTCCATGACTAAATCCCATCTGATAACCTGATGCTCACTAGTTCTAAAATGCTCTCCCACACTTACATTCTCTACCATATTTTCATCTGATGTTATCACTAAGTCCTCTGGTTGGCTCCATAACATGCAGTTGCATAAAGCTGGCATCAATAAAATCCAAGAATATCCTAGCTTTCTCTCACCCTTCCAATTTTTCACAATCAATATGGTAGCTAAGTCTTCCAAAATAAAGGATGTTTCCTTATTAGCCATTTCCAGTAGTTTGCACAACCCATTGATCAACTTCTTTGGTGGCATCTGGCATTATTCTTACCTTATACTACTTGGTATTATAAGTTAAAAGCCCAAAATATAATAAAAATAAAAAATTATAAATATCATGTATTCGTGACAAAAAAGAGCGTAAAATCTGACTTTTGCAAAAATACAGGAAATACAGGACACTTTTGCAAAAAATACAGAATTTTACAGGACAAGCAAAATAATACAGGACATTACAGGAAATACAGGACCGCTACAATCCCTGAAATTAACATATGAGAATGACAATTTTAGAAAAGAACCTGATTCTTCTGTCACATCTTCTAGTTTCTTCTGGCCAGAGTCTCTTTCCCCATACAGTAATGCTTGGACAGAGGAGTCTGACGAATGGCCATGAACATTGCGAGCACGAAAACGCTCAGTCCGAGCAGCATCCAGGTCGACATGCTCGGACTCTGTCAGTGAGTTAACTGTTTGACTTGTCCGCAGATGATAACCAGGCATCTGACCATCATCGCTCATTGTCTCCTTATCAATCGATTGGCCTTCGACTGGTTTACGATGACGTGGACGAATCTGGTAACTGCTGAACTCGTTCCATTCTGATTCTTTCGTTGCATGCATTTCACTGTTTCTCTTCAAATGCGGAGCTGGAACATCAAATTCCATTCGAGAAATCTGAGAGATATGTCCGAAGATGTTCGGCGGTCTGAATTTTGGGGCTGCTGCCTCAGATTCTTTTGTTGCATTCATGACAGGATTCATCTTCAGGTGTTGTCTGTGCTCCAGATGGTCAGCTTTCGATTCGAGGGTGCTCGATTTTCCTGGAACCGTCTTGAGGTGAGACTTTTGTGGTTGTTCCTCAGTCTCTGTGGTTGCATTCATGAAAGGACTCATCTTTACGTGACTTTTAGTCACAGACTCTTCTTCTGATTCTTTGCCGACATGCTGACTTTCATTCCTCTTCAGATGTATTATATCTGATTTCTGTGGCAACAACCCTGGATCACTTAGCTCTTTGCCTTGCACGTCATCTGTTACCATGTCACCATTTTCTGATTCTGCACTAATTTGAACTATGTTCAATTCTTTTAACTCATTTGTTCCAGAGTCTATTCCACTTTCAATATTTTCTTCAGATTCTACTTTTGTGTTAGTAATATTGCATTCCACTGCCTTTTCTATCATACTTCCTTTTTCATTACCAGCGTTTGTCAACAGGCTTTGTTTGCCTTCTTCTGAGCTCTTGGCTACACCTTCCATTCTTGTGAGTTCTGTGTCTTCACTTTCCAGTGTTTCTGCACATACTTCCTTCTGATCACCTGAGGAGGAATCATCCCCAGGCAAGACGAGTGAATTAATCCTTGTACTATCTGAAGTTTCAAGTGCCTTTTGAGCCCATAATGGCAGATCAGACAAATCAACATTGCCAATCAGAGAGACATCAGCCTGGCTACTTGGCTCTTCTTTAGACTTTTCATCAGCATATCTGGTCTCACTAGCTGACTGAGCCCATCGTGGTAACTTGTCATCCAGACCAGGACCAGGTAGATAAGGATGTGTAGAGGGGTCAGAGGACAGTGAAGGAGATACCTGAAACAGTAGACATAATACCAGACTAGAACAGTTACTAGTCAGTATATTGCAGGATTTATGAAAGTTGGTTGGTTAGTGTGCTGGATCCAGAGGTCAGGGTTAAATCCTCATCAGAGATTTGAATTCCATAGCAAACTCAGCTGTAAAATGAGTAAACTGACAAAACAGTGTGAGTCGAAAGATCGGATGAGAAAGGGGACAGAGGGAGGATGGCATCACGATCTGAGGTTAAAACATAGAGTCACTAACACTTCCCACCTATGTCTGCCTTCCAAGGTTGACTTAAGAGGCTCTAAATTCATCTTCTCTCTTTCACTAAGTTTAAGCTGTCATGAAATTATCATTACAAGTAGCGTATCCTAAATAAATGTAAAAACGTAATGCAAAACAAAAATGGAAAGCAAATGGTTTTTGACCTTTAACATTTCTTCCTTCATCTGCATTTCTTCTGCATGAAGAAAGTCCATTCTTTTCGGATCAAGTCTGTGCCGACGAACTCTCCACAGTGCTCTCTGTTCCCTGAGCACTGCAACCTCGCTCAGCTTAGCATAATACTCAGCAAGCTCTTCTCTGGAGTAAAACATACAAGCCAAACAATAGCAATAACGGTGTCCAGCGGTTCAGAAGACTGACCACAACAGACTGACCAAGCATTACACAACAGAAATTACCTTCAAGGTACATTAATGCATCAAACATATGAAAAACACTTGTACACAAATGTTTGGTGTTCTTTGTTCTGAATCAACTCTTTCATAGTCATGTCACGTTAGCACTTATGCATTGCAGGCTGATAAAGCAGTGCTCCTCACAGGCTTCAGTCAGTCAAACTATCTGAGCCAAGTCCAAATGTTTCGTAAAGCTGAGAAAATACAAAAAACCTCCTAAAGAAATATATTTTTTCTCAGATATAGCAAGGTAACCTGGCTTGTCTTTCCAGTTCAGAATTAACCGTTGCCTCGAGTAGTTCCTGCTTTGAAGAGGATTCCATTCGAGTCTTGTCCTGTTGCTTCTCCTTTGCTTTCTCTTCTTCTTTCCTCTACAATATATACTTTCTAAATTATATCAACAGACGAAATTTTCATCACACAAGTCCTCGGAGCTAACAGCTTCTGAATAAATAAAACGGCACCATCATTCTGTTATAAACTTAAATCCTACATAAAAGTGCTTCCGTTGCATGAAAATGAATTCCAAGAGTAACTGCTTAGAAAGTAACCACCTCAGTCAGTAGAAAAATGGTCCCATCTGAACTTAGTGTTGCATTTCTGTACAGGACATTATGTGATAGTGACAACTAAATATTACTACAGAAATTAGTGCAGTTGACAGTGATTACAATTACTACAGAAATTAGTGCAGTAAGAGTTCGGTAATAGAAGTCGTAGAACCGTGCGCATTCACTTAACACATGGCAGAGATATGATATTCAAAGACTACCAACTTAACACGCAGAAATAGCGAGATGAAGCTGCCTAATTCCGATAATGTATCGTCTGTGCACTTACTCGTGCACCGGTGCACCCGTTTTGTAAAACTAACTTGAAAACATTCTTTCTTCATGTGCTTTTATTGGTACAAATAAACATATATTTCTACTAATGACTTTATTTACCTTTTTGTTAATTTTAAATTCAAATTAACATCTGAAACTGAACTCAACAGACAGGCTTACAACAATGATTACAATAACATCTATAACATCTATATATGCCGACAAACTATAGTAAGCAGTACTGTTAATTCTAAGACATTTCAGTATATTCCAATTACAACCAACTCAGTTACGTGCAGCTCGAACAACATCCACGTGCTACTGAAATTGTACTGTGATGTGCAAGAAGTCAGAAAGCAACAAGTGATGTGTGAATGTAAATAAACTCAGGAACATCAGACATAAATTTAGACCTGATGATTGACCTGAAAATGAGTTATCTCACCTTCTTTTCCTGCTCTGAATGCTGCTTTAGTTCGGCAAAAAGGAGACGTTTTTTCTGATCTTGTCGCCTTCGACTGTCAAGGATTCGAACTAAAACAACACAAAACTTGTGATCACGGATGTGTAAGAGAATAAACCCATTTCCCATAACACAATAACAAGTCCACCTACATTAGAAGTGTGGGTCATAAAATTTAACTTATAATCATGAACTCTGATTTGAATTATGACAAGCTGATGTGAAAACAAACTGTACACAACGATAAATTGTGAAGAATACAGCTTCCTGTAGCAATAGGCCGGTTCAGCCAAAGCATATAGTCACACACACATAGTATGGTACATAGGGAGTAAAGCAGAAAAGTCTGCAGAACAAAAAAATGTCGAATGCTGATGAGCTATACCAACGAATTAGGCAGCATGGGAAGAATATAATCAACAGGGGCGTGGTGGCTCAGTGGTAAGTTCGGCGCCTTGTGACCGGAGGGTTGCAGGTTCGAATCCCACTCTAGCCGCTGCGTACGCACCTTGGGCAAGTCCTTCACTCACAATTGCTCGTGGCGCTTCGGTGTGAAAATTCCGGCACAGTATCAAATGCTGTAGTCGGGAGCGCCTCTGAGTAGTAGTTGACTTCGAGAGGCGCTATAGAAATATCCGGAATAAATAAATAAATAAGACAGATAACTGATGCTGCAAAAAACCAGCCTTACTGCCTGCATTGAAGCCAAACGAGGACATTTAAATTGGCTGCTTTCCAGATCTGACTGAAAGTTATAATTTGTTGTCAACTGTTATTAATATTGAATGTTATGAAGCTTCTAGGGGTCGCTTTTCCACTTGCCGTGTATATATGTATACATGCATATAATAGTACATTTATATACATAAATATGTATTACTATATGTACTGTCAAGCAATTTTCTATCCACAGTTGTGCACATGATGATGTTCAGCTATTCTTACCCTGCAGTCGCTGTAATTCTTCAGCAGCCATCTTGTGCGCCCGTGCCATTAACTCTTGTTTCGCCTTCTCTGCCTGAATTTTCATGTCTTGCCTGATTAAAATTACCCAAGCATCATCATGAATATTATGAGTACCAGAAGTTTTTACAAAATTATTCTTGTGATCAAAGTCAGGGCCATAAAAGAATAACACAAGATGAAGTACTAAGATTAGACTTACCAGATAATTTGTTACATTATTAATGACTCTCTCCTTTTCCAATTTCACCCTCAGACTGGGGTAAGCTGCCCTTGAAATCTGAGAGCAGAAACATGATACCCCATTACTAAAGTGCTCCAACTTGCAATTTCTACTATAAGGGCAATGTAGGACATCCAGCATCCAACACTACAGCAGAAGCCACCAGTTCCTCTATAAAAAATGGTAAAGCTGAGTTAATTTGGAATGACTGGTATCTGTAAAGTTGCACCAGTCAAATAATGTCTGATTAAATTGCAAGTGTCAGTTTTTCACCAGGAATGACATCCTTGTCCTTGTGTATCAAAATAATAATTGTTTGTCAAGGCATGCAACACAAAAACAGGGAAATAGACAGACACACACAGATAAAGAAAGAAAGAGATAAACAGAGATAGAAAACAGACAGAGAAAGAAAGAAACAGACAAAGAAACAAAGAGAAACAGAAAGATAAACAAACAGAGAAACAAACAGAGAGAGTGAGACAGAAAGAAAGAGACACTGAGATTCACCTGGTACGCGAGTGCTGTCGAGCGATTGCCTGCATTCGTCCAAGGTATATCTGAGCATTTCTTTCATGCGACACGAGCTCTGTCTCTGAGAAAGTCAATCGCAACTGAGGCAAACTGCTCAGCTCTTCCATCAACAGAAAATGCTGTCACAAACATTCAACGCACTTTCTGAGGTTGACAACTGACATAGGATGCTAAAAACTATATTACAAACTGCGGCCTTCGTTTTATTGTAAACGCACTTGGCATTTCGTGTTCTTACCAGACGTGACAAATGAATTTGCCATGGTGGTCTGGATTACTTTAGTTGAAAATAGCACATGACAACCATACTGCATTCATTGCACTGGCTGCCAATGGGCAAAGACTCTATTTCAAAATCTGCCTTACATTTTAACCAACCTACCAATGCTCACTCCTCATACAAATAGATACTGCACTCGATCAATGGACTGACCCTGTGACTCTCGATGTAACCCACACCCAAACAGCGTTGGGCTCTTGGCCATTCAGGGTCACTGGTCCAAAGCTGGGGAATTCACTGCCCAATGCAGTTCATTCTGTCGATCCTTTGATGTCATTCAGATCCAAACTTAAGACTCATCTCATACCCACCATAGCCTGTTTATGGTTTCCATTATTTATCAGAGTTTAACCTGACTTTTCCAAAGCATTATGCTTTTTAATGAAAGTGACCACTGACTGATGGACAATAAGAATACAGCACTACAGAAGTCACTCGATTAGATTACCTTTTGGTTAAGGTTGACCAACATTTTGCAAATACACTAATACGATACTAATTTTAAAAGGCTCTAACTCACCAAATGTCTGAGTAAAGCTTCATCTAATTAGAAACACATTTAAGGTTAAAGATGTGTTTGTTGAAACTACATAACATGGATATATTGTAAAAATGCTCATATAGATTTTATTACAGATATATGACTAATATAATACCTCAGAAAACTCACATACAGACATGGAATAACAGCAGGAAAATGAACACTTTTATATAATTTTATTGAATAGCTTTACTAGCAAGAACAGTGACAGTAATAGTTAAGTCTGAAAATGCTTTACCTGCGGATTACACAGCCTCAGCAAATTGATTGACTTGCCACACAGAAAAATATCATAAGTGAGATCAGCAAGAAAAGAAGGAGCAGCCTTCAAAGGATCTGGGTCTACCAGCGTATAGCCTTCAGTCCAGTAGTGTCCATCTAAATTTACATGTGACAACACACCAGGTAAAGATACCCCTACATATTCTTCCAAACTAGCTTTCAATAATTACAGTAACATAATCGTTCAACCTAATTCACAAGATAAAATTCATATATTAGCTGTCTCTCAATGGTCGGCTTTTCACTGCTGCACTGTCCTTCCAATCTTGGACCATTACCGGGTACAGAAAGGTGAAAATTTTTTCCACAATTCTTTACCACACTGACAAAAATCAATCCCTAGCCCATTTAAAGCTACATAGTTATGAGCAATTGGTCTAATTTCAGATGCTAAAATGCTTCAGTGTGTCCTCTTAACTCTTGCTGCTGCCATTACCATATTCATCACCATCATCATGAGTTGATAATTTGATCAGCCAATACTAAAGTAAAACCACAAACTCTGGTATATTAGTCCAGTTAGACACAGATCTGCAAATGAGCATACTGGATAGTTGACCTATGAAACTTAGTTTTCTGTTTTCCAATATTTTTTCTTTCTTAGCATCTTTGTAGGCTTTATGATGGGATGAACTTGCCTCGAAATCGTAGATAATCTTCATTAGCCTGCAGCATAAATTCGCCATACTGATCTCGGCACATACCGTGAAAGACCCAATCCTGTACGAGTCTGAAATAATAACAAAAAAGTATCACAGAAAGAAATCACATACGCATGCATGTATGTATGTATGTATGAAGACACTTAATGCCTTTTAAATACCTCACAAAAACCACTGCAGGCTATCTGGCTGATCTAAACAGTCTGAAAATGGTCCCAATACATGGCAGGCTCGAATATAAGTGTGGAAGCACTGCACCTGCATAACTCCACAGCTAGCATAGCACAACAATTGCTAAACCAGTTGACTTGAAACTGGAATACAGAGCTCCCTTATGTATGCCAGGGCAAAGCCAATAACTGAGGCATGTGCCAGCAAGATGGTCTTAAAGGAAATTCGCTTGGCAACATGAAGCCAGTTTAGCGTCTGTCACATTTATGCACAGAGTATTAACATGTATTAAACATTGTAATAAATGCAAATACTTGACTTCCTGGCTTAAAATTCAGACACACGGTTTAGGACAAACTGGAGCTGGCACAAATGGAATCCTGGGAGGCCCACAAGAACTGAATTGCAATACTCCAGATGCATTAAAATAAACGAGTGATTATCTTTAAGGATGCATCATCATCACATCCATGATCACTATCAAAGTTTTATGTAATTCAGTGTTATTTCCCACATGTATTCAAATAAGCTAAGTTCATTTCTGCCTCTAGCATTTAGTCCATAATACAAAGGTAAAGAAACTGCTCACTCACATTAAATAGGGAGTACAAGTCGTCTGAAGCAGAGAAAGCATCAGGTGACCATGTTCACTGGCATCCGTTGCAAGACATTCATTGTACAGATAGGACAACAGATGACAACCCTGTTAAACAGCCACAACGTAAGTACTCATGAAAGCTGCAGCTGATCAATCTTATGCACAGAGTATTAACATGTATTAATTTGACTTTATTTATTTTTTGTTCAACATAATGTCTAGTCGATAGTTAATCATAACAATCAACTTAGTAGTTGACAACCAATCTTACACAACAGTAACCTATATTGCTCGAAAGTCATGGTCATGATGTCATTCCACTAAGGCAGCAGTTGGGGTTCAATTTCTGATCTGAAACTGAGAAATCACTGTCAAAATTAAAGACACATTGTCCAGTTACTTGTTTCCTACTAAGTGTTTGTATTTCAACCAAAATATCCTTAAACAACAGATTATCTATTGTGTCACAAATGTTACTCATATGTTATCATTATATCCTGATACTTTAGTTCCCTTTCAACTACATTCATGGAAATGGATAAACATCTATAGAATTTATATTTTAAGAGCATCAGATTTGAAGAGAATGTTCATTTTAAAGCTCACATTATATAATAAGTATATAATCCAATCCAATGAACCTGTGTAGTGTTGCTATCATAATGCATAAAATAACAATCGATGGTCGTTTAATTTAAAACCATAGTTTAAGAACTAATTTTTCTGTTGGAAAAACTTTTGAAATCAAACAGTTGAATGGAGAAAAAAAATCAGAACACAGTGAGCACTTGAGCTGAAACAGACTGAAATCTTAAAGTTTGGACCTGAATGACATTAAACAGCAGACAGAACTCACAGAACCAGCCACCAAAAACACACTGGAGAACTCGTGCAAAGGAGAACAAGATTCAAAGTGCTCACTAATCATATAATACATTTGTTGGTGTAAGGGGTGAGAAAGAATTAGAGACAGGTCAGGTGATTTAAATGTTATACCTTGTAAAACTACACGACAGATTTTAGACTTGAGCATCTAGTGCATTGAATTCAAATATGGTTGTAAGATGCAGATATTCAGAGGTATAATGCAGATAAATGCGTTTTTGGAATAGTTAAATAAATGCAAATTGCACAGTAATTGGATTGTTTGATAATCTGAAGGACATGTACCACTGGAAAATCATCATCTTCACCATCACCACTGCACATGCAAAGCTGAGCGAGAAACCTAAAATACACAGATTAACAACAGCTTATGAATAATCCACTACCAACACCAGTACAGTGAAACACCGTTAACACATGGTCAATGGGAGGCACGCCATCAGTACCGCATGTAATACGCATGCGCGGCTTAATGAGTCTAACAGGTAGGTACTAGGGAATGTAATCCCGGGATCCCGAATCCCGGGATCCCGGAACCTTTTTAAATCCCGTAATCCCGGGATTGACAAACGTGGAATCCCGTATTTCCGGGATTACAAAAAATTTGGATTTTTTGATTAAATTTCCTTGATCCACTGTATAATTCTTCCTTGAGGCTTGGGCAACGGACGCTAATTACGGCAGATAAACAGCAACGACGGGTACCAGCCCTAGTGCAGACTACAGACTGACTCTGCCTGCCAGAGGCGTCTACCCCCCAAGTCATTGAAGCAACGTCCCTTTTCCCCCTCTTCTTCCCCCTCCCCGTTCATTTCCCCCTAAGATGGTGTCACACACACACTGACAGATCTCCCCCCTATGTCTTGGATGGAGCATTTGCTCCAAGGTTACTATGGTGTAGACGCCCCTGCTGGCTACTTTAATATCAGGGTGCTGCAGGCTGCTGCGCTGGTCACCCGTCGTTCTGAGACCTCATTCCGGGCCGTGGGATTGCTATCAAGTATCAAGATCTTTCCACTCAGAAACACCCCACCCCACCCCGAGTTAATGAGCCTCCGAATACAGGCTAGTGGGCCAACCTGTTAGTGGAGAAACCTTGATCACGGATCAACCGAGCCCAACTGCTGTCAAGTGCCTCTGCCTATGCTCTGAGTCATCATTAGTGGGTGAATCTACTTTTGACACTTCACGCTTCTTGCGATAATTTTATCGTAAATAACTCCTAACGAATGTTTAAACTTTTCATTTTAAGTTACAAGTTTATAACACATCGCCACAACGTTCTTAATATCATTATATCTTTAATACACAACAACGTTATAGTATTAAATATACATTTATGCTACAGGCGGGAAAATTTTTTATTGCATAAAGTATAATCCCGGGATCCCGGGATTGATTAATTCCTAATCCCGTAATCCCGGGATTGACTGAATGCTCCGGGATTACATTCCCTAGTAGGTACAGCAGTAATGTACATGTATTGCCTGTCTTTGCACAAGTGTGTAGTCAATGAATCTCAGATCATCATCATTAGCTCAAAAAATTAGAGAAAGACAGAGAGAGACAGCGACAGACAGACAGATAGAGACAGAGACTTTGAGGAAAGAGAGACAAAGACAGAGATGAACTTTTGGTGGGCTTGGGTAAAGAAAGAAAGAGTGACAGCCGACAAAGAAGTTCACGTGTGTCGATGTTCGACGAGGAATCCACATGCACCGATGGAGAGGGTGTTAACAAAGGATGTCAAAAGCTGGTTTCCTTCTTTCCCCGGGTCCCACGGTGGTGTGCTGTTTCCCTGCATTGGGTGACAAACAGTCATAGTTGGATAATCTTGATGTACTTGGCACCTTATTCCTCGAGATACTGAGTCATCATCTGTGCGACATTGGGAGCATCTGTATGTGAAATTTGGTTGCAGTTTTCAACATCATCATTGGTCACTATATTAGCGCTATCAGTTTCGTTAAACTACTGCACGTTAATGATGGCCGGGCGTTAATCTCGTGTTGTCAGAAGGCATGGTGCCACCATGTGTAAACCGGACTTGCATGTTATCTGTGCACGTGTTAACGGTGTTTCACTGTAATTACAACCATTACCAACACAGATACTGTTGCCAGTACAAACAGTTTGGGAGCAAACTAATACCAATACCTATAGTCCAAAACCATTACCATATCATCTCTGAATGTTAGTCCTTTTCAATATGCTTGTCATAAACATCAATCCACTGAAGCTGCTCTCACTGGTACATTAAAAAACATATTTCATTCAGTAGATTCTGGAAAAGCATCTCATCTCACACCTCTTGACTGGAGTGCCATAAATCAATCACGGTCCATGTATTTTGTCCTCTTGACTCAATAACTCTTCTAATTTAAGAAAGCTCCAGGTGGTGTAAAACTGGGGTTTTTACACATTTTCTTCTTCAACAAATGCAGTGGATAGCCTTGCGAACTTCACTGACTTCATCTTCAACACCCCGTTAAGTTAAAGATTACATGCCATACCTATAAGAAGGCCCAAAATATTAGTTTTCTGTAATAGTTTAATACATTCCATTTTGCCCTTCTGTATGTTTGCATTCTTCTGATACTGGCTTATTGCTTGTACCTAGGTTCAAGACAATTGCAAGATCCTACGCTTGCACCTGCTGTGCTTGTTGTGTTTGGAATCACCTTCCACAAAAGGTCCAACTTGCCACCATCATTTAAATCACTAGTTAAGACTCACTATATATATATATATTCATTAATTGAAAAAAAACTGGATGGCATATCGCACCCAGGAACATTAACTCGGGAATCATAGCGAAAAAATAATATGGATAGCTAAAGCAGTAATGTAATGTTAGTTGAATGATGTAATATTAGTTATATAATATTAATTAACATCCTAACATTAGTCAAGAACAAAAACCGGAATAATTGTAAATAAGCAAAATCTAGCATAACTCCATCTTGGCCCAGTGAATGTACATCCAACACGGGCCTTAGACTGAGATTTCCTGACCTTGTGCACATAATAAATGCTTTAAATAAATAATCTACAACCACAATCAAAGCAGACACCACTGCCATCACAGACACAATCACCAGCACAGATAGCACAACATACAGAAATAAAGATCCAACAGAAGATAACAGTCAGCAGAGGATGCAGCAATAGATAGCCCAAGATCAAACAGAAACCTAATCACAAGTCTAACCTCATTTGGTTCATTGCTTTCTGGAAGGCATTTACAACTTCAAGGACAGTGTCTGATGATGGAATGGAGAGGATGCAAGCCTCATAATGCTGAAGGTACTTTCTGATGGCACTTCGAAATGACTCAAGCACCAGACCAAAACGGTCTGTGGACCTAGGCTGACGAGCCTCCGCAAAACGACTCAATCGAAGAAAGTCAATACCACACTGAACTGCACCACTGCACAGCTCTCCTACTGCCGCTGGAGATATACCCGAGATAAAGAGACCTTCGCTTACAGAGAAAATGTCCTAAAACATATACACAACATGCTTCCTAAATTTATCAATTCTTCTGATCTTGTTTCATTCTAATCTTAGCTTAACAGTTAATGTGCCATGGGTGCAAAATTGTTTCCAGGAAATCACCTTGCAACACAGTTATACATACAAACGTCACATTATAAACAGTGTTCTTAAATTTTTTTTCTTGAGGAACAACATTTTTAATGCATTTGAAAACAAGAACATCCCCAAAGAAATCCCATGATGCAAGGCCAGTATGGCAAAATGATAAGTGAATAAAGAAAACCTTATTCGACACCACTAGTGGAACTTCCTTTATATAACATTCCTCTACTGGTACTTCCTTCTTCCCATTTCCTTTCCTTCTTCCTCTCTCCTCTCCCATTTCCACAGCTGATTCCTTCCTCTTTCTGTATTTCTACTTTTTGATTACTTTAATGGCTGACTACCTTGTTGAGAGGAAATGAGTCTGAAGGTAGTCCAATAAGAAGGTTGAGAAGATCTTTGACAAGACGTTTTGTACTGATCATATTAACAGGTGGCATTTGAAGGGCTGGATCCACCACTTGTAGCTGGCGATGGTGGTAGCTGCAGATGTGGTTGAAGGCTTCTGGACCAGCCTCTGTCAAGTAAGGTCTCTCTGGCTTCAGTACAAACCTGGTTATAGGTTTCAGACAGAAAACAAACTATCAACTGCAAAGTTATTGGGAAGTCAAGTCACAATCAGCAAGTTATTAATTCAGTGCATTAATCAATCATTCAATGAGTCATTTTCCAACTCAATTCATAAACATAAACAAACAACGCAAAATATAATATAATTATAATATAATATAATATATGTATCATTATAACTTTGTACTATCTATTCACTTTGAGGAAGAATGTTCTACTAGATAGATCTGGTTGCAAAGAGAATGTGGATATTACTAAGAACTTCTTAACTCTTTAGCCGCTACGTTATGTTTGATAAATTTCGTCATAATTAGTTTATATGAATAAAAATACCTAAAATCTGTAGAAATCTAGACATGTCCTACATCACTTTGTTCGTTTTTTATTCCTTAACAAAATTCTGTCTTTAGAAAGTTGACCAATTAATTTGTTTGTCTTAAAGCTTATAAATACATAAAATATTATAAAAAATAAAAATTATAACATTAGAAATTCATAACAAATCTGTGAACAGAATAACTTGTAATAAAAACACTTCTAAATGTAGCCACTTTCATGGCAAACTTATAACAATGGGTGAATGGCTAAAAAATAGTGAATTTACACCACAAATTAGATTATATTTCTTCCACCCCATGATATAACATTGGCCCACGCAACGGTTAGTTCGGCGACGTGGCCGTTTTCAAACCCAAAACGCGCACATCGTCAATCTTTCGAGAGCCTTTGCAAAATTGCCTGGCCGATAAATTTTATTTTTTGGACTTTGCAAACGAATAAAAAAATTAAACTACACAGAAATTACCAAAATAAGCTTGTTTTTTTCCTAATCGGCCTGCATAAAATTCGTCGTCCCACCCGGCCACCATCTTCAAGTCTCGAAAACCTAATATTTGTTTCAGAGCCTTACAACGTTTATCTATCTGGACTTGGCTGATGAAAAAACCATTAGATTACAGAAAAACAGCCAGTGGCATAGAAAAGGACGAGGCCATTTGAAATTTAAATGCCTGAATGTAATAATTATTCTCGAAAACACAGTTATACATAACTAAACTTACCAAATTACTGAAAAATCCCATGTAATGATTCTTCTCTCTAACATGTATAAATAGAACTCTAAATATAGCTAATTTATGCCAATGGTTCCTTTTCTATACAGTCGTTATCGACCGCATTGGCAAAAGGTCAACTGTTAGAAATTCAGGAAAGAACTGTTTTAATAAAAGCACAAGCTCATCATCATGTTAAATTTCAGAGTTTAACACTCACATGCCAAGCCATTCCTGTCTGTGATGCCTGATGATGTTGAAATTTCAAAAATTCACAGCAAGAACCATTGATACTGGCATTAACCAAAGCAGAAGCTGAACACAAAAGGAATTTACAGTGTTCAACACTTACACGCCAAGATTTTCCCATGTGTGATGTCTAGTAAGCTGATGACTGCATGCCTCTTCCCAGATGTCTGTTGCAGACGACCTCACATTCAACACTGGACTGTTAAGAGATGATACACCACTAGAGGAAGCTTCGTCAGCAAAACCTTCGTCTTCACAAGGCTACACATTCAGAATCATAAATTACACTAACGCATACATTATACATGAACACAAGGAGAGCTAACTACTGACAATGACAATTTAACAATAGAGACTGACCATGATATATTCCATGAAGTTACTTAGGTACTAACATCTAAACCATCTGTCAGCTGTCGACGGGAATCCAATGGTTGGCCCCCACGTGTGTGTGGGCCTGCCACTGGTGACTCTTCTGGCTTAATGTGCATCGTTTTCCTACCTGATGCAATCTTCAAGTTCTGAATGACATTTAATATCACATAGACCAACACTCTTATTGTTTTTGCTCTTTAATCGGTGCTATGTAAACGTTCAATTACAATTACTAAAACACAGCACACAATAATCTTGTTACTACGATTACTGGAACTGAGGAAAAAATTACCAAAATTTTTGGAATCATCTTCAGGGTTCACAGTTTTCAAAAACACAACAGATAGGACATGAACTGACATAGAACATTCTAACAAACATCTTTCACCTATACTATACATCAGAGTTCAGATTCAGAACCTACAGTAGAATACCTCAGTGACCTTTGGAATTTTCAGTTCAAGAGCTGTTCCACTTGCATCACTTGGAAGATCTGGAATGTCAAGACGAAGATCAACTGTTTGCCCTCTAGCTTTCACAAGAGCCCCAAAGAGACTTGTAGAATTCCAGCACTCATAAGAATTTTTATCAACCTCCTAGGCAATAAACAACAGAACAACGACATCAGTTTTTAAAATAAGTTTATGTACACTTCATAGTTTTAACATATTACTAGAATGAAGTAAACCAGTATTGCTACACAACAACACAATAAAATCTTTTTGAATTTAGCATTGTGTATAGATGAAGCATTAAATATGACTCATCACAGCAAAAATATCATAAGAAACATCAAATAAATAGGATCACAAAAAAACTAAATGATATCACCAATGATGCAACCATTTTCATAAATATCACAGTATCACAAATAACAGATGCTGCTGGGAACCTCAGGATCATATGCCACACATAGGAAAAAAACACCAAAATGCTTATCCTAGGATAAAGAATACAAGATGTCACATCATCATTTATCACCCACCCTCCTTCTTTTTGGCTAACTTTCCAGTGAATTTCCTTAACTTCTTAAGTGCTTGAATCCCTCTCGTCAGAAATATGTATTATTGGTGACTTTGACCAATTGACTCCCACCATTTTTTAACGAAAATGGAATCATATCATGATTGGCTAGGTATGTTATGCATGCCTTAAATCCAACCTGCAATTTAATTCCTGGGAATCTTACATGACTGGAATCTAATAGAGTAGCCTAGGCAGAGCAAGAATTATTACAGTTACATTTATTGGCATGACTGGCTGTAGATAAGGCAGATATACCTACAAAAATAATCATCGCTATAAAGAGTTCACTGATCTTATTCCTGTGTAATCCTAACTTTCTAACTTTCTTATTTATTTCTTATTTCTTAATTTATTTTTTAAGATGCCTGTAATGAAAATTATATAGGATAGATATAAATAATGGAACATTAATTATTATGAACAATATAGGCATTAGAATAGTTTAATAATAATCGGACAAGTATATGGTAACACATAAACTATAAACAGGCATAGAATTTGTTGGTATGCCTAACCTAAATAAATCGAATTATGTGGAGTTGGACTGAAGACAAACAGGTTTATAGCTGGTACATGAATCACAGACTGGCAGGAAAGAAAAAGACTACCAAATAAGGACGGAATAGGCAAAAGGGGCAAGGACTTGACAGGAACAGAAGGAAAAAAAGAGACAAAATCTGGAGTTGAGATTCACTCTCAGAAGGCATCAGGTCGAGTCAAGGGACATCATCGATGATGGCAAGAGGAATTCGCTCCCGAGAAAGAACTGGAAATGACAACTCTATCAGACAGCCAAGAGAGATGACAAGACTCCAGGTAGGTTGACAGTCTGAGAGTGCAGATATAATCAGAAGTTCTAATACTCAAATAAGTTCGTTTTATGTAAATATAATTAAACATTGAGCTATTACACAAAAGATACATGTGCATTACTGTTTGAATGACTGAAAAGAACCTCATGAAAATCCCGGAACAGATCCAAGACAAAATCCCACCGCTACCAACAAGAACATTGTTCAGATTGTTGCTTAAAAAAACAAGTGAATGCGCAACAGTCTTTCAAAACATTATATTGCTTAATTGTATAAGTTAAGCTCTTAAAAAACCGATAGCCAGTCCCAAAAATATAACAAGATTTACAAAGGCCTGAAAAGAATATTAAACGAGCTGCTGACCAGAACTTTACCTTTTTGCTGGAAAGATCTGTTCCAGGTCTCAACAAGAAAATCTAAAACAAACAAACAATTCTTATTTATGTATTTATTCCTGTATGCATACATGTAAGCATACATGTATGTAAGTATGTGTATGTATCAGGACACTTAAATTAGCACATTTCTAAGTACTTCACAAAAGTGCTTTACCTATGGCTATCTAACAGATCTAAAAGAGTGTTTTAAGATAGTTTGCAAATGTAAGCAGCACAAAGTCAAAGTCAACAGTACGTAAATGGAGTGGGAGACTATTCCAGGAGGACGGTCCAACACAAGACAAGACATGATAAGCTCAAGCTGATGTAGGACAGTGTGGCGCCTGCATATCTCCATGGGCCGTAGAGTGCAACAATCGCAGACCCAGCTGACTCAAGACCGAAACACAGAGCTCCATGATGTATGCCAGGACATCAAAGAAATAATAAGCATCATCAGAATAAATTAGAATCTAGTGCAAAGTAATAAAAAAGTCAGCTATTACAATCATAAGCACACTATAAGCTAAGGACACTATAAATGAATATGCTTTGTTCGATAAAATTTTTTAACGTACCTCATTATTCACTGATGGATACTTGGCAGTGCCTAGATGTGAGGCAACTATTCCTTTTTTTTCAAAAACATTTGAAGGATAATGCATGTATTTGTATGTAATTGGAACGTCTATCTTTGTATCACCATAGATTCTAACTTCATCGTGGTGGACAGAAGCAGCGACTGCCTAAAATGTAAGAACTTTAGAAGCATAAAGTTCATCTGATATAGGACAGTTTACATATTACAACTCCCAGCTTCAAATAAATTTTACATGTTACATACATCAGTTGCAAGAAGTTTTTTCCGTTACATGCATCACTTCAAACAAGTAAAATTACTTAAAAGTTATCATAAAAATATGCTTACAAATTGATGAAAAAGTAATACAAACTGGTAGCACTTCTGCTCCAGCTATCCATCAAACCATCTAAGTGGATGCTGACAAATGTTAGACACTGCAGTCTAAGCACAAGCAATGCCTCAGACAAAATAAATGGCAAGACCAGGATAACAAGACTTCAAACCTGTTGAGTAAAAGCCTCATGCTGGAACTCACTGCTGTGTCCAATCGCATCAGGTGGAAGGAGCTGCCCAGTATCTTGCAGACAAAGCAATAACTTCAATATGCTTTTCATATGTTCATTTAACTCATCTGAAAAAGCAACACCACCAAGACTCACCACAGGATAAGTACGAATTCAAACTGTTTGTATAACAATCTCATATCTTGAAAGCCAACAAGGGAAGTAGTGTAACACAGAAACAGAAAAATAGCTTCAACCTGATACTGGTTTAGGTAGGCTGGTGTCAAATGTAGACTTAATAGAGCATTCATTAACAGTCCCTGTGATTGTTCATTATATGCAAATTTTAGGTGCTGCTAGGACAATATATATTTCTTCTTCATAAGTAAAAAAGTTAATTCCTCAGAAACTCATCATGACCACCCATCTGTTTCTACAGTCCTTCTTCGTGTCTGCTTTGCAAGATTGAGGTAATAAGTGGAAAAGCACGATACCAAAGAGCCAATTAGTGGATAAAGTCCAAGAGTACGTTAAGCAAATGCAACTGATCAAATGATGTTGGTCACATTTCCCAAAAAAATTAGGTTGATAAACAATTCTGTGGACATGTCAGAATTGTCAGATGTATTACATGCAGCAAATAGAAATCTTGAGATGGGACCAGTGGGTTAAAGGCAGAGATGCCATACTTGGTACTTGCACTCAAGTACAGTTTTTAAGTGCTTGTACTCATACATGTACTTGAGACCTAAATACTCGTACTCATACTCAAGACTTTTCACCACTTTCTATTCACTGGGTCTAAACCGCAAGAGTTAATGACTAAAAGCTAATGATTAAGTTAATGACCAAATCATTCACTTTAAATACTTTCTGTTCACTGGGTCTGTCGCATTGGGAGTGCCTCTAATTAGCGAACACTGTGAGCCGCGCTGTATAAATGTTCAGGTACAATACAATACATGTGAGACAAAGGTTCTTTAGAATGGAAACATACATCATGTAAACAACTGACAGGCTTTTACAGGCACTTGGATAAATCCCCAGTTAGCTAAAATTAGTCATCAACTCTTGTGGTCTGGACATTTTGCAGTTCTTTTGTGGTAACTGTTGTTTAGATGGACGAGAATTTCCATAATGCAAGGATGGTGAGGGGAAGGGAACAAAGGTTGTTGGGATGATGAAGGGATGGAGATAGGTGTCTGCAGGGACAGGGTTAAAACTAAAAATATGTGCAGGAAATGGGAACACACCTCTATATCAACATTAGTCCTCATACATGAGTTCCTAAGTAAAATGACATTGCTGTTGAAGCACAAGCATGAGAAAAGACATGTAACAAAAGGGCCATCCCTCCACATCATGGCTACATTCTCTTGACAACAAACAGAGCCCAAAATCGAAACATGAAACATGAAGATGAAAGGCAGATGCACCTTTAATAAACAGCCACCTGCCACAAATGGCAGAATAGAACACAAGTCAAAATGTAAAGGGCTGTCATCACTTAAGTTATGTACTTCAAATGTTGCACAAGATTACCTCAACCTCAGTGAGCTGGTCTGTTTCCTAAACTCTAATACAGTGCAGACTCGTTAATGCAAAGTTGTCTGGGGTCATGTTTTATGATACAGCATTTAAACCAAGCCGCACATAAAAATGGATAATGCTGAAAAAGTCAATATTTAGTGCTACAGTTACTGTACAGTGCGTTAACATGTAACATGTAAAATTTATTTGAAGCTGGGAGTTGTAATATGTAAACTGTCCTATATCAGATGAACTTTATGCTTCTAAATTTCTTACATTTTAGGCAGTCGCTGCTTCTGTCCACCACGATGAAGTTAGAATCTATGACTAAGACAGCATGTTAAGGTAATCACTTTGTGGACATAACATCACTTCACGTTAAGCAGAATGGCATGTAAACCGGAAGTGCATAAACAAGTTCACATTGTATCACCAACCAGTGCTGCCACACAAATATCTTATAAGACTCCTTATCACATTCTCAATTTCCTTATAAAATTAAAACGAAGCCAAGATAGTTGTACCTTTCTTGGATAAGTTTGCAAGAAGCAAATCTAGCTTCAGCGCATCATCATAGTGCCTTTGAGACCTCAGTGCATAGCATCGGGCACTTAATTCATCCAAGACACCAAGCAGGTGCACATTCTTAGCTGTTGCTTGCCTGCCACAAATGAATCATTGTCATGCATAACATGATTTGAGTAATAATCAAACTATAAAGACCAAATATAAGTGGTAGAAATTCTTAGCCTCTAAGCCAGTGTTCCCAACCTTTCTCAGAACAAAAAATCCTGAATAAAGTCATTGTAATTGTAATCGAGAATTTATATAGTGCCACTTAAAATCAGAGGCGCTCCCGACCCGGGTCAATGTCTTCACTGACAAAGAGAAATGTTTTCAGGCGCTTGCAAAACTGGACAGGAGAGAGAAAGGAGGACAAGCCTAAAGCCATGAGAGAGGCTGTTCCAGCTGGAAGGGTCCACAACCGCAAAACTATGAGACTGGGCTGTAGCAGTGCGCATCCAAGAAACTACCAAGTGGCCACAGGCAGATGACTGGAGAGAGAAGCCCGACCAGGCAACCTGGAAACCGGGGTGCAATCAGCCCTGAGATACAGCAGAGCTGAGCCAACAAGACAGTTACGCATGAGGGAAAGGTCCTTAAATTCAGTCAGTGGCACCTGGCCTTAATTTCATTTACATTTTTTTCTACTTAGTTCTTTATTTTAATGACGAGCAGTGAGCACTGTTTCTTATATTCAACCGCAGTGTTGCAACTATTTCTACACTACTTCAGGTTTAAAAAAATAGTAATACATGCCTGTGGCAGTGGTGATAATCAGTAGTTTTTCACATTTTATACAGAAAAAGCTGCACAAATATTATCCAGCAGTGACACCCATACAGCAGGTTCACAGCTCCTTTGGGTGTTGTGGCACACAGGTTGGGAACACTGCTCTAAGCCAACAGGTTGCTTCATGCAAGTAGTCCACATACAAAAGTACATATGGCCAAAGGAATTGCATACTTCAACTTAAGGAGAAAATGTTAGAAAATATTTCAATTTCTTTATAAAAAATTTATTCATCTAGAATCAAATATTACCAAAATAATACATGAAGAAAAAATTAAAAATACCCTTTTTCATTATCCTTGAGATACTGGAAAATAGTTTCAAAGGCCTTTCGTTTTAATTGCCTTTTTAGAATATTCCTATCTCTTGTCGCTTTCAATCTTTCTTTAACGTTGGTCCCATTCTGATTGATGTGATGCTCACAAAGGCACAAAATCAAGTCTGGAACACTTTCCATACTCAGCACTTTTGTAATGTGCAAAGATGCTGGAAAACAAAATGATAACATGTTTTTATACAAATTAATGGTATCCAGTTAAGAACATCCAAATCATCAACAATATAAATAATAATAATAATCTGTTCTTTAATTAAGCGCTTGCAAACGCACTGCGCTGTACAGTGAACACACATACAGCAGAAAGGGCAGCCACGCAGGGCACCCTACATGCATGTATACAGTAGAAGCACATGATAAGTTTTACAGGAGTCGAATATAACTGCTTAAGTGGCAGCCACACGGCGCCAATCATGACCTACTATTCATTTAACCACTGCCACCTAGCAGTGGAAGGCTGAATCAACCTTACGGGGGTCTACCGGGTTCGATCTTTCTTACCTTCAGCTCTTCACGCCAGTGTGTTATCCATTACTCTACGGACCCCCCCTATAAAAGATACAAATCGAAGAAACTGAATTAAGAGTTGCACAATAGTCTAATGGCAATGGTAGTATTACAGTGGCTTCTACACAGCACCACAATGGCAACAGATCAGCCTTTTAGAGCAGTGGTTCTCAACCTTTTTACATCGCAACTCACTTTGCAACATCTGGATATCAACGAGACCCACCCCAATGAGATCCCAGGGAACCCATGTGTTAATGTGTTTCGCGACTAAATATTCACATGGCTATAAACTGTGCTTTTAAGGATGACCTGAATTTCTCCAGTTCCATTATCATCTGAATTAAGAAATTCTCTGAAGCATTCAAAACAAATTAGTCATAATGTTACTTTACCCTCTCTCTCATCCCTTATACTACATCACCTACTGACCATATTTCCCATATTTTCAAATTGCTAATCCTCTGTAGCAGACCTGTTTCTAGCCTCACAGATCTCAGTTGGTTCTGTCTAATGGATAATATCTTTTGGTATGCAGTGTTGCCTACAAGCAATCACTGACTGAAGCCTTGTGTATCATGATAGCAGCGCTATAGAAGTTTCAGGTAATTATAATAATTACTCTCATTACGATAATTTCAGATAACTATGATAATTACTATGATAATTCCAGAAAATTATGGTATGATAATTACTCTCATTATATCACATCAATTGACATAAATTATAACTGTACATAATTGTAAATTCAAAAATTGTTGTACTTTGCCTAAGCTGCAGTAACCAGAAGCCAGAAATGCCAAGGAGACAGCTAGTCTGAATCAATGAAAATTTGCTCATATCGTGGACATGATGCTGATAACAAGTTGTTAGCACAGTGAAACATGTAGGGCTTATTCCAGGTTGTAACAGGGCATACTCTGAGGTTACTCTGTGCATCGCATGGAACAATATTGAGTAACATGAGTAGAGTACACAGGTTTGTTTATATTATAGACAAATGATAAAGTAGCTTACCTATTTTTTTATTTATGCAATCACATTTTACTAAACTTGCCATCAAAACAATTTCCACACTGTGACCATCTTTAGTAGAGACAATTATTTTTGCAATGCCATATTGCTATTTGGTTATATGGGCAAAGGGGACTGTGCATCCAGACAATTAAAATTTCTGGCTAAAATAATATCTACTGTTCCAGACATTATTTAAAAGCATTAGTATACTGGTATACAGCTGGTGTTACCATGGCCAAGACAGAAGCAATCTGTCTCAAAATGTACTTGTTTAGATCTGTTACTTAGTCATAGGTACAGCCCTTTGGGAGGTACACAAGATCCTCGCTATTGTGTCCATTGATATAACACAAATTCGGGTATAACGCGGTCGCATCCATGGAGCCAAAATTTACCTTTGCACATAAGTTCCACACTCACTCTGGGGCGTGGTGGCTCAGTGGTAAGTTCGGCGCCTTGTGACCGGAGGGTTGCAGGTTCGAATCCCACTCTAGCCGCTGCGTACGGACCTTGGGCAAGTCCTTCACTTGCAATTGCTCATGGCGCTTCGGCGTGAAAATTCCGGCACAGTATAAAATGCTGTAGTCGGGAGTGCCTCTGAGTAGTAGTTGACTTCGAGAGGCGCTATAGAAATATCCGGAATAAATAAAATAAATAAATAAATAAATAAAATAAATAAGTGATCTTTGTAAGATAAACTCATGTAGCGCCAAATTTGTAAGGCCTATCCTGATGGAAGCGCTGAACTTTCTTTCCTCTTTGGTTGGTCGACTGATAGTTGTTCAAAAGGTAGCATAATATACAGAGTTAGGCACTATAAAGCATCAACTTTGGATTTTCACAAGACTTTCGCTGGTACAGAAGTCTCTGGAAGCAGCACAGCAGTAAGAAGCAGACGCAACTCACCGACTCTGTTGATCACTTCCCTGAGGAATTTCTATGTTTCAAGCTTATTTCTGGACGTATTTATGGCTTCCCCAGGGAAGGGGTTAAGAAAAACTAAATTGGATCAAATCATCTGCTTGTCTTTAATATCCAAATAAAGCAATGTTCATTATGCATTGTTTCTTTCAGTTATAACTTGGTTTTAAGGTGCTGTGACTGCTGTGTATACCCTGTACTAATAACAAAGAACCAATCAATCAAATTTATTAGCAATCAAATGAATTTATTTTAAAAATTGCATCTATTTCAATATGTAATTTTGAATTAAACTCAAATTTCTGGAAATCTTGACAAGTCCAATAACGCTTGTGGTATCTGTCAGACATGTTTTCATGACAACACAGCATTCAAATGCTCTTATTAGCCAACCACAACCTGCAATGCACAGCTACACACAAACATGTACTGAACTTTTGGTAAAAATATACCACTTCAGTACAATGCAACCCCCACTATAATGTGTCACTAGATATGGATCCCAAATTCAATGTTCTAAGGAGGGTCTGGTGTACATAAAATTAGGGACCTGCGAATCACAAATTTTGCTTCGAATCGAATCTCGAATCGAATCGGGGGTAAAGATTCGAATTCGAATTGAATCTCGAATCAAATCACTATGTACCATGTTTGATATTCATGTAGTGTGTATGTGATAGCACAGGTGTACCAAAGTATCAATACCTCAATAATATTCATGCAGTTTAAAATCAATTAAACTAAACATTAAGCTAATTAACAGATTTAACAATTACACAAATAATTTGAGTTAAGTAAGTATATTCTTTATTGTACAAATTGCATAACCACACTTTGGTGTACATTCATCTAAGCCAGGCATGGGCAACTTCTTTTAACAGAGGGCCGCCCAACGAATTTAAGGCCAGCTCTGGGGCCGTATGCCAATCGCAGACTAATTTCTGCAGATTAATTTGCCCCAGAAAATGAGACAATAGGGCCTATTAATTTTATTCAAAATAAATATTGTGGAATAATTTTTACGGTTAAACTTCAAGTTTAAAGTAAATGAAAATAATTTTTATGATGAAAGCATAATTATCCTAATACCTACAGTTCTACACAACAATAAAAAACAAAATGTTTCAAGTTTCTTCAGTTTTAAGAATACATAAAACTGTGTACAATGCATCCATTTGCTAGATGTGCAATATTTAATATATCATAATGATTAAGGTGAGATCTGACACTTCTTCCCACCAAACAAATCCGGAATGTTTGCTTCAATGTGCCAATTCGAAGTTCATTGGAGAGATTGTCATCTGTTTGTCTGCATCCGTTTTTGCATTTTGCTAGTTTAATCTCTGAGAAGAACTGTTCACGAATTTGCGAATATAGGTGCTTGGAAACAGTGCAACCATTTTCAGGGCACGAAATCTATGTGAAGGGTAAGAATCCTGAGAAATGTACAATTTATAGAACTAAATCAGAGGTACTTCACGAAATTTCCTTTCCAATTCACTGTTGCTGAGGGTTTGCTGTCGTCGCGTGCCGCGTTGCACGCAGAAATTCAACAACCAATCCACGCCCAGTAAACAATTAAAACAATTAGTTTACAACAAAGGGCTAATCATTTTTCTGAAAAAGATTCGAAATTTTTTTAATCATGACATCATTTTCGAATCGAATCGAATACCGCCGCCCGATTCGTTTTCGAATCGAATATCGAAGCTTCGCAGGTCCCTACATAAAATGCACTATGTTAAGTGTTTAGATACATAATACATACACACATACATACATTTTATAGGGATCACTTCCAGAGATTACATGCGTTCATAATTAAACTTTGTCACTCATGGCCGCAACTGTGTTATACCCGAATTCATGTTATATCGATGGGTTTATATTGTTTCAATTAAATATTGGTGTAGTACACCAATATTGCACTAGTTACGCTGGCTCCCCATTGAAGAAAGAATTATGTTTTAAAATCTTTCTTATAGTTCACTAAACATTGCATTTAAATCAGCCGACCTATCTCTGATCCTTGTACATGATAAATGGATATCCTGACTCTTGCTGTGCCTCACACTGAAACAGTGTTGGGCTCAGAGGCGTTCTCAGTGCTGGTCCAAAGTTTCCAAATTTACTGCCAAGTTTAGTGTGTACTGTCATATTTCTAATCTTATTCAGAACTAAACTTAAAACTCATCTGTTTAGCTTGCTTATCCTGTGTAGCTTAAGTTATCACATTTCTCTAATGGAATATTACTGTGACTATGATTTCAACTGAAGCGATCGTCGATTGATATGTTATATATTATACATAACTTCTATAACGGCGCTATAGAAGTCACTTGATCAGATTTGAATGTACCCGTAGTAGAAACACATAAGAGATGTCCTTCACTGGCTCCCAGTTAAGCAGCGCATCCTTTACAGGGTCTCCTCAGTGGCCTGGCAATGTGTCTTAGGCCAGGCACCGGCTTACCTTTGTGAGTTCTTTACTCTTACCTCTGCTTGTGTGGGGCGCAGATCCCTGCGCTCAGCATCCCGGGGAGACTTCGTTGTTCCTTACGCTCGTACCGCCATAGCACAGCGTAGGGCATTCTCGGTGGTTGGTCCTGCCGTTTGGAACGATCTACCTCTTAAGATTCGCTCCCTTCCTAGGGATTTCTCTGGTTCCTTTTACAGTCTCCTTAAGACATTTCTTTTTGACTGGGCCTGGGTCGGGAGTGCCTCTGAGTAGATTCCTTGAAGGGGCGCTATATAAATGTTTTAGATAGATAGATAGATAGATAGATAGATAGATAGATAGATAGATAGATAGATAGATAGATAGATAGATAGATAGATAACATTAAATTAGCAGATTGGACCAGGTTTAGAGAACTGCTCAAAGCCAGAGCAAATGGCAAAAATAAATTAGGAAAATAACCTATATAATATTTTAATATAAGATAAATCGAGTAAACAGTACGGGGTCACTTCTTTTCGATCATGGATCTCTGCAGTTTTCACCTCTTCAACGTGTGCTTCAACGAGGCATATCAAAACCACAGCTACCATACAGAGAATGTACTAAAAATATGCACCAAAATCTCTTAAGTCTAACAAAACCAAGTCACTTCGCATTCAGTTATATTATTACTGATGTCTCGCAAAACTATATCAACAAATTTTGGCGTACAGGAAGTGCTTTCAGTTGACAACATAGATATAATATCTATGGTTGACAAGAACACAGACTATAAATTCCTGTAGCGACAATTCTACCTGGAAGGCAAGGTCCTTGCACAGTATAAATAATTACACAGAACGTCGACTCCCGGCCTCTGCAGCAGTCAGAATGTGTGTCCGGCCGCCATTTTGAAAGGGAACGTTTACACGCCGATACACCGGAAACAATAACATCAAATATTTGTTAAACGTTACAACAACATTGAGGACTACACGCCGATACACCGGAATCCATCACATAAAATATTTTTTAAACGTTACAACATTGAGGACTTCATTAGAATCAACAATATTATTTTTAACGTTGATTTCAGCTTAAATCTATGATTCAAAATCTCACTTTCAAAATGACGTCACCAGAAAAACTAGTCAACAGTTAGTAACGGGAGTCGACGTACTGTGTAATTATTTATACTGTGGTCCTTGTCTGGAAGGGCTTCTATGTCGTCATCTACTAGTACCAAAGACTGTAGGATATTTGCTAGTACTGCACGCCATTAGAACTCTCTTCAGTGGCGGACTCAGCTGAGCGTGACCGTGTCCACAATGCGGCGACAAACACACAAAATCAGTAATTCAAATTCACTGTTAAATGCAATCCTCGATTGATTTATTTCATCGGGGGATTTAGAAAATTGTCTCGTTTTCTGGGTTCATGAATAGCTATATATGCAGTCTCTAGAGGTGAGTACAACCCGCGTATACTCTTGACTACAGCTCTGCCTATGGGTGACAAATGGCAGCTCAGGCCCGTCAGCCAACTTCGGGTGAAGTTCATGTCACTTGTTTTCCTAGCTCGGTCCTTACAAACACGCAGTGGCGGCGATCTTGTCTGAGGGGAGGGGGATCGACAAAGTCGGCCACGATCTCGTCGACGACCTTTTTTTAATCTTGTCCCTAACAAAAATTTTTTCCCACTTCATCTCCACAAAATTTCACTTTCATCTTCGAAAAAAGTTGATGACCTTTTTTTTGGCCTCAACCTTATTTTCGTGACTTTTTCCTGAATCACCCTTCCTTATGTCAACAACCTTATTTTTTCCGAATTCATCTCCAAAAATTTTTGTTTCTTCTCTTCCTTTTTTTCCTTCTTTTCTTCTCTTACACAATTTTATCTCTTTTATTCTTTAAATTTTGGAGGACACTTCTGCTAAGACTACCGTACTTTTCTGGTCAAAACGGCACTGAAAACTCGTTTTCGCCCTCACACACAGTTGCATTTGTTGACCTTTTTTGGTGTATCTTCAAAATTTGGGGGGATCCGATGCATGGCGTGTCCCCCACTCTTAAAGGTGAGGGGGTCTTGTCCCCCTCGACCCCCCGGGATCGCCGCCCATGCAAACACGCCTGCTAGAAGCAATTCCAACTCACCTACTCAAAATCTGCTTCTGTGCTTGGTACCACCACCTTAAATGTAAATGTACACGTTTTTTATAGCGACCGAATAGCCTCGACCCTGCTCATTTTTTGAATGAATAATATATGATTGGGTGAGATCCTTCACCACCGCTGCCCGTATGAGTGGATGCCACGCCATTAATTTTAAGGTCAGGCTCACATGTACACTCTCTGCTAGCGGTACGTGACGTTTTGGCGCCGCCGTTTTGGCGCGACCGTTTTGGCGCAGCCGTTTTGGCGCAGGACGTTTTGGCGCACGGCCGTTTTGGCGCAGGACGTTTTGGCGCAGGATGTTTTATTGCAGAAAAATTAACGTGGTACACAGCAGTAGGCAAGAAATGTTTAGTCATTTTTATTGCAAATATAAACAACGCATAAACCCAGTATATCAAAATTTAAAAGAAATGTTCAAAACTGATACTGTTCAAAACCACTAATGCGCTACCTTTTGGAAAGTTGAACAGTTCATTGGATCCTCAGGAGTCCATAAAAAAATTACGCGCTATTCCTCTAAGGTACCTACTCGATGTTGTTACGTTCTCTGTAACTGTCAACGATTGTCCTTATCCTGACATCAGCTGCGACGTATTTTCTGCGTTTTACAGGCGGCTGGTCACCGCGAACGAATTGTTCGTAAACGAAGTCGCGCCCTTTTTGAACCGCTCGTACACCATCGATAAACTTCCAAATGGTTGGATGATACCCTCCACTCAGTGTCTTCTCGTAGACACACCACGTTTGAGGAGGAAACAATGCGCGACGTCGACTCCGGTTACGATTCAGACGTCCCATGTAAAAGTCCTCAAACCAGTCCATTTTAGGCGTATTCTTTACTCATTGTCTATACGGTCTTGCTGTGTCTTGGCGAATGTCAGCTCCATGTATTTTGGAACTGAGCTAAATACTGCGTTGTGAAGAATTCGTTACGTGGCTCGGTGTCACTCGTTAAGTAACACTGCCCAATAGAATTCTCGGAAACCTCTCATAGAGTAGATCAGAGAAGGAACAGAAGCAAATACAGAGATAGACATCAAAGTATATATTATACGATACGGGATTCGTATTATATTATATATTACGCGATGTATAATGTCCTGCGCCAAAACGTCCTGCGCCAAAACGGCTGTGCGCCAAAACGTCCGTGCGCCAAAACGGCTGCGCCAAAACGGTCGCGCCAAAACGGCGGCGCCAAAACGTCCTGCTTCGCTCTGCTAGCCAGCATAGGGAGGCGAACCGCGATCCGCTCTAACCTTATAACTGTCATTTCGCAGTCCAAAGTAATTGCTGAGAGATAATCCCATGTTTCTCTCATACAATAGCTTACCATTTTCTGTAGAAACCATCTAAGGACGATGACGCTATGTCAAAACTACCAACTTTTAAATTAAGTTAAGACAACTAAACTTTATTTCTATGCTTCTTGAACGCGTTGCTAAAATTCGACCCAGGCCCAGATGTTTTGAAATTCCTTATAATTTCTTCCTTTTCAATCAACCTGTCATCACTCCACCGAGACAGCTCTTCTGTCTGTTCACAGTGGCATTTGTAACGAATATGCGTCAAGAAATAACAGTTAGGCCCAATGCAATTAAGTGCTAATTATCGCATATATCTGCGTGCAAGCCTAGGTGGATAGGCCTATTTAACTATTAATTATTTTACCAGTGCAGGTGATCGACCGGAAGTGGGGTAGGACGGATCATACAGTTGGAATAAAACCTCTCGTGGAGTCAGGTTCTCGAGGTTCGACTCGGCGCTCTCAACGGACAGAGAATAGAGGCCTAATAATAATAATAATAATAATAATAATAATAATAATAATAATAATAATAATAATAATAATAGGGCCATTCCGGACTTTTTATATGTTACATTAATTAATATTGAAGTCCCTGAGGGATCCTGCAGTATACCTTGGGGCAAAAAAAAAATAAAAAAATAAATAAAATAAAATAAAATAATAATAATAATAATAATAATAATAATAATAACAACAACAACAATAATAACAACAATAACAATAACAATAATGATGATGATGATAATAATAATAATAATAATAATAATAATAATAATAATAATAATAATAATAATAATAATAATAATTATTATTTTCCGGATGTTACATTAAAAAAAAAATAAATAAAAAATAATAAAAAAAAAAAAAAATAATAATAATAATAATAATAATAATAATTAAAAAAACGATAAATCAGAAAACCGATAAATCTCACGTTATCGCGAATGAGTCAAAAACCATGTAAAGGGCAGGGCGTTTGCAGGGTATGTTGGTCATCCTTTAAGACTCATGCCTCTGACGGATCGATTCACCGGCACGGACCGCAATCCGCCCCGTGTCCGGGCTCTGACCAAGCCCCCGCGTTCGGCCCTACAAAACCTGTGTCCGCAACGCAATCCTTTTCCACCGCTAGCGGACAGATCGCTTCCTTACCGGGGCTGTCAGCGGACGTACCACATCCACCGATCACTCCACACTCTCACACCATGTTCCACCAAATCTCATCATTAAGAGAAAGCCTAGAGCTGCAAGACCATCTTGTGCTCCATTGCCTGGTGCACCAGAGGCCGCGAGAACAACAGGACATCCTAACCTTCCGAGGGGCTTGCTCAGGCATATCCCAGAGGTCCCAGGTCGTGCGCTGGCCGCCTCCTCACCGAAATCATCGAATCCATCCTACTGGACCCACAGAAACTCGATAATTGGCGGCGCCTACTAGTCTTCGGAGCTGGGATTTTGGAGCTGCCATTGAGAGGCGCCGCAACCTCACACATAGATGAGACCCTCTCCTCGCCGCCCGAGGAAACCTCCAATCAGCGCAAGCCTCCGACCTTGAGCTCGGGTGAGGCGTTGGCGGCGGCGGTAGCCGCAAAGCTGGAGGACGGAAACATCACTGCGGCGGCCCGCATCCTCTGCTCAGATGACGTTCCGGCACCTATCAACGAGGAAACATTGGAGCTTCTGCGTCAGAAACATCCGGCTCCACCGCTCGACCATCCAGTCATCCTCTGCCCGACCTCGACGCCTCTCCAGACCACCGAGACGGAAATACGGTCCATGCTACGCTCTTTCCCCATGGGTTCATCGGGGGGTCCGGACGGCCTAAGACTCCAACTAACGGGCGACCCGGATGCAGGACCTGGTTTGCTGGGGGCGATGACGGCGCTCATTAATCTCTTACTCGCCGGCACCTGCCCGCTCTGCGTAAAAATTCTAGCGGCCTGAGACCGATAGTCATTGGATACGTTTGGCGCGATTGGCCTCTAAATGCGCCAACGCACACGCCATTCCGAGGATTACACCGTACCTGTGCCCCAGACAGTTCGGAGTGGGCTTCCCCGGGGGTTGCAAGGCGGCGATCCACGCCACCAGACGTTTTCTGGCCAACATGAGCTCGGAATCAATAATAGCCAAGTTGGACCTATCAAATGCATACATACATCGGAACAGCATGTTGGCATCGGTCACCGAGATAATTCCGGAACTGGCCGCGTAGTGCCACCTAGCCTACGCCGAGTCCTCGTTCCTCCAATTCGGCCGATTCACCATTCTCTCGCAAGAAGGCGCACAGCAGGGGATCCCCTCGGGCCCCTGCTTTTCTGCTTACCACTCCAGCCGATTCTGGCCAGGCTAGAATCTCCCCTGGCCTTCGGATATATGGACGACCTAACTCTGGGCGACAGTCCTGACGAGGTGGAAGCGGACGTGGATCTAATCGAGAGAGGTTGCTCAGTCCTGGGCCTCTCGCTCAACCGCGCCAAGTGCGAACTTATCACCGCGGGCCCCGAGATCAGCGCCGAGAACGCCCTGATCCAGTTCGTCCGCGTGAGCCCATCAACAGCCACACTCCTAGGGGTCCGCTTTCATCAACGGAGGCCCTCTCCTCTGCCCTCGACACCTGCGTGGCCAACCTCACGAGGGCGCTCGACAAGCTCCAACACATCGACAGACAGGATGCTCTGCCGATCCTCAGATGCTCCCTCGGCTCGCCGAGGCTCATGCACATATTGAGAAGCACCCCCTGCCACGATCAACCGCACCTTGAGGTTTATGATGAGCTGCTACGGACAGGAGTCGGCCGGATGCTTAACGTCTCGATGAACGACGACCAATGGTCTCAAGCCTCTCTTCCGATTAGGATGAAGGGATTGGGAGTAAGGAGGGTGTCCTCGCTGGCACTTCCCGCCTTCTTGGCTTCGGCCGCGGGCACCCCCCAAACCCAGTCCCTCATTTTGGATACTATTTCGGTGACCCCTGACGCGACACATGACTCGGCGAAGACTAGCTGGCTTCAGCTTTCTGGGGTCCCGATCCCGACGGTCACGCCCGGTCGCGGACAGGCACGCTGGGACGGTCCGCTACTACACGCAACCCTCTCGGCGCTCGATGATAAACTGCTTGACCTCTACGACCAGGCGAGACTGAAGGCTTCGCAGTCACCGCACGCCTCAGACTGGCTACACGCCCTCCCGATCGCTGCTCGCGGCCTCAGACTGGATGACGAGACCATGAGGGTGGCGGTCGGCCTACGATTGGGTCTGGCAATCTGCGAACCGCACAAATGCGCATGCGGCGCCTACGTCTCGTCCAGAGGCGCACAATCTTCGGACATAGTTTCTTAGCCCAAGGGAACAGAACTACCTCGGGTGCAAAAAATAATAATAATAATAACGACAATTTATATTGCGCTGTAAAACGGCCATACCGTTACAAGGGCGCCTTACAATTAACTACTAGGCCGACTAGCGGGCGGGATTAGCCTCGGCAAACAGGTAAGATTTGAACTTAGATTTGAAGGAGTTACTGAGTCTGCCAGTCTGATGACGGGTGGAAGACTGTTCCAGCATCTGGGACCGGCGGCCGAGAAAGCGCAATCGCCGAAGTGTGTCGATCCTCATCCTCCGCAAGCGACGATCGGTCTTTTGAAGCGATCTAAGTCGCAGCCCTGACGACGCAGAGGAATGAGTCTCGGTACATAAGCCGCGCAGATACTCGATCGGGCGCTGCGTCGTGGAGTGGTTTGCATAAAAGCAGACAGAGCTTGAACTCAATACGGAACGGGACAAGCAACCAGTGTAGAACATCGCGCAGAATCGGCGTGACGTGATCATTATTCCCTCCGGTTACAAATGAAATTGGTCGAGCAGCGTTGAGCACCGACTGGAGACACCCGGGCGCGCCAGCCAGCAATGTTGCAGCGCTCCACTTTAGAGATGACGAAGGCAGCAACGGCTACTCTCGCAGCCTCAAAAGGCAGGGATTTGATACAGCTCCTGATGAGACGGAGCTGACGAAACCACGCCGATCGTCCACGCGCCATGGCGCCTCATAGTCGGACTCCAGCACGACGCTGAGATCATGCTCCGAGGTTGAAGGCGCTCAACGAGACGGTGTCAAGGTGGTGGCACCGTCTGCTGGTTACACACCACAGAGAGTCCGTCCTTTCGCGGTTAAGCCTCAGTCTGTTTGATCGCATCCACTTGGCGATCCGCTCAATACCAATTAAGCTCCTTGCGCTGCCGCTGGTGTGCGACCGTTGATGGAGGTCCTGACGTTTAGATCTGCATGTCATCGACATCGGCAGAGACCGGGTGTTTTTCTCTCGACTGACCGAGATAGAATTCAAAAGTTTAGGTAGTGTTTAGGCCTATTGTTGACCTTTGTTATATTTTTGTTGGCGTATTTAGTTTAGTTGATCGTTTTTGTTTAAATAAACCGTTGAAAACTTCAAGAAAAACCTTCACATATAAATCCGTTCCATGGACAATAGCTAAGTAACTGCGTATTCTCTTCTGGACTCATCTGCTACCTCTGCAACGGTGAGTGGATCATGCCACCATGTTCCATCGTTTAGAGCATTTGTTTGAGGTAACTTATCCGGCCATAATCTGGTACCAATCTTATGACAGCCTATAGTCGATCCACGCACGCAGCGTGTGTGCATCGATTGATGGCTGCGTCAATGTCTGCATCAGCTAGCGTTGGACAACAGTCGACCTGCATGCAGCGTCTCTTTTCTCTTTCTACACGACTTTACAGAGTTTTGCTGAGTCAAAGTGTTCTGAACTTCCCAATTTACACTGATGCCACTCTACTCTACATTTCATTAAAAAAATTCATTCTCATCCAGCTCTCTAGCTCTGTTAGGGCCTATGTCTACCGTCTAAACCGAGTTCCTGGGTGGCAGAAAACAGGCTGCTCTTAATTTGCCCCCATACAAAACCGTGTTTCTCCATTTGGAGCTTCACATAACTGAACAAATCTAATTCTTTGAATTATGTCGTTTTAAATTAGGCGTTCATTAGGTCATATATACGCAGCTGTTAAGACCCAATAATTATTTTGGGTTGTATTTGACTCAATTAACCTGCCATGCGGGTCTACCCACTACCACATCCGCGACATCCGGACGTAGGATTACAGGTCATAGGGTCGTCCATAATGGACGTCCGCAATGAAAAGAAAGAGGGGTCATCCCAATGCGGACAAGGAAGGGGTTTTGACCACTGACCAGTGTGAACATCCGCGTCTAAATTTTATACATTATAGTCTTTTCAGAGCAACCTGTGCCTTAAACACCAACTAATTCAGGCAGATGGCCGACAGAATTAGTACTGAATCAGTTCGTCCTTAGTAATGTTCCACTGCAGACAGCTTTTAATAATAACCATTTCATCAGCGTGCACAGGGACTGTGGAAAAATAGTAAAAAGAATGATAACGACATTTAAAAGTGGATTCATGTTTGGCATGCAAAAGCAACAGAAAGGAAAAGTCGATTGATGAATATGTGAGTCCCCACATCGCAGGAGTCTTGTAGCCAGTCATCCTCTGATGCGGGCGTCCGCAAAGGGGAGGGAGAATAAGGCCAAATGCAGACAAATGCAGAAAGGGGAGGACAGAGTCCAAAACAGGCCATTTTTGCAGACGTCCTGTAATCATGGATGACCTCATATTCCCTTTTCTCTCTGACAACGGCAACTCGATCGAGATCGATTCTCACTGGCATTTCAAAAATTAACTTTATGAGGCTTCAAAGAGTCCAACCTTCACTAAAACTTCAAAATATGAAAACACATCGCCGTTCCTGAAATCACTATATTCGCTGCCTGCAGAAAAGCTAGTTACTTTCCAGACTGCATGGGGTAACTGTGCAGATGGCTCTACATTTCAGTCAAACTTATCATCTTCGGTCTGCTGACTCCAAAGGCCTTCTACTCGACCAAGTCTTCTGACTTTCTCAATTATAACTATATTCAGTATACTGTGGACAAAACAGTGCTCGGCAGGCGCGCATTTTCTGTTGCTGGCCCTAGACTCTGGAACTGTCTTCACGTTTGTGTCTTCGATACACGGACCATTGTAGCGGATGTACAGAGTTGGAGGTCTTTAAATCGGCCCCAGTTGCTGAAACCGTCAAATATCGACGCAGTGTATTTCGCTGGACACTCGATCGTCATGTGCGGTCCAAATCCGACAAGGAATCGATTGAATCGCGATTCTCTGGGTGCAATGGTTCAGGCTGCAAGTGTAATGAGTAGGCCTAGTGTGAGTAAAGGTTCCAACAGCTATAGTAGGCCTATAGGGCACACACACGCATATATATATATATGTACACATATAAGCTTAGTTTAGTTTGTGTAAAGCATATAAATTGAATTTGATTTTGATTTATACACATAAATCTGTTTCAGATCCCTGCGCTCAGCATCCCGGGGAGACTTCGTTGTTCCTTACGCTCGTACCGCCATAGCACAGCGTAGGGCATTCTCGGTGGTTGGTCCTGCCGTTTGGAACGATCTACCTCTGCATTACATAGGGTTGTAGGCCTAGGCCTACATCTCAAGTTCTTTCTATTGTATGTGTTTAAATGAAGGAAATGTATTTTAAATTGTTGTTTTCAATTTTAGGTAGTTGAAGCAAACAAACCATGAAGCTACAATTCAAATTTCATCAATATGTAGCTTGGTGCAAAAATATATTGGACCTTTCTGTTTTCGTCAAACCACGGCATAGGCCTAAAGATCTCTGGTCGCTCGGCCCCATGGCTCCACTTCTGGAAACATAGAGCTCTAGGCATGGGCGACGCAGGAATTTTTGTAGGGGTAAAATGACGTTTTTGCATAGAATTCATGAAGACAGAACGCTTGACATCGTTAAAAATAAAGAATGGTCAAGGACTTTACCTTAATAATTAAGTGTTTTTTCGCATTTAAAATCGTGTTTGGACTGTTGTAATAATCATAATAATCGAAAGATTTATTTTTGTTAAATATGCGCAAAATCCAGGGGAAATGCCCCTTGTCCCCTCCGGACGCCCATACCTCTAGGACGAGTCTAGGCTACCGAGGTTTAATGTCCTGTCTACAATTCTTTCGCCAAAAGAAGTCCATTTTGTACCTGTAAGATTGTAACATATAGCCTATATAATTAATAAGCGATGTCAAAGATGGCGGCGATTAAGTCCGCTTCGTGGTAATATTACGATTGCGTCATAACGAACCTTACTTAAGTATGACCTCATTTTCCATCTTTTGTGCGTTACCATGACAATGTCAAAGGCTTTGATGGTTGCCTTGTCTGCGACCATCGTCATCGTCAACAAAACTAAATGGATTTGGTTGCTAACATCAGTCGACAACAGTAGGTCTGCAAATTTGCGATCATAACTATTCTTTATTGCATGAACTGAATTGTTTTAAAGCTTAATTCTTGCCACATAGATAGCCTACATGTATTTAATTTATGTAGCTACTTTTGAACAACTTCCGTAGTGTAGACGGCACAAAAGACAATTTAAAAAAAATTCTAAATGGATTTCAGAACGATTTCGGAACGAATTGTAGTCAGCAATTCGAGCACTGGAATGAAATAAGTGGCAGCGTACTGATCTATAGTCCTAGAAATATAGACTTGAAAATTGATGGCTCAACAGTAAGCAGAACTCCCATGTCGAGTCAAATGAAAATTCGAAAAACGTATAAAACGGAGACTTAGGCCTATGTGAGAATGCCATTTCTAACTGGAACATACACTTTGGGACAGTGTTGGATAACGTTGAGACGACATTGTCCCAACGTGTCTGTGTAATACTATGCTCATTGTGTTGGCGCCGCTGGCGGGGTTATAGCTCTGCTAACAGACGGGTCTACTAGAACGATACGAATGCCTTTGAGATGATTGGAATGTAGGAAGAGAAGAGTAGTCCCTTAAGCTAGCCCTGATGCAGCCATGGGTATGAAATGTTAGTGACTTCATATTCTTAGCCTCGGCATATGAGGGTGGGTGGCCAGTCCTCTCCCTCGCTGTCTCATCTTCCCACCGGTGTACGGTCAGTGTACTTATCATAGCTGAGTTGGCTAGGAGGCACAGGTGGAGCAGAAATCTCAAACCAGATTTCTGCTCTGGTGAGAATTTTATCCCCCGACCTCTCAGAAGACTGTCCAGCACGCTAACCTCTACGCCTCTACACTACAGCAAAGTGGCAGGCATGTGCTTTTAGAATTTCTTGTAACAGAAAATCCTAGACACCGAGGTCACCTTTCTTAGGCTTTCTAAGACTTAGGCATATGGCTGTGCAGATGTAAATGCAAGGTCACTTCAAACGTCACGGCGAGTGACGTCGCATGATCTGTGAACTATAATCACCGCAAAATGTCAAACACAGGCTTTTAGAATTCCTTGTCGTCGAAACCCTAGTGTGGACACCGAGGTCGCCATTCTTAGCATTCTAGAACTTATGGCTGTGGAGATATAAATGGTCACGTCAAACGTCACGGTGAGTGACGTAAGAAGCAATTACTAGCAAACTTAAGGGTGTCAAAAATATGTATTTTGAGATCCTCTCTCCCAAAAATCATAACTTGATACAATATTATCCGTCTACGAACAATACTTCAAGAGAAATGACCCAGTACAATTTAAACTGTGACGTTAAAGTTTGACATCATGTTACATGGCGTCACGCAAGAATAATTTTTGTATTAAACCAAGACCGCCTTGTAGGGAAAACATATTGAAGAAAATTCGCCAAAGGAGCTTTGAATATCTCTTACCGTTTAAAAGTTATGCGTGAAAAACGGTTCTAAGGGGTAAAATTACTCCAGGTTTCTACATGCATTAGGGTTAAATATAATGCCTTTTAAGAAATAGGCTAGGCTACATGTAGGTCTAATCTTTGTGGTTTCGTATGGTCTAGACTGTGTTTAATGCTTTCAGGATAACATAAGACTTGGAATGACACAAAGCTAAACAGATCTAACATGGCGTCAATGATAGATTTAAAACTTTACCATCCAACGGTTATTACGGAAGAACCTATCATCAGGTCAGTCTTCACCAAACTCAATAATTCAATTTCTTTAGACTGCGGAAATCTGGCTGCGTTGCCAGAATGACTCAAGCTAGGAAATCGATTGTTTAAGAGCATCACGCTTCAGTGATCACACTTCATAAATTAGGATATTTTCTGTTGAGCTTTTTCTATATATGCGGTGTGCCATCTGTATACAGGTGTATACCGTCGATAGGCCTAGGCTATTTAGCTGTGTTACTTTTTTAATTTATCTAATTAAGCTAATTACTTGTAGGCTAGGCTTATATAGTGTTTATGCACATGGATGACACTGCACCAATCAAAGGTCGCTTCAAGTGAAATCGTAGAACCTTAATCCGATGGCGATCGGTCTAAATACAATTGGCCAGAAAACCGGAGAGTCAGGCTGTAGACGGTGGTGGGTAAGCGAGTTGAAAAACGTCAGTCTGAGGTTTAGACTTGAAAGACAACAGAGAAGTGACAGAATACATAGAGGCTATAGCGGAGCAACAAATTTCAAAACTTCGGACCAGGTATGCCGAGAACATCCGGGTATACCGAATCTGCAGAACTCGTTCATTAGACCTCCAAGTCCAAATCAACTTCTCCCGGCTGGTCGCTTTAATTCAGAATGCCATTGACTCTCGAGCGCCTATTGTCTCTCTTTAGCTCCTCGCTTATCTTAAGCAATTAATCTGGCCTTCCTGCTAACCAGTCAGGCTTTATTTAGGCCTCTAACATCATCACTCTAGTGAGACTGATCTTTCTCTTCTCTCTGAAATCTACTATGCTGTCGACAAGGATGAACTTGCCCTCCTGACTCTTTATGATGTTTCTGCAGCCTTTGATATGGTGGATCACAATTATTCTCCTCTAGCGTGTTGAGGCTTCATGTTGGTTAATTACAAGGCCTCCCTATCCCTCTTTGTTGGTTTCGATTTATGTCGGAACGAACCCACATGATTATATCGGTTGACTCTAGAACGTTAAACTGGGTGTCCCTCGTTAAGGGTCTGTTCTTGGTCCTCTACTCTTTATTCTACATAGGCCTACGGCTGACATTCCCTCTCTTTTCCCACTTTCGGGAGCTGCTGGTCATCTCTTTGCGGATGATGTGCAAGCATCTGTCTATGGGTCTTCTTCATCCAAAATGCACTTTAGTTGAGCGTATTCAGTCTCTATCCAAGTCTCTCCACTCCTGGATGTCATCAAATCGTCTCACTCTTAATGCCTCCAAAATTCAGTTCATGTGGTTTGGCTCCCCTCAGCAGTTGATTTTGCCCTCCTCTTAGAAATCTTTCCGCATTTCTCTTTTTCATCAACTGTATGCGACTCAAGTGTTACGCTTGATAGATTTGTGTCTCCTTCAAAGATCATATCTCTAATGACCCGACACGCAGTGTTTAATCTAGTCCCCCTCGTCTGGGAGGGGAAACCAGGTTTCTGGGGGGGAGCAAACAATTGACACAAAATTTTGTCTTCCATCTTTAAAAAGTTTCAGACTTTTCACAAATTTTTCCACTTTTCATCTTCGAAAAAAGTTGATGACCTTTTTTTTAGGAATCCATCTCTCTGGGGGGGGGGAAACCATGTATCCACATCGATCCTGGGGGGATTTTTCCTCCCCTGACGTTCTGTACATTGTAATATTGCTCGCCTCTGGGGGGGAAACATCAATCCTGGGGGGAACTTTCCCCCCCCCAAAGACGTCTAGATTACTCACTGCCCGACACGTGCTTCTTATGTCCATTTAAGGTGTCTCAAGGCTGTTCTGTCTCGTCCTCTGTTTTCACCACGGCAGTCCATGTTTTCATATGTTCCTGAATTGACTACTGTAATTCGCTTCTTATTGATCTTCATAAGGTCCGTCTCTTACCTTTGCAGTCAGTCCTAAATGCGAGATTAATAGCACGTCTGCCATGCCACACACGCATTTTGTCCTTCATGTTTGAACAACTGCACTGGCTTCCTCTCTATGCACGTATGTCTCGCCCTTAAATATCTAATTGATGTAATACACCGACCTCTTTCAGTCTCCTCGCATCGTCCACTTCGCTCCTCGAACAGACTGGATTTCTTATTCCTCATACTGCAGCTATGGCGCAGTCCCGGTCTTTTGCCTCAATTGGTCCCTCACTCTGGAATGCTCTGTCTCCTTCTACGCGCTCTCATATTTAATAGGTAATAGGTCTTCTTTTGCTTTTCTCAATAGTTATTTCTTTTTGTGGCCTTGCACACTAGTAGCACCTCTAGAGGTTTACCCTACTAGAAGCGCTTTACAAATGTTTAAATGTAACAATACAAAAAATCGAGTTCAAGTTGTACAACCTATGATATTTCTTAAACCGCAGCTTATCAATAGACCTACACACGTTTGCAAACGTCGTCGAGATACACAATTGTCGCATAGCCTGCACGCATTTAAAATGATCGGTTTTGGATCATGTGGAGCGTCTCAGAGTAGGTATAATTAACGAATAATTGCCTACATAAGATTCCAGTAGAAACTAAACTGTTTGGTGTCTCTCTGTCTCTAGCATTGAACCAAGAACTCACCTGCCTGCATTACCCATAACTGCAAATGAGCGGAGAAGAGAGCCTCGTGCACATTGTCGACCACGGCAGGAGCTCACCTACTATCCGGTTCCACTGTCGAATCAGAAGTCTGGCAGTCAGCATGCAGTCGAAAGACCGCCCTGGAGCACACGCGGAAGGTGTTTGCAGCAGCAACAATCAAAGACGATGGCATCTGATTCATGTAATCGTAACGCCTCTGCAATCAACGCCCTGTTGGCCGTCATGAAGGCAGCCAATGACCCGCTGGTCCTTGCCAGGCAGGCGGGCGACGCCGCTAAGCGCCCGGCGTGTCCGGTGACGCCAAACATGGCGATGAAGCAACACATGAAACGCCTGTCAAACTTCGAGTATCATGAGATATTCGACTATCCGGAGATCTACTTCGTCGGCGAAAGTGCAGCCAAGATCCAGGGAATAGTCGACAGCTCTGTGAACTACGGATACGACGACGGCCAAGGATCGTACATCCACGTCGAACACGATCACATTGCCTACCGATACGAGACAGTGAAACTGCTCGGCAAGGGCAGCTTCGGCCACGTCACTAAGGTTTTCGATCACAAGGAACAGGTCAGATATTATGGCGTCTGTCCCTTGTCGTTTCTTATTCATATACCGGTACCTGCAAACTCATTTCGCGCTCTCACTTCAGAAAAATAGCAAAACATCGACCCAGTTTTAATCGAACTATAGCTAAAGCTTTCGTAGCTATTGTTTTATTTGGTTTGGTTTATGAATATTGTTATTTCATCTCTATTTTTTAAATAGCAGTTGATTTTGATTCGGTAGTTTGAACTTTGGAATGTATCGCTATATAGTTTCCCATACACACAGCCGTACGTGTAACTTGTCGTTGATCTCAAGGATACGGCCGCTGATTAGATGCAGCCTAATAGAGCTCGATACGTAGGCCCTACGTATTACACTCCATTCTATCCTTCATTCTATAGCCCTGCTTTCAATCTATGAAAGTAATAAAACTATATATTTATAGACCAGCTCCTCACTTGAATCAGTATCTATCGTCATGAGTACAATAGTTACGACGAAGTTATTTACTTTATATGTGTTAAACTTCGTTCGTCGTCTGCCGTCTTTCTACAGGTCTATGTTGCGCTGAAGATGATAAGAAACGAGAAACGATTTTATCGACAGGCGATAGAAGAGATTCGAATTCTCGACCATCTGCGCAAACAGGACAAAGACAACAGGAGCAACATCGTTCACATGATCGAATACTTTGAGTTTCGCAACCACATGTGCTTCACATTCGAGCTGCTAAGCATCAATCTCTATGAACTGACGAAAGGGAACAGGTTCCAAGGATTAAGTCTTTCGCTTGTACGCAAGTTCGCACACGCCATTCTCATGTGCTTAGACCTGCTAAGTAAAAACCAGCTGATTCATTGCGATTTGAAGCCCGAAAACATTCTGCTGAAGCACCCTGGACGCAGCGGAATCAAAGTCATAGACTTCGGCTCCTCCTGCTACGAACATCAGCGCATCTTCACCTACATCCAGTCGCGATTCTATCGGGCCCCGGAAGTTCTTCTCGGCGCGCCGTGAGTTTTCAATGCTCTACACCAGCGTTTCCCAAAGTGGGTTCCGCGGAACCCAAGGGTTCCGCGGGGTGAACACAAGGGTTCCGCGAAAAGATTCAATTTAAAAGAATTTTCGTTGAGAAATTTCATTGGAATCAAACATTCCAATCAGTTTTCAAAAATACTCTAAAGTTTTATACAGTTTAAAACTGCCGTCAGTCGTCTCTTTTGCATGTTGCCCATTAAGCGAAAATCCGGACTTTCAATGCCCTTTAGCTATCCAGTAGGCCTAATGATATAGAATTATAGATTACAGAGGTCACTGCAGGGACCTATGTAGGTCAGAGCTGCAAGTCTGAATAGTGACGTAGCCATCTTTGTTATCGTTACCTCGACGAACGAATCCGAACATGATTTAACGCAAATTTTTTAAAAAGTACAGCTTAGTCTGATAATCGTACAACAGTATTAGCAATTTTTTTTAATTTGCTGGTATAAAAGTCTTACATAGAGCGTTGGCTCAGGAGGGAATTTAAGGGTTCTAGGCTTATGTTCAAACTAATAATGTAGACTGTTATAAGTTTTTAGGTCAAATTTAGTTTAAATGGATTGTGTTCTCGACAAAAACATTCGTTCAAATTGTAGATCATATTCACGACCTGGAAGCGAACTAGGTTAAAGACTTTCCTTCCATGAAGGATGATATTAATTGGATTCGAAACCCATTCAAAGTAGCCCAAACCCAGCAAAATTTTTGTAAAAGATTATGAACTTCTTATTGAGATAACGTCGGACTCGCAAGTGAAGCAGACTTTCACTGAACTTTCACGAATCAATTTCTGGATTGAGCTAATTAATGAAACGCCACTGTCGTGAATTGTGCAGTTAGCGTGCATCTGCCATTTGCCACCTGACATGAGAATCTAGCTTTCTAGCATCAAACCCAGTCTTGTTGTCCTCGAGACCAAGGTCTTGGTCTCGAGTGCACTCGAGTTCGTTTTTAAAAGTCTTGGTCTTGGTCTTGGTCTTGAGACCAAAGGTCTTGGTCTTGGTCTTGGTCTTGAGGTTCAAGGTCTTGGTCTTGGTCTTGGTCTTGAGGTTCAAAGTCTTGGTCTTGGTTTTGCAAGACCAAGACAAAGACTTTTGTCAATATGAACAGTCATTAATTTTAACAAACGGCAAGAAATTAAAAAATTTATCCAATAATTACTCATACAGTTATTGCTTTAGTATTTACACGGTGTGAATGAATCTTCACTGTTGTTTTGGACAATTATTTTTGACTTCCGGTTATTTACCATGGAATGATTTCAAAACAGACTCATGATTAATTTGTACATTTACATCCGGTTCTTGAAAAGCTGCTTTGTGTGCTAGCGATTTCAGCACTTATAGACCGTGTTTTTTTCACATGGCAGAATTTTTATGATGCCCCACAGGTCACGTCTTGGTCAGAAAACTCTAAGCAAATTGGTCTTTATAAAATTCAACAGGCATTTGGAATAACATTTCGCATGAAGGACTTTTGTAAATACGAATTCGGAATTCTCTGCAGTCTCCATTTAGAGTTGTTTTACTTGAATAAAAGAAAAAAACTCATGTTTTCATTAAAATAACGAGTAGTCCGACTGGACAATTTTTTAGTAAGGAATAGAAGTCTGGATACGACTGTGATTTTTTGGGGTCTTGGTCTCGGTCTTGGTCTTGAGGTTCAAGGTCTTGGTCTTGGTCTTGGTCTTGAGGTTCAAGGTCTTGGTCTTGGTCTTGGTCTTGAGGTTCAAGGTCTTGGTCTTGGTCTTGGTCTTGGTCTTGAGGTTCAAGGTCTTGGTCTTGGTCTTGGTCTTGAGGTTTAAAGTCTTGACAACAAGACTGATCAAACCATATATAAAAAATGTTACAAGAAAAAAACAAAATCACCGTACACATATTAAAACTTCATGTAGGCCTACTCCCAATATTGTGCTCTATTAAGTCTTGGTCTTAAAAACTGTACACTGACATTTCATATAAGAGAAAATAAATTGTTTTAAAAAAACTGCTCATATGGGTGCGTACTGTGTATTTAGTTAGGCCTATGTTAGTATGCTTCCCAGGCGCTACGTATGCCTCGATACGTTTAGTTCAGGCTGGGGTTCCGCCATAATATGAAAAGATGAGAAGGGTTCCGTGGCCAAAAAAGTTTGGGCAGGGGCGTAACTTTAGTCTAAAAAGTGGGGGTACCAATACTTTGGTCTAAAAAGTGGGGGGTACCAATTTCTTCTCCACTTTCGCTTTTCGCATAGTGACTATTTTGAACATATTCCCCGCCAGTATTCTCATTAATTTTGGCTCTCGGTTTACCTGTGTATCTAAGTATTCTCATACTTTTGGCGGAGACTGCGTTCTCTGGGAAGGCACAATATTGAAATATTAAATGGCATTGTTTAAAAAGTGGGGGGTACAGTACCCCCAGTCCAAAAAGTGAGGGGTACGGGTACCCCTCGTGCCCCCCACAAATTACGCCTATGATGTTCTATATATAGTTTATCGTTCGGCCACAAACATTGAATACGAGGGCAAGGCTGGTCTTCTCAGCTGGACAAGACGAAATATGATCACTACTTCTCATCACTTCATTCCCATCTTCACGTCTTCTACCACACTTGTTTTTTCATCCCTTGTATTTTTAACTTCTTTCTTCTATTCTTCATTCATTCATCCTTTAATTATTTATTCTTCATTTTCTTTCCTACAGTTCTTCCATAAGATTCTATTGCTGTACGCAATATGCCTCATATTATGTAGATGCATGACTAGTAGGCCTATACCGGGGTGACATATTCATTTTATAACTTCACTACAGGATTTGCTCGTCATATATGACGGGTTATCTCCAGTGGCTTCTATGATTCTATCCCCATTAAACAACCGGGCTCAATCCCTCTCCTTCCCCCTTTTTCACAGAACTGTGAGCGAAGACTCTGTACATGTAACTTGTAGGGCGTGTGATAAAAATTGAAAAGAAACACTTTCCTCCTGTTTTTCACTGGGCTCAACTTGCGCCCGCTCTGAATAGGGATAGACGCATCAGATTCTGGTTGTCTCTGTTTCGTGAACGCGACAATGCAACATAAAGCTGGCCATGTGGGTTAGCAGGGTCGTTGTGCCTGCGATAATAGCCCGTGCGCATGAGCACATTCCTGACCGGCCGTGCCTGTCTTTGCTCCTCCTGCCCCTCAACCGGTCAGATCGTGTGCGATAATGATGTAGTGATGCCGGGAAGGAGGAATGGATGGATGGATGGAGGGAGGTTGTTTGTCTATCAATCCGTCTGTGTGTCTATCTGACAGGTGAGGCATTGGGCGGTCAGGCACGGCCCCGAAGGTCATGCCTGATTGGCCGTGCCTGACCACCGACGTCTGTTTGTCTATTAAGCACTTCGAACGATGAGGGAGGGAGGGAGGTAGGGAGGGAAGGGAGCGAAGGGAGGGAGGGAGGGAGAGACAGCGTTTATCTCCGAAACTATATAAGAGATATCTGACTGTCCTGTTACTTCGTTTTCCCTTTATTCGTAGATGGTTTCTCCCCTTTTATGATCTTCCTTTCCAGTCTTCTATCTTTCCTGCTGTTTGCGTATGGATTCCATACGTTCGGCTACTTATTTTCGTTTTCCAATGTGTTATGCAGGTACGGAATGGCAATCGACATGTGGAGCCTGGGATGTATCCTACCTGAGCTGTTGACCGGATTTCCTCTGTTTCCTGGTGAGGAGGAGCATGATCAACTGGCACGTATTATGGAAGTCCTCGGTTTGCCACCAAAGCGTCTGCTGGACGTCAGCAAAAGATCGAGAGCATTTTTCTCGTCGAAAGGTCATCCGCGCTACTGCTCCGTGACCTCAACAGGCGACGGTCGTCTGGAACTCACCGGAAGTCTGTCCGCTCAGGGCAAGATGCGCGGACCTCCTAAGTCCAGGGACCTATCGGTTGTCGTAAAGGGTTGCACGGACTCTCTTTTCCTAGATTTTCTGAGGCGATGTCTGGAGTGGGAGCCAAGCCAACGTCTTACCCCATCGCAGGCGCTCCGACACGGTTGGTTGCGTCCTCATGCCTCGTTGAAGCCCGTGCATCGCTTACCCGGGTCGATGAGTGGACCAGTAACCCCAGGACACCAGGCCACCAGCCGTATAAGTGACAGAAACCAAGAGGTGGCTAAGCGACGAGCCTCAGTTCTATTACTGAAATCAAAACGATAAACGACCAGAAACAGGCAGCACAATCATAGTAATAATATGAAAGTACATAGACGCGAAACTAAGTTTGGGCTTCTCTACAATAGTAAATGGATTCAAAATATTGCGCACAACATGCGGTTAATCCGGGCTGCATAGTGTGAACGTAGGATGTCAACATGTGGTGTCTAGCTTGGCTGAATGCCTATGATTTTGACCGCATGATGCGCATTGAACTTCGTTTCTTATACTATTGCGTGGAAGTACATTACCATCCTCACACTACATCTACAGGTCTATAAATTATAGTTAATTTTCCATCGACAACATTTATTTGATTATATAATGCTGCAATAATTACAGGAGATAGCAGAAGCCATTAATTGATAAACAACGCGGCAGCATATGATTATCATGTCATCAAAACTCAGCGACTTTACATCTTTCGGTCAGCGATCCTTCACTTTCACGAAGTCTGATCGCAACGACTATTTAGTGCTCCTGCAAGATTTTTGAATACAACGGGTTTCTGGCAATTTGTCAGGATATTTAAATGATTGCTAACCAACTTTGAATAATTTACTCCACTAAGCGTCCATAAATCGTGGTACCATTGTATGGAGGCCCCTAGGCAGGGCTCGAAGTGGGAAACAATAGGTGCCGGTATGGATATAAGAACCATTCCCCTTCATTCGCCCTCCCCGATACCGATATGTCTTTGGGCCATAACGGTATGGATCTTTCGCATGGAGAAGTTCCAGTATGCTTTCAGCCGGCCAGGAGGTGCATACCGTCCCACTTCGAGCACTGCCCCTAGGCCTATATGTAGGCCCTATCGAGATATATGGCTACTTATAACGCGTCTTTTAAGAACCTTAAGGGTGCCTAACATAGCAATCTAACAGATCTAAAGGGGCGGGGGGGGCGTGTAAAGATGGGTTCATATATCTTGACCTGACTGGAACAAAATAGTTCGTATACATGTTTGATGTTAGACTGTCCCAAAACTTCCCCCAAAAGGGGGAACGAGAACGAGAAGGCACGATGTGCTGGCATCGTACGGAAGCGCAAGACCAAAGGGTCTCCACGGGTTGTTGAACGCATGGGCGGCGATTCCGGGGGGTGGAAGGGGACAGGACCCCAGCCTTTAACAGTGGGGGACACACCATACATTTGTCCCCCCCCCATATTTTGAAGAAACACAAAAAAAGGTCAAAAATTTTCGCGCGAAAAAAGTTTGACCTCTGTTTGAGCAGATCAGTTCAAAACTCTTTTATGACCAGATCAGTTCAAAAGTGTCCCCCACCCCACCTGTAAAACAAGATCGCCGCCAGTGGTTGAACGTAACAATTGTAGCGTCGATTCGCTGGCTGGAGCTCTCTGGTACTGCACCGACTATCGAAGGTCTTTCCACGAGGACGACTCTGAATATAACCCTGTCCTAAACCGGAAGTCAATGTAGCGTCGCTCGATCGCATATATACGTTGCTCGAAACCAGCGGCGGCCTGGCCATTGTGCATGTGTTCCATGGCACATATATATGGGTCCTCTATGGCTTCAACGCTCGTGGGCTACATGTGGCAGAAAGGAATTCATTATAAGTTAATACACAAGTATTCTAAATGGCAAGACCCTAAAATGGTCCCAGTCCGACTCTGCTCGAGACATGCGAGAGTTTAGCAAACAATTCAAGCATCGCAGTTGAGGATGGACTGAAGCTGTTGTATCCGGGGTTTCGACCGACCTGTGAGGGAAGAGTTACAATTGTCCAGACGCATCAGAATGAAGGAATGGACGAGAGTTACAGCGGCGTCGAATGATAGATTTCGCCGGCTGGGCGATGGCTCTAATGTGACGCATTTCATAAAAACGGGACCTGCAGACGGAACTGACATTTGCGTCTCACTAGATAGGTCTTCAACCAGAAGCACTACAAAGTCCCAGACAACACGCTTACTTTCCAATCTGGAAGTGTGCTGCTATCGCTTCTGTCAATCCTACCTCGCACTTGTCTTGTTGCCAACCATACAGATTCTGTGTTTCCTGGGTTAAAGCCAAATTAATTATCATCTAGATAAGAAATATGTATATAGGCCTATCTGCAGTATTGTATGCAAGACTTAAAACTTCAAGACCAAGACGAGACCAAGACTGTTGACTTCCAAGACCAAAACAGTGAGGTCCCGAGACAGAGACCGAGACAATGACATGAGATCCAAGACAGTACAAGACATTTTCGACATTTATACCAGCTGTATCACAGAATAAACGATAAAATCTCATGTATTAGTTTCCTAGCTATTCTCAAATACCATTACATTTTACGAATACAAGATCCTCAAGCATAGTGTCACATAGATGTATACGATGAGCAGGGCCGCCGACAGAAATTCCGGGCCCCTAGGCAGAGCAGTCGTGGACCCCTAGGCAGAGCAGTCGTCGGCCCCTAGGCAAAACAGTCACGGGCCCTAGGCAGAGCAGTTATGGGCCTCTAAACTATCTTTAAGCTTTATATAAATATATCGTACGGTCGTATGACAAAAAAACAACTCAAATTGAAATAATAAAAGTGCATGTACGACCTTTCAATATTATATTTAAATTATTTATACATATTATATACAACTATGATTTTATTCAGATGCTTGAAGTTTAAACTGATTGTAGTTAAGCGTCAGATAATAATATTTAAAAAGGTATAAAACATAAACTTTGTACAACTGAATATAATATTTTTCATAAGTTGATTGCGGGCTCGGCCCGGGCCCCTAAAAAGTCGCCGGGCCCCTGGGCATTTGCCCTCTGCCCCCCCCCTCTCGGCGGGCCTGACGATGAGGACGCATAACAGTCCTCTATGACTGAAAACTCTACAGGAGCTGACGTTGCAGGTACGCAATGTTTTTCAATAAGAGACAGAACAAGACTGCTACAAGACCGTTTATAAAAATTTGAGAAATTACTGCATGATCAAGATGGGGACCAATATTAGGTTCCTGAGACCAAAACTGAGACATTAAAAACCTATCTCGAGACGTTTCGAGACCAAGACTGATTCTCGAGACCATACAACCAGTCTTGTTGTCAAGACCTTAAACCTCAAGACCAAGACCAAGACCAAGACCTTGAACCTCAAGACCAAGACCTTGAACCTCAAGACCAAGACCAAGACCTTGAACCTCAAGACCAAGACCAAGACCAAGACCTTGAACCTCAAGACCAAGACCGAGACCAAGACCCAAAAAAATCATAGTCGTATCCAGACTTCTATTCCTTACTAAAAATTCTCAAGTCGGACTACTCGTTATTTGAATGAAAACATGAGTCTTAATTTTCTTTTATTCAAGCAAAACAACTCTAAATGGAGACTGCAGAGAATTCTGAATCGTATTAACAAAAGTCCTTCATGCGAAATGTTATTCCAAATGCCTGTTGAATTTTATAAAAACCAATTTGCTCAGAATTTTCTGACCAAGACGTGACCTGTGGGGCCTCATAAAAATTCTGCCATGTGAAAAATACGGTCTACAAGTGCTGAAATTGCTAGCACACAAAGCAGCTTTTCAAGAACCGGATGTAAATGTACAAATTAATCGTGAGTCTGTTTTGAAATCATTCCATGGTAAATAACCGGAAGTCAAAATAATTATCCAAAATAACAGTGAAGCCTCATTCACACCGTGTAAATACTAAAGCAATAACTGTATGAGTAATTATTGGATAAAGTTTTAAAATTCGTGCTGTTTGTTAAAATTAATGACTGTTCATATTGACAAAAGTCTTGGTCTTGGTCTTGCCAAACCAAGACCTTGAACCTCAAGACCAAGACCAAGACCAAGACCTTGAACCTCAAGACCAAGACCAAGACCAAGACCTTTGGTCTCAAGACCAAGACTTTTAAAAACGAACTCGAGTGCACTCGAGACCAAGACCTTGGTCTCGAGGACAACAAGACTGCATACAACTCTATATCTCGGCATTCGTATTGAACCTTTAAAATCTTTGAATGGCATTAAAACATTTTATTAGACAGATCGAAGAATGTGTGACTTAAATTAGTCTTAACACGTTTCTTGAGCTATTTCTGGTGGAATGGTATTCTATGCCTTCAGTCACTGGCGGCGATCTTGTTTGACAGGTGGGGGGGGACACTTTTGAACTGATCTGGTCAAACAAGAGTTGTGAACTGATATGCTCAAAAAATTAGGTAAAAAAATTTGCTGATCTTTTTTGGTGTTTCTTCAAAATGTGAGGGGCCAGTGTATGGTGTCCCCCACTCTCAAAGGTGGGGTCTTGTCCCCATCGACCCCCTGGGATCGCCGCCCATGCCTTCAGTGAACGACTGATCTGGATGGACGGTCTAATAGGCCACGTCTTTGCATAGTCCTGTGAGAGCACGGGGTGAGAATGCTATGATAGTCGACCCAGTAGGTTAAACTGACATACACACATGCACAGGGGCGTAACTTTGGCCTAAAAAGTGGGGGGTACCAATTTCTTACATACACGAAGCAAGGTGGAGATTGCGATCTCTGGGAAGGCACAATAATAAAATATTGATCGGCATTGTTCAAAAAGTGGGAGGTACGGTACCCCCAGTAAAAAAAGTGGGGGTACGGGTACCCCCCGTACCCCGTACAAATTATGCCTATAGGCTACACATGCAGAGCTCTCTTATGTAGTCTGTACAGTCACACTGATTATAGCTATGGAGGTTTTCCAAATGAAAAGGATCTAGAAGATAATGTAATTGAATGTAACACAGCGCCTTCTAAGACCTCCTCCATAATATTCTCTGCACCAGCTTAGATGATGTCAGAGTTCGTTAAGAACAAGTTCATCAGAGGTAAATGATACTCGAATAGCTGGAGATTGTCTAGGTTGGCAGATTCTATCAGAAGTATATAACCAGGCTCACTGTCTACTAAAGTCTATCAGTAGTTGTAATTGTAATTGAGAATTTATATAGCGCCACTCATAATCAGAGGCGCTCCCGACCCGGGTCAGTGTCTTCACTGACAAAGAGAAATGTTTTCAGGCGCTTGCGAAACTGGACAGGAGAGAGAGAGAGGAGGACAAGCCTAAAGCCCTGAGGGAGGCTGTTCCAGCTGTAAGGGCCCACAACCGCAAAACTAAGAGACTGGGCCGTAGCAGTGCGCATCCAAGGAACTACCAAGTGTCCACGGGCAGATGACCGGAGAGAGGCCCGACCAGGTAAACTGGAAACTGGGGTGCAGTAAACCCTGAGATACAGCGGAGCTGAGCCAACAAGACAGTTACATGAGGGGAAGGACCTTAAAGTGGATGCGTTGGTGAATGGAAAGCCAGTGAAGGGAGTCCCGGATGTAGGAAGAGTCTGAAGAGATATGGGCTTCATGATACCCCTATTTGGCGAGCAGCAGCATTAAGGATGGACTGAAGTTTAGATGTATTAGTAGAGGAGAGGCCAATATAGACAGCGTTTCCATAGTCAATCCTAGTGCAGATCAGAGCATGAACCAAGGTCACAATCGCATGCAACAGAAGAGACTGGCGATTGGCACGAAGTTGGCGTAAATAGCAAAAGCATGAGCGAGAGACACTATTGACATGATCAGATAGAGAAAGAGAAGGGTCTAGGACAAATCCAAGATCACAGACAGAGGAGGAGAAGTACACATTGTGGGAAACCTGAGGAGGAGAGTCAGATATCGATCCTGGCATGCTGGACACGATTACAGAGCCAAATGTACGCTTAATACTGACTTACTCAAGTAGAAATATCATGACCTTCTTTAGATTCGACCACAGCGGTTAGGATAGAAACACGCTCTGTCTGTCTGTGTCGGGCTTACATCTTATTTGTCACGTGGTCCTACCCTTTCGGCCTCGCCTCCGGCCAACCAACGTCCTTTTCAAAATCGTCGGCCATCCAGCTGGCTCAGGCCTACCAACCTACATGCACACCTGGGCTGCTATACACACCCACTTTCCCATTGACATTTTGGATGAAGGCCCTTCATTTACACTCCCAATAGCCAGGGTCTAACCAGTAACATTCTCTAATCCCAAAGCATAAGTCACGCAGAATTAGAATTAAACTACTCTATCTCAATGTCAAGTGAAATCCTATGAGGGAGCATATTACATTTGCTCGTCTGGGATAAATTAAGTCTCACTCTATATCTGCTCAGCAGAGCTGTGAGGAATCTATTTCCTCACATTATATGTCCGTGTGGTCAGGTGCAGAAACTACATTAAACTAAACCTGGATGACTGAAAACGAAAATCCTTAAACAAATAAGACACAATAAATGTCCAGAGAAAATATTAAAGTTGTCGCAACATTGTAAAGAATCAATGACAATGTAAAATGCATTACTAGAAAACTACAGGAAAACAAATCGTATAACTTCGAAATTCACAGATCCAAAGAATAATGCTACCAGTTACATGCACTTAAATCAAATGCATTTCTTTTGGATTCAAAACACAAGTGGAACGTAATATTCTACAACTATTGTTTATGATCCTTGAAGTCCTAAGTTACTGGTCGGACTTATGTTTCATGCTATTAGTAGCGATCTGTTTAGTTTATTTAAAATATACATGAACAATAATGAAGCAGTGGTTAAATTACCAGTGAAACTTGATAATTACATTTAAAATAGAGCCAAGAGTCCAGGATATTTGTTAGACATCATGGCAAGAGAAGATGTAGCATATCAGAATATCACTTGGCTATGCAGCCATTATCCTGGAGACAGACACTGGTTGGACAGACTACAGAAGTGAATTAGACTTAAAACATGGCAGTTGCTGAACCTCACTGAAACCCAAAAAATAGGCTGTTGTAGAAAGTCATCACCATATAGGAAGCCAGTGTTGAGATTATCCAATAATCAAGTTTGACATAGCAGCCAAAAAATACTTAAAGGCAGAGACATGTTACATAGAATCTTCATCAATTACCATTTGCACAAATTAGTAAACTTCTTACTCTCCAGCACAATAAAAAACTTAACAATCAACCACAGCTCATGTTTATTACTATTTACTCGATAAATGATTTTTGGGTAAACAATCAGTTGCAACTTATGTCTTTTTACTTAAATGATTCTAAATCAGTCATACTATGGAAATTTGCAATTCAGTTTTGCTGAAATTCCTAATATGGTTAACTTTAGTATTAAGCTGATGTGCAGCACTGATTTATTCTTCATAACAATGTCATTACACAATGTTGACATCTGTAAGTAAAACTTGTCCATTTGTTGGAAGAGTGTTTTTGTGCCATCACTTCAACTGAAGATCAAATAAACACAGATTTTGACAAAACAATAACATTACTGGACCTTGAATATATCAATCAATTGATCCACTGCTCAATCCATCCACAGTTATTCAACTATTAATTAGTCACAATATTGGTAGTTAAAAGTTAAAACATGACTCAGAAACACAGCCAATAAAAACTGGATCAACGATTTCCAGAATTGCAGATGTGACATCTGCTGAATCAGAAAAGACCCAAAATCAAAAGTCTGTGAAAATCACTGTTGCACAAAGTATGAAAAGCAAAGTTGGTGAAAGTCAATACTGTTATTATCAGTGACTGAAAAAATAATGCAACTTAGACAAAGAACTTGAAAGCATAAATGAAAATTCTACAATAAAAAAATTGCACTGAATTACAGTGAAATAATACAGTTGGTATAATCACTAGAAAATCACAATACTTATTCAACCCTCTAACTGTGATAAACTTCATATAGCAACTTCTTAGGACAGTCAACCAACTATCGTTGATTCACAACAGAATGGAGTAATATTAGTTACAAAAGGTGTTTGTGGTGCATACAACAGACTTTTGTTATATTTCTATATCGTCAAAACCTTTTAGCAAATAACGGTTTAACACAGTGTTCTAGAACGACTCTTTCATTCCTTTCTGTTTTCCTCGTAATAATTATAGTAAGCAATTAATAGGTATAGCATAACTGAGACATGGTAGACAGAAGTACTTTAGCACAACAATCAGTAGCACTGTAGGCAAGAGACAATGATGTTGGAATGATGTCTGCATCTGGTGGATAATACGTAGCACCTCAAAAGAATATCTCAAAAGCTAAGGAATGCTTAAGATTAATGTGACTCAAATCAGTGTTGCAACCTTTGTTAATTATTACAGAAAGCTGATAAGGCTGAAGTAACACGACAACACAATGACATCACAACTATCTTTCACTGTACTAGTCTGCATACATTTTGCCATTCTCAACAAACATTTACAGCTTATCTTCAGTTCCCCAGTTGAAACTATGCAGCTCGGTGGAGGATACCAGTAAATATTGCTTTGATTACTCGCGTTTTGCAGGAAAAGACTGAAATGAAAGAACTTTGACTAGGAAAGACCATCAGTTGGGCAAATAGAAGATGGTCATCAATGGGTCACACTGGTCAGGAACTAATAAAGATGTTTCCTTAGACAACACATAGTCAATCCAAAATAAATCAGTAACCCTACAAAAGTCAGGATAAATATTAGTATAAAATAATATGAACATCATAAAAACTGAAGAAAATTTAATTTAACAACGAGAGAGTACTAAAAGCGACTGGAAACCAATGCAGCTCATTGAAGTGTTAAATAAGAATTGTCCTTCATAACATGTATACAACTGGGTTGGTTTTGCAGAGTTTTCGTCCCCACAAATTGCCCCAAAAAATTGGCTCTCCACATTTTGCCCCTCATAAATTTAGCCCCACTTATTTCACTCAAAGAAAAGACAAGATTAATAAGACAAGTAGAATGACAGAAAACTTATGCATAATAAAGTGTTGAATATGGTATCTTCAGTCAGATAAAAAAACACACATAAAATTCTCAGTTTCTTGTAATTTCCGTTCCAAATTTGACTGTCGTAAACATAGGATTAGGTGTGAGAACTTCATTCAACAAATATTATACATGCCTATGAAAGGAAGAGGGCTACATAAATAGCCAGATACATGCACACATGCATATGTAAATGCATACATATATACATGCAAAGACAACAATCAAGATTGACATTATAGAATATTTATGAAGTATTGCCTATAACTTTGAGTTCTAGACATTTGCAGTGTTTCAAGTCTTTAAAATTTAATTGTTGTGTCTTATTCCTACGTAGACTTTACTTCAAAATAAACTTCTTTTATAATTCATCAAATGTGTAGTAAATGTGTAGTGTCTTATTTCTAAATTGCCGAGGGGCGAAATGTGAGGAGCGAATTTTCTGGGCAATGTGTGGGGATTATCGTCCATATCCCATCTGGGTTATACAATAACATGAAATGATTACACAACAATAATATTCAAATGAACTGTTTTGTACTGCCATCTCAAAAATATCTGCAGCTTATCTTCGGTTACACACTTGCAAGCTTTCAGAAAGCTGTGCAAGCATCAAATTATCAAGGTATTTGAAGGCACTATATACAAGTGTACACATACTTCACACTGGTACACAAAAGCATAAAAAATATGTGTGCTTCTGTACTCATATATTATACAAACTAGATATATCTACATACCCCTAAGTGCTTTGACTCTATACATCCCATAAGAAAGCATTCATAATTATAAAAAAATACATTCCAATATTTTAGTCTCCAGATACAAACTTACATAGACAACTAAATACAGCTATAGTGCATCTGTGCAGTCCACCATTTAATCACCTACTTGTAATTAATTACTTAAAACACATGACTTCAAAATGTTTTGACCAGAAACACTGGAATGCAAATTATGTTTAGACTCGCATAAAATCGATACAAACGTTGAGCATACAGTAATTTTGTACGAAATATTATTTTTACCATATCTGATCTGCAGAACCTCCTGAAAGGCAAAGCTGAAAGCCTCCTCTGCCTTTCAGGAAAACATAAATTATTATATCTGTAATCAGATTTGTGAGTTTCCTTATATTATTATTATATCTGTAATCAGATTTGTGAGTTTCCTAAAATGGAAATATTTTTTTGCAAAAAACTATCATTGAGCTTAAATCAAACTGTCATTGAAATATCTTCATGCTTCTCTGAATTTCTAACGACCAAAACCGAGCAACGTCCATGGAATTATGTACAAACACATAGCGTTTAAGTCTTTAAGGCACTAGCAATATGTGAACTAGATTTTATAATATCATAGCAAAATTCTGAAGCTTCCAATTCTGAGATATATGAAACATACAAACATCCAAATGATTTAGTTTTATGAAAAACTAAAGTGGTCTCAAAAATCACTTGCAGTGCATTAAAGTCCTGAGCACAAAATTTTCATCGGCTCAGTTCATAATAGAGATTTCTGCCGCTTGTTGAATAAAACTCGTAAGAAACCAATCTCACTTCAGTACTTCCTTTGCAGCAACGATGTTGTCTCGGATACTTGATAAATCACAAGCCTGCTTCATGAAAGGGTGTTGAACAAGCTCAGATGCATCGGCTCGTTTACCAACGTCCACCTCCAGGCAGCGGTCAAGAAAGCTGATCAGCTCAGGCGACAGCTTGTTCTTATTCTTTATATTTGGTTTGCCATTGGATGCAATGAGATAAAGAGCTCGGAGTGGTGTTTCCTTGAGGTATGGTGGCTCTCCTTCGATCATCTCAATCACCATTATTCCAAGACTCCAGATATCAACTTTGTATCCGTAACTTTTTCTAAAACACATGAAGCCGTGAACTGGGAGAGTGGGTTATAAAAAGAGCATCACAGTCTGGTCAGTTTCAACGATCAGTCAAATGAGACAGAAAGACAGCAAAGGCTGATAACTTACCAGGGGCCGTATGCATGAGACGAGAGTATCCCTGAATAGTGCTTACGCCCGCAGTAACTATTCCCTGAACAAGCTTTGGCCGTTGTTGGCATGCATGACACCCGTGTAGCCAGCGGATTAGTTACTCCGGGTGTAAACTGCGCGAGACAATGCATGTCTCTGGGTTTTCCCCATGCGAAAATACCCTCATCAGTACCCACCGTACAGAACCTGACGCTGCACTTCGAATGCAACATCGTCAGGTATCTCGTCAAATTTTAGCATTTTGTGACGGCAAACGAAAAGCAATATAAAGTTCATTGTCAGTGAACGAGGCGAGCTAATTATGGCGCTTCTGAAACACTTTTTGACGCCTAAAACTTCGTCGAATGCAGCGAATCACGACGTCTGCCATCTTTGTTTATCACCGCTAAGCTAGGAAGAAATAGCGGACTTACACCTAGGGTAAACTCGGAGTAGCTTTATTCCCTATTCCAAGGCATAACCTGTGACATGCATGCCGAATTAACTCACTACTCCGGCATAGGCCAGATTTAAGCTGGGAGAGTTACACCCATCTCATGCATACGGCCCCAGAGATGTAGCCAGACTTAAATTCAAGAGGACTCAACTTTGGGAGAAATCCAGGTGTAGTGGGGTTTGGGGAGGGGGTCTTCGGTGTGTGGGGCATAACCCATGGAAAATTTTTGAAATCTCAATCACTCGTACGTACATTTTAGTGTAGTTTGAAGCCCTGTAACTGCTGTCTAAATCCAAGTGTTTCATCATTCATGTCTGTGTCACTCACTTTTTCAGTCTGCCTGATACTAACAGTGGCAAAGCCCCAGCAGTCAATGGTTTCTAAGCGTACAGAACAGCAATATGTGCATCTCGTAATTGGTCAATGAAAAAGTAAGAGGAGGCTACTGCCTCCTCTTGCCTCATACTGGCTATGCCTATGAAGCACACTGAAACAAAAATGTCTTAAATGTCTTAAGTTGAGAACGGAAAGATATCAAAACCACAGCAGTGCAACCAGATTGCAGAATTGCCATCCAGAACCTTGGGCTGGCAACAGGAAAAGCCCTGTTACCAGGTGTAGTATACACTTGAGGTACGGCAAGAGCAAGATAATCAGAGGTCCAGGGAGTGATGATGGGTCTGATGGGTAAGCAGGTGTTGAAGGTGCTGTGGTTGAACAGAATGCAGTAACTTATGTAGTCAACTATACCAATTGCAAAATTAATTCTCAGCTCCACAGGGAGCCAATGCAACAATTAAAGAACTAGGGTACCTTGATCATATTCATTAGTATTTGCAAAAGTCAGAGCCAGTGAGTTCTGAACTCTTCAAAACTTGGACAATTTTGCTTTTATGTAACTTTTATGTTTATAATAAAGAAAGTTGAAACATGCACATCATGTCTGGAATTTCAATTAAACTCTAAAAATGGGGCACTGGTGAAGAAATCATCTGATGTACACACCTTGTGACAACTTCTGGGGCCATCCAGTACGGAGTTCCAACCATCGTAGTCCTCTTATCCCGATCTTCAGTTATCTGCGCACAAAACCCGAAGTCCGTCAGCTTAACTTGTCCATCCATTCCTAGAAGAACGTTGTCACTCTTTATGTCCCTGTGAAAAGACCAGAAACTATACACATAACATAATTACACATTTACTACACATTTATTGCATTTTTCTGTCAAATACAGTCTCTTAAGAAACAGTTAATGTCAGTCAATTAATTTAAAACATTCAGATCAATTAAAAACATTATTTTCCATCCTAGGTTGGTCATAGTTAAGTAGAACAACCTCAACTACCTGTAGTTCAAGTACAACAACCTCAACTACCTGTCACGGATGTCTGGTATTTTTTTATCTCTTATGCTTGGTGACATTGAGACCACTTTTGAATAGATTTCAGTGGCTGGATATCGGTCAATTAAACATTTGTTCCCTTTGAAATTCGGCTTCAACTCCACATAATTTTCTTTGTGAGCATTTCTTGCAAGTACTGGTACTTGTTCTTAACACGACCTGACTTTAACCCCGTGATCATCAGCACTAATTTCTGGTCTTACTCCCAATCTTTTCTATGCTACAAGACCCTTGCGGCAGTAGCGTACGTGGATTTCCTTTTCTGTTAGGTCTTATCTATCACTGCATGGGTTCAGCTGGCCTACTTCTGCACCCAGGTCATTAGAGGTCATTAGAGGCTGCAACAATCATTCTGACAACAAACAGGTACTTTTTGTGAATATTTATCACCCACCTTTCTTCTCTTTGACTGACTTTTTAATGAATTTCAGTCACTACTATACCAATATCTGATTTCTTCTCTTTCAGAAATAGTTATTATGGGCATTTTTAATTTTCATATTGATGTAGCTATTCATTGCTCTTCAGAATTTATTTTATATGCTTGAAGGCTTTGACATGCAACAGCTCATTAACTTTCCTACACATAATAAAGACCACATCTTATGTAAGTAAGTAAGTAAGTAAGTATGTTCTTTATTACATCTAACTGCTTTACTGCACTTTGGAGTACATGACATAAGGTACAACGTTCTCATTAAGAACGTTTTACGCATTAAATGGTCCGCTCAAGGGACGATTCGGTCGTGCAGTCGTGGGCGCAGGGAGTAGGGGATTGCACTTTCAGAGGGAAGAAGCAGGTACAGCAAATGGCCCGGATTGGCCAGGACATCGGCAAAGAGTCTCCTGTCTGACCTGCAACACAGCTGCTTGAATGTTGGGCTTCCCTCTGGTCCATCACAGCCAGCCCTCAACTGCAATGGCAGATTTTGATATCTCATTCTGATTCACAATCACATGCTGTGTATCATTCAATATTTCTTGCTAATAACTGTGCTCTATGGATTTAAAAAATATGGTGATACTACTTGTTCTTGACTTTTCTGCTGCTTTTGATGCTGTGGACCATTAATCTCTATGTAACATTCTTTATCATTTATTCATAACACCTCCAGTACATCAACAAACAGCTTGCAAATTTTACATTTTTAGTATCTCCTTCTACTTAAAACTCACAAATATATAATCTGAATTACATCATGCATAAATATGCATATATTGTGTACGAATAAACGAAAAAGAAAAACACATAGACACGTTCCTGAGCGGCGCTATATAAATGTTCCTTAATAATAATCTATACATGTAGTTTCCATATAGTGTCCGTCTGTCGGGTGGACGCTACGTCACAAACGGGTTCTGTTCTATTGTGAAACCGTTTGTGACGTCAGTACTGTCGTCTTGACGACGGGGATCAGAGCATTTTAACAAGCAATGCATATAGGCCTATAATGATACACTGTAGTTACGTCATAATTATGACGGGCAAATACACTAGTAATAATAATAATAATAATAATAATAATAAACATGCATATACCTGTTTCTGAAAAGGCACCATTCAAACAAATTGAATAAAAGAGCGCCTACCTATGAATAATTTCCTGGTTGTGTAGGAACTCGAGAGCCAGAGAAACCTTCTGTGAAATGCCTGCAATCTGGCCTTCATTTAGAACTGTCTCAGTCACTACGTCTGTGAGAGCACCCCCACTCAGGTATTCCATGACAACCCAGAGCTCATTGTAGACAAGGTAGCTCTCAATATAGTTGACTATGTTCGGATGCCTGTGTTCCCGCATGACCTCAATCTCGGTTACAATAAGCTCCTTCTTCGGCTGGTTATGCAGGTCCATTTTCTTTATGGCAACCGCTTTACCAGTGGTATATTCTATTGCTTCACAGACAGTTCCAGAAGCCCTATTAGAAACAGGAAAACAAAACATCAACAATCACTTAAAACCAATTCTTCCCAATTAAAATGGCACCATTTGTGTGCATGTAGTTTAATTTAAATAGTAGCTAAAACTGATGTTTCACTTGATGCTTGCATCTGTTCTGGCCCTAAACTGCTTCCAGTCATATCTTACTACACATAAGTCTGTCCAGTGATGGGGCCTCAAGACCGTGGTCTTAATCTCAAAACAGTGTTTAGACCAGAAAAATGCACTCTTGGTCTTGCTCTTGAACCCTGTGGTCTTGGTCTTAATACTCCGGTCTTGGTCTTGTTCTGAGTCTAGAGCCTTTGACCTTGGTCTTGAGAATTTGGAGAGAGAGAGAGAGAGAGAGAGAGAGAGAGAGAGAGACAGACAGACAGACAGACAGACAGACAGACAGACAGACAGACAGACAGACAGGATGAGAGAGAGAGAGACAGAGAGAGACAGAGAGAGAGAGAGACAGACAGAGAGAAAGAGAGAGAGAGACAGACAGACAGACAGACAGACAGACAGACAGACAGACAGACAGACAGACAGAGACAGAGACAGAGACAGACAGACAGAGAGACAGAGACAGACAGAGACAGACAGAGAGAGAGAGACAGAGTAGGGGAGCAAGATGGCAGAAGATGTGTGCAGAGGCCAGCTTGTTCAAGCGCAGAGGATTAAGTGGCAAATAAAATCAGACTTTGCAAAAGATGAAAACGTGGAATTTTCGGGCCCACAAAACTTGCTACACAAGATCATGTTTCTGGTAAGCTTCAAGCGGCAACCAAGCCTTGAAGCTAAGTGGGTACAACCCTGGATAAAAGATGAGGGCTTTATTAATCATTTTTGTTATGACACAGTGGGACACCTAGTTAAGTTTCAGACACATCAGTCTGTGTGAGAATTATTAGAAATTTTTTTAAATGTCATTTGTTATGGAGCCTGTTATTTGTAAGTTCACATTCAAAAGTTTCCAAATCATGGAAAATGTCAACAAGTGGATGGCCACTTGTAGACATTGTAATTTATACAAACACAACAAAAGTGCATGGAACAACTACATCATTCAAATGGCAGATTAATCTTTTTCTCGTAATCTCCGGCAGTTGCAATATTTTTTTCCTCAAGTTTATCTGTAGGGGTCAGCCGTAAATCGCCTCGGACATTTGCCTCGGCCAAATATCCCGTCTCTTGGCACTATTCGGAAGTATTCACCTCGGCAAATACTGTACACACAAATAGTTGCTTGTCTGCCTCACATGCCGGAATTTGTAGGCTCCTAATATCAGCTTTGAGCTTCATTTAGCATATTCATTTTGAAGAAGAAAGGTACAAAAACATCAACACCGGAAGTCCACAATGGAAGTCAAGTATGTTTAACTGATTATTTATTTATAAATTCAAAATGTATTACTCAGTTATTACAAGTACAGAAATTTATTTCGATAATTTGTTATTACATGAAAATGTGAAGCTTCGCATACGAAACAAGTGGTACTCGGTTCGTACCCGGATCCGGCAAATACTCAGATTCGGTACAAAATGTCTACCCGGCTGACCCCTATTTATCTGTGACTCTAAACTTACAATATTTGTCAAGTAACGTCACAATTTAGTTGTCATCGTATTCGTCTTTAAGAACTCTTGTGAAGATAACAATCACCATGATTTTATGCCATCCTGACCTGTCTTCGGCCTTTAGTATTTGTATGACATAACAAACATCTAATTTAATCGACTTGATTACTTACTTTTGGCATTTCAATTCCATTTTATATTAGCGATTCTTTTGTGATTCAATACTTTATATTGCTGTAAATTAAGAATAGCACAATGCCATGAATTCCACAATGTTTATGGCAGCCTATTGTCAATGGTCTTGGATACTCGGTCTTGGTCTCGAGGCACTGGTCATGGTCTTGGAAGAGATGAGAAGAGATGCTATATAAATTTTGTGATTACAGTTAGAATACAGACTGAAACCCTGGACTATTATTTCTACAGGTTTATCACAACACAGTCCTGAGCAATTAAGCACCTACATTCAAGTATACACGCATGCATGAGCACGGTTTCCATAAGCCAGTGCTTCCCAACCATTTTTCAACCATGCACCGAATTCCTAAGTACCATTCACCAGATGGCACACATTGCATTTATGACACTTATTGGTATATACACTTATTCATTTTAGATAAAGTAACATTTATTTATCCACTTAGCTACAATGTTTTGTGTCTATAGCTGTGTATTAATGATAAAGCAATGTCATTATGTCGATATCAGTACTGATAATCAGGAATTGTCAGCCGTTATTTTAAAAACAAGATAACCGCAGCGTTTAAAGTGTGTGGGAACACGTGGAAATGGCATTCCCACTGCTCTCAAAATTCTTTGCTTGAGTTCCCACTACTCACAATGCAATAGAACCATGGTAAACGCATGTGTTCCAATAAAACTCTTCTTTGGAGTTCCAACTGCTCACCCAATCCACATTAACCACTGGATAACCAGGACAAATTAATAAGAAGCAGACTATAAACCCTCAAACTGTCTTACCCAGCTCCAACTTTCTGTTTCATCTTGTACTTTTTCTTTGGGTCATCATGTGAAACAAGTGTCTCTGGAAACAGATGATAGCAGCAGTTAAACAAAAAGTTGTAACTAGAAATGAATAATGATTAGTTACACATCATCACACAGTGTCACACAAAACAAGAATGTCATTGCTTTCAAGTGGGTCTCGTACACATTTCTTTCTGATTTTTCAAGAATATCAAGGATATTTAACTCATAGAAGTCTACTCTGAGTGTTTTAATAATAATGGTCCAAAAGTTAACACCAAGCAAATAAAAACCAAGCAAATACAAGCAAAAGAGTCATGATCGAAATGATATCAGGCGCCAGGTCTAATAAACAGCTGTTTGAGCAGAGTTGAACTAGAAAATAAAAGGGCTCTTCAACAAAGAATAGTTCTAACTCTTTAGAACATAAGCTTTATAAATGCCCATATAATTATAATACAATACAGTACAATAAATATGGTAATCAGATCTGACTGAATAGTTGTAGAAAGTAAGGACAATAAACTGATTTAGTATTAGTATTGTTGTTGGCAATATTTCCCATTGCATAGCTTCAAAACTAAGACTTAGTGCTCAGACTAAAAAGCAAAGCTCTCCTGTCCCAAGTAGAACAGAGAGGAAACTCTCAATTCTCACTCCTCGGCCCTTGAGCCGGCAATGGATGAAATCCAAAGTCCTGGACGTCCACATTGCAGAACTTGCCCTTTACTTCCCAGCTTACACCAGCACCAACTTATACAGCCTAGTGACAGTGACAACTATGCCTAAACAACTTGTAGAGGATCATTACATGGAATTTGCTCAGCAAGCTTAAACCAGCAATAGCAGGATTACAGACCAAGAATACTACTGATCAGAACACCATGTTGAACTGCTGTACTTCTGATAAAAATGAAATACTACACAATAGCAGCGTTGTACGCAAGACTTCAAACTTCAAGACCGAGACGAGACCAAGACAGTCGAGTTCCAAGACCGAGACGAGACCAAGACAATGAGGTGCCGAGACAGAGACCGAGACCAAGACACGAGGTCCAAGACAGTACAAGACATTTTTGGCATTTATTACAGTATGGTTAATGCGAAGACTTAGTGCCTGTGTATATAAACAATATGATCGCCACCGACTTCGCTCCAATAGAGCGCTGCTACTTATCAGCCACATCTCATAATGCAATTCGCTAAGTAAGTAACGAACACGAACTTATATTAAAAACATGACAAAATGAACGCTTTAACTGTTTGTAAATATATATCTAAGGATCATAAGAACAATCATATATATATATATACATTATACATATATTATATATATATATATATATATATATATAAAGAAATAACCATTTCTTAAGATGTTTGCATATATTATAATTTTCGAGGAAATTAAAGTGCATGTTACTTACTTACTTAGGAAATGCATTATGAGACAAGGCTGGTAGCTAGCAGCGCTCTATTAGAGCGAAGTCAGTGGTGGCGTAAAAAATTCATGCATCAGTTTCCTCGCTATTCTTAAATGCCATTACATTTATGAATACAAGATCCTCAAGCATAAACTCGATGGTGTTCCCATTGTTTCCTTTATGGTGACTTTACGCCAGCGACAAACGGCACGCCATTTCTTTTATTTGTCCATGACCACATTGCGTGAAAGCAAACTTGACTATTTCAGTTTCTGTATGAGACATTTCCTTGCACTTTTAGAAATTCGAAATGAATAACAAAATGCTCTTTCCAATAGCCGATTTCACGTGATATCACGCGTTCACCCGAGTTTCTAGAAAGACCGTTTTTCAGAACTTCCGGTTTGATTGGCACATCCGACTTCCGAGGTATCTGTTCATATCGACCCAGGACATTTTTATAGCACTAGAAATAAAGACATTTGTCGCGAGACTTATAGAGACCGCTTGTTCGAGACAGAACAAGACTTTCGCTTCAAGACAGTTTCTAAAAAATCGAGAAATTGATTCGAGACCGAGACAATGGGTTCCCGAGACTGAGACGAGACATTAAAAAACCTATCTCGAGACGTCTCGAGACCGAGACTGAGTCTCGAGACCATACAACTCTGCATAATAGTATGTATGTATCTATATTTATGTGTGTATGTATGTTTGTATGTATGTATGAAGACACTTGATATAGCTTGTTTTAAGTGATTAAGTGAAAATTAATACTGGTATTTAACTATTTAGTAGTACTTGAATACATCCCCAATGATTTAATGTTTAATATTTGTAGGTTGCCAATAATTCCTACTTAGTCTCTGCATAATCTCCTCGTCTGTCATTTTCTTTCTTTTTAATGACTGTTTTCGCATTGTTGGCTTAGCAGATTCAGATACGTCCTTTTTTGGTCCCTTCTTTTCCTCAGCATTTAGTCGCAGATTTTCAGTTTTCCCTGTCACATCTGTAACTTGTTCTTCCGTTTTCTACAAAATAAGAATACTTTAAGAAACTGAAAGCAAGACCCAAAACTGGCATTCTATATCAGTTTAAAGAAATAATAATAATATCTGAATAGCAATGGAAGTTATCAAAAGAATTGCAATTTCCACCTGAATTTATTGCTCCATTTGAAATCACCCTGCTCAAGTGTTTTCAAACAATCTTTTTACTCTCTTAATTGGGGCAAACAAAGATAACAAATTAAAGAAGATCTGTGTCAGAAGAAGCTAGGGGTCAACCGGGTAGGCATTTTCCACCGAGTACCGAATCCGAGTCGGCGAGTATTTGCCGGATCCGGGTAAGAACTGAGTACCATTTGTTCCATATGCGAAGCTTCACATTTTCATGTAGTGAAATATAAATTTCTGTACCTGTAATAACTGACTAATACATTTTGAATTTTATAAATAAACAATCAATGAAATGGACTTGACTTCCATTGTGGACTTCTGGTGTTGGTGTTTTTTTGTACTTTTCTTCTTCAAAATGAATATGCTAGATGAAGCTCAAAGCTGATATTAGGAGCCTACAAATTCCGGCATGTGAGGCAGACAAGCAGCTATTTGTGTGTACAGTATTTGCCGAGCCAAATACTTTTGAATAGTGCCAAATAGAGGAATATTCTGCCGAGGCGATTTCCGGCTGACCCCTAGAAGAAGCATTCACTACTAAATGCTATTTTCAACAGATATCTTTACATCATTGAGCACTTACAAGTAACAGAACACATTCTAATAATGCACAATCTGAAAACTTTGCAGCATCACAAGATTAAATGACATAAACTGATAGCAGCTGGAGACCTAGAAACAGAATTCATAAGCAAATCTTAAGTAGTTAGTCTTGGTCTGAAGGTAAGTAAATAAACAACTTCAAAGAGGCATGTAAAAGTGTAATGTGATTACATGGCATCAGCAGACAAATCAAGACAATGGGCAGCAAATGTACCTGCCAAGCTATCTTGGAGATATATCTGCCACTGCTGTCATCAAAGAAGTTCAGATATAGATGTCATTCAATCACCATGATTGAACCCACGCTTCATCTTGTCTTTCTCTACCTCAGCCTCCAGTCTCCCCCTCTTTCTGCAACATCTCTTTAAGCTATACTAGCTCTTTGGAATACACTCCAGAAGACTGCTGCCAGTTTGGTCATTCCCTTTCTCGCCTGTCAATCTGGGCACTCCTTCGCTTGCCCCCTCTCTTGCAGCATTTCACTCGACTGTAATCCGAACTTTTACTGGTTCCACTCCTGCACCATCCAATGACCACCATTACCAACAATTTCCGCCATACCATCACGCTGTCTCCTTGGTTTGACCCCAGATTCTGACCTGGCACAGAAACCGACCAAATGACCTGGCTCTTGCAGACTTGATTTGATACTCTTGATTGATACTCTTGTCTAATTCACACGGTTTTTGTGAGGTTCCAAGAAATTTTAGAGATTTAAATTTACATTTACATTACACTTCTGAAGATGGTGATATGCCTCCAGAAATTGTAAAAGCTGATACTTACTGTACAGAAGTACAGCTATGTTTTTGCAGAGTGCTAACGATACACACATTTGCAAACCAAAGACCATTTTTCAAAGAAAGCCAGCAATACCTTGTTTGGTTTCCTCTCAGGAAGTTCTGGTGCGACAGATGATGGTGGATTCTCTGAATCTGGAGATGGTTCACCATCTTGTCCAACAGCTGTTAAGTCTTCGGTTGAGTTTGCACCAAGGTATTTGTTCTTCTTTCGCACCGAGTGATCGTACGCTTTTAACGCATGAAGAACAGCTGCTGGGTTCTCTTTCTGTTCATTAGCACTAACAATAAACATCAAAATTTAGTAATAACATGTGAAAGTGACTTGGAGACACACTGCACAGTCAATTATCACTTAATGTGTCACTACATAATAGGGCATAAGCGAAATCCGGATCGGTAAACCGATTTTGCCAATTTTTGGACAATCCGGAATTATCCAGATCCGGAATGTCTAATAACAGTTCTTGTTCTGCGGTTTAATAACTAACACTGTCTTGCGTTTGAAGCTGTGCAGTTGAAGAGGTGTGCACCAGGACGCTTGGCATCTGCACCTGTTCAATCCCAATACCAGATGTGCGTTGAACGCGTTGAGTTAACATTACAACTGCCGATGGCCTGTGGCAATTACGGGGCCAGTGACCGCTAGGCCTCTCAATCAGTGAAGAAATATATTGCGGTATAGAGAAGGGGGTACCGGTCCATCCTACATAGCCGACGCCAGGCCATTAGCCAATGATGACTAACTTGGAATTAGGGCTTAGTGTACATATATTTAAGAACATACGTTCTAAGATTGTTTACTTATGTATCGAACTTTCAGATGATTATACAGCACGTTATTAAGCCAAAAGCTGAAATTTTTTTTCATTAAAAAGAATCTGGTTTACCTACTATTACATAAACTTTATTAAATTACTCTTACTCAACATATACACTTTAAAATTTAGTTGTTCAGCGCTATATCAGCATATTGGGTTTATGTATAAATCAGCATACAAATTAGCATTAATTATATAAATTATCTGTAATGAACAACAACATAAGTAAGTAAAGTAAGTAATCTTAAGTAAGTAAGTAATCTTTTTATTAGTATAAGACAAACGCTCATACTTTACAACAATACATACAAAAGGATCACAATATCAGTAATACTGTAAGACAGTTTAAACACAAGCAATTCTATATAATGTCTTATTTACATACATATACATTATACAGTATTATAAACAATAAACGATAGTGTCTTATTTACATACATAGGCCTATCTATAACTAAAGTTATGATCTAAGCCTTACATTCTAAGGAACATAAGCATTACTATGGTCTACAAAAAGAGCCAGTTTAGATATCAGAACAGGTACTAGAACCAGCATTAACCCAGTTTTTATACTTGTACAGTGAGCGAATGATGAAGGATTTCTTATGTAGCAATGTATTAAAGTGCGGTAATTCAAAAGCATGTCCCCTTTTTCTTAAGTTGAATTTATGAAGGTGCTCTGCAGGCAGTAATTGGTGAAGACAGTGTTGGGGTGACTGGATGCTTTTGAAGAACTTCAATTCAATTTTTTCACAAAACTTCTCTAAAGTTAAACCATCACCACTAAAGAGGTTACTGCGCCCAGCCCTGCGCAAAAAAGATTCAATTTTTCCACCCAGCTCAGCCGACAGGAATCCCCCCCAAGATGGTATGGCATACGTTAGTCGGGAGACTACAAGGGCTTGAAAAATGTTCTTTAGTTTGCTGGGAGGCATTCCTTGAGATCGGAGGACTTTTAGGGGCATGAACTCGGACTGATGCTTTGCAAATGAAATCTGTGAGTTCTGCATTCCCCAAGTACCAGTTGTTTCACATGATGCCTCTTGTGAATACATATGACAAAAACTAACTAGAAAGCATGACTATGCCTAATACTGACCCTTCTGAGTCATCTACGTAACATTTGCAGCTGGATGCACATTGCACAACCATCATAATTTAAATGATAACAATGGTTAGTAGCATTGTTCACAAAAACATACCCTGGGCAAAACTTCGGCATCATTTTGCACTGAGTGGTAACATCTCATTATAAAGGATTGTATAGCCAGCTTGCTAAACTTGAGGGTCATGTAGGTAAATGACAATATCACACAGTTGCTAGCATCTTACAGAAATCAAAGACAAAGCATTTGTGGATATAGTCTGTGGAAGTCCCCAAGCATCTAACGAACCACTTGAATGTGGTTCTGCTTCAAGAGAATGAATAGAAAATAAAACTTAGATACAACACATACAAACAAAAAAGCCAAACCTTATGTTTGGATCTGATTTCTGGCTTTGTTTTTCAGTTTGAGATAATGTAATAGCTTTGCTTTATTTAAGTCTGATAGAGGTGTAATTTTAACAGCAGCTGCCTAAGCCACGACATAAGCAAAGCCAGAAATCAGATCCAAAGCCTCTGAAAAACAGACAGACATGCATTGTGTAGAAAAAGTACCTGAATTGGTGAAATTGTAAACAGTGGCTAATAACTGCATAAAATGGTAGGCTAACTTGAATTAATATGCACATGTAAGGTTATTCCACTTAACAACTGCTTAGCAAGAACTTAAAATAGAATACATTACAACACTGTGTGACAAGTCAGTTTTAGACAGTAACCCATAGTAGCATTATGCAGAAAAACAGATAGGCCTACCCCAGCTTGTTTGAGTTCTTGGTCATTTTGTGAATACTTGGTAATGAATGTCCATAATTACATTTATCATAGAATGTACCAAACAGTACAGCTACAAACTAATCGGCTGTATTCTACTTTGCGTTAAAAAATCCATATTCTAGTTTGCTGTCACTGAGATAATTTTCTGATTGATAAAACATTTCCATTTCACCTACAGAGTTATACATTTGCATCTCATATGGCTGACACTTAAAATATTTCTGCAAAATTCCTCTGTATTATTATACTGCTGTGGCCTACGTGTAATTTAAATTTTCATAAAGAATTCACATAGAATTAGTATTCGACTTAAAGGACTTAGATGACAGAACTTAGAAGTTGAATGTTGCTCTACATCTTATCCAACAGTAGACCATGTATGTAATTATATGCCTAACGATTACTATAACCCTGAAGTTAGCAAACAGATATATCGTAATTCATCCATCCATCTGTCCACCATTAATCATGCCTCTTCCATCCTTAGAAGAAACTGGCTGATCAAATAACTAGTGTATAACTGCACATTATAAGCTATAAAAGTCTGCTTCCTATATATAGACATCATTATGGTAATTATGACATCTATGGTCTCCTTGCACCATCACTTTATGACGGCAGTAAGAGTTTCTTATCATAAATCATCCAATTATAAACATTAAACAAGTATGCTAGTTCCTTATCTGAGTGGTGACATTCTATCAAAGACCCACACAGTCAAACTATTGTAGGCATATACATTATACAAGTGGAGAAGCTGAAACCTTTCCCCAACCTGCAGCAATTGTCTCAAGTTTTTTGCACTGTAATGTAATAGTAATACCATCTTAAAACTGCTGGTCTATAAAAAAATAAATAACATACTGCACTTTTCTTGAAGAGACCCTGTATAAAACTACAGTTAAAATGATAATACAAATGTTTCAACATCACATGCCTTGAACAGCTTATTAAAGACAAGTCTATATTTATTTGTAATTGTAAGCTCATTTATACAGCACCTCTACAAGAAAACTCTGATGAGATGTTCCTGGCCTGATAAAACAAGACCAAAATCAGAGTAGTCTTCAATAACTGACATAATAATTTAAGCAGAGAAAGGATAAGAAGATCGTAATGTAAGCTGCTGGTTAGCCTATTTCAAGACTGATGGCAAACAGAGTGAGGCTACCATGTTGCTTTGTGGAAGCATGAAACATATAAATGTTCACCTCAATTAGACAGACAATGGTAATGTAGTTACTGCCTAACTTGGGTTCTCCCAATCTCAAGGTAGAAACAACATTAATAGTCAGTGAGCTTGCTCAGTTGCTCGTCCAACTCACTGGAAATCTCTCCCAAAGTTCTACTGTTCATTCAGTTCGGTCCCTGATGTCATTTCAACCTTGACTAAAATTAAAACTCTCTTTCAGCAAACTTACCACCACAGAATCAACAATCCCTCTAAGGCAAAAATGCACAAGCAAAAAGTTCACAAGCCTTGTTATATGCTGTGCGGTGACTGTGTAGTGTGCTATGCAGTGTGACTATGATTCTTTGCTACTTAATTTAAATTTGAATTTGAACTTAAAAAAAGAACAACTTTTGCCTGATTTTAAAGCAATAAAAAAATTGCCACCTGTGAAGTCCACGGCGCAGGTGTCATACGAGTTTGCGCGGGCGTGTGATGGCCGCTGCGTGTCTGCAAACCCACGCAGCTTAGAGGGACATTGCATAGAATATTTCTCCATCTAGGTAGACTGACCTGATTTTCACTTGATTTTGATGTGCCATCAGCTGATGCATTCTACATTAGGCATCTATGCAATAGAATTTACCATGCACTAAAACAAAATGGTGAGTGGTGAAAACATGGCCACATCATGGCCACCATAGAATTCCAACTTTTCACCAAGACTGAATGATATACCATATCAAAGGCTTTTGCCAAATAAAAAAAAACACCAACAGAAATTTAAAATGTTGTTAAAAACTTGAGATCATTTTTCTGTATATCTCAAAAACTGTAGAAATTAAATGAACAAATATTAGTTTTAATTATATAATTATGCAAATACTCATATCTCATCTTCTCAAAAATATTTTGAGAAGAAATGGATGATAGATATTGGTCTGTAGTTACTAACAATTTCTTTACTACTTGACTTAAAAATTAATCTTAGCAACTTTTATTCCACTAGGGACAGTACATGACTTTCAACACATGCGACAGGGCATTAAGTTCCTCCACCGATGTAATTTCACATCTCCAAAACTTGTAACAGTGCTTTTAATACATCAATATAAATGCAGGGAATGGAATAGAACATGCCCCTTGATATATTTGTTAAGTGCATTTTTTTTAAATATCATATTATTGAAAGTGATTGAACATCAACCCATACTACAATAAACTTAAACAGTGCTTTTTTTCTGCCGGAACGCTCCGAAATGGCATTCCGCACCGTTTCAGCTATTAAAAAAATAATTTAGTTATTTTAATAAAAGAATAATTTAGTTATTTTAATTTAATGTGACATCAAAAAGTTTCTTGTGAGGGGTCTAATTCAAATGAAGTAGCACAGCATCATAGTCACACTGCACAAGCAGACCTATGAGTGACATATGTGGAGTTTCATTCCATGCATTAGAAAAAACCTTCACAATAACCAAGAATAATAATAGCCTACCATGAAAGACTATCCTACTATTAAACTGAACATTCTGCCATTACTGGCAATAGAACATTAAAGGATTTCCTTTGAAAGTGCTGCACAAATACTTTGATACTTACATAGACAATATCAACACCAAGCATAATCCACCACAAACAAGACCATCCAACATATAAAGACCATTTAAATTTTCATAAACAATTCAAGCAAAGACAAAACATTCCCATATACTACATAAATATCCTGTATAAAAGAACATTCCATCATAATTACAAATAACTCCGTTACATTGCTTTAAAACTTTCTCACTTGGTTGTGGGATTCACCTGCTAACACACATGCACACACACTCACAACCTCCTTAACTAGCCTCAAATGGCTGCTATTTCATGCAGATATGTTAGAGTCAAACTATGATAGTAGCTGATTAATTTTTCAAGTTCCAATGAAAAGTCGTGACCTTTCCAGTCCTTACAGGATCCATAATATACCATTTACTGGGTATTACTAATTTTGGCTAAATTATAATACGGGAGAAGGAACTAGGATAATTATTGCCCGCCTTAATAACAAGAAGTCAGTCAATCCTGTTATTGGAAGTTAAGCTGATTACAGTTTGTCCTCATGACAAATTTTCAACACTTTCTGATTGTTTGCTGAAGCCCTTTCTTTAGAACTCAAAAGAGTCAAAATGTTTATTTGGTCCAAGCTTTAAAATAATTTATTAATAAATATATTTTAGAAGCCAAGTGATAGTTCTTTGGTTGTGTATCAACTTTATTCATGCTGGTCCGGTCACTGTAGAGCTCTAGCTACACTCTGACTGACAGTGCTATCTAAGGCACCAGGCCATGTGTTCCGCTCATGTGCCCTGATTATAGCAAATCAAAGTCAAGCATTCCAATAATCTATATACGATGCACGACGCTTTGGTTGCCCCATATAACCACTGATTTGAGATGTTTGAAGAGTTCTCTTTAGTTATTACAGCAAGATACCTGATGTTTGACTTTTCCAGCCATGCTGTCCAGGCGGGTGGTAGACCATTGAACTGTCCAGTTGACTGATCATACTTGACATGCCACTCATGTCTGACATTCATGGGTCCAGATATGGCTAGGTCACGGCTGTCATCACCATTCTCTGATGAGCTCTGCGGCTTCTGCTTTCTTTTGCTAGGAAAAATCTTTCCTAGGACAGACGAACTCATGACTATTCAGCTGCAAAAGAAAAGGTTACAAAATCTAAGACAAGTTCAATGCAGTTAATTTTATGTAAATTTAAAGCACTTGTGTTGCTACCACAGATAACAATAATCGGTAAGAAAGAAGATCAAATCAAAGATGCACAAATTCATGGACTACATAGTAAAGTCCATGGTAATGCTGTCATAAGCACAATCTTGTTATCATCTTTGACAATAACCTTACCTTTGCCAACCACAGCACACAGCTATCGCGCACCTGCTATATACACATATGCGACCTTATCGACTGTGCCCAGTACTCGATTACAACACCTCTTGCACAATAGCCATCTCAACTGTCCATTCCAAACTCGACTACTGCAACTCCCTTTTCTACAACATTGACTCTTCAACAATACAACACGACTACCCATGCAGTCACCAAAACACCCAAACACCACCACACAACCCCAGTTCTCAAATAACTTCACTGGCTAAAAATCGCTCAGTGCATCCATTATAAAATTGCATCTCTTACCTACACCAAACTCAAACCTCTCAACCCACGGACATTAACTACATTCGCTACATCAAATCAAGTCTGCAATAGCTAGGTTGTTTGCTCTGTTCCGGTGCCAGTCAGAATCCAAGGAGGTCATGCTGAGCAGACAGCACGGTGCTACGGTGGAAACTGGTATCGATGGTGGTCATGGGGTGGTGCAGGAGTGAAACCACACTACGATCGGGGGTTAAAGTGGAGTGGGAACTGTGGGAACGGCGTTCCCACTGCTCTTGAAATGCTTTGTTTGCGTTCCCACTGCTCACGCGTGTGTTCCAATGAAACTCTTCTTTGGCGTTCCCACTGCTCACCCAAACCACTTTAACCACTGACTACGATAGCTTGATGAGTTCCGTTTCAGTCATGAGTGGAAAGCTGCAGGACAGAGCGCTAGTGAAGAAAAGGCGAAACTAAGAGACGAGAGGATGGGCGAACTTGCAGACATCTTTTGGGAGTTGGTTCCAAGGAGCTGGTGCAGCACAGATTAAGGAGCATTACAGAATTTGAGAGAGGAGGACACTGGAGGCCAAGAAAGAGAAGGGTGTGATGAGAAACAAGTAGATATGGGTGGTTGCATGGTGATCAGCTAATAAGCTAGTCTCCCTGAAATGGCTTTTGTGTGGTGCTGAGAAATTTACATTACATTCCATCAGAGGATGAGTAATCTATTCCAGACCCACTGAAATTTAACCTGGAATGCTTAATAGCCATCCTTCCAAGCTTCCTCTTAAAAGCTGTAATGGTGTCCTCTGAGACAGTACTATTATCCAAACCATGCCAAAAATCTATAACTCACCAATGAACAATGTCTGCTTCAATGTTCATTTTGGTTTCTTAAATAATTTATACCTATATCCTCAAGTCACCTTGCTTGGTGCTAAATCAAAGAGCCTCTCCCACTGCACTGCCTCCTTTCCAATGATAATGTTACAGGTTTCAATTACGTCTCCTCTGCTCCTCCTTCTCTCTGATGGTCTTAGTCCACACCTTTTCAACCTTTCTTCATAGCTTAAATCCTTGTAGCCCAAATCATTTTTATAGCTCTTCTTTCAACTTTTCCAGTTGTTCTATGTCAAGTTTCAGATATAGAATCCATATCTGGATGCAGTGTTCCAACTACAGCCTAACCAATGATTTGTACAACCTCAGTGTTGTATCCTAGTCTCTGTTGACTATTATCCTTCTTATTATACCTAAGGCTGAGTTAGCCTTTTTGATGCTTCAGGTCATTGCCTAGAAGGTTTGTACCCTTTTACACAATCACCCCAAATTATACCTACATGTCAAGTCCTTAAATCAAAGTTATCATGCTAGCAAAGTCTGTCACTTTAAATCACTTTAAATAAATAACCTGTGTGCTACATTTGGAAAAATTATTTATAGGCCTAATTGTGAAATTCGAAAACCAATCACACACGGCGATTTCCAGCTTCTCCTACGCGGACCTTCGTATGGCTGCGATAGTCGAAGTCTTACGACACTCCGCCGAAGTATTAGTACCATTAACATACACCAAACAGCGATCACTCACCAAAAGCCGAAGTTATTAGGACTCTATGTAGGAATCAGCTCCAAAACATAGTATCCCTTACAACAATCAACTAAACCGGCAACAGGAACAGGACACAACTTCTGTGACCCCAGGCTGTGACCCTCCAGTACCAAAACTAATAGAAGTGCTCTACCGAAGAAGAGTGAAACTAATCCTATCAACGTTAAAGCGACGGCGTCTCTCATTTCCACACGTCACGCGATAGACACTCAATGCTGTGAGCCGCCTACTCTAGCGGATATTAGCTATAGGCCACCATGCCACCATAAGTAGGCTAGACAACGATAATGTTTAGTTTGACAATTCCTACAATCCAGGCCATAGCCTAGGCCTTTTACGGCTTAGGCTATGGAGGAAAGGCGTGTAATTACTAATAACTATAGTCTATAACCATTAATATTAGCATACTGCGTACCACAGCGAAATGATATTCCACATGCAGGCCTAGGGCCTAGCGAGCATGACAATACTAAATGTAAATGTAAACGTACGCGATTTTCTATAGCGACCGTAGGCCTATAATGGCCTCGACCCTGCTCATATTTCAATGAATTGATCGGGTGAGATCCTTCACCACCGCTGCCCGTTTGAATGGGCAGCGGTGGTGGTCCCCGTGTTGGGTTTAAGGTCCCCGTGTTGGGACCGTGCTAGCCCGAGATTTTCTTAAAATCTCTTAAATAAGCCACCTTTGGGGAGCGAACCGCGGTCCGCATGCTCTCTAACACAGAGTCGCATGATACGCGCAGCCAACGCTCTTACCGATGTAGCTAACTGGGCCAGTAAGTTAACTATAGGGCATAGTTCGAGAATTCGCATTTTACGAATTTTAAGAATTTAAAAAATTCACGAATTTTAACGAATTTTAAAACTGCAGTTTTAAAATTCGTAAAAATTCGTGAAATAATAAAATAATAGAATTCTTTGCCATGGCAACAAATTTTATTATTTGTTTACTTTTCAACTTTTTAAGCAAGTAAATGTCAATGTCATAGGCAATCAATCAATCAGCCGTAAAAGATAGCTGACTAGCAGCACAATAGTACTGATGTTCAGTTACTGTTCTACTTGGAGTCTTGAACTACGATTTCTATCATAGTTGGGGTGTGTGACTGTGAGTGTCAGTCAGCAGAACTAAAAACCATCAGTGCCCCAGCTCCAGTAGGACCAGTCAGTCACTAACACAGCTTGTACCAAACATTGTTAAAAGGGTTGGCAACGTTCAACGAGCTGTATCTTCTACTTAGGCCTATCGTCCTCTCAGAGGACTCCACTGATTCTGAGTCAGGAAAAGCCCACTGCTCCCACTCGACTCTGGTTTCTGCATTCCCGTGCTCCCGAATTCGGGCAGAACAACCAACAAATTCCTTGTGACAAAAACAACACTTTATTTTTGGATTACCCTTTCCTTCTCCTCCAAACTTACTACAAACTTCCACTCCGGTCCATGTTCTTTCATCTTTAAGAAATTAGATTTTAACTAAATTATCTTGTTATGTAATAAACTTTTATATTGAATTTTACTTTAAATTCTAAGCAGAAGCCTAACACAACAAATCATGACGTAATCATATTTGTTGTTGTTTATTACGCTGTTTTTGCAAAACGCCACTGTCAATGTAAAAAAGGCCCATCAATGGCCCAAGGAATTTTTACGAATTTTTACGAATTTTAAAATAGACCAAAAATTCGCGAATTTTTACGAATTTTAAAACCGAAAGTCACGAATTCTCGAACTATGCTATAGGGCCTACTCCGTTAGGTATCGCGACTTGGGCCTATTGGGATCGATCGAGAAACTATATATTTTTTATACCCGAAAGATAAATCCAGAGAGTGTGGACAACTGCGCTGTCTACACACCCAGCTGACACACCCACACGGGACCCAGACGGGTCCCATACGGGTCCCATACGGGTTGCCATACGGGACCCGTACGGGATACCCGGCGGGATCCCGCCGGTTTTTGCCCGCGGTTTCCGTACGGGACCCATACGGGATATCCCGCCGGGCATCCCAGTTCATTCCCAGATGACTAAAAAGTGATACCCAGTTTAGCACAGTTAATGGGCGGCGATCCCGGGGTCGAGGGGGACAAGACCCCTTTTAACAGTGGGGAGGACACACCATACATCTGCCCCCCCCCCAATTTTGAAGAAACACCAAAAAAGTCAACCCTAGGACTATACTTAGCCTACCGAGGCTACCGTAGGCCTACTCATTCAAGGAAGAATAAATTTCTGGAATGGCGCGTGTTCGCAGAAGCGTGACTCTTAAAATGTAGGGCCTAGGCCTATAGGCCTACGCCGCCCGGAAAGCAATCGCATTGAAGAGTTGGGTTGTTGTAGCAACGCGCTGGAAGACGAAAGAATTAAAGTCTCCCTGTCGTCTCCAGAATCTTGGTCAGATGGCGACTCGGACTGGTCGTGAATTCCAATTCCTGCGTGGTGATCGATTGGGCCAATTGTGTCAACGGCCAGGATGTAAGGACTAGGCCTCTAGTAATTGAAGGTATACGGACTCGAGGTGTTCTGGTGCTGAGGGCTTAAGTATAGGCCTATCCTTTATTTCTGTAGTACAAACAGGCCAATTTGAATTTTATTCTGGAGGAGTTTTGGATGCGTTGTAGTCTGTTGAATTAAAGGTCAGATCGAGAGACCCCCCCCCCAAAAAAACCCAGAATTAGCATAATCTGGGATTATGATTATGATTAGTAATCATAATCCCAGGCATAATCAAGGCGAGAGGCGACGAGGGAACAGGCATATTTTTAGTCAGAGTCAACCTGATGTGTCGTATTGCCCTGATGTGATAGAAACAAGATTTACGAAGGTTTGTCATGTGCGATCAAATTTGAAGTCGTGGCTTGCATGACTCTTGTTAAGATCAACAGTGTAAATTGAATTTTTCTTTAAAAATTCGCGCTATACAAATTCGCGCCACCACCATCCCTTATATTTAACCTGCAATTTATCAGGCAATGGCGAAGGCCGAGTTGACAAATTTCGGCGGCGTTGAGTACAGTAAACTTGATAGGAATGAGATATATAACGACATCATTGGAAGAGCGAATGATTATTTGCTGTATAAAAAATTTGATGATTGTTTAGACCTTTGTCATACGTACGTGAAAGAATGGAGAAACTACACAGAGAATGACAAGTGAGCGATAATGAAGTGCATTTAGTCGAATTTTCTTGCGATCGCTTTGGACTCTGAACTCGTAATCGTAATCTCGAGTTTTCTAAAGCGCCCCTGTAAAGCCAAGCGCAGAGCACCAGCTTATTCACGAGCGCTGCGTCGTATCCGAGGGGTTGTCCAGAAATCGATGTCCGTTGGTAGTCCGAGTCCGGTTGCCAGAGAGACCAGGGAGAGGCAGAGCAGCTGTTACTTTCATTCATTCATTCATTCATTCAAAAATTTAATATAGCGCACCTTCAAGAAACCTACTCAGAAGCGATCCCAGCCCAGCCACGGCAATAGAGATTAGACTTGAGCAGCTTGTAAAAAGCAGATGTGTTACCCCTAGGGAGAAGGCGAATCTCTAATGGAAGACCATTCCAAATGGAGGGCCCAGCTACAGAGAAAGCCCGGCGTTGCCTAATTGTGGAGCGAGCCCGAGGGACTAAAAGTTCTCCCCTGGAAGAAGACCGAAGAGCACGCCGACCAACTGAATCAGAGACCGGGCGGCAGAGCTCACACAGATAGGCCGGGGCACAGCCTAAGAGACAGCGCCATACCAGTACAGCAACCCTTTAGCAGATACGCTGCGGGACAGGGAGCCAATGCAGCACATCACGCATGTATGCAGAAATAGGGGCATATTTAGGGATGCGTCCAATAAGCCGAGCAGCTGACCGAAGAACCCAGTCGAGGCGGCCAATCAATCCAAGCGGCAGACCAACCAAGATTGCACTGCAGTGATCCAGCCTGCTTGTTACAAAAGCATGTATAAGGATGACAGTAGCATCATGAGACAGAGAACGAGAAATAAGCCGCAACTGACGCAGTTGATAATAACAGCTACGGGTAAGCTGGTTAACATGTTGGGAGAAGCTAAGAGTACGATCCAGGAGGACTCCTAAATCCCGAACTACGTCCAGGAAGGTGATATGGGGAAAAGCCTCTGCCACCAGGGGCCAGTTAACACCCGCTAATCGCCTACCACCACCCAGCCAGATAAATTGAGTTTTAGTAGCATTTAAGAGCAAGCGGTTGGAGGCTAACCAAGCAGAAAGGACCTCCATAGCTTGAGTCATCTGCTGTACAGTAGCTACCACCCCATCAGGGCGACAGTGAATGTATGCCTGAACATCATCAGCATACAGCTGGTGAAGAAGCCCGCATGCCTCCAACAAGGGGCCAATACCAGCGGTATAAATAATATAAGGTAAAGGGCCTAGCACTGAGCCCTGAGGAACGCCATAAGGGGCAGGGACCCAGCCAGATCTAGAAGAGCCAAAAACTACACAGTTAGTGCACTCTGAGTAGTTGCCTTGAAGGGGCGCTATATAAATTCCGTTGATTGATTGATTGACTCTGACAAGAAGGAGCGAAGCCACTCAAGGGGCCCACCAGTCAGCCCAAAAGAGCCAGAGAGGCGTTGGAGGAGAATGTGATGATCAACAGTGTCAAAAGCCGAGCTGACGTCAAAGAGGGCCAAAAGAGAGATCAACCCAGCATCCATGGCACCATAAAGGTCAGACAAAAGGCGGATTAAGAGGGTCTCCGTAGAGTGATTCCTGCGAAATCCAGATTGTTACGGAGGGTTTCGTTGAGGACGAGAAAGCTTGGAGGGCAGAGGCTCAGATGGATTAGGGTAGGAAATCCTGAAGAGGTGATTTTTCAATTTGGAGTGGAAAGCCTGTGGGGTGATGAGTAAAGGAGCCCGAGGTAGATGACAATGAGTGAGTGGCCGTATTGGTGGAGGAACTGAGAAAATGTGAAATTCGGGGGAAGTTCGTTCCAGAGTTGAGTTGCAATGTGGGATATGGATCGGTTTGCAGTGTGGGATATGGATCGGTTGAACTGTTTGTTTACGGAGCGGAGCAGCGCTTGTGTATCGTCAAAAAACTCGTAATCGTAATAATGATCTCAACATTTCCAAAGCGTTATTTAAAAGCTAGCTACGGTTCGGTATTTACTGGGTGGGTCCGAAGTCACCAAATTGTATCTGTAGATACCTACGACTGGAAGTAGTCAAACGCGCCTAATTACAGGGCACAAGCTTATTCCAAAGCACTGTGTCAGTTCAGAGGGAATATCCAAGGATAGTTTGTGAAGAAAACAAAACAGGTTGCCAGAAGACCAGAGAGAAGGCGACACGTACTGTTATATTGGTTTGTGTTTATGTTATAGAAATTAGAAGGTAGCAAAGTTGTTGGATCAGGATAAGATTTCTTGAAAGACCTGTTGGACTTTGGTTTTGAATATAAACCACGACGAGGAATAGGTAGATTAATTTTTTAATCTCTGGTAAAGACAGAAGGTCAGAATTGGTGCCAGATCAAGATGTAATCTTGAGTTAGGCAGGCGAACAGTCAGAACGATAGAGTGAGTGGTGTTTAGAATTTGAGCAGGAGGTAGGAGGAAGAGGAGTATGCAGGATAGGATTTGTGGAAAATGTTTGCAGGTTTGAGCAAAGGCCTGTGCAGAGTTTGCAAAAGGTGCAGTTTTGGTGAGTTCATATAATGAATTTATAAGATGATTGTTGTAATAGTGCAAATACTCTAACTAATGCCCATTGTAGCTGCATGGAACTTGTATGTACTGATCAACTGTATTGCACAAACTAATTCGCAATTGGCAAAGCTTCAATGACCAAGTTTCCGTTGTTTTAAGTTCTATACATCTTTCTCATGCAAAACTTATTATAACTTGTTTCGAGGACCTGGAACAACCTTCCCGTTACTATACGAATTCTGGCCAGTATCTTGATCTTCAAACGAAAACTCCACGATTATCTATCTGCAGCTGATCTCTAACCCTCCCCATGTTTCTTGCACTAATCAAAAACTGCCTTATGTTCGTGCTAGGTTTGGTGCTGACACTCAATGTATTTATATTATATAGTGAGTTGCTATCGTTTTCATGTACATGGGTAACCCTGTTAGCAGGACCTAGGTCCCTGAACAGTTTCGATTTGCTTCGATACAGCAAGCTTTTGGTGAGTCAAATACAGAGCTTTTGTGTGTTGATAGTGTTGCAGAGGCAATGGAAGCCTTGGTTGCGCTGGCTATCCAAGCATATGCTGAGCTGAACAGGTGGCAAGAAGTACTGCCTTTTGTTACGCAAGTCTACAATGGTCTTGAGGACTGTCCTGCATTTGTTGCACAGCTATGGTAAGTGCATTTTGGATGCATTTCTTTTTTCTAGAATCAGCTGACTACATCTGCTTCTTGCATGCGTCATGCTGGCAAATATTCTCTTGATGACTGAACACTTTGACTCTTGGTGTGCCTCCCACCGTGACATTGTTGTGCCGTTCAAGGGCTTTCTCGGTGGCTGGTCTCAAGCTTTGGAATTCACTGATCCGTTGTGTTTGTTTCTTAACATTTGTCATTCAGGTTTATAGGTAAGACTGACCTGTTTCACCTTCCTTACCCAGCATAGTACCCATCATCTTACCCAAGTGAGAACGGCGATGGCCCAGTCTTGTTCCTTTGTTAGTATTGGCCCTTCATTGTGGAATCAGCTTCCTTCTTCGGTCCGAGCTGCACTACTGTCTGGTGGTCGTGCCACAATTTTTCGTTATCTTAAAACTTGCCTTTATTCCTGAGGACTTTTGGACTGGGAGTGCCTCTGATTGGTGGATGCTTTATAAGTTTTGAAATACAATACAATACAACAGCCTGACTTACTAGTTTCGTTGAGATATTCAATTTTGACCAACTTCTTGGACAGATTACAATTTCTGACTACTGTTTAACTTGAAGTCTTGAACCAACCATTGATTTATGTCTTATGCATTAAAGTAATGGTCGTATAGAAGTCTTGTGACCTCACCTCTGAACATTTTATAGGGGATCGCATGAGATCTTTGCAAGTTAGTTATCTTATACTATACTGAGTACAATTTTGTGGTTAATGCTTTGAGTCTATTCAGTCATTAGTTTACTTATAACCCTTTACTTTCTTGTATTGTTAGGCTGGTGATGATTACACTATTTTAGCCTATTTCCTTGCTTTTCTGTCAAAAGTCCTGTTGGAAACAGGTGTACTGTGTGAGAATTATTTGAAGGTAGTTTGAATATTTTTCTGTGTTTAGCCTATCTCTGTATGCCAAACTAAAAGACTACGTCACATGCACCGTTGTTGCTGGTATCTGGCTGAAGAATCCAGCGAACAGTCGAAGGCAAGGATACCAGGCTTTGACTGAGATGTATGTTGCACGTGTTCTTCTTCCCAATTCAAGATGGGATGATGTAGAGCCATTCCTCACCAGCTGCCCTGGTCTTGATAGTTCAGCATGCAACTCGCTTTTACAGAAAGTAAGACAGTCTTCTGACATTATTCATGAATTCATCATCGTGATTATCCTCGTCAACAGCATCTCTAGCAAAAGCCATGCATATACACATGTTGGCTGTCTGCATGTGTTATTCTATTTTCAAGCTTTGAATGTGATACCAGTTTAAAGCATGAAATAATCATAACTAATTTTAATTCTTTGTAGCATTTATATTTAGTCCTTAACATTGTTGCTCTTTGGATGCAGAGGCAACAAAAAAAGAAAATTAAACCAACTATATTGTGTCACCATTTTTATTTTCAGATAAGAATAGTAAGTTAAATTATTACATGAATGTAACCTTTTTAACCTGTCGCTATATTACTTAGCATTGTAATGTAGGCCTAATGTTTCATTGGGTTCTTTACGTGTACTTTCTCCCAGCATTTACTTTAAACGTGACCGTGCTTGAGAAAAACATTACAAAGTTGGAAAAAGTTATTTATTAAAAACACACTCAGAAGGCAGTTACCTGGTATATATAAAGTAATCAAATAAGCTCTTTGCTTGTTTATATTCATTGTTATGTTGGCAATCACACAAAGTCCTTATGTAGATTTTCTATCTATACTGTATTTTTTGGACTATATTTCGCTCCTTGTATAAGCCGCAGTGATGCAAAAACAGTAAAATACATAGGTCGCACTGGCAGTAGTATATTGTGCACTATTTAGTCAAACACATATATGTGCATGTCTGCTTTTGGTGGCTGTAAATATATGGCCATTATTAGCAAATACAGTTACATCTGCATCATGTACTTCTAATAGAACTTTATCATCATAAGACAGTGTGGTGGTTATACATTGGTTATGATATGGTTATGGAGGGGGAATAGCAAAAAACTCAGATTCATTACATTACAAACAATTTATTGAAATGAAATAAACTTATGTAAATTGCTGTTTTGTATGCATTGATCTTGTTCAGTATGCAGCAGTGGTACCTGTTTAGTAGTGTAAAGGTTAAGATGAATATTGGATGATAATCGATACACGACTTCAAATTTGGATACCAAGGGGACATGTTAAATTAATTTTTTGGGGGCTTAAATATAAAAAAATGGAAAGTATAAATAATTAGACAACAAAACTCTACAAAAGAAGTTTCAGTTTGATAGCTAACATGACAAGGAATATACGTGTACCACTGTACCTGCCTTCTGGGTGTGTTTCTCACAAATTAACATTTCCAACGTTGTCTTCCGATTTGTGTTTGGTGACTTAGGTGAAAGTTTTGAATCAGAGACAGCAGATGTTATTAGCTGATGAAATTCAGGTTCTGGAAAGCAACATCGAAACATCTAATGGCTCAGCATCATCTAAGAAGCAAAGTAGTGAGTGAAGAAACAATTTGAATGGAATATTTCCTTCACATTGATGTATGCATGGTGTCTGGAGAAACTGGCCACAGGCATTACTCAAATTCGACTAATGGTTCAGTTTTTTGCCTGCTGGTCTAAGGTTTGAATCTCACTGCATTAAGCAAGTTCAACATTTATTGAGCTACGTAATTGCAGGTAGAGTAGTGTTGTTGAAGAACGAATTATGTTGTGCTTGCACTTGAAGGCAAGGAGCAATGAGTCCTAAGATTTAAGATCATGGTTCAGAAGACTTGTTCACATAATGATTGATCAGCTCATCATTTCCACCAATTACCTGGCCTTACCTTACCTTCCTTATGTTAGCTTATCATCAGTTATTGTGACATTGTACTGACAGATTCTCAAAATAACTTCAAATTATGGGACCAATGGGACAGAAACATCTTTTAACTTACATTCATAAATGTATCTCTGGATGATTTCCAATGTGAAGCAAGTTTAATATATAAAAACCAATCTAATTTACTGTATACGTGGTGCCACCTAATGTTGAGGTGCAAAACTGACCAGCATTTTTTGGATTTCTTCACAGATGTGAATAATCTGCAATTGTTCGATTATAAAAATGCCTTGAAGAGCATTGCAAAATACTTTCCAACTTCATTCCTGTACATGGCTCGCAACTTCATCGTGATATCAGCTGTGATGTATGTTCTAATCACCAGATGGCGTGCAGGTATGTACCTCATAGCTTCTCTGCTTGTGACGTAATAATTATATATGGTGCAGTTGTATCAACAGTTTTCCTTGTAGGATAACCGTAAAGCAAGTGTTGTTTGAATTTTTGTTTAACTTTGTTGTAATCATTTATTTAATTATTTTGTTTCAATTCTGACAACCTTTTTCATAGATCTGTATATTCACATACTAGCAATTTGCTGTCCCTGCAAGCAACGTTTATGAGAGGATTTACAAAATCCCAACCATTGTTAACCAATTGATGCCTAATTTCTGTGTGTTTGAAGTAGCTGGCTCCAAAGAAGTGAGAGGTAAAAGTTTATAAATAAAACCTGTAATGAATTTGTCATATATCATCTTTAAAAGCCTTACAGGCTCTGTGTTTATGTCTGTAAGATAGAAAAATGTAATGTAAAAATTAGTTTTTAATGAAAATGTATGTGAGGCTGTTTCAAATGGAACAGCAATTTCCTGAAAGTAATGCCTGGAAAAATCATATGTTAACGTAATGATAACATGAGAATGTTGCTCGTACTGTAGCCTTTAGTTTTGAGGCAATAAGAAGCAATTCAAGTTGCATTTCCAACTTTTTTGTCATTCCTTATTTGTGAATTTCTTTTAACAGGTAAATTCTCTCCGTTTCTGCTTCGTTTGTGGATGCTGTTGGTACGATTCTGGAAAGGCATGTTTGCACCATTTTATGACATCAATAGATGAACAGATTTCTATAATCAGCTTATTTAAATTGAAAATATTAATGCACATGCTTGGAACTGCATTAAAAATATAATTTTTACTGTATCAAAACATATCATGTAAAATAAAATGTGTTATGTATGCTCTGTCAGTGAAGGAAAAAGTGCCTAGTGCAATTTGGTTGATCACAGAGAATGTATGAATATGTTGCCTTAGGTACAGGTGCCATTGGCAGATTCAGGATTGCATGGCCCAAACTTGATAGACATGTTTATTTTACATGGGGCAATTCTTTTCTCATTGCACCCTAGGGGGTGGTTTTCTCCTATGCCTGGATCTGCACCTGAATGCAACATGGAAGTGGAAAGGGTCTGTCTTGAGACATGTTAGACTATAGTTTTCAGCTCCAAGGTTAGAATCCTGGTGCACTGGGTGAAGTTTGAATTCATTTGGACAGTAAAACTTACAGTAAAACTTATATGGTTTTTTGGATTGCTGCTTTGATGGGTGCACTTTGGTCAACAGGTACATGTACTTAAAGTTATGACTATGCCACTGAAAATGATTGGTCAAATTTAACTATGGTTGGATCATACGAAGCTTAAGTCTTACCTGTTTGCTAAGGCTTATCCTGCCCATTAGGAGTTGTAAGGCACCCTTGCAGCGGCATGGCCGCATTACAGAGCCATATCAATTGTCGTTATTATTATTATTATTATTATTATTATTATTATTATTATTATTATACAGTGTATACAGTAACCCTGCACTGATTCTAATGCATGGAAGATACTGTCTTTAGCTGGGGTTGATCTTTTGTTGCATTGCATATTCAAAATAAATTTAAATTGTATAGGCCTACAGCCCTACACTCAGTAAATAAAGATTTTTTTTACAAATGTAGGTTTCAGCATTTTAGTGTTTGGTAATAATTTACTCCAACAGCCTTGTTCTGTGAAATGCACATTTATTCAGTTAAAACTTCAGTTAGATTGTTGACATTAAACCATATTTCAGGAGTATTATATGTAGAATATGTAATCTTAGAAGAAGTCCCTTAAGCTAGCCCTGAGGCAGCCATGGGTATGAAGTGTTAGCGACTTCATTTTCTTAGCCTCGGCGTATGAGGGTGGGTGGCCAGTCCTCTCCCTCGCCGTCTCATCTTCCCACTGACAGTGTACGGTCAGTGTACTCATCATAGCTGAGTTGGCTAGGGGGTGCAAGTGGAACAGAAATCTCAAACCAAATTTCTGCCCTGGCGGGGATTTGAACCCCCGACCTCTCAATTGACAGTCCAGCGCGCTAACCACTAGACTACCGAGCACCCCTAGCCAATCTTAACCACGTATTAAATCCATATACATGTATTTACTTAATCCATATATTAAATATAAATTATAGATCCAAAGAAACTTTGGATGTAGGCCTAAAATTGAGGTTAAAAAATACATTTCTAACAGACAACAGTTTAAAAATGATAATCTCATTGTGCAGCTGGTTACTTGTTTGTAATATTATTTATAAATCTATTTACATTTTACGTACAAAGTCCTAGACTGAGGTTGAGCGAGAGAACACAAAATTGTAGCTTATCGTATTTTTTTAAAATCTCCATTGTGTCTGTGATGAACACGCCAAGGTAACATTTTCTAGAAATGCCACTAATTTCATACTTAGTTCTGGTTACATGTTGATTTATAAAAACAATGAATGTCCAATCCTGCTATGTGCAGAAATGGCTGTCGAGACCGAGCTCAGATGTTTCCAAGTATGTTGCAGTACGTTACCCTGGTGACTCGTTCTTGCCTATATATTAGTTATACCTATTAGATTTTGAGAATGTGTTGTAAGCTCCATGACAAAATCGTTAAACACTTATAGTAAGCTCTTGATTTCATGCAAGTTTTAAAATGGATGGATTACAAGTGAAAGGATCTTCGAAAATACAATTCCATAATATATACCAGGTAGTGACATTCAAGTGCTTGATAGTTTTTGGCTGATATACCAAACTGCAATATTGCACTGCTATACCAACTTTTAAAGTAAGCTGTAATAGTCATACAATTGACCAAACTTACTCAAATCTCTACAAGAAAACAGTTGCTATTTAATACCATTTTAACTTATCACAATAAACTACACATTTCCACAAACAATAAGCGATTTAAGAAATCAGTTCCAATATTTATCACAACAATTCAACGCATTTAATCATTGCCAGGTCTAGCCTACAAACATACTAGACTTCTCTCCAAATAAACCTGAAAATGAAATTACCTAAGGATAAAACTATTGTTGTTGATTTTGGCATGTTACGATATGTTACAAAACATACTTGAATCTATAGGAAAACAATTATCCAGTCAAATAGACAAAGTATGAGATCTGCATTGGCTGCAATTTGTGAGTCTATGTAGCCGACTGATTGGGTAATGTATTGTAGACCAATTCAACACTGAGAAATGTGCTGTAACAGTGGGGAAGTTCCCTTTTCCAGGAAATTGCACCCAGAGTATGGGACTCAAATATATAGAGAAGCTTAAAGTGTTGGAACAAGTCAAAGAATGTAAATAGACTTAAGGAAAAGATTGCTCTGTTTCACTCTAGCCTCTAACACAGTTCTATATGGCAACAGCAGCAGGAAACAATTTTTCTTACAGGTTGCATGGTTGACAAACAGTTAAAATTTCAATGGCTGAAAATGTCCATACTTTGTCAGTTTTTTGAGTTCTTGGTTAGTAGAACTACACTACTACAGCATTATTGGCTATCAGTTGCCTACGCACCAAAACAGTTGTCAACATAAATGTCTTATACTATTGCAAACACAAATGCTGTCTAACTTTCAAAACAACATTTAGATGCATTTCTACATTTTGGCTCTGGCATACATACTGCATAGCCTTAGCCACAGATTATAGTAGGAGTTTAGCATTTGTCAGTGCTGTACCTTACTTAGCCTTGGACTGGATGCTCCAAAAGGGATATGTGAAGGCAAATGCAGACAAATGCAACATAATTTTATGCTTGGATGACTCCAAATTCTCCGCGAGTCAAAAAAATTTGCTGTCTGCATAGGTGTGTGTCAACCGAGCATCCTATGTCTATCATAAAAGAAACTGTTGGGGTAGAGTTGATTACAGCAGGGCACACTAAGCATTCATACCAACCTCTAAAAATTTTATACCCACACTAGCAACCCGTGGTATAATTATCAGACTTTTACAATGTAGAATTCTTATAGTCCAGACCCAGAATTACAGAGACTACATGTATATAGGTATTTATTTTGTGATTTAATCAAAATCTAGAAGTTCTGCACTTACTAAGCCATACACACTAGAACAAATTATCTTGCTACTGAAGTTTCACAACATTTGTGCTATACAGTGGTTAAAGTGGTTTGGGTAAGCAGTGGGAACTCCAAAGAAGAGTTTTATTGAAACACGTTACCAGGGTTCTATTGCACTGGGAACGCAAGCAACGAATTTCGAGAGCAGTGGGAACGCTGTTCTCACACATTTCTACCCACTTGAAATGCTGGTTTGATATCTCGGGCTTCACAGAATTTGGTAGCAACAACTTGCACAGACAACAAACAGTTCAATAGATTATACCTAGATCGATATGTAAGCTGTAGGAGTACTTTTGTAGACAATCAGCAGCAGCAGTAGCTATTACTATAAGGTCATAGTATCAGTGATGGGCAATAACTACTTCAGCAGTAACTAATTTTCTAACTGCTAGTCAAGAAAGTTTTTAACTACTTCAGTGGATAAATAGTTACAACTACTTCTTTAACTACCCATAATATAGTTTACTTTCTTAACTACATAAGCACAAACAACAATTTAAAAACATTCAACTAAGTTATTTATATTTAATCACAAAGTACTGCAGCTGTAATGTACATTTGTAGTAATGTTCACGTGGACTAAAACAAATAATCGGTTGTTACTATGCAAAAGTTAGCCAAACATATTAACTATTTCCTATCTAGATCTCTTCTTCAACATAAAATCTATTAAAATGTTGCAATAATGTATTATGAAAGTAGTTAAGAAAGGTAGTTAACTACTGTAGTTATAACTTATAGCTACAGTAGTTACAACTACTGCAAAAGTAGTGTAACTGCATTTAACTACATAAAGTGTCCTTCATAGTGCCCATCACTGTTTCACTACTTTGTAACTACTTACTACTAAAGGTATTTATAGCTATTTGTTAACTAGTTGAAAGTAGTTATAACTACTTAGTTAATAACTATAGTAGTTAAAAGTGCCCATCACTGTATCTTATGACATGCCACAAATAAAGAATAACAAACCGATCATATTGATTGCGATGCATGCAGTGGTGTATTTAACTTAGTCTGCGATATGGTCTACATCGGTTGATTTGAGGACTTTCACAATAAGCCTATAAACATTCCCAGCATAAACCGTAGAGATAGCAGCCATCAACAAGGAATAGGCCTAAAAAGATCAGGTACATGTCTAAAGTTATATTTGACTAAACCGAGTTGGCAAGAATCAAATGTAAATATAAAACCAAAGCCGGGATATTACTTTATACGACTTCTGAGCCATAAATTGTCTTGATAAAATAGAACCAGACTAAGATCGGCGTACGACAGTATCTGCATTACCACTACACAGTGCTTTGCACTACCACACAGCACAACAGACCTTGAGCATTGCAGTCTAATTAGTCTACTAAGCTTACTCACATGTGCAAGCCCAATTTCATGCAAGTTTTACAAAGACGTTATACCGATGGTGTGGTAATAGGCTGATTGGCCTATGTGCGAAACATGCAACAAAATACCACCGGGCCGCAGCGTGTGTGTATTTACTAAAATATGCCGCATATGGGCGTATTAACACGATCATGACTGTGATAGATATGGAACACGTATGGCGTCCAGAGGCTGCCAGATATTGATGCTATGACCAATTAGCAAAAGCTTTCTGTCTTGATGAACACATTTCCTAACAAATGACAGACATGCACTTTCACTCACGAAGCCTACTGGTGTTGGATTAAATGGGGGTAATCTGTCCTAGAGCGTTGCTGATAGGTTGTTGGTCCCACTTTGTCAACGGAGATCATGTGCCAGTATTTCTGATGGAATAGAACGACTAGGGAAGCATTTTGGCTAAAGTTTCAGGCTGTCGTCGTTTCCGTCAAGTTCTGAAGCGCCTCATGATGCTTTCTGTTGACACAACATAAGAACTTCATTATCATGCAGTTGCAAGGATAGCCATGGCCTATGCATATCATACATGCACTTGAGAAGGATTTTCCCCTTATGATCAAGTACATGTCTGAGTCATTTTCCGGTAAATGCATAAATTGACAATTCAGCTGTCCCCGGTCATTTCTCAGAAAACAATACCTAGTCTGATCATGCTAAGTGATTAGATTAAAACGTTATTGATCAGTCAACAATTTAAGACCTTTGAAAGTAATTCAGAGCAATAAAATAATTTATTAAAATTTATTTTGAATTTAAAATGTTCCACTCCGTTACCGTCCCTAGGCTATAGTACATATTGATTCGTCTACAATTTCAAAATGATTTGCATTAAACCAAAAAAGTGTATGTTTCTTTTATAATAAACATAATTGTATATTTCTAAAAACAACTTTTTGAACGGGATCTCCAGTATAATTTTTAAAATATATTTTATCTTGTCACCGGAAAATTATGTCCGCTCCGTTAACATGTAAAAATGACCTCGTATCTCACAACCCTTTCAGTTCTTTGGTCTCGCAACTTAACACATCTCTTCTGTGAAGATCTATGTAAGTAAGTATGTCTTAATACAGGATCTGAATGCTAAGACAAATTTCTTACAAATTTTCATTTATTACGTACCTCATGTGTTTTTTCATTATAAGTCCACTCCGTTACTGCATTTTTGCAATGATTATGAATAAATTTAATATAAATAATATTTTTAATATAACATTTATAAGGTATATAATGAGTGTACTGACGATTAATGTGGACGCATGAGAGATAATATGATATTTACCGTGCTGATACACAAATTGTCCACTCCGTTAACTGTCCACTCCGTTACCATAAATGTGACCCTTGAGGTACTAAAATTTATTCCACTGTCAGGATAAGTCGTCTACTTAAATTATCATTTCTAATACAACTTATATAACAATATATGACATTTTTAATAAATTTTTGTTTCGGCAGACTGTTTTTTAAAAAGTTCACTTTTCACATTCTGTGCTCAATTCTCGACAGATGGTAACGGAGCGGAACTTTTTATGGTAATTTTTTATGTAATTTTAATGTTATGAGCAGATTTTTAAGACACCATCATAAATATTTTAATGTTTTTTTGTTCATTTGATCACTGGTAATGATTTTGGCTCAAGTGATTTTTATTTTGTTAGTTGGCCAAAAAAATACAGTCAACTTTACATTGATTAGATTTTCTATTTTTCTTTCGGTAACGAAGTGGAATTTATTAACAAAATTTAAAATGTGATGGAATTAAATAATCATTTGTATTGTAATTTCTTTTATATTTCTTTTATTAACATTAATACTAAAAACATATTGGCATGTCAAACTACGCAGTAGGAAGCTGTCTACTATATATAAATAGCTCATATGTGTTTTGGTAACGGAGTAACGGAGAGGACAAACATTTTCGTAGGGCTATTTTCTTTCTGCTAAAAACTTCATAATTTTACATATTAGTGCAAAACCAAATATATATTAGTGAAATAGAAATATTAAAGATTTGCTCCAAAAAAAATCAATGTAATTTGCAAAAGAAATTTTTTTGCTTCTTCAATTAGTGAATGTGACATATTACTGGAAAATGACTCGTCTAAAGTTATATTATTTTGTCTGTGAACATTCTGATAGTAAAATCTAGTTACGGTGGAATAAAGAATTTTGATTACCAGGAAAGGTCAAACTAACAAAACTAGCAACACGTCTAACTGTGGGTTACAGCTGTTAAGTTTTGATAATATGACTTCGAGTGTTGTGGTAGTAGGAGTGTCTGTTTACAGAATATTATTTAAAGAATGGCTCTGCCTTTTCAGCATGATTAAGCTGTTTAGGGGTCATCCATAAATGACGTCCACAATAAGGGGAGGGGTCATCCAAATGCGATGGGGATGGGATTATGACCAGTGCAGACAGGGGCTTCTATCCCTATTCAGGGCGGTCGCAAGTTGAGCCCAGTGAAAAACAGGGGGGAAGTATTTATTTTCAATTTTTATCGCACTCCTACAAGTTACAGAGTCTTCGCTCACAGTTCTGCGCAGGGCCTACTATGTAGGGAGAAGGAAGCAGACTGCTTCCAATTTTTGCCAGGAGGAAAAGTCCCCCCCGCAGTGAAATGGATGTTGCTGTTCAACTGACAGTCAGGCCAGCAAAATGCTTCGTCCTGCAACATCCAAGGACTGAACATGTTAAATTAAACATTGCTGTTGGCCATTATTGACAATATGTTGCAAAGGCCTTTGAACGGCATTTTCAACTTAGTATTGTGATGTATCACTATTATGGGCCATGCAGTATTTGCTTAGATTACAGTGTCTAAGCAGTGTTATAGATTGTCATCAATATTTTTATCAGTATTATGAGACATGCAATACTTGCTTAGGTTCATGGGCGTAACTTTTGTCTACAGAGTGGGGGTACCAATTTCTTCTTCATATTCGCTTTTCGCATGGGGAGCATTTCGGACACATTACCCTGCCAGTAGCCTATTCCCAATAATTTTTGTGTCAATGAAAACAAGCCATCTTTTAATTGCTGAAACAATAAAATACTGATTGGCACTGTTTAAATAGTGGGAGGGTACGGTACTCCAGTCCAAAAAGTGGGGGGGGAACGGGTACCCTCGTGTATCCCTCAAATTACGCCTATGCTTAGTTTGCAGTGTCTAGGCAGTGTTACAGTGTATCATTATTAGGCCTACTTGTTTTTCTTTAGCTATTGGCTATTATGTTGTGCTATTTTTCTGTTGATGTAAGCTGCAGAAGTTTTAAAAAATTGAAAAAATAGTTCATCATCCTGCTGATTAAGAAAATCTAGTTGGTCCATGCTACAATTAGTGTCGTGTAGTGCAGTGAAAATGGGTTTTTCAGATCTTGAAATATTCCTGCAAAATAATTGTCGGTTGAGTAACACTGCAATAGGAAGTGATGGAGCCTGTTGCTGCAGCATTACACCAGAAATATGCAATCATAATGCAGTCTTTAAAATCCCCATATATTTGCTGAACAGTGTCCTATATTGCCCAATATTTTAACATGTGTCCCATATTTTGGAAAGTTTGTCCCATATCTATTACAGCCTGTTCCATAAAATTTTTACAGTGCACTGGGAACCCTGCAGAAATTAATTCAGCAGTTCAGTTGAACTAAAATGTATAGTTTTCCAAAACCAGTTTTCTTTCTCCAAAAATGCGCTAAAACTTATCTACGACAATATAGAAATCCAAACTTTTTTCGTAGAGGACCCGGACCCCTTCCACTTCAAGGGGAGGGGAGGGTAAGGGAGGGAATGGTACAGGAGTGGTAAAGGGAGAGGGGAGGGGATAAGGGGTAGGGATAGGGTGGGGAGGGGTAAGGGAGGAAGGGAAGGGAGGTGGGAATGGGCTTTACAGTAAGGTTCTGTGTGAGATGGGGGGGAGAGGGAATGAGCCCGGTTGTTTAGGGGGGATAGAAGCCACTGAGTGCAGACGTCCGCATCTAAATTTTTAAATTTGATAGTTGTTCTAAACATCATGCACCTTGTTTCAATCTTCTCCGAAAGATGAAAAAGTCAGTGAGGTGATTGCCTAAAACCTCATACACGGTATAAACTATACTGCGACTTTAAAGAGGCTTTTATTACTGCACATCCTGATATGAAACCCGAACTGTCATTCTCACTCCTCTCCTCCTCCTCCTCCCAGGAGGAGGAGGAGGAGGAGGAGGAGAGGAGTAGTCCCTTAAGCTAGCCCTGAGGCAGCCACGCGTATAAAGTGTTAGCGACTTCATTTTCTTGGCCTCGGCATATGAGGGTGGGTGGCCAGTCCTCTCCCTCACCGTCTCATCTTCCCACTGACAGTGTACAGTCAGTGTACTCATCATAGCTGAGTTGGCTAGGGAATGCAGATGTAATAGAAATCTCAAACCAATTTTCATACCCTGGCAGGAATTTGGGTACCGGCCCACTATTCCGGGGGTTGGGCCCACTATTCCGGGGTCCGCTATTCCGGGGGTCCGCTATTCCAGGGATCCGCCAGAATATACATACCTACAACATACATACATGCATACACATGTACATACATACAAACATACATACATGCACATACGTACATACATACATACAAACATACAAGCACACGTACATGCATACATACATGTATGTACATACATATATAAATACGTACGTGCATACATGTTTGTACTTGCATACATGTATGTTCATACATGCATACATACATACACATGTAAGTATATACATACATAGATACATGTATGTACATACATTACCTACGTACATACACACATACATACATACACACGTAAATGCATACATACAGACATCCATACATACATCAACAAGTACATACATAATACATACATACCTGTACATACATACATACACACCTACATAAATACATACATAGTACATACACGTATGTACATACATACACACGTACATACATACAAACATACGTACATACATAAGTACATATATACATATATGTAAATACACACATACATACAGACATAATTACATACATACATCTATGTACATACATACGTACACACCTATATATATAAATACATACATAGATACATATATGTACATACATACAAACATACATACATAAACACATGTATATACATACATATCTGCACATACATACAAGCATGTAGATACACACATGTACATACATACATGCATACATACACGCATACATAAAAACATAAATACATATATGTACATACATACGTACACGTATGTATGCATAGATACATACATGCAATGCCATGCAGGTACATACATGTATGTACAACATACATAAATACACACACATACAAACGTACATATATACATACTTACATTCATACATACATACATGAATGTATGTATGAATGTATGTATGTACGTGTGTATCTGTGTGTATGTATGTATGTTTTTATGTGTGTGTATCTATGGATGTACGTATGTATGTATGTATGTATGTATCTATTTATGTACATGTGTAATGTGTATGTATGTATGTGTGTATGCATGTATGTGTGTATGTATGTACGTACGTGTGTATGTACGTGTTTATGTATGTATCTATGTACGTGTGTATGTATTTATGTATGTAGCTGTGTATGTATGCATAAATATAAATATATATGTATGTATGTATGTATTTACGTGTGTATGTATGTATGTATGTATGTATGTATGTATGTATGTTTGTACATACATGTATGTAGGTATGTATGTTTGTAGGTTTTTATGTATGTACGTGTGTATGTATGTACGTGTGTGTGCATGTATGTATGCATGTATGTATATATGTATGTGTGTATGTATGTATGTGTGTATGTATGGATGTATGTGTGTGTATGTCTGTATGTACGTGTGTATGTATGCATGTATATCTGCATGTATGTATGTTGCATGTATGTAAATTCCGGCCGATCCCCGAAATAGCGAACCCCCATACATAGATACATGTATGTACATACATACATGTATCTATGTATGTATGTATGCACGTGTGTACGTAGGTATGTATGTATGTACATGCATGTATGTACGTGTGTATGTATGTATATAACTATATATGTATGTATGTGTGTGTATGTATGTATGTACGTGTGTATGTATGCATGTATATCTGTATGTATGTATGTTGTATGTAAATTCCGGCCGATCCCCGGAATAGCGGACCTCCGGGATAGTGGACCCCCGGAATAGTGGGCCCCGGAATAGCGGACCGGACCCGTAATTTGATCCCCCCCCCCACCCTCTCGTTTGACAGTCCCACGCGCTAACCACTACACTATGGAATAATTGTAAAAAGAATGATGACATAAAAAAATTGACTTTGGCGTGCGGACGTCCGCAAAGGGATAGGTCATATGCGGACAAGGGTGAGGAGGAGTCCAAGGTAGGTCATATTTTGCGGACATCCTTTATGGATGACCTCTCAGCTACCATTAATGAACTAAATTGCTCTGCTAGGGGAACTACTTGTTTACCTATCAACAGATGATAGGCTATATATAGGCCTAAACGACAGCCTTCACTCAGTCTGTTAGACATAAGGGGTCATCCATAAAGGACGTCCGAAAAATAGGACCTGTTTTGGACCCCTACCTTCTCCTTGTCCGTATTTGAACGTAAATTACACTCCCCTTTGACACGTCCGCACGTCGAACCAATGAACGAAAACACCAACATTTTGAGTTTTTGTGAATAAGCTATAACCTTACTTAAAATGTCAACCAGTAGCCCTACATGCTATTTAAAATTGAAACATAAGCAGCTAAGCGTTCTACGTCAGCTAGGCTACTGCATTTTAAAACAACAAACACGAGTAATATAAATAGTAAGCAAATGTGTAACTACCTGCCTTTTAAACTGTTTTATATTTAGGCAATCACTTCACTTTTCATCTCTCGGGGAAGGTTGAAACAAGGAGGTGTTTAAAAAATTATCAAAGTTAGAAATTCAGATGCGGACGTCTGCACTGGTCATAAGTAACCCCTCCCCCTTGTCCGCTTTGAATGACGCCTCCCTCCCCCTCATTGCGGAGTCCTTTATGGATGACCCCTTAAAGTTGGCAATAGTGACCTGCAGGCTGCACATCAGCAAACACATTGGAAGCCGTATCGTCGTAAGAAGTAGAAGAGCAGTATATAAACTATAGCCCTAAGGCAGCCACGGGTATGAAGTGTTAGCGACTTCCTTCTCCTAGCCTCAGCATATGAGGGCAGATGGCCAGTCCTCTCGCCGTCTCATCTTCCCACCGACAATGTACCTGCAGACAGCGTACTTATTATAGTTTAGTCGGCTAGGGGATGCAGGTGGTGCAGAAATCTCGAACCAAATGTCTGCCTTGGCGGGGATTTGAACCCCCGACCTCTCGATTAACAGTTCAGCGCACTAACCACTACAAATAACAGTTTATCAGGCCCGTATAAAAAGTTTATGGAATTTTAGCTTACATTTGCTGTGGCTCAGTCTTGGACAGAATTAGGAAAGCCAACGCCAAGAAAAGCGTTCCGAGGAGATCACCTATGGCTGTCAAGCATGGAATGGATGAGTTGTCTGGGTCATTTCCTCTCTTCCACAGGAAATGGACCAAACCATCAGCAATATACAGAAGCAGAGTTACCTGCATACAAAAATCAACACAGACCTATAGAAGGCTTTTTTTAAGAGCTCCTCACATAGGCTCATAGAACCAATGTCAAAACCCACTGTGTTCTGTGAAATTTGACTATTCTGCCAAGCAATGTCGTATACAAAGTATCAAAGGTTACACTGGTCAAATGATGTATTGCTCTTCACATAAAGGCAGCCCTCCCTACACTTGATGTTCTGCTGCTATCACGTTAACTGCTTCCGTGCACAATGCACATTATATGCGGTCATACCCAGCTCCATACGTCTGAGAACTATAACAATTCTTCAGACATGTAACACATGAGCGATCATATTGCAACTTCATCCATGAATGTACATACGTGTGTACTTAGACAGTGATGGTCATACATAGCTACATAGAACATATTCTTTATCAGTTAGCCCAGTGGCGTCACTAGGGCTGGTGTCACCCGGTGCGGTAAGTCATGGTGTCACCCTCAAAAAAAAGATGACTTTTTTTAGGAATTCGTCTCCCAAAAAACCTTTTTCTAGGATTTCATCTCCCCAAAAAAAGTTGATGACCTTTTTTTTTTTTTTTTTTTTTTTTAGTCATCCGCCTGTTTTTGTACTTCTTACATCCTTCTTTTCCGGTCTCCAACCATAATGCCATCATTACCTCTTTACCTTTGACAGGAATTCGTCTCCCAAAAAAAGTGATGACCTCATGTTTAAAAAAATTTTTTTTTTCTCATCTTGGGTGTCACCCCCTCCTAGGGTGTCACTCGGTGCGGTCCGCACCCCCCGCACCCCCCTAGTGACGCCACTGAGTTAGCCTACACATAGCCATCACATATTGTGGTGAGCTTTGGAACATTTAGATGTACAGTCTTCGTGACCACACACACACACACACACGCACGCACGCACGCACGCACACACACCACACTCCACACACTCATACACACGCTTACACACACGCTTACACACCTACACACGCACCTACACACACACACACACACACACACACACACACACACACACACACACACACACACACACACACACACACACACACATGGCATTAGCTTAAATATAAATGCAAGTTGTATAGGTAGGTTTTTTTATAAGGAAACAAAGCAGATCTGCATGCATAACCAACTGCATCTGTGAATGTAACTCGTTATTACCTGTAAGACGGCCGCCGTTAAGTAGATGCAAGCAAAGGCTGGCGTGATTTGCGTCTCACCAGTTTGCCTCAGGAAATGAATGGTGAACATGAAGATCAGGTGACCGGGTATTACCATCACCATCAACACTCGTGCCGTCCTGGCACTTATGCCTGTGCACAACAAGGCGTGTATTAATTATGAAGAAAAAGTAATTTCTTACGGAGGAATTACAAGAAGATAAAGATTATGAAAAACTGTTCTACTTAAGCCCCAGCGTAAAGCAGAAGTGACAGACAATCGGAGGAAAAGCCATTTCCCACATGTAACTCAAATTTCTGTGCTCAGAAATTTTTTACAGTATCAAAACCTGCCGACAAGTCAAGAACAAAATGTTGTCATCCTATCCTTATCCATAGAATAGCAAGAGTTCGATTTTGGTTGAACGAAACATATAGGCCTAGTATGGACTATAGACTGGAATGTGAAGATTATACATGCAGACGATTTATGTGGGTTTGTATGTGACTTATAACCACCTGTTCAAGCATTTTAGATATAAAATTAAAAGTTGAGATGGGTCTCTAATTTGACAATGAGGAACTTAAAATTTATGTAATGGTTGGACATTATTCAGAAGAGATGCAGGAAAGCTTAATTAATTGTGAAAATATGTTATTTGTGCTCAGAAATATGGTAAAAGTTAAGCCTGTGGTACAAACTGTGGTAAGGTATGATGGCATAGGGTGATAAAAGGAATATACAGCTGAGCTGTGGTGTGTGTATTTGTGTAGGTGTGTAGGTATATTTGTAGGTGTGTGTGTGTGTGTGTTTGTGTATGCATAGTGCCTTTAATATACAGTGCGCTTTTTGATGAGGAAGTAATCGATTTTCTCGCGCGTGTGACGCAGATGATTTGTTCGTGTAAGCCACCTGTTCTCGAGGATACCGGCAGCAGCATCAGCAGCAGCATCAGCAGCATCAGCAGCAGCAGCCAGTGCTCCCGGCGGCCAATGCACACCGCATCCAGTCCACGGACATCTGTCCCGCTCTTTGACGCACCGGATGAACGCATTCGGTGGCATTATAGGTAGCCTAATTAGCAGTTCCAGTCGATAATCCATGTAATACTCATATCGCGCCTGCTGTCATTAAATCACTCCGTCTCGTTTCAACAGCTTTGTTGTTTCTTAGGCTGCTCTTGGCACTACTGTCTGCAAGTTAGGTGCGTTGAAAATCGAATGTGATGCGTAACATATTGTCATGGTTTTGAGAGATTAGACTCAAGAAATTTTCGTTAAATGACAAAAATGATGCTACAAAGGAAATGGCTCATCAGCAATCTATGAACTAACAGGGACAGGGACTTAATACTCCACCATTCATTACTATGATTACTGGAATACAAGAAAATTCATTGCTTTGAAATATACAGTGTCCCTTTAAACTGCATATTATCCATTGCCAATGATCTCGTGTTTCTCCATATAGTTTTCTTGCTGCCGTTTTACAGGATTTACCCTTTATATCTATAATAAATTGGTGCTTGTAGTGCATGACTATCATCGTCATCATCATTATCACCAGTTCCTGACACCAGCCATTTGGCGGCGATGGGTACGAATAAACTACCTGCTCTCCTCGGTTGTCATGTCCAAAGCACCTCTCATGTTTAGTTTAAGTGTTATTATGTTCTATTGTTTATCCAGCTCAATTTTGGTCTTGTTTCTCTTTAATTCCTTCAAATCTTGTATGTACATAGTGTAGGCCTATCTTGTAGGGTTCGATAAACTAGCTGCCATTCTTTCGGTGACTTTAGCCTCTATATGGCTAAAGGCACCGTCTACTCCTTTTCATTCCACATATGGCCAAACCATCAGAGTTTTCGCTGAACGACTTTGTCCAGCAGCCATATTTAGATATCTAATTGTGTCGTAACTGTCTTATGTCATCAGTGGTATTTTTGTTGTCTTGAAATTCTTGCAATTTTATGTCGTCAACTCATTTCTGCTGTGAGGATTCTTTGCTCATCCTGATTTCGCGGTGTCCAGCATTCTGATCTGTAGGGCTATCAGTCCTTGTAGAAGTTTTAATGACTTTCATAAGACTCTAAACTATAATATATACTTTCTAGCGGATAAACTCTGAATTAACTTTAATGCTAGACAACCGATGTCGTCAAATTAATGTCTGGTCCATTAAGTCTGTTTTGTGACGAGAAAGCTGTTCAGGAGTCTTAATTGCGCACTTATTCTGGTGAGTGATCAACAATGAAACTCTGACCTCGCAATCAAGGCCACTATTCGGAGGTTACTTACTTTTTCCGAAGAAAGTCGATATTGGGTTGGGACAACCCTGGACTGCGTTTTCCGGAAGATGTCCTGGAGTTGATACTTTGTGCAAAGCGGTCGATAAACGACTTGCCTGTACGGCTACCAGGTTTCCTCCAACACCTGAGTGCAGCCACATCAACAACATTTCATTATTTTATTTAATCGAATCTATCATCATTGCTACCATATGTGTGCACATCAGTCTAGTGGTTAGCGTGCTCGACTGCCAATCGGAAGGTGGGTGTTCATATGCCCACCAACCAGACATTTGTTTCGAGATTTCCGGTTCACTTGCGTCCCTTAGCCAACTCAGCTATAGCGAGTACCATAACGGCACACTGTTAGTCGAAGCTAAAGTGGCGAGGGAGATTGGTGGACACCCGCTCTCATTTGCCAAGACGAAGCAAATGAATCGCTAACATTTTATACGCATGGTTGCCTCTGTATGGCTAAAGGCACCGTCTCCTCCTTCTCCCTTTCCTCCTGCACCTGCTTTTCGGATCCGTCCTTCTTTGCTCTTATCTTTCGTACTAGTCCTTACTACTCGTTTGTACTATACTCTTAATACTACTACTACTGCCACTCTTCCTACTGCTACTCCTCCTACCACCACAACTACTACTACACCTGCTACTGTCCGTACTCCTACCTCCTACTACTACTTTTACCCTGCTACTACCACCACTTCTTCTTACTCTTCTTATTCTTCTTCGCATTTATCATTTAATTCTTCGTCCTTCTCTTGCTGTTCTTCTTCGCATTCAATCAGGTAAACTACACGCCTCTGACTCAGTAACCACTTGGAACGTAGGCTTACTGGACGTGTATACTTCTTCCTCCTCCTCCTCCTCCTCCTCCTCCTCCTCCTCCTCCTCCTCCTCCTCCTCCTCCTCTTCGCCTTCTTCTTTTTCTTCTTCTTTCTTCTTTTTCCTTCTTCCTTCTCTTCTTCTTTTTCTCTTCTTCGTATTCTTCGTACCATTCTTCTCCTTGGCATTATTTACATTTTTCTTCATAATTATAAACTGTATTCTTTTTCTTCGAATTCCTTGCATTCTTCACATTCTTATTCGCATTCTCCTTCACAGTCTACTTCTCATTCTTCTTCACATTCTTCTTTGCGTTCTTCTTTCTCTTCTTCACATTCTTATTCTTCGCCTTCGTTGCATTCTTTTTCTTCTTCACATTCCTCCTCCTTTTCCTCCTCGTCTCCTCCTCCTCGCATCTTCTTCCTCGAATAATTCTTCTTCTGTGTGATGACTAAATTGACTATAATGAAAGGAATTAATCGAGGGCCATCAACGCCTACCCGCCACTCAGTCAACAAGGCCAGGAAGAAAATGCATCTTTGGCTCACCAGTTAAATAATCTGGAAATGAATTTTGACCAATTTCTGATGAAATAGTTCAGTGGGAGATTGTTTCAATCGGATTGTTTAAAGACGCGGAACAGTAGGCTTACAATGTGCGCCCGTATCGCTATAATGGAATCCTACCACACAATAACTCAGTGTTGTACAACAGGCCTAACGAAGTAAAAGTATTTTAGACGTTACTGCACTTATGTCAACATCTATTAAAACGTGGAAATAAACATTTGAAAATGTTTAATAATGACGAAGCATTAAAACGTGAAAATATTTCTTCAACAAAGTACTCTTGGCTATTTCCTCATTTCAGTATTGTTACTGCGTTACAGTTTACGCGTTCGTTACTGTCATGTGCGAGGCGCAGACGTAGACCTACACTATAGACAGAGACTATTAGTAATTTTGTATTGATGAGTCAAACGTATAATCGTCCGCATATGTGGTAAGAATTACGAGCCTCTGACAGTCAGTCTGACTCAGTAACCACTTGGAGCGTAGACCTATACTGGATGTGTAGCGTATACGTTGTAATTATTCCTCCCGCCCTCCTTCTCCTCTTCGCATTCTTCTTTTTCTTCTTTCTTCTTTTTCTTCTTCCTCATCTTCTTTTTTCTCTTCTGATCTGCTCTTCGGAATCTGCTACGCCGAGGAACGGACAGCATATATAAGCTAATAAGAGAATTGTTATAGCAGCAATGACAATAAATAATTGCCGCGTGGTCGCATGTCTGAAATTGTCCGACCATTAGCTGGAGCGAAGACAAGTAGGCAATGGAACTCCACCAGTGCGAATGTCCACTTCGAGTACAGGCTACGTACGCATCAAGTGCACTCCGAGTGGCCAACGGATAAGGATCTCTGACTATTATACTTGTAGTGCACCCGATTTGTAATCTGAGCGGGCATATACAAGTACCACCCGCATTTAATTTAGCACTTGAGGTCTCATTTCACATTTTTACACTATTACAGGCTTGGAAAAACCGCCGGGTATGAAGTTACAGAAGCATATAAGATAGGAAGATGCACGAGAGACTGGGCGAGGTCCATTATTAGATAGAGCTATAATAAGTAGGCCCTATGTGAGAGATGGTGATGACAGAGTTGGCATTATCTCCGAACACGTAACCTGGGTTCAATTCTCGGACATGTTGCGTGAAATTGATTGTGCGATACTTCGGTGGTTATCATCTACATTAACGTTAATCGATATATCTTGTAAGGATCGTTAGGATTTGAACTCGGTGCGCTCACTCTATGTGCTATTTTCGACCACCATACTTTTACTGTCGACCTCTGACGACCTCTGTCGACCTCTATCGACTGCCTCTGGCCGTCCGTCCTCTCCGTTCTTTAGACCGACATGACCTTTTGATCCATCGGACCTGGACCTCTATGGCTCAACACCGTGCCTACGCATCTGTTGGCCCGTCCCTCTGGAATGATCTTCCTTCTATGATTCGTTCTCATATCCTAACTTTTTTGATGCTACGTCTCGCTGTCTTAAGACTTTTCTTTTCTCACGGAGCTCTTCGCACTGGGAGCGCCTCTGATTAGGTTGTACTGCGAGAGGCACTTTATAAATTCGTAAATAGAATAGAGAATACTGTTGGATACTATCCTTACTATCCTTACAAGGTCTGTCCATCAACAGATCTTAAACTGGCTCAGTTGTAGAATTCGTTGCAGACTTCAGTTGCAGAATTCTTGAAAGCTTCCACTCACTACAGTACTCCCAGCCAAAGCAACTTTGCAAACTCTTCACCATTCAGCCACCCTGCTCTACCGATCACCCTCCTATCTCACTTTCTCCCGTTCCCAGTCACTACTTGCCTCATGTTCTCTAACCAATACATTTCCCACACTACACCTCGACTCTGGAACGAACTTCCTCCTGAATTCCGTAAGTTCTCAGTTCCTCCGCCAATACCGCCCCTGACCTACCGTCATCTGCATCAGGCTCCTCTACTCATCACCCCAACGTACTTTCCACTCCAAATTGAAGTCTCACCTCTTCAAGAATTCCTACCCTAATCCATCCGATCCTCTGCCTTCCACGCTCTCTTTGTCCCCACGAAACTCGCCCGAGCAGCTGCACTGCCTCTCCCTGGTCTCTCTGGCAACCTGACTCGGACCTCCACTAGCATCGATCTCTGGACAACCCTTCTGATGCAACGCAGCGCTCGTGAATAAGCTGGTGCCCTGCGCTTAGCTTTAGAGTAGCACTTTATAAACTTGGAGCTTACGATTACGAAGCTGTGCCCTTTAAACATTTCTTGTCAGTGTAGCTGAAATGGATGAAGGAACGCTTGGCCGTGAATGAAGAAGAAAATAAGAGCAGTCTTTTAAGCTAGCCCTGAGGCAGCCATGGGTATGAAATGTTAGCGACTTCATTTTCTCAGCCTCAGTATATAAGGGCGCATGGCCAGCCTTGCCGTCTCATCTTTCCACCGTCAATGTACGGTCAGTGTAGGCCTACTCATCATAGCTGAATTGGCTATGGGGTGCAGATTGAGCAGAAATCTTGAACCAAATGTCTGCCCTGGAGGGGATTTGAACCCCCGACCTCTCCAGCACACTAGGCTACACTATCGAGCTGCGAATGAACAAAATAAAAAAGCGTGCGGAGAATAAATACCAAGTGGTCAGCCGAAGAGCATTATATATATAATCTACGTATACGGTCATGCCGAGGGATCTTTCATCTTTTGAATACCGTGCTCCATATATATATATTATATAGTTCATGAGAGAAGCCGGAAGGACAGAATGACGTCGTGCACAGGGCTACGTTCATAGGGACCAGTCAAAGGAAGAAGATTAAACGACAAGTTTCAGTTTTACAGAATGCGAATGTTTACCGTTTATGACAGGTTGAAAAACGGCAACTCCTTCGAATCGGACGACCGTGTAGTCTAGGACTAATCCTCCGAGGCTGGAAAACAATGCAAACTGACGTCAGTAAAATATTTCGACACAAGACGCAGCTGCTGCATCAGCGTGTAGACGCAAAACACAGTTTCAAGTGATCTGCTCAGCCCCGTTGCTGCGAATTCATTAACTGCTGGACGAACAAAATCTATATGCGCCCTTCATCCTCAAAGCTCAGAGTTTTTAGTTAACCGTGGATCGGTATACGATGAGCGTAGATTCTATCGAGCGATGAGGGAATAGGTGATATATATATATATATATAAAGTCAGATGCATGCTGGGTACTTTGGTGTATGCGCTATTATCATCATCTACGCTCTCATCAGTATGGAGCGTATCGTCTATTCCTCTCAACAACTTTGGTCTTTCTGGTCATCATCCGTTCATCCTACTCGTAGTCTACGCAAGATCCTCTTCAAGCATCAGATATGGTGCCCTGCCAGCAGTCGCTTCAACCAAACACCTCGTACCTCGTGTCTTCATGAGCCGATGCTGACGACCTCCGATTCTTCATCATCCTCTCCTGCTTCTTCTCCAAGAGTGGACTTGCACGATCTTCACCCAACCGACTCGTCTCATCCTCCGCTCGCTCACTCCTCAGGCCTACGGGTTGCCTCCTGGAACGCCCAATCTTTATCTGAAAAGTTCGCCTTCGTTTCTCAGTCTCTTCTTCAGGATCAGCTTGACGTTTTCACTGTAACTGAAAGCTGGCACCAGGACTCCGATGACGTTCCGATTCTATGAGCGACTCCGTCGGGTTACTCTTCTCGTGACTGCCCTCGTCCACCTCATCCTGATGGTCGTCCGGCTCGTGGTGGTGGCATCGTGACCTTCTTCCGGTCATCTCTACGGGTCACGCAAGTCTCACTCGACACGTCGCCAACCACGTTTGAAGCTTTGTGTCTGAGCATCGCCTTGCCTCGCGGCTCAGTTACCCTCCTCACGGTTTATAGACCTGGATCGGCTACCGTTACTCCTCAGTTCTTCGAAGAATTCTCCTCCGTCCTTGAGTTTCTTGTCACTCGCAATACTCAACTCCTCATTCTCGGCGACTTCAATCTACACCTGGAGGACCCTACCATTCCTACTTCGTTACGATTCCTCGAACTTCTCACTCAGTTTGGCCTCCGCCAGCACGTCAATCAAGCCACGCATCGACTTGGTGGATGGCTTGATCTCGTCATTACCTCTGATGACGACCAAGTTACGGACCTTCTCATCCTTCCTCCTACGATCTCCGATCATTCGTATCTCAAATTTACTCTACCATCAGTTCACCTACAGCCAATCCACTCCATTCGGAAGATGCGAGGATGGAAATCGTTTGACTCTCAGGCTTTCAGCGTCGCTATCAGAGACTCTCTCCTCTCGTCACCGGGTCCTGCACTTGACATTCTCACGGTTCCTCAATTATTTGATCTCTACACCTCCACCGTTACCAGTCTGCTGGATTCCATGCTTCCATGTCGTCAAGTAAAGACCCGTCATCGACCATTGGCCGTCTGGTTCGACGCCGACTGTCATAAACTTCGCCGTCGCACCCGTTGCTTGGAGCGACGCTCTCGCCGGACCAAGGATCCTAATGACCGATTGGCTTGGATTACCCAGCTTCGTGCCCTTCATCGTCTCTACCATCGCAAGGAGGCTGCTCACTGGGAGAAGCTGGTCTCACGCAATCTCAAAAACCCAAGACGCCTTTGGTCTTCCATCTCGGGTCTACTGGGCCGGCCTTCTCGTCCTTCAGAAATTCCTGCCTTCTCCGCAAATGAATTCTTGACTATGCTCACGGAAAAGACTGACCGACTCAGAGCCTCCACATCAGATGCTCCTCCACCGACGTTTACCACAACGTCTTCTGCTTTTGACGATTTCCGACCCATATTGGACTCGGACCTTCGTACAGTTCTTTCATCAGTTAATTTAAATTCTTGTGAATTAGATCCTCTTCCCCCTTTCATTCTTAGTGACATTTTAGATGATTTTGCTCCATTTCTGCTTTATCTCTTTAATAGGTCCCTCTCTGAAGGTTGTGTCCCCGCCTCGCAAAAGCGGGCCATTGTTTTCCCCTCACTCAAGAAGCCCAATCTTGACACAAACCTCTGCCAAAACTACCGTCCAATCTCTAATCTATCATTTCTATCTAAAACCCTTGAACGCCTTGTCTCTCTTCAACTTCTTCCCTATCTGGAACAATCTGGGCTTCTACCTCCCTTTCAGTCAGGTTTTAGGGCTCACCACTCCACTGAAACTGCCCTCCTTTCCTTGCTTTCTGAAATTTATTCAGCTGTTGATAGGTCCGAACTCACCCTTCTGGCACTATATGATGTCTCTGCAGCCTTTGACATGGTGGACCACACCATTCTTCTACAGCGTCTTGAGACCTCTTGTGGTCTGAAGGGCCCCCCTCTCCAGTGGTTCCGGTCATACCTGTCTGATCGCACTCAGATGGTTATCTCTGGTGAATCTAGAACTCTGTGGGTCCCTATTAAACTCGGTGTTCCGCAGGGCTCTGTTCTGGGCCCTCTCCTCTTTATTTTGTACACGGCTGGTATCCCCTCTCTCTTCCCCATCCATGGGGCTTCAGGCCATCTCTTTGCTGACGATGTCCAGGCTTATGTCCATGGGCCTCCTTCCTCTCAACTTCTTCTTGTTCAGCGCATCGAAGCTCTTTCTCGTGATCTTCATACCTGGATGTCTTGCAATCGCCTCTCCCTCAATTCGTCAAAAACCCAGTTTATCTGGTTTGGCACTCCTCAGCAACTTAAAAAACTCGACTTTGCTGTGCTGTCTCAAAGGTTTCCGCTTTTCACTTTCTCGTCTAGCGTTCGTGATCTAGGAGTGACCCTTGACAATTCTCTCACCTTTACTGAACACATTTCCAAACTCACTCGCACTTCCTATTTTCACCTAAGGCGCCTTAGAGCTATCCGTCGCTCTCTGTCATCTCCAATTTTCACTTCAATTGTCCATGCATTTGTCTGCTCTAGACTTGACTACTGCAATTCCCTCCTCATTGGTCTTCCCAAAGTCCGTCTTGCTCCTCTTCAGTCCGTTCTCAATGCTGCTGCTAGATTAATTGCCCGTCTTCCTCGATTCTCTCATATCACCACCTTTATGGCAGAAGAACTCCACTGGCTCCCGCTTTCTGCCCGCATCCAATTTAAGGTCCTCATCCTTGTCTCTAAGGCTCAGCTTGGTTTCGCTCCAAAATATTTATGTGACTTATTTCATCGCCCTCACTCTGCGGCTTCTCTTCGTCCTCTTCGTTCATCTGACCGTTTGGACCTCCTCGTTCCCCGTGTCAGGACTTCACTGGCTCAATCTAGGTCGTTTGCTTCCATTGGCCCTGCTCTTTGGAATGGGCTTCCTCCGTTTGTTCGTTCTTCTATTCTCTCAGGTAGCGTCTCTTCCTCTTTTACCTTTCTTAAAACTTGCTTTTTCTCTCGGGGTCTATCGCACTGGGAGCGCTTCTGAATGGCCCTCCCGCTAGAAGCGCTTTATAAATATCCGAATACAATAATATGTAATGACCTGCTGATGATCATAGCACCAATCACAGGCGTCCATCCGGTGTAGAGGACATCGTGAGTGTAGCGATTCTTGTGGGAAATGTACCACCAGAGAGGAATGAATGCGATGACGGAAAACAAACACAGTGGCGTCACCCATGATTGATTCTCTGCGGATAGACATAACATACACAGCGCATCACATACCCTGATTAATTATTCACAGCATGCATACGTCCATACAAAAGCTGCACTAACACTAATACGCTTACAGTGCCTGATGCCTAATAATGAACGAACACTCTCCTCTCGTTTAATTAGGAATTGCTAAGCAGAATTTTAAAAAACGATATATTCTAGTCCGACTGTGCTATCATCCTCAACAATCGTGACACGACATGACACGAGACAACAAAATCCCATTTAAAAACTATTCAACAGATATAACAAGTTGCGTCTCAGGTCTGGTATTTAGTGTTAACATTACACATCATACAACACAAATATGGTTTTAATTGGTCCAGAGAACATTCTTCTGTGTTATAAAGGTCTTCTTGTCAGCTGTTGTCACTAAAACTTCGTTATCGTTCGCTTCCTATTATATCATTTCTCTTGAGTGCAGCAGATCGTCATTGTGTCACTCTCCTCGACGTCCTATTAGATCTAAGTGCTGCCTATGCCACTGTTGTTGATTTGTTGATCATGACATTTTTCTGTGTCGACTTCAGAATCAGCACGGTTTCGATGGTACAGCATTGAATTCATTTCTGCACGCAATAAGTTCATTACCAGCTATCTTCGGTTCCCCCCCCCCCATGGGCTGCAGTGTGCCATGGGGGCCTTCGTCCCACTGCGTGCGTTTCTGCTTTGCACGGCGGAGATGTTTGCAATCATCAACAGCTGTGGATTAATAGTCGTTGGCTGATGATACTCAGGTGGATATTATGTTCATAGGTCCTACATAGTCGTTGTATTTGGCATAAGCTGTCGACATGAAGCTCATCTTCCTCCTCCTCCATTCCTCCTCTCCTCCTCCTCCTCCTCCTCCTCCTCCTCCTCTCTGTCTTTATCTCAGTCTAAATGCGCTTTCATTGTCTAACAATGCACGGCTAAACTGCTGTGATTCACTGTATACTCGCAATGATTTTAAACATGCGTGTCTCTGATTTATTTATAATTAGTGTCTTTTGAGTAGTTGCATAGCGTCGACTGATAGCCTCTCAAAAGGCGTCGAAATAGAACTATTCAACAGATGTAACAAAGTGCGTTTCATATGTTATTTAGTGTTATATTCATTGTTTATTGTTTAATAGCGTTTTATTTCTGCACTGCTTTTGCTGACGACTACGGTCTTGGTCTTAATACTCCGGTCTTGGTCTTGTTCTCAGTCTAGAGCCTTTGACCTTGGTTTTCAGACTTTGGAGAGAGACAGACAGACAGACAGACAGACAGACAGACAGACAGACAGACAGACAGACAGACAGACAGACAGACAGACAGACAGACAGACAGACAGACAGTCAGAGAGACGTACCAAGCGTTTTAAACAGGAGCATCGCTATTGCTGCTAACAGTGATATGGTAGTCAAGTCTCCGAGACTGGCTGCAATTGGAGTGGCAATGTTGTCTGGGTTGACGTGCAGTTTTCTAGACAACAAAACGACGCCAACCATTACGGATCCTATACAAAACAAACCGTAGTCACACTGAGTATAGAATGTACACAAGTTATTATGCATAAGTAATAGGCCCGTGCCTAAACAACGTTTTATTTAGGCTTAGGGCCTATATACTGTGTACCTCGTGCATTTATATAGACCTTACACATTGGAGTTATTCATGGGCCTTCAGTTTTAAAATCTGCATAAATTTGTAAGAATCTGCAAACGAGTCCTCGAATGAAAGCATCTGAGAATGTTTAAACATTTAGCTCTATTAGATGTTTCTTAATGATATATGTTTTTGCTCTGTGCCATGTCTTTTTGGTATGGTATTCCGAAACCGATTTCTGTTGACTTCTGCGCTTATTCGCAGACCTGCCTTCTAATTCACATTCAAGTCGAGGATATTAATGCATAAGCCTAGGCCTATTCATTGTTTTCGTATCGGCGGTGTCATTAAATTCGCAGAGTAACAAACGACGAAATATCCTCAGTTATTTGCAACGCATTCTCAATCTCTTTTTTTGTTAAAAATTGCTGCTGAATAATTTTTCTCGTCTCCATTTAGAACTGCTTGTGCTTAGGTCACACAGTTCGAAAATATTGATTCGCATTTCGGGGTGAAAAATAGTTGCACACAAACGCAATCGCTTTAAAAATTTGCTAGAGAGAATAATTTGCTAGAGAGAATGCATAGACCTATCACGTTTCTCAACTGTCAGGCTTTTTAGCAGTCACACACACACACACACACACACACACACACACACACACACACACACACACACACACACACACACACACACACACACACACACACACACACACACACACACACACACACACACACACACACACACACACACACACACACACACACACACACACACACACACACACACACACACACACACACACACACACACACACACACACACACACACACACACACACACACACACACACACACACACACACACACACACACACACACACACACACACACACACACACACACACACACACACACATGTATTATTAGATCATTTCCGGATTAGATTGATTCCGTCTGCCATTCAGCTGTCTCTATAAATGGAAACAGCAAAGAACTTTGTCAAGCTTTATCAGATTTCGAACGTTGTAGCTGACATTTACGACACCATAGAAATTAGTTGCGTTACACATGCAGCGCTTTACTATTCCAATCTGTCACTTTATAAATTTTATTTTAGAAACATAAATGTAATTTTAGCATTCCCTTTATTATCGCCACCAATATCACTAGCAGTGAGATGTTGATACTTCCATTACACCAAGCAGCTTTGTTGGTTGTTCTGCTCCATCGTATACATAAACGAGAGCTGTTTATGCCGGTTTCAACTCACATCGTCGGTCGCTTCGTTCCAATCGACCGTGGAGATCTTCTGGTCCCTCGCTGCCTTACGTCAACACGAGTGCATCGTGTAAACTCGTGCGTTGGTCCTTCCCTTTGTTACAGTTTTCCCGTTAACATTCGATCTGTCCATTTAAACTCTGCTCAAGCTCCTTTTTCTAGCTGTTAGGACGCATCTGTTCAGATCCTTAAGACAGTCATGTTCATAGCGCTTTTGATGGGTTTCCTAAATACGCTTTATAAAGTCCAGATTCATACAGGTATACAAATTAAAATGAAAGTATCAACATCTCACTGCTTTTTATGATCATTATGAATTGATTTTGTCAACATGAGACTTCTGTGAACTCCGTGTACATATGTGTTGGCGTGTATCTTTAAAGCAACGCAGCTGCAGGTCGCATAATCCAACTGGAAATCAATATCGATTTCCTCAGAAAATAGACGGATCTAATGTTTTTTATTATTCCCCTCTGACAGCCACAGATTCGATCAGAGAACTCAGCATTCAGTCGAGTCTTCTGTTAGCCTTGTATATATAAACTTATCGATTTATGCTAAATATCATCTAGTAGTCTGAGTTGCATTTTTGACAGATAGCTAATAGTTGTTTAGGCCTAGTTCATTACGCATACCGGGTTTGATAGGCCTACCTGTAGTTTTTGCAGTAGGCCTACAGGATTGATGCAACTAATTGCTATTGCTAATAAATCAACATTGCGTCAATGCAGAAACCAATTGCATAATAGGCCTACACACGGGAATATAAATAATTTAAGGCGTGTTAAACATTCATATAAATACAAAGTAACAGCACAGATTTTCTTGATGTGCATGAAGTTTGAATGTTTGAATGCTAGATTGATTTTGAATAACAAAGCACTCGTGTTACAGGTGATGTCCCCAGATTAATGATTTTGTTTAGATGCATAGGTGTGTGTGTGTGTGTGTGTGTGTGTGTGTGTGTGTGTGTGTGTGTGTGTGTGTGTGTGTGTGTGTGTGTGTGTGTGTGTGTGTGTGTGTGTGTGTGTGTGTAGGCTTATTGTGCAACAGTTCATCAAATAAAGAATGCTATGACGATTCCAAACACACTCAGACATCTGATTTACGTTCAAGCCACGCTGTGTAGGCTATCGGTGGCGGTTGCATAAGCATGGCTAACCTGTGCTTAATGCTCATTGTACCACAAACTTAGTATTAACAGCAGTGCGTAGACTGCGTACGAGAGCGTCATTATCCGTAGTTTCGATAATTATGGCTTGGCTATTCGATCTTATGAGATGTGTACGTACGAAAGAGGTCGATAACAGAAATGCCTACCTAATAGGAAGCTCGCAACGGCGGCCGTAAGAACGCTGCCAGTGCAGAGCAGAAAGCCTTGCATAAGATTGAACTTCTGCTGCGGCACCCAACCAAGAATCATGGCCAAAATGGCCGCCAGCAAACCGACGATAATTGCCTGGGCCTGCAACAGAATCATAAGCAGACAAAACAGTTTTCATTTACGAGATCAGCAACACATAGTCAAGTGGCCGCACATGGATAAGGAGGACTTTCGATTTCTATTAAGCCTTTCCTATCACCGCATCCTGAGTTTGAATCTCAAGCACACAGGATCTGCTAACAGAGTTGCCGGAGTGTTGTTGACTTCTGTGCTTAAACTTAAGGTCGCCGTCCTACCCTTGAGAACTATTGATGATAGGTGAATGTAGAAAATGTTATCTTATTCATTATTTAGGCCTACAGATTATTCATTACTTAGGTCTACAGATAATCGACCTAATTAGCCTACACCTCGGGTTCTAAAGCAAACCAAAGCGCCCAGTCTGGGTCATGAATAGTATCTTGAAGAAATTTAATTCTGATATAGCAAATCAACTGATACTGATGGTTCCTCTCTGAGCAACCAGTTTAAAAAGAACTTCTATATATGATTTCCCGTTATCAAACAATGACCAGGCATGATGCTCGTAACAAGCCAACAATAGAATTAGCTTTTTTATTTATCTGACTTGTCAAAAGCGCGGTTACGTGTTGGGATCTTCGGATTTACCAACTTGGAATTCATTCTGTTACATCATTGGCTTCCGAATATCCTAATCGTTAATCTCATGGAAGTGTTCAAAACCGTTGATCGCAGCTCAGCCTTTCGTCATTGACTTTCCGCTTGAAATTCACCTCTTACACGCACTGACACTCACACATCGATCTTAGAGAGATGTCTGGATGAGTTGACTCAGATATCTTATTATTTACTGGAGACAATCTAATCTAAGTAGCAACGTTTCTTTACGCTGTACAGTGCTTGCTATAGCGACGCATTCACGTTCAATTTATTTTCGCATGAACGCATCTGTTTGCATTCTCGTTATACATGTATTAGGCCTATGGGTTTGTTCCAACGCATAGCTAATGCCATGTACTACTACGTACTAGAGACTGCAATCCGTAATTCCGGTTATTCTTCTGGAGATCAGTTTTACATCAAGTTAGTCACCAATAAATATGAGGTCTATATTAAGCTGAAATAGAGAGACCTGCGTCAGAGCAAGATTTCCTCCAATCATTTTCCACTGTTCTGATGCTGTGTCCATGTGACCCAAGTTAGCCTGGAATAGAGCAACGTAAACGCAAAGCATTGTAATCAAGCACATAAATAGTTACATTACATATGCAACCATGTTTCTTTTACCTATTAAGTAATTCACCATTGCAGGAATCAGTGCACTGAAGCGTTTGTCAATCAATCCATAGAGACACGAAACATCGATGCATCCATCCAACGCACCCATAGACCTACCTGTTACCTGTATCCATCCATCCATCCATGCTTTTTTAGGGTTCCCATCGAAAATGTCGCGAAGAAAATGTCGCGTTAAAAATGTCGCGGACAAAATGTCGCGGATATAAATGTCGTTGATATATAATGTCGCGGATACAAATGTCGCGGATAAAAATGTCGCGGTTAAAAATGTCGTTGATACATAGTGTCGCGGATAAAAATGTCGCGGATAAAAATGTCGCCGTTCACAATTTCGTCGCGTCTTGTTTACTATCTGCTCTATTGAGCCAGCAATGTCTTTGACCTCAAAATTAGCGAAGCGTGATACCTCGAAGTCGAAATCTTTTGATGTCAAACATATTTCGCGTCTTGTTTGTCTTGCCTTGAATCGAATTCAGCGATTCTTGAAACCTCGAAATCTAAATAATTTGATGTACCAGAATTTCGCATCTTGTGTAGCCTATGCTCATGTGAGCCAGCAATGTAAGAAACCTCCAAATCTTTTGATGTCCAATATAGGCCTATTCCGCATGTTGATTATGCTCGATTCTGGCTGTAGTACGAACCTTCTAGTAGGAACATTATAGTTTTTTAATACTTTAGTTTAGTATATCGTATATCGTTCTTAATAGTTTAGTCTTCGTATATCGTATATCGTTCTTAATAGTTTAGTATTAAACGGTCAAAGTTAAAAATTGTCTTCGAATTTCGTTCTTCATAGTTTTGTGTTATAGGCTACTGTCATACGGTTCCCAGTATGGTGAAAATGTCGCGGGGAAAATATCAACGACATTTTTATCCGCGACATTTTTATCCGCGACATTTTTATCCGCGACATTTTTAACGGCGACATTTTTATCCGCGACATTTTTATCCGCGACATTATATATCAACGACATTGTTATCCGCGACATTTTTTCTGCGACATTTTTACCGCGACATTTTCTTCGCGACATTTTCGATGGATACCCTTTTTTTAGCCCTCTGCCTTCATCCACCCATCAATCTATCATTGCTTTGGTATATATGCACGTGTACTTGTATGCTTGCATTACTTTATCTAGTCGTTCAACCATCTGAACCCAGAAATACTAATTCTGTTTCAATCGACCAATAGACCAGGATAAGCGTTTACTTCTTTGTGCAATGTAGTTCAAATCTCGCTTTTTCTTATCAATCAGTTCCCAAAGGTCGCATACGTGTATGCCAACATATGTATAAACAGACATTAAAACGTTATATATATATATATAGGCCTATGTATATATTTATATGCACAGCAATGTAACTAAAATAAAAATCAGGTCTGATCGCATACAGAAATACTTAAGCTTAATCGTATGCATGCATAGAACCCGTATGTATGCGTGTACAGAAATGTAGAGGCGCACATACAGAAAGCATAAAGAAGAAGAAGGAGAAGGAGAAGGAGAAGGAGGGACTGGAGTCCATGGATCTGCGCTGGTCATTCGTCCTAATAAAGTCGATTAATGTCCTCGATTCGCGTTTCCATTGGCGCTGATAGATGGCGTGTCGCGCCCGGAAGTCCATCGATCGGACTGTAATCTGTCTGACGGTAATCTCTGGCTGTCCGTCTCTGCCGAACGAACAGCGAAGAGTACTTTGAGAATGCGAGGAAGGAAGAAGGTATCGACTCATCGAAATACACACAGCAAAGCAGGCATCCAATTCCCCAGCCCCCCACACAGCGACGCCTTTCATTCCCATTAAACGATACATTCCGCTTTCCCTTTCCAGGCTGTAAGTTGACCAGAACGAAGATCCGTCAACTCAATCAGAGGGATAGCAATCTGTTTTTCCAGATGCATACATATTGTACGTTATGCGCTTTATTGTCTGACAAAATAATACTGCCGCCATAAGTCATTACGCCCACTAAGAAAGTCATGCACTCACATTTCCACTCGAACGTTTGCATTCAATGTTTTATTGCCTAATTACAAGGCAAAACCCATCAAATATCTAAGTCCGTTAGATGGTTCTATGCATGCTAGATCACAGAATGAGACAACATAGATGATGTCAATTATGTCAACTTGTCAATTAATAGAATGTCAACTTTAACCTCGATCCGTGTTGGAAAGGACATCAACTCTGACTTGATATTCCCCTTGAGATGGAGAAAAAGACGAAGAACAAAGCAGAGCACATACTGCAAAGAATCGGAAATGAGATGAAGCAAATAGCAAAGGATAAAATTGCAATATTCCAGACGATGGCACGTGGGGTTGTAATGGCACAAGACAGCATAATAGTCTGACGCAGGGCATAGATATACATTTATATAGTATGCGGAAAGGTCTGTCAGAATAGCACAAGTAAACACTGCTGCAAAACAACCACATCTGTATGGATATTAATATATTCCGAAACTCATTAACACTTAAAATATACTTACGGTTGATTAAACATGCAGTGCATACGTTTCATTTGTTTACAATCCAACATCTGTTTAACATATACTCAGAATCAACGTTTTGCTCCAACGTTTTTTTTACTTACCCTAAGTCAGGTTTATTCTACATTTAAAATGACCATATATAGGCTAACCTATTCGCATATAATTAACAATGCAAGTATGAAAGATCAAAAAATTCTTTTTAAGCATAAGTATCTCTCGACAACCCTTCTGACACGACGCAGTGCTCGAGAATAAGTTGGTACTAATATATAGAATGTGCATGCATATATGACACTGTACGCTTAGCTTTCGAGTAGCGCTTTAGAAATTCAGTGTTAACGATTACGGAGTAGTTTTCAACAAGTTGAACATTTCAATTTCTTGCGTGAGATACTTATATAATTATATAATCCTGGAGTTGTATAATGAACTTCAGTGAGGCTGAATTTTTAACGAAATTTCCATAAATGCATTCTTTCAATGCTTCCCGTGGAGATTTGCAGGTGTTTCGCTTTTGTAAACGAATTGGATCTCATGCCTCGGGGTATTCTCGTAAAACTGTCTTCCACTGAATATAAACTTGTACGACGTGGCTTAACGTCTATACCAGTGTTTCCCCAAGTGGGTTCCGTGGAACCCTAGGGTTCCGCGAGGGGAAGACAAGGGTTCCGTGAAGCAATTGGATAAGTGTTGTTTGAATGAGTTGTAACTTGTTACAATATAAATCAGACTCCGATGTGGAGACAAGGGTTCCGTGGAGAAATTTCCTTTAAAATAATTTCTAATCTTATTTTCATCAATTAAAACGGTACAGTTGACCTCTATCACTGTTTAAAAATATTGTGCCAGAATAAGCTGTGTTTAGGTCGGGGTTCCGCCAAAAATTTCAAGTCAATAGGGTTCAGTAGACAAAAATATTGGGAAACACTGGTCTATACCATCTCTGTTTACCTTAAATTGTATATCGTAAGTACAGTCAGATAGCCATTTATGCAGCGCTGTTTTAGAGGTCTGCAAAAGATGCATATACATACCTGTGCACATACACTATACAGGCTTCTTTCTAATATTCAAATAGTGCTATAAAAGTGTACTAAACATCAGTCTATGACACTGAGCGATTAGACAATGTTGCTAGGGATAATTGCTCATGTGTGTAAACGTCTCAGGAGTTGCTGCACATTCCCCATTCCATGCTGTATAGCAGTTGTCCAAATGATCCTCTAATGCGCATCATGTGTCCTATGCATAATGATAATACTGTGTCAACCTTCTGGTTTCCATGTTGTCCTAGCGAGCGAAATCAGAGCCATATTATTATGGGGTTATTCTGTAGCATCGAATGTCAGCCACAGACGCCGCTGCTCTTCATCGGACATCAGCTCTCGTCCTTCGCTTGCCATTCAAGACTTTATCGATCTACTCTATCGACCAAAACTATCGTCACCCATCGACAACTCTTGCTGTCTATTATAATATATATATATATATATATATATATATATGAACTAGACAGAGCTTATACAAATATATATGTATACCGGCACTATGTCAATGCTCGACACATAGACATGAATAATTATGACTATTTTCTGCAGAATGACTATTTTTCATTTGGACCTCATTTGCGAGGTTTTCAATTATTCGACTCGTAGGCCTAGCTATTGCTTGACGAATTTATCTATGTCCGAGATCGGGCTTCTGTATTAAATTTTCATAAACGAAATCATTACACCAACTAAAAGAGTTCAAGCCGTTGAGGTCAAACTGAATTTCTGGACGAGCATTTGAAGGGAAGATTTTCGAGAAAATAACTATCGACTCATTTCAGATTTCAGTTTTGCGGTGTTCAGATACAGACTATTAAGCACTTCGCGTTCTTTAATCCGAGGTTGGAAATATGAAGATTAATCCTTGCTTAAACTATATCAGAGTTTATTCTGCATGCAGATCAAGATCTACGCAGTACGTTTTCTCACTCTGATAGTTATAAGAGCATTACGTGTTGTCGATATTGTAATAACTTCGTCTCTCAAAACAGTCTGCTAACAAGGCATTCATCTTCCGAGATTATGCAACCTTCAATACAGTTTCATCGTCTTCAGGAAAGTAGTTTAAAAAAAAATCAAAACTCGACGATAAATTTATGTTTCAACTGCGTGAACTAACTAGAGTTTCAATATTAGAACATTCAGTTTAAGTGCTCGCGTAGCAATTCAGCGAATGTGAAGGAAGACAAAATATAGAATCTAATGGAAGACTATATCTCTCAGAAAAGGAATGATCACAGTGAAGCAATCGCAGTAGCCAAGCAATCGCAGTAGCCAAGCAATCGCAGTAGCCAAGCAATCGCAGTAGCCAAGCAATCGCAGTAGCCAAGCAATCGCAGTATAGCCATCGTCAGACGCGTAGTCTACTAACTGCCTCTTTAAGCTGAGACTAACAAAACTAGCGAAACGACAAAGTACAACTGAAGACATGGATTTTACCTAATAATAAGCCTAGTTATTTTAAATTAGGTTCCAATACAGGTAGCTATATCGGTGCCTACATCTGTAACGAAACAACTATAGGTCTAAATTGACTGAGTATGGCCTAGCAGGTCATGACTCTAGAAAAACTGTTGATAAAACTTTTGCACTGTAATCTAATTCTTAAGATTCCGTTTGTCATTCCTATGTTTGGTCATGAACCTATCGTATTCCGTCTCAAAGTTTCTCTTGTGTGAGGGCCAGACGAACCCGATCAACACATTAAGTAGGTATACAACGCATCAAGGTACAATGACTGAAAAAACGACAGACTGAAATACAACCGGTTGCAAACTCTGGGAACAAAGAGATATTGTTGAAATTAAATCTGAAAGTTACGAACACCTGACATAGCGAGAGAATGTGTAATATGCGTAAACTATTTGCAATGTTATGTATTGTGAACACCGAGTTGGTTACACTGATTCTGTAGCCGTATGATGATCGTGCAGTGAGGTGATTTAACTGATGTTAATGTAATACAGGCCTATGTGAAGACAAGAAATGCTTTGGATTGATTTGTTAGTGACCGTCAATGTCCATGACGAAGAGAGTTTCAGAGCCGAAGGTTTCATGGTTCGGTCTGTGGTTGAGGGTTAGATGGAAGGACAGAGGCATCGCCTGACTGAATGTAAATTCTGTTTATCGATCTCTTCGACGCTAATCTCCCGGTCGCTGTGTAGGCGAAACTGACGCATCAACGCTTCTGACCTGACGTAGAAATGAAGGCTTGAAGAGTGTGGACAACTGTCATCTGCAGCTGTTCCACCCATTGCGCTTGCATGCTCACAGTCGCCAGACGCCAGGAGGCGACGTTCAGGGGAATGAGGCCACTGTGGGTGGGACACCGCCGCCGCCGCCGCCGACGCCGCATCTAATGAAAGCGACGGCGATCGGCTCAGAGAAGCGCCGACTAGCGGCAGAAATTTGCAGAGAGCTGTCTGGCGTCACTTTCCTACACCTGACGAATGAGTGTAGACCCACACATACCCCCACCCCCATCGACCTTCGTCTTCGCCTTCTACCGGTTCGCAAAGGCCAGCGAGCTATTGATTTCTTTTTAGCAGAGGGAACTCCAGCCACAACGCACATCCGGCACAAGCTTCAGAAACAGCTGCACCAGCAAAGGGCCGCAGTATGATCTCACGCAACGTAGGTCTATTGCAGAATACTTGGACATTAGATCATCAGGAACATTCGAACTGGTTGAACTTCTGTTCGTTCACTTTGCAAACGTCTGACATGAAAACCATTTCAAATTCTTGCCGTTGCTCAACGACGTGCAACACATTTCCATTGCATATACGAATCAAGTGCACGAGTTAGCAAGTAGCTGAGTTCATAGCTAATGAACACAGCGAAATGCAGCAACGCTTGACCTCCCGGACTCTGACCTGGCACCGGAACGGATAAGGGGGACATGGCTATTGCGGACTTGATTTGATATAGCGCCGGTGAATAAGCTGGTCTCCCTGACGTGGCTTTTGTGTAGCGCTGAGAAATTTCGGAGATTTACATTACATTACATTACACAGAGAAACCCATTAAATCAGCCCAGTTTATGCCAGCACCTTATCGTTCAATTTACAATGAAAGTGAAAACGAAGACAAGGAATGAACCTGGTTTAAACTTAAAGGGCAAATGTAGAGTTAAGGCAGCTAAATAAAAAATAAGAACCATAGGCCTTACAATCAAATTAGGAATCTAATTGAATCTGAATGCTACTATAGGCCTTAGGCATAATGGAAAAGGCATCAAGAGACGATCGCTCAAAGTGTCAGTTATCATTAGATGAAGATTGATTCAGGGGCTAAGGAAGATCGAAGGCAGATTTCGGAGAGTAAATACATTGAAAAAGTTGGTTTAAGTTTATTTATTCCTGATATTTCTATAGCGCCTCTCGAAGTCAACTACTACTCTGAGGCGCTCCCGACTACAACATTTGATAATGTGCCGGAATTTTCAAGCCGAAGCGCCACGAGCAATTGCGAGTGAAGGACTTGCCCAAGGTCCGTACGCAGCGGCTAGAGTGGGATTCGAACCTGCAACCCTCCGGTCACAAGACGCGGAACTTACCACTGAGCCACCACGCCCCACAAAAAACTTCTTACTGCTAACATAGCCTGTAACGTTGATCTTATGCTGCACAGGGTGGTTTGGACCACATTCACGTCGATGAACGCGATGTCTAGTGCGAACAGCACTAGACATCGCTTCGCCCGTCTGCTTCGACTGTTTGTCGTTGTTTTCTTCGCTCATCTGACGGGGTTGTTTGTTCTCTGATGGGCTACGACACCCAGACGCGCAGCTTAAGGCCTTCGCTGACTTGGCCAGTTCAACAATTTCGAGTCTTCCACCTGCTATTTGAGTTCAGATGGCTGTGGGGGATAGCATTGCTGCAATTCGTTACCTTAAAATTCACCTATAATTATCCTCATGGCTCTAAAGCCGGGAGGGGTGCCTCTGAGTAGTTTATTCAACAAGAGAACCTAGCTAGGGCCTCAATAGGGTCAATAGGACCTATTGACAAAAACAATACACTTGCAGGGATGACACTACCTTAAAGCTTTTCAGAACATTTAGTATCAACAGTTATTGCCTGGGGTTCGAATCAAAGAACTGGTTTCCACAGCACGAAAAAGCAACTTTAGTATTTCTGCAAATAATTTCATCAGATCTGCTAAACAGAGTGATTCTAGCAAACGTCGGCTTACCTGGGTGGATAATCGTGAAGCCAAGGTCATTTCAAGGTTACCTTTCAAACCCAGAAGAGCAGGAACTAGGATAAAGAATTCGGATACTTCGACAAAAACTCGCCAACTCTACACAAAAACAAAATGCATTTACAGTGCAAGAATGTAGGTATAATTAGTAAGACTACAACAAAAATACGAAAACCACCCAGTGAACATATGTACTTTCTCTGCCAGCACGCCCACATGGAGTCTCACATAGGACCCATATTCCCATATGGAACCCGTACAGGCCCACGTGGGTCCCATGATCCCATCTAATTCTAATGTAAATGCTGACAGGGTTGCACCATTGTCGTAATCATTATTACAATGTAATATTTTCAATCATCATAATCTCATGGTTTTTGTGTAAGCTGCTGTCGAGATAAGAAACCTGTCAAGGAGTGACTATGTGAATAAAGGAATAAGTCCAAAGCGTAGCATGCCAGTGGATCCATTGAAGGGAGGGGGGAACTGGTGGGCCTTGGGGTAATCCCATCACAGCCCATGCAGAGTATAGGCTTGGAATCGAAGCAGCGTCGCTCGGGCGAAGTAGCAGCGGACGAACGACTGACCTGATTAAGAAGAGACACGGAGGAAAGAACGTAAATCATGCCAATTGTTCCGACAATTAATCAATACAGCGGTTGAGAAGAGATAAAAGCCAATCGCCAGGTACGAACAGGTAGCACGAACATGGCGGAGTCAAACCGGTTTACACGTGTCAAGAAGACACACGTGTATAAGAAGCAGGCACAAAGACAGGCAAACACAATGTGCATAATACAGAGAAACGGACGGAGATTCACAGCACCAGCAGAAACCCAATTAGTAAACACAGGTTGGGAATTGTCGGGGGTTCAACCCCGTAGTCTTTCTTAGGACTACCACAGTTAATTCTTCAATGCACACCCCAGGGGTCGTTTCCAACCCCCTCAGTTGTTGTGCTAGTGTGACTTAGCATTATTTGGCTCTGAGTCTCTGACAAAGAGAAGACATTTCCATGGTGTATCATGCATACATTTCTGAATTTTCTCAACAAAGGAATTGATTTTGATTCGAGTCTGACTTGCAAAACTGCTAGCGTTGAAATCAGCTGCTGTCAAATATTATTGACATCAGTTTGCAAAATACGGATAAAATGTTCGTCCCTCCCGTCTTTCTTTCTACAATTCCCACACTGAGTGAACAGCATCTGAGAGTAAGAGAGCAAACTGCCGACCGACGGGGGAGTGATTGCTGGCTGAGAAATTGACCAACAGCCGGAGAAGCTGGAGACTGACCGACTGACCCGGATGGACGATCGATCGACTGACTGACGACCGAAAATAGATTTAATAGAATACTTTTCAATGCAATCAACTGCATTTCAATTTGCTATTGTTGACCTTCGGTATTTAATTTTCGCGGAGTTACTTGGTATTGATTTAATAAGATTCGTTGATACGTTTTCTAGATCATGAGCTGTATGCCAGTGATTCGAGTGATAGACAAAGAGAATCTAGCTAACTATAGACCCATTTCAGTATTACCCTACTTCTCCAAATACTTTGAAAAGATAATGTACGTAAGGCTCAGCAGTTACATAAGAAAGACTAGTGCAATACATCAATCTCAGCATGGGTTCCAGCAAGGCCATTCAACATACATGGCTCTTCTCGAAATGGAAGATAAAATATCGAAGGCCATAGATAAAAATGAATATTCTGTAGGAATATTCTTAGACCTGGCAAAAGCCTTCGATACGGTCAACCATGCAATCCTACTTAAAAAATTACATTATTATGGGATAAGAGGAACCCAATTAAAATGGTTCATTAGTTATTTTAACAACCGTACCCAAAGAGTCCTTTGTAACGGAGCCCTGTCCGAGATAAGATGTATTAACTACGGAGTTCCCCAGGGCTCTAATCTTGGACCACTCTTATTTCTCCTCTACATAAATGATTTAGCTAATGTGTCCTCCACCCTACATTTTATACTATTTGCAGACGATTCTAATATCTTCTATTCCCATAAATCTTGGCAGGCTTTAATGGACATCATCAACGCTGAGCTACTGGAGGTTAATAAATGGTTTTTGGCAAACAGGCTCACACTAAACCTGGATAAAACAAACTTTATAATATTCAAATCTCACAGAAAAGTTAAACCCGTAGACCTAAAATTGAAAATAGAGGAAGAAACAATTGCTCAAGTAGAAACTACCAAATTTTTAGGAATTCAAATAGACCAACATCTAACATGGAAGAGTCATATCAACTACATCTCCCAGAAAATGGCAAAGAATATAGGGGTTCTAAATAGAATTTCACACTTGCTCCCCCCTGCCATTAGACTGCAATTATATTATACTCTCGTTTATCCCTACCTCACATATTGTAACCTGATCTGGGCCTCTAATTATGACTCCAGACTGTATAAATTAGTTACTCTCTAAAAGAGGGCAGTTCGAATAATTGCTGGGGCGAGCAGAAAAGCTCATACTAGCCCAATCTTTAAAGAGTTCAACTTATTAAAGATAGAGCAAATTCGAATATTTCAAACAGCACAATTCTTCTACCAGTACGAACATAAATTACTTCCCCCCCTCTTCACTGATTACTTTACTTTAGGATCGCAGATCCACTCACACAGTACAAGGAGCGCGGACTCCTACCGTCCCGATAGGGCGCGAACAAATCTTCGAGAATTTGGTATCAAATCATCTGGACCTAGTACGTGGAATACTATTCCCCAAGAAATCCGAATATCCACACCCTACTACTTATTTAGAAGGAAGCTCAGGGAATTTCTGCTCGAAAGCTAACCCTCACTCGATGTAAAAAATAAAAGAATCGCTTTTCATGACCTCCCTTTCCCCTTCTGCGGCTGGGTGCGCGCGCAGCGGGAGGGCCCCTGTCGCGTGAGGAGATCGACGACAACGACGAGATGTCACTATCATCATGATGTAATCGTCGTTGCCGGTCGAGATAGGACGATGACGGACGAAAGCCAGTCTCCACTGGGTCAACAATGAAGGCAGCGAGGCCGAGGTGTAATCGGACACCACACAGCCAAGGTGTAATAGGACACCTCGCGGCTATGGTGTAATCAGACACCGCCCGCGCTGCAGGCGAGCGACGACCCGCGTCGCGAGGAGCAATCTGACACTAATTGACGATAGCTTGACGTGGGGAGGGGGCTGACCGATGCACGCTGAAGTTCCTACTTAACGGAAGGAAAAGGAGAACACGGGACTTGTACTACTGACGAACGCGACGTGTGAACATCGGTCGAGCGATCAACATCGGGAGGAACGACCAGCGGCCGGGGCAGAGTATTAGTCCGTCAGATTCAGAGACTGACGCGAAAGAACGATCTGTAGTTAGGCTGTACGAAGCAACATTTGAGATAGTCCGATTTAATATCTAAACGCTTTAATACTACGTGGAAGTTCCCGTAGAGTTAGTGTATATATATTTGTTTCTTTAATTAAATTCATTTATTAATTAAACAAAGTTCGTCGTGAATCTTCTATAGAAAAGTTAGGCACGTTAAATAAAAGTGCAAGTAAAAGAACAAGCAATCGAGGGTCGACATCAACACACGGCAAACACACGACAGGGCGACCTCCGATTGCGACAGGCCCCACTTGGTCTGCCGGTATGACTCCGAGAGAGTTAGGGATCTAGTTAATAATTAGTTAAGATTAGTTAAGATTGTTTACCCTACCCGTTTATTTTTCTTATAGCCCCACCCCAATGCATGGTCACTCGAACTTTAAACGGTTTAATCACATCGAACGGCCTAGGGATGGTGCGAACGAGTCAGTTATATTTTAAGTTGTTACTCCAACTGTATAGGAGACCCTTTTAGCGGGACCACGGTCCCTTTGGGCGCTCCTTTTGCGATCTGTTGACAACTGTTATGTAACCAATTATCATGTACGTTACCTTGTCTTCGGTTGCAATAAAGCTTTTTGATTGATTGATTGATTGATTGATTGATTGATTGATTGATAGATCAATTGCCGTGCGAGAGCAGTTATAAGTAATATTATATATATATATATATATATATATTATATACCATGCTATATATAGCATGGTATATAATATATATATAATATTATATTTAGGCGTACTGTACAGGCATAGCATGCATATATATTATGTATAGGCATACGGCTGCTGGCATACCTATGCACGCATTAGACTCTCACCTTCTGAAATTTCTTAAAGGATGCGGTGGATTATTAAATTTAATTAGCATTTTTCATTTTGGATATTTATATTTATTATCAGATACTATCGCTTGCTTTGTGCACTGCGTTGTCTGGTCTGGGCATTAGGCCGATGAACCAGCTCAGTCCAACGCCTTCAAGCGCAGTCAGATTTAATGTAAGTCAGCGCAAAATAGTACAAATGTCTGATTGAGGGCAAATCCTATGACGTGCTGGGCAGAGGGAGGAGTATTTTAAACGAGTCGAAATGCAGTCTTGCTGTCCTCGAGACCAAGGTCTTGGTCTCGAGTGCACTCGAGTTCGTTTTTAAAAGTCTTGGTCTTGGTCTTGGTCTTGAGACCAAAAGTCTTGGTCTTGGTCTTGAGACCAAAAGTCTTGGTCTTGGTCTTGAGACCAAAAGTCTTGGTCTTGGTCTTGGTCTTGAGGCTCAAAGTCTTGGTTTTGGTTTTGCAAGACCAAGACCAAGACTTTTGACAATATGAACAGTCATTTAACAAAACGCAAGGATTTTAAAAATTTATCCGATAATTACTAATAATTATTGCTTAAGTATTTACACGTTGTGAGTGAGGTTTAACTGTTGTTTTGGACATTTATTTTTACTTTCGGATATATACCATGGAATGATTTCAAAACAGACTCACATTTTGTACATTTATATCCGGTACTTGAAAAGCTGCTCTGTGTGCCAGTGAATTCAGCACTGTAGAACGTATTTTTCACATAGCAGAATTTTTGTGAGGCCTCTCTTGGTCAGAAAATTCTGAGCGAATTGGTTTTTATAAAATGCAACAGGCATTTGGAATAACATTTCGCATGAAGCACTTTTGTAAATACGAATTCGGAATTCTCTGCAGTCTGCATTTGGATTGTTTTGTTTGAATAAAATAAAAGATTCATGCTTTAATTAAAATAGCGAGTAGTCCGACTTGGCAATTTTTTAGTAAGGAATAGAAGTCTCGATCTGGTTGTGATTTTTTGGGTATTTTTCTCGGTTTTGGTCTTGAGTTTCAAAGTCTTGGTCTTGGTCTTGGTCTTGAGGTTCAAGGTCTTGGTCTTGGTCTTGGTCTTGAGGTTCAAGGTCTTGGTCTTGGTCTTGGTCTTGAGGTTCAAAGTCTTGGTCTTGGTCTTGAGGTTCAAGGTCTTGGTCTTGGTCTTGAGGTTTAAGGTCTTGATAACAAGACTGCTCAGACGTTGCCTCTCTAAGCAAGGCTTCCTTAACCCTCAGGCTACCAAGGTTTTTTTGCGACATCGGCTACCAAGGGGGGGGTGGTTACCACCCCCCGGAATTTCGTGTTTGGTTTCAAATATCATATCATGTAATACAGCATTTGATTCAGCATTCATTTCTGACAAGAATGGTGTATTTAGTTGTAAAATATATGAATGCATCTCGAAATTATATATTTTTAAACAAAGGCACCGGTCCATTTAACGATATCTTATATTATCCCACACAATTTGTACTTTTTGGATAAAACATATAAATGATGTGGGTTTTGAAAATGAACTATGTATCCAAGAATATTCTAAATATAATGAGGCTTAATTTTCAACAATACAAACTATTCCAAAGTCTGTTTCAGTTTCAGGCAAAACCTAAAGGCGTGCAGCTATATCAACATGAAACAAGAAATTATGTAATTTTTCCCGGCAGTCAAATACGTCAGTGGTCCTTGCAGTTATTGCAAGTTACTTTCATTGTTTTGTGCGAATGCTTCCTGCAAACCGGCTTCTTGAACACTTCACAGCACTGCTTTACTCTGTTAGCATTCTGCTTTGACAGTTTATAGCCCTTCCCCATACCCAACCATATCGGTTTACGTTGTGATGTTGCATCAGTGATTTTCACACTGAAAAAGCGTATTATTATTTATTATGATCACTTCCGGTTTTCAAAAGACAAATAACTAAGAACCAAATATATCCCTACATTCCCTCTAAAGAATGGCATAGTTGTTTCTCTTCCAGAAAGAATAATGAATACCTTTATAGTCGACAACAGCTTACAGCTGACGAGAGAAATTCCTGATTCCAAAACGTGGTACCTAGGCTATATCGGGTATAACTTTTTTATGGCGTGGGATATCATCACGACTTTTACCTCAAAATGTGTGCAAATGGACCCCCTACAGCTACCTAAAATGTCAAAATTATATTCCATGTGCTAAAAAATGTTTTGCAGAAAAACGTAGGGGGGGTGGTAACCACACCCCCCTTGGTAGCCCGAGGGTTAAGTCTTGCGCCCGTGTGATGCCTCTTTGTGTCTAAATATTCTCTTTCACGAATACAGGTGGGCGCCCTACTCGCTAAATGGAAAGAAGAAGTAGATCTCTGCTGCTTTATCCCATCGGAAAGTGCCCTAAGAATTCCTATTAAGTGAGATAAACTTCTTCTGTGACAAACTAATAATTTTATTTTCTTTGAACTGGCTGGGTTCCAACACCCCACTGGTAGAGTCCAGAGTTACAGTGCCGCAGTGCGGCGATCCATAACAGCCACTGGGTCGAGGTCCGACTATGTGTAGCTTGGTACTACGCCCTGCATGTCCATCACGTGACTCGTGAGCCACTGAGGATATTCCCGACTAGAAGGTGAGAACATATTTGACTGTGCGACTATCCAGCCAATGATTTCTTGGTCTTCCTCATGCACACTGACAATCAACGGCAGGTCTCAACTCAGCTATCTGGTCCTCCGTTGCCAATGATCTTCTTCCACCGAGTATCATTATACTAAATAATAATGGTTCAGTCAGCAATCACTGATCTATTCCAGGTCTAATTGTTTTTTTAACAGATGTCAATGTACCTTATTCGCATTTCCACTAAACTAATTAACTCGGAGTCCCTGAAGTTATATTCTCGTTAGCCAGAACTGGAAATAACAGCTGTAATCTACTCTCAAGAACTAATGTTACACTACCATATAAATATAGCTCTGACAATAAATCCAGTCCTCCAGTTGTTTCCGAGATAGGTTAACTACTTCTCTTATACCAGCTAAACAGAAGGTAGGCTGTCGACATCTATTTCTTCACCTGTCCATTGTTTATTACCTGCGTAAAAGTGGAACAGCCAAAACCTCGAGTGTCCTCATGTGTTTTCGATGACAGAGATAAGCAAGTTACGCATAGCAGACAAGACTTCTCCACTGACCTGCTTAGTCAGGTCAGGCGAGTGGCTCGGATGATCATGGTAAAAAGACAACACCGATAAAACAGCGCTTGGCTTTTGCATGATTCTATGAAGGAGGAGACGGGGCGAATGACCAGAGTTTATGATTACATCTGACGCGTTAGGCGTTGCAACCAGCAAAGTGTCTGTATTCGCGACCGGGACTATTATCTAGCCTATTTATTATACCGCAAGCCGTGTTCGTCGACAAGGCCAGACGCAAAGCCTAACAATACCAGTGCCGGATTTAGACTTGGTGAGGCCCTAAGCTACCTAAAAGCTTGGAGGCCCCTTGTTAAACAATTGCACCAGACGGTCTCACAAAACTTTAAAACATATATGCCTTTTAATTATTTAACTAGAGTATTTGCCCGTTATATATGACGGGTTGACGGGTTGAAGCGTCGCTCACGATTTAAACGTGATCGTCGGTCTAAGGCAGGTCGGCCAGATAGACAGATATATACGCATTCATAGACAGACGAACAACGCTTAGTAACCCTCCCTCCAATTGGCCTTAGGGACGTCGGCCAAGAGCCTGTCAGGCATTGGAATGCGGCATAGAACATTCCAAAGCGTTTATCTTACGATGGACACACAGAGCTAAGAAATTATATAATAGATAGCAGGGCATTTAAAGAATCAAAATCAATTCCTTTGTTGAGAAAATTAAAAAATACAAACATCATACACCATGGAAATGTTCTCTTTGTCAGAGACTCGTAGTCAAATAATGCTAAATTACACTAGTACAACTGAGGGGGTTGGAAACGACATCCCTGGGGTGTGCATGAAACTTAACTGTGGAGTCCTAATAAAGACTAGGGGTTGAACCCCCATCCACCGACAATGCCCACCCTGAATGTTGTCTTGGAAGATGATCTGATACAGATCTTTGTGGTAAACTTCTTCTTTTCCTGGATAATTCTGCTTGAAATAAGTATGGAAGTGGATCAGTTCAACCGCAAGATTAGTATCAACATCGTTCGGATACTCTTCCATAAAAGTTTCTGCTGCTCCATGTAGCTGTGCCTATGAAGCTTAAACTGGAAATGAAACTTTGTTTCCAGCGTAATTGTAGGCTGTTGCTCTTCTGCTCAAGGTTGCTTCAAGGACATCTATTACAGGAATGAAGGATTTCACTCGAAATTTGTCACTCGGAGAAAGCTATTCATCAGCATCAGCTGCAGCTCCATTTTGGGACTGTCTTTTTTCTCACCCTCCTTCCTTTCCGCGCACACTTGTATTATACATCAGGCAGTTTGGATTTTGCTTCTTGTTCAGATACATCAACATTTTTTAAAATATTTTTCACAAAGTAGCAAAGTGATTTGTGCAGATTTGTACACGTGGTAAGTGAAATCTGTGGATCCTGGAGAGTTTTAGGGGCCTACTGATTTTGTGAGGCTCCTCCAGCAAACGAGTCCATAAGAGTAGCATAAAAACATACTCCAGTTCCTCCATATTTCCAGAAGAGTAGCAGCTTGTATTGTTGTTTCACCATTTTCATTCTCATTAGTATGGAGATGACTTAGAGCATCTATGATTGACCTGCAACTCTCATTTATGGCAGACACAGCTTTAGCATGATTGTACTCCCCACCTAGTGTCGGACTGATACTTTGGTACTCTGGAGACTGCGTTCAAGAATGATAACAAATTAGTCCACCACTTTGTAGAAGATGAAAAGAAAGTGTATATTTCTTGCACAACAGGCAAGATGGAATTTGCTACACAAGCCGTTTAAGAGTACACAATATATATATATATATATATATATATATATATATATATACAATTGACATAAAAATGTAGAAAAGACTCCCCCAAATACGGACATTTTTGGAGGCCCCTGTTGATTGTGAGGCCCTAAACTGTAGCTTATTATTTAAACTCATGTCTATATCCGGCACTACTAACTACCCAGTGGCCTGAAAGCATACGACAGCAAATGAATAAACTTTATATATTTTTAACCAAAAAGATTATTTACCAAAAGCAGGATGAAAGAATTGTTTGAATGATTTATTTCTGCTGTTGTTTTTATCGTTGCGGTTATTCTTTTTTTTCGACATATCACCCAACAACGAACGGTAGAGTCATTACTAATCACGCACAACGGTAAAGGCCGACATCAGGCAAGTCCACTGCACTCTGCAATGATTTCCTTTGGGTGTATACTCGTTCTTCACTGATTCAGCATTCAAAATTTGGTAAATGATGATGACGATGAAGTAGAAACTTTCAAATTGCCTTGAGATGTTGTAAAACATAGAACTTTGGGCAATAGTTGGGGTGCGATATCCGCACACTATGGACTTCAGTGCAACTTGATCAGTTCTATTACTTCACATTAATCAAAAGCTGATTGCATTACAGACGACAGTGAAGTGAACGACCGACTCTCGATCGGGAATATACTTCAGAAGAATGTTCTGGTTGTAAGGAGGGATATTCGATCGTATAACGACTTTAGCTGAACTGAGGAAAGACGAGAGCGAAAGAACAATGGACAAAGGAAGGAACTGGAGGACAGAAGGGAATAACACTGTAGAAAAGAGTTGGCTAAAGGAAGGAAGGAAAGGGAGATGAGGAGGTGGGAAGGGAAGGAGGGAGGGAGGGAGATAGTAGGAGAGGGAGGCAACAGCAGGCTTAACATCTGTCATTCAGTGTCAACAAAGCAGTCTGTGTACTCATGCTGTCACTCGACGCTCATCAGTCGGTCTGTTCTTCGTCCAATCTGTCTGTGTAACTGTCCTTGAGTCCGTGCCTGTATGTATGTAATATGTATGCATGTATGTATGAGTGTATGTATGTATGTATGTATGTATGTATGTATGTATGTATGTATGTATGTATGTATGTATGTATGTATGTATGTATGTATGTATGTATGTATGTATGTATGTATGAGTGTATGTATGTATGTGTGTATGTACGTGTGCAAGTATGTATGTCATTGTATGTATGTATGTATGTATGTATGTATCTATGTATCTATGCATTTATGTATGTATGCGTGCATGTATATATGTATGTATGTATGTATGTATCAGGACACTTAATATAGCGCAATTTTCTGTATGCCTTCCTACCATTATCAGTCTGCGATTGATCTCAGTCTGTCTTTCTGTTTATGTCTGTTTATGTATGCAACTGCCTGCAACTGTATCCTTATGCATCTGTCTGTTCCTGTCTGTATTTCTTTTTGTCTGTCCGCATATTGTTAAGTTGATGAGTCAACCAAACATCGATTGGAGAAACTTGATTTTCGGCAATGCATCGGTTGTCTGCAACCGTCATTATGCTCGAGGAGGTCATGTACTAACCTTGACAAGGTCAAGGACGATGCCTGCAAAGACGCATCCGAGTCCAGCCAGGAGGAAAGGAAGGACGAGTTCACCAATGATCCTAAGCGATGACTCAGACTGACCCTCGTCAAGCAGCAGCGGTTGGGTGTCTCCCCCTGGCGACGGAGAGTAGTCCCGTGAATCGGCGATCGATAGATTGTTTATATCGAGACCATTGTCTTGTCCATCGGCGTCCCCCTTGCCGCCGCCGTCTGGGGCGCCACAGATGGAACTGTCGCTGTCGACAAGTGCCTCTTTGATGACAGGGATGGTCTTGTCGAGCCTCTTGACCGATTTAGGGTCCTCGGAGTCATCCACTGCACGATCAGTGTCCTTCGGAATGTCCACCAGCGAAGGATATTCGCCTTTAGAGAACGACGGTCGTGAGTCGGATTCTGGAATGGTGTGCGAATCGTCGGTTAGCGTTAATCCCATTTCGGACTCTGAGTCGAAGAAGAGGTTGATGAATCCGTTGCTATCTTCTGAGACCTGCTTCACGAGCGCTCCCTTAGCACGAGGAGCCCTCACTGACTTCTCCGAATGCCTTCGTCGTCTTCCTCTGCCCAACCGTCCAGACGACTTCGCTTCTCCTTCTCCACCACCTCCACCTCCTACTGCTGCTCCAGCTCCATTTAATCCTGCCAACTTCGCTCTTCCATGAGCGTCTTCGGCACGTTTTCCCTGTCCCTGGCCGTTACCCGTGTCGTTATTGGCCGACAAGTTTCTAGGATGGACTGTTCCTCCTTTCTCCACGTCATGGCCGATGGGACCAGAGCCACTCGTAAGTGCACCGTACTGATCCATCTGTTGTTCGAGGCCGAATAGGTTAAGGGCGATGAATTCCGTTTCCTTCGGTTTCTCCCCTGCCACTCCCCCGCCGCCACCGCCGCTCATCGTCTCCGGACCTGAGCGGCATCCAGTGAACAACGCAGACCAACCACATAAACAGGTGTCCAACTGATGATTCTCCTGCCGCTGCCGCTGCTGCTGCTGCTGAGGCTGGCAACTTAGACTACACCAATCACACGACAACCACCGAAAAGCAACGAAGGCGATCGGTAACGCTGTAAATAACAACGCAGAAAGCAAAGCATCAGACTTTAGCACATAAAATTACCTTGACATATCCAGACATATATATTTCTAGGCTTGCGAGACATACGCCCTTAAGTGATGCATGAGTCATTTGTCTTCTCCTTCTCCTTCTCCTTCTCCTTCTCCTTCTTCTTCTTCTTCTTCTTCTCCTTCTCCTTCTCCTTCTCCTTCTTCTTCATATTCTTTTTCTTTTTCTTCTTCTTCTTGCGATTCTCCTTCTTCTTCTTGTCGTGTTTCTTTTTATGATTCTTCTCCTTCAATAACAGCAGAAAGCAAGTCGGCACAAAATACGCCTAAATGAATTCTTTGTACATTTATTTCTCTTTTTATGTTAGCTACCAAATTTTTAATAGTCCTCAAGAGGGATTTCACTCTCAGAGTATTTTGGCTTTCAATATTGTTATGATTCTCTAATAATTAGGGGTCTACTCAGGTTAACATGTCTTTTGGTGTCCTAATTTCAAGTAATATGCATCGAGTATTACACAAATGACCAAATTCATGTAATTCATGTAAATCTTCACCTTATCCAGCTTTCATGAACATTTCATGGCAGTCTCAGAGGCTTAGGCATAAGCTCCAATGTACTACAGACTGAAAAATATTCATGACACTTAGGCAGAGATATTTAAGTTGCGTCATAGTTATGGCAGAATTTAACTCGCGTTTCTTAAAATTAGCTACATGAAGAGAGATATTATGTTTAAACATTGTCACTCTTAAAACTATTTCTTGATGAAACATACGCTTTTTGCTAGTTTTTCAGTAATTCCAGCAATCCAGTGCAGTATTAGAGGCAGTTTTGATTTTCCCGAATTGGCGAGGTTTTTCCCATGCACTGTCACATAATAGAAGTCTGTATTAACCGTACTCGATTCCTTCTGGTCCTACTCGGTCCAATTCTGGTGTAAGGATTATCTTCATTATTTATCTGTCCCTTATCAGATCATGTTATGAATGTACCGGTACACATCCGGTCTTCGCTTTGAAAAGCGAACCCTTATATATTAGTCAAGAACAGCGTCTCCAGTTCACGTCAGCAGAGTGGGAAACAAGTTCACTTTGCCTCTCACTTTGCTTCTCCCTCTCTCTTGGCTTTGTTGCCCTTGACTTGACTTCTGTGCCACGTAATTATTGCATTCGTAGCAAACTTTCTTCGTCAGCTCCTGGGACGAAGGAGACTCTTCACGCAGGCGTTAATTCTTTCCCGCCGACTATAGGAAACCCTTGCTAGAACAGCCGAGGTTTTTCACTATTGGCCTAAAGCAAATGTCCACGTTACAGCGTAGGCTACATATTATGATACTGTTGGGCGGCGGGAGTTTGAAAAAATAAGGGCTTAAATGTATTAACTTCCATTGGAAAACCAGTGGCGACCATCATTTAATTCTTCTTAGGCGTGAATAAGACTTCAGCAGTCTGCCTGATGACTTAACATCATGGCACACCGACAACGTCTCAACTTGATTTCTTTAATGTTAAGGTAATCAATTTCACTTTCACATACAACAGCAGTTTCAGAACACCTACTGGATTTTGCCACTCCTTCTCCGCCCAGCACACCTTCGTCGGACCGCTGACTTACTTAATATACTGCATACTGTCCGGAGATAGCCTGACCACGCCTATCAGCGTCTAACCCGTAGCTTGGCTTAGTAGGTTATATCGTACGATGACTTAAGCAGTAGTCTACTTAGTAGCTTAGCTGCAACGTTACTTAGTAGCTTAGCTGCAACGTCAAAGTCAGCTGTGCCGCGTGGGTGTCTTAGTCAATCGCCATTCTGTCATATCCAGTACAACTGCATTGGTAAAATAGATCAATGAAATATTGGAAAAAACCTAAAGTGAACCGGATGGCTTGAATATAAAACATAAATTTGCTTAAATTGAAGTATCGGGCCCCGCTGAGCGTAAAACCTTATTTATAGCTCAGTGATCTTGTTGCTACAGAAAGAAATAGTCGAATAAATAATCAAAATATGTCAGGATACTAAAATTATGTATGGTAAAAAATGAATACGGAAAGCAATATATAACAGCAGTAGGCCTACAACGAACTATTGCTGGGACGGGAAACTTAGCGGAGGACTGACTGTCCGGAGACTTAACAGCTATGCATAAATAAAAGCACATCGAGCAATTCATCATCATAGCCAAGGTCTAGAGTCCAGACAAGATCCGTCTTTCAAGACTGTTATAAACGCATACATAGCAGAGGCCGCCTCTCTCTTCACGTGGCAACATGACTTTAAGACGCGAGATAAACCCTACTCGTATTTCGTTGAAGGTCGGATGACCTTTGCCCTGTGTCGCATTCCGCCTGACAGAGGGCAACTTAGACAACATAATCAGCAGCACAAGGACGAAGAGTCAATCTCGGCGGGGGGGGGGGAGATAGGGCGAAATGAATTTCCTCTGATTAAGATTGAAGCTCAGTAGACTGAGTACAGAGTTCAGTTCTGTTGTGCCTTTGGTCCAGTGACCGTATAATGGGTCTGCGTGAGAGATGTGCTGGTTCAAAGGTCAAGCATAGTTATAGTCGCCACCCTATATGCAAACAGCTCGCTTCAGACAGGTCTTCGACTTCAGACAGGCCTTCGACAAGAATCCTTTACAAACAAGACACAATTTCAAGACAATGCTAATTGATGTCGGTGTATAACTTGCACTTCACACATCGCACATTCGGGTTTCTGCACACGAATAATCATCATCTCACACCCACACAGGTCTATCGAAGAGGTCTAAAATCACTTGATTATAAGCCAACAGTATCAAATGCCCCGCGTCGCATACTGTAGGGCACTCCCTATAGCATACATACTGCACACACACACACACACACACACACACACACACACACACACACACACACACACACACACACACACACACACACACACACACACACACACACACACACACACACAAACACACACACACACACACAGTACATACTCTACTGTACGTCCTTCATAGTTACACTATACAGCTACAGTGGGCTAACAACGCAGGATATGTGTGATCGTTAGCGTAATTGCATATCGTTAATGTGCTCATCAAAATCTACTTTTATGGACTTACCGTTTAGTCCGTAGATCCAATGCAAAGTGTATTGTGAAGGTGAGTAATAACAACTCTAAGCTCACATGTTAGTCTCACATATAAATACACCCCATGGCTGCACTGAAAACGGTCAGTTGATGCCAAGGAAACAATGCCAACCGGACAAGACAAAGCAGCAGCATGCGTGGGCAAGGACGCGTCTCTTGCGCCCACGCGCCTTCTTCTGTCTTGGACTCGGCTTCCTCCTCTATTCAATGCAGACGATTCATCCTTCTCAACTGATTGGCCTGAAATCCAGCCACACAAACGAACGACCTGGCTTACTGATAACTCTTTGCCTACGCCCGCATATACGAATCCTGCAAGAGTCTGAAGCCAGTTGCTGCCGCTACTGCTACTCCTGAAACTGCTGCAGTGATGAAGGTTAATACGTCTATCGATGGCTTCAAGCTCAGCTGCCTGAATGCCAGTCTGCCTGTCCGTCTGCCCGTCCTTCAGTTTGTCTGTATGTCTGTCTGTCTGTCCATCCATCCGCCCGCATGCAGTAGTCGGCCGCTTTAAATAAACCGGGCGCAACGTGTTACAACACAGGCGGCGTTTCGCACCCGGTACCGTATGACATAGTTTCAACTGGAAGTGAGAAGGTCGTCATAAAACGCACAGGGCAAAATAAGAATAATAAAACTCGAGTAGTAGACACCATCAGTGTGCGCAGATGCAAAACAACTGTAGTTTGCTAATGTAAATGTACGCGATTTTCTGTAGCGACCGTATTGGGCCTATGGATCCTGCTCAGTTTTCAATGGATTGATAGGGTGAGATCCTTCACCACCAGGGCATATTTTAACTGTAGGCGTATAACTAGTGGGACAAATTCCCAGTAGGCTTAGGATTTGTCCCAATAGTTAGGCTGATTTGTCCCAGGCAATGTGTGTATAAAGTATAACTAGTGGGACAAATGTTGCAAGAGTTTTAAGATTTGTCCCAGTAGTAAAATCCGAATTAGGTTAATTTTCTAGATGAATTCCTAAAAAGACCCGACTAAAGTGTAAAAAGAAGGCGATGACTAAAAAAAGTCATGAACTTTTTGGGAGTTGAATTAGTAGATAAGTTTAAAAAGTTTAAACTTTTTTGGAGATTAATTCCTTTAAAAAGGTCTTTGGCCAGACCATGGCCGACTTTCTCCCACCCACCTCTCAGACAAGAGCGGCCGCCACTGAAAGTATTTAGGAGACGAGTTCCAAAAAAACATCATGAACTAGACCCATGCATGGCTGATTTTGTCCCAGTAGTCTAAATTCCTTAAAATATGCACTGTTCACCACCGCTGCCCGTTTGAATAGGCGCAACGCCATCTAAGGCCTCGTGTTCGGACCGTGCTAACCCGAGATTGAAATCTCTTAAATAAGCCAACTTCTGGAAGCGAAACGCGATGCACGCGTTCTCTTGCACAGAGAAGTAGGCGGCTGTAGGCCTATGGGACGCAGCCTACGCTCTAATCATTGCAGCTAACTGGTAATACTCTTCTTTAACAAGTACAGAAGTGCAAAATGAAGCCGGGAAACCATTGAGAGCCACGAGTAGACTGGAACAGACTAGAGGTAAGTTTCCAGTTTAGAGCGAAAAACAGTCTACCCGCCTATAGTTACAGCTATATTGGTTGGAGCGTATAGGCTGCATCTCTGTGTTGTGAGCATGCGGATCGCGGCTCACCTCCCAAAGGTAGCTTATTTCGGAGATTTCAATCTCGAGCTAGCACGAGGTACACGGGGACTACTATATGGCGTGGTGTCTATTCAAACGGGCAGCGGTGATGAAGGATTTTACCCGATCAATTCACTGAAAAATGAGCAGGGTCGAGGCCATACGGTCGCTATATAAAAACGTGTACATTTGTACATTTACATATAAATGATTGCGAACATGAGGAGGTAGAGAGTTCCAGATGGAAGGATCGGCAACTGTAAATGAGCGCCGTCTAAAGACAAGACGTGTACCAGGAACGACTTACTTTCCAGCAGACGCTGATCGAAGAGAGCTAGAGCGGCCTTTCAAAGAGTTGCATGGTATAAACATGGTAGACAAGAATAATGGCAGATGATCTGCACGTGCTTTGTACATGAGGAGTGCCAGTTTGAGGCGGATTCGCTCACAGACAGGAAGCCAGTGTAGAGAACGAAGAGCAGGTGCGATATGGTTTCGGTACGAGAGTCCAAGACACAGTTTTGCAGCCTATTTCATTATTCTAGTCAGAGGAAGCAGTATGCATTCGGGAAGACCATAATGTTGCAAAAATCAATTCGCGTCAGAATAAGACAGTGTATCGGTGTTTTCAGTGATGCTGATTCCAGAGTAGAGCGAAGCTGTCGGATTCTTCTGAGGTGAAACAGGCACACCCGAGAAATGGCAGCTATCTGAAGTTTTAGGGAAGTGCTGAGTCAAGGATGACTCCAAGATCCCGAAAAGTAGATGTCGGAGAGAGTAGAGGGGAGGAAGTTGAAATTCGGAAATTCGGAAATCCAACAATAATAAAAATCCTACGCGACGACGTGTGATTATCCGTTAGGCCGGGTCTGTTCAGAACCCGACGCCAAATATCAATATCGATGTGTCTGCCGCTGCGTCCAGGCGTAGAGAACGTTTGGCGCTGAAGGTTTATGCTTCTGGCTACGGACTCTATGCTGCTGCTGATTCTGCTGCTGCTGCTGCTGCTGATGATGGTGATGCAGGTGTTGCGTTGCACCAAGCACACGTTCACACACACACACTCTCTCTCTCTCTCTCTCTCTCTCTCTCTCTCTCTCTCTCTCTCTCTCTCTCTCTCTCTCTCTCTCTCTCTCTCTCTCTCTCTCTCTCTCTCTCTCTCTCTCTCTCTCTCTCTCTCTCTCTCTCTCTCTCTCTCTCTCTCTCTCTCTCTCTCTCTCTCTCTATATATATATATATATATATATATATATATATAAATGTTCGCTTAAATCTGCTGCAGTCTAATAAATTATTTTCAGCAGTATTCACATCAACGTCAAAGCTGAATTTTGAGGATCAGAATTGAATCCACTTCGACCAATTATGCAATTGGCCTGAATAAAAATCGCACAAGGACTCTGCAAATCTAAACAGCTCTTTCAAAAGAGATAATAAATCATTATCAGAGTAGCTTTTGAGGTAAACTGCGAGTCATTTATGCATTTATTAGGTAGGACTCTGTTTATGTATATAGACATATGAGCAAGAACTCATACTGCAAAAGTTCTCGTCCATCCATCCATCCATCCATCCATCCATCCATCCATCCATCCATCCATCCATCCATCCATCCATCCATCCATCCATCCATCCATCCATCCATCCATCCATCCATCCATCCATCCATCCATCCATCCATCCATGCATGCATGCATGCATGCATGCATACATGCATACATGCATGCATACATGCATACATGCATACATGCATACATGCATACATACATACATACATACATACATACATACATACATACATACATACATACATACATACACACATATAATTTTCCTATCATACACCTTAATAGATTATACGCAGAGGTGAAAGTGAGCGGATTTCATATAAATAGGCAAGTAGAAATCAAAATGCACGATGCAATTAAATAGATAATATGCCGATGTTTACTGCTAAACATGGATATAATTTTATATACGCATGTTAAGACGTCGTTTGTACCACAATAATATTATCCAGCATGACTATACCATTCCGATATATACGGCAGGTTTCTCCTAATAATTTTGAACAGAAAAATTAGGTCATTGATAAGCATTATTATTATTATAAGCATTTCTAACGCAGAAATGCGAATCTGAGACGCATTTGAGATAGAGAAATCAAAATTAGGGTTTAAAATAAAAGTTCATGCAGTATTTTAGATGACTTCACATTTATCGAGACCAAACGGTCACAAGTAGGCCTACATCTGTTTTGTATCTGTGCGCCCAAAGCCAGTCTATCGGCCACATACGCGACCAAAGCGGTCGACTTTTGTACTAAGTTAGATTGTGCGCCAAAGCTAAAAGAAACAAAGTTTTTAAAATTAGTAAAATGAAAGTAATAAACAAAGATTTTGCTTCAAAGCTAAAAGAAATCAAGTTTAAAATTAGTAAAATGAAAGTAATAAACAAAGATTTTGCTTCAAATTTCTAAGTTTGCAGAACTACAAATAAAGATTTACTCTTGACGCACATAGGCTCTAATAGGCCTATAGTTTCTCAACCTCACTGGGTTCGCGTACAGCATAAGCTGCCCTTCATCAACAAATGGCACGCAACTTAGGCTTCATAGAATATTATGCTACTATAGGACTAGTGCTGCTGATGTTTCCTGCTACTACGCTGGAAGTGCTGCTAGTAACGAAGTAAATTTAACGCGTTGTTGTACTTGAGTAAAAGTTTGAGTGACCTACTTTTACTTGTAACGAAGTACTAAAAATGGAACTACTTTTACTTGTAACCAAGTGATATCTCGCCAATTTTCAGTACTTTTACTTAGGAGCAAGTGACGCTTAGTTATACGGTATTCGCAAATACATGCATTTGGTTGGATATGCGAAGAGGCAATACGTTTAAGATGATCATGATGACGCGTAACTGCCATCACATATACTGGGTTCAGATCTCTTCGTTCTACAACACAGGTTGATGTGGTTGTTCCCTCATCCCGTTCTGCCTCAATACAACATGGAAGCTCTGCAGTGGTCGTACTTCCATTCTGGAACAGGCTTCCATGCGATATGCGACAGTAAGCTTCTGCCTTTCTTTTTGCCAGCTGTTGAAGACCATTCTTTTCAACACTGATCTTGCATGTTTAGATCAGGAGCACCTCTGATGAGTGTTCTTGAAGAGGGACTGTAAAAATGAGCATTTTCGTTCACATTTACAATTACAACTCGTTACCTTTATGGACTAGGTGTAGGCGACCTAAGAGTAATTTTGACGCTGTTAGATTCAACGAATGATTCCCCGCATATGGGCATGAAGGCGAGTGACAACCAAAGCGAAGAGCATCGTTAAAACCGAGTTTTTGACTAATTTCCACGCTCAGGACATACTGCTTTGAAAAGAGAAAGAGTAGGCCTTTTTTACAGGGACCTGCTGTGTCCGCTCCGAGTAAGCTACGCACCGGGTAGATCTGGATAATTCGAGTGGATGAAGAGCGAGTGGATTAGGCTCCTTGGAGTAAAAAGGCAATCCGTAATCAGGTCAACATCCATAAGATCAGACTGACCTTCTGGATGTCTATGAAGTGGGGCGTGGTGGCTCAGTGGTAAGTTCGGCGCCTTGTGACCGGAGGGTTGCAGGTTCGAATCCCACTCTAGCCTCTGCGTACGGACCTTGGGCAAGTCCTTCACTCGCAATTGCTCGTGGTGCTTCGGCGTGAAAATTCCGGCACAGTATCAAATGCTGTAGTCGGGAGCGCCTCTGAGTAGTAGTTGACTTCGAGAGGCGCTATAGAAATATCCGGAATAAAAAAAAAATGAGAATCAAGTGCAATCGTTCTTGGGATTTGTTGGATATTACCTCAGATATTTACCATATTAATCTAACTAATTACATTAGCATTGACTGGATTGCAAAGATGTAAACTTTCCGGTGGTCAACTGAAACTGATGATGATTTTATTGATTTAACTGGGGTTTGGCATTGCGTTCTATGTCCATGTGTTTATCTGTCGCTGTGATTATCTATCCATGTGTTTATCTGTCGTGTGTTTAAGTGTCTGTGTTTAAGTGTCGCGTGATTATCTGTCGTGTTTAAATGTCGGCACACCGTCTGATTTAGATAACCAAAAACTATAAATGTTGAAGTTTAGAACTGTAACAATAGGCCTACTATTTGGAAATTATGCATCATCCTAGACATTGTACTCTCCTGCCAGACATTCTCTAGTCGACAATCAATCTGTAATAATTTTTTTTCTAAATGTTTCAACAACCTCATTATTATTCTTCCATAGCGCTTAGATTCTGTTACAGATTTGTTTTCGGTAACCTTACAGGTTCCTTTACTTTCGGGTGGCGAAGGAATTGTTACATCCGGCGCATAGGAAGTGGACAGAGTATAGGGAGTTGAAGTAAGTAGTTCGCCGTCTGCACCTTTTGGCGGGATAACTCTAAATTTGTTGCGTTTGATTTGTGCTTAGAAAGGATTTTTGTTTCTGGTCTTGGGTCACCTCTTGTTGCGTAGATGACTTGTTCTTCCTTTTAGAACCAGTTTTCGTCAACTGTTGTCCGTCTTTCTCTTCGTGAGTTTTCGCTGAATTTGTCGTCTCTTGAGGCTGACCTTTTTTATTCGCATATCTTATTCATTTTACGCCTGTTTATATAGCTCAGGAAACTATATGTTTATCATCTTAGAGACTTAGACTGAAGAACTGGCAAAGCACCTGATGAGTATACAGCGCAAATAAAACTAATGAAATGGTGAAAGACACTAAACGATATGCTTCGATCCATCTCTCTTGCGCAGTTCCACAAGGCTCTGTTCTTGGATATATTGTGTTCATCCTCTGTGCTGCCCCACTCAACTAAGCTTAACTTATGAAAACAACCTAAGTTAACCATCACCTACAATCCTACATGCTGACGACGACTAACCATTCGTCTCTTTAATCTCTCCGAACTGTCTCACCGACTCCAGCTTGAGCGATTAAACAATGTGGCACACAGATGTTTCTGTTTGAAGAACGATACAAGGCAGACTATACACCTGTTCGGCGCATGACATTCTCAACAATGGGCATCGATCGACAAAATAAATTAAATTTATCATTTGAACAACATCAGATTTATTTATTGGAAGCGCGTATCCGAACTCATGCATGATCAAACATCCAGCGCGAAATCCCTTCTATATCCGAACTCATGCATGATCAAACATCCAGCGCGAAATCCCTTCTATATCCGAACTCATGCATGATCAAACATCCAGCGCGAAATCCCTTCTATATCCGAACTCATGCATGATCAAACATCCAGCGCGAAATCCCTTCTATATCCGAACTCATGCATGATCAAACATCCAGCGCGAAATCCCTTCTATATCCGAACTCATGCATGATCAAACATCCAGCGCGAAATCCCTTCTATATCCGAACTCATGCATGATCAAACATCCAGCGCGAAATCCCTTCTATATCCGAACTCATGCATGATCAAACATCCAGCGCGAAATCCCTTCTATATCCGAACTCATGCATGATCAAACATCCAGCGCGAAATCCCTTCTATATCCGAACTCATGCATGATCAAACATCCAGCGCGAAATCCCTTCTATATCCGAACTCATGCATGATCAAACATCCAGCGCGAAATCCCTTCTATATCCGAACTCATGCATGATCAAACATCCAGCGCGAAATCCCTTCTATATCCGAACTCATGCATGATCAAACATCCAGCGCGAAATCCCTTCTATATCCGAACTCATGCATGATCAAACATCCAGCGCGAAATCCCTTCTATATCCGAACTCATGCATGATCAAACATCCAGCGCGAAATCCCTTCTATATCCGAACTCATGCATGATCAAACATCCAGCGCGAAATCCCTTCTATATCCGAACTCATGCATGATCAAACATCCAGCGCGAAATCCCTTCTATATCCGAACTCATGCATGATCAAACATCCAGCGCGAAATCCCTTCTATATCCGAACTCATGCATGATCAAACATCCAGCGCGAAATCCCTTCTATATCCGAACTCATGCATGATCAAACATCCAGCGCGAAATCCCTTCTATATCCGAACTCATGCATGATCAAACATCCAGCGCGAAATCCCTTCTATATCCGAACTCATGCATGATCAAACATCCAGCGCGAAATCCCTTCTATATCCGAACTCATGCATGATCAAACATCCAGCGCGAAATCCCTTCTATATCCGAACTCATGCATGATCAAACATCCAGCGCGAAATCCCTTCTATATCCGAACTCATGCATGATCAAACATCCAGCGCGAAATCCCTTCTATATCCGAACTCATGCATGATCAAACATCCAGCGCGAAATCCCTTCTATATCCGAACTCATGCATGATCAAACATCCAGCGCGAAATCCCTTCTATATCCGAACTCATGCATGATCAAACATCCAGCGCGAAATCCCTTCTATATCCGAACTCATGCATGATCAAACATCCAGCGCGAAATCCCTTCTATATCCGAACTCATGCATGATCAAACATCCAGCGCGAAATCCCTTCTATATCCGAACTCATGCATGATCAAACATCCAGCGCGAAATCCCTTCTATATCCGAACTCATGCATGATCAAACATCCAGCGCGAAATCCCTTCTATATCCGAACTCATGCATGATCAAACATCCAGCGCGAAATCCCTTCTATATCCGAACTCATGCATGATCAAACATCCAGCGCGAAATCCCTTCTATATCCGAACTCATGCATGATCAAACATCCAGCGCGAAATCCCTTCTATATCCGAACTCATGCATGATCAAACATCCAGCGCGAAATCCCTTCTATATCCGAACTCATGCATGATCAAACATCCAGCGCGAAATCCCTTCTATATCCGAACTCATGCATGATCAAACATCCAGCGCGAAATCCCTTCTATATCCGAACTCATGCATGATCAAACATCCAGCGCGAAATCCCTTCTATATCCGAACTCATGCATGATCAAACATCCAGCGCGAAATCCCTTCTATATCCGAACTCATGCATGATCAAACATCCAGCGCGAAATCCCTTCTATATCCGAACTCATGCATGATCAAACATCCAGCGCGAAATCCCTTCTATATCCGAACTCATGCATGATCAAACATCCAGCGCGAAATCCCTTCTATATCCGAACTCATGCATGATCAAACATCCAGCGCGAAATCCCTTCTATATCCGAACTCATGCATGATCAAACATCCAGCGCGAAATCCCTTCTATATCCGAACTCATGCATGATCAAACATCCAGCGCGAAATCCCTTCTATATCCGAACTCATGCATGATCAAACATCCAGCGCGAAATCCCTTCTATATCCGAACTCATGCATGATCAAACATCCAGCGCGAAATCCCTTCTATATCCGAACTCATGCATGATCAAACATCCAGCGCGAAATCCCTTCTATATCCGAACTCATGCATGATCAAACATCCAGCGCGAAATCCCTTCTATATCCGAACTCATGCATGATCAAACATCCAGCGCGAAATCCCTTCTATATCCGAACTCATGCATGATCAAACATCCAGCGCGAAATCCCTTCTATATCCGAACTCATGCATGATCAAACATCCAGCGCGAAATCCCTTCTATATCCGAACTCATGCATGATCAAACATCCAGCGCGAAATCCCTTCTATATCCGAACTCATGCATGATCAAACATCCAGCGCGAAATCCCTTCTATATCCGAACTCATGCATGATCAAACATCCAGCGCGAAATCCCTTCTATATCCGAACTCATGCATGATCAAACATCCAGCGCGAAATCCCTTCTATATCCGAACTCATGCATGATCAAACATCCAGCGCGAAATCCCTTCTATATCCGAACTCATGCATGATCAAACATCCAGCGCGAAATCCCTTCTATATCCGAACTCATGCATGATCAAACATCCAGCGCGAAATCCCTTCTATATCCGAACTCATGCATGATCAAACATCCAGCGCGAAATCCCTTCTATATCCGAACTCATGCATGATCAAACATCCAGCGCGAAATCCCTTCTATATCCGAACTCATGCATGATCAAACATCCAGCGCGAAATCCCTTCTATATCCGAACTCATGCATGATCAAACATCCAGCGCGAAATCCCTTCTATATCCGAACTCATGCATGATCAAACATCCAGCGCGAAATCCCTTCTATATCCGAACTCATGCATGATCAAACATCCAGCGCGAAATCCCTTCTATATCCGAACTCATGCATGATCAAACATCCAGCGCGAAATCCCTTCTATATCCGAACTCATGCATGATCAAACATCCAGCGCGAAATCCCTTCTATATCCGAACTCATGCATGATCAAACATCCAGCGCGAAATCCCTTCTATATCCGAACTCATGCATGATCAAACATCCAGCGCGAAATCCCTTCTATATCCGAACTCATGCATGATCAAACATCCAGCGCGAAATCCCTTCTATATCCGAACTCATGCATGATCAAACATCCAGCGCGAAATCCCTTCTATATCCGAACTCATGCATGATCAAACATCCAGCGCGAAATCCCTTCTATATCCGAACTCATGCATGATCAAACATCCAGCGCGAAATCCCTTCTATATCCGAACTCATGCATGATCAAACATCCAGCGCGAAATCCCTTCTATATCCGAACTCATGCATGATCAAACATCCAGCGCGAAATCCCTTCTATATCCGAACTCATGCATGATCAAACATCCAGCGCGAAATCCCTTCTATATCCGAACTCATGCATGATCAAACATCCAGCGCGAAATCCCTTCTATATCCGAACTCATGCATGATCAAACATCCAGCGCGAAATCCCTTCTATATCCGAACTCATGCATGATCAAACATCCAGCGCGAAATCCCTTCTATATCCGAACTCATGCATGATCAAACATCCAGCGCGAAATCCCTTCTATATCCGAACTCATGCATGATCAAACATCCAGCGCGAAATCCCTTCTATATCCGAACTCATGCATGATCAAACATCCAGCGCGAAATCCCTTCTATATCCGAACTCATGCATGATCAAACATCCAGCGCGAAATCCCTTCTATATCCGAACTCATGCATGATCAAACATCCAGCGCGAAATCCCTTCTATATCCGAACTCATGCATGATCAAACATCCAGCGCGAAATCCCTTCTATATCCGAACTCATGCATGATCAAACATCCAGCGCGAAATCCCTTCTATATCCGAACTCATGCATGATCAAACATCCAGCGCGAAATCCCTTCTATATCCGAACTCATGCATGATCAAACATCCAGCGCGAAATCCCTTCTATATCCGAACTCATGCATGATCAAACATCCAGCGCGAAATCCCTTCTATATCCGAACTCATGCATGATCAAACATCCAGCGCGAAATCCCTTCTATATCCGAACTCATGCATGATCAAACATCCAGCGCGAAATCCCTTCTATATCCGAACTCATGCATGATCAAACATCCAGCGCGAAATCCCTTCTATATCCGAACTCATGCATGATCAAACATCCAGCGCGAAATCCCTTCTATATCCGAACTCATGCATGATCAAACATCCAGCGCGAAATCCCTTCTATATCCGAACTCATGCATGATCAAACATCCAGCGCGAAATCCCTTCTATATCCGAACTCATGCATGATCAAACATCCAGCGCGAAATCCCTTCTATATCCGAACTCATGCATGATCAAACATCCAGCGCGAAATCCCTTCTATATCCGAACTCATGCATGATCAAACATCCAGCGCGAAATCCCTTCTATATCCGAACTCATGCATGATCAAACATCCAGCGCGAAATCCCTTCTATATCCGAACTCATGCATGATCAAACATCCAGCGCGAAATCCCTTCTATATCCGAACTCATGCATGATCAAACATCCAGCGCGAAATCCCTTCTATATCCGAACTCATGCATGATCAAACATCCAGCGCGAAATCCCTTCTATATCCGAACTCATGCATGATCAAACATCCAGCGCGAAATCCCTTCTATATCCGAACTCATGCATGATCAAACATCCAGCGCGAAATCCCTTCTATATCCGAACTCATGCATGATCAAACATCCAGCGCGAAATCCCTTCTATATCCGAACTCATGCATGATCAAACATCCAGCGCGAAATCCCTTCTATATCCGAACTCATGCATGATCAAACATCCAGCGCGAAATCCCTTCTATATCCGAACTCATGCATGATCAAACATCCAGCGCGAAATCCCTTCTATATCCGAACTCATGCATGATCAAACATCCAGCGCGAAATCCCTTCTATATCCGAACTCATGCATGATCAAACATCCAGCGCGAAATCCCTTCTATATCCGAACTCATGCATGATCAAACATCCAGCGCGAAATCCCTTCTATATCCGCATCGAAAACTCCATATACACAAATTCACATGAAAATGATAATTAGGTAAAGCAAACTAACCTGCCGGACCCAGCAGCACAACAGGTCATCTAGCACAGGTGGTTGGTGCACATCAAAATCAATGGGACACGTACAGATTCGCTCGGCAGTTTCTGTACGCACCGAGAGAAGGATGTTGTGTAGGATGGTGGTCAAGACCGGGCGACTGAAACGTTCCGATATTTTTTCAGCCGGCGGTCGGACCCAGCCACACAACACCGTCAACCTCAGCTGCAGCAGTGGCCGTTCACGTCGATGCAAATGCCATTAGCGAGGAGGCTGGAGGCCGATCCAGCGCCTCCATGTACCTGAGGCGAGTTGCCTTTCATCAGCCCTCTGGCTATAAGTGAATCGACCGTCGGTCGGTCGGACGGTCGATCGGACTCAAGACGTCGAGACCATGAATAATGTATGGAAGACGTCGGATGGTCGTGTACGTATGTGGGTAGGTGTGTGGGTGGGGCAGTTGTTAATCCGGAGCCAGGACGGTGGAGACGACGAAAGAGCAATGTATATATCGAGAGACGTTGACTCCGGTGAAATATGTCGACAGGTGCTTCGAACAGAAACAGCGATGCGCTCGTGAATAAGCTGGTGCCCTGCGCATCGCTTTTGAGTATTACGCTTTAGCAATATGGAGTTTATGATTACGAGATGTCAACTGTAGGGCAGTGTAGGCCTTGCTGGTTCTCATTCTCTTGTTAGTACAGAACTGAATATCGCTTAAGGCGACAACTAGGAACCAGATCAATACAGTGACACATAATTAGGTAAGCAAGGAATCCGAGGAAAGAGAAGAATCTTCGTCTACTCCGATGATTAATCACAGTTCAAGAATTCAGTGTCACATTTACACACTACCAATGATAGGTTATTAAATAATAGTTTTAAAAGAACTAGATACTGTAGACTCAATGCAAATATCGAATATAGTCTTTCGACTTCATTCGATCATAAATAATACACTTAAACTATTTACAAAAGTTAAATCCATTTACGATTTAAAAATAATCATTAATGGTGTCGGGTTTCAGATTAAGTTAGTTTAGAGGTCCATAGCATGAGTCTAAGCCTCTAAGGTATTATAATTAGCACTCGCTTTATGAAAACACTCAAACATTTCGGTCTAATGGGCTACAAGGACTTCGTGTAGAGTGATGCAAGTGCAGCCTAACCTTAAATTTGAGTAAGAAGACGTATATGCAGAATACTACTGTAACACGACTCAAATGTAGCCTTTCTTACTGAATTAATATAGAACTTAATGTCAACTTACAGTAGTAGGCCTACAAACGATGCATGCGAAACAGGTATTACTAAGCGCCATTACGTGGTCATGGGCTCCAGTTATAAGGTTTAACACTTTAATAACGAACTGCATTGGTTTCCCAGTCGAATTCAGTAGAATCTCGTCGTTAAAGTGTTAAGGGTATTTGTGATTATTCATTTGGTTTACGTGGGTCATTTGTATATTGGGTTGCCGTTAGCACTCATTCCTACTCTAAGGTGTAATATTTTCCATGAATGTCTGTTGTGATGAAAACAGAGTAAGACTTATAGGTGTGTTCATAACTCTACTGCATATACAGTATATATATATATATATACATATAAATATTATATATATATATATATATATATTAGGGTGGTAGTGAAAAAAGTTTTTTTTAAATAGTGCCCGGGACACCCCCTAGTTCTGTTCGTATTGGTAGTCGAAACTCATGTGCAAAAGCTTTTTAAAATATTCCATTATTTAGGCGTGCCACATGACAACTTAAGTTTTGCATATGACACCATGCATCATTGAAGCCATAAAAATCAACTTTCTTAGTTTTTCAGGAGCTGGATGAAAGTTCATCACTTCTAGATCATATTATTTGATTACTGTAATTATGTGATGAGTGTGATGCACCATAGATAGTTGGATACCTTATTCTCTGATGATTTGTTTATAAATAAATGATTAAATAATAAATATATAAATTAGAACCAACTGGAGCTGAGGAGTAAATAAATATTTGCAATTTTTTGAACAATTTTCTGAACTTTTGTAGTCTGTACATTTAAGGCTTTTCTAAAGTTTAATTATTTGTTTACTTACTTACTCACACTATCCCACATTATTCATAATCCATTTCAAATTAATCACATTTTAAAAGTTGTCCTTGAAGATGTTTTCAACCCTCTGGCTGGACCGTTTCCTGGACCTGAAATACCTATGCTTAAACGATATCAGAATTCATTGCCTTTGATCGTCCATGACATGATTGCTTATGGTTTGTCAGATGATGAAATTGCAGTTTAACAATAACAAAGAAATGATGCAAGACGCTGTTGAATTTGAAGTGGAATGTTTGCAGAAAGACAGTCAGAATTGTGATGATTATCTAGAGCTCTTGGAACTTGCACTGATCGACATACAATGTAGGTCATGTCCCACCTCGAGGGTTGCATTTTACAGCCTCTGGTGTCATGTCACCGCTCTCTTAGCTCTGCCACCCGTGGTGATCTCTCTGTCCCTTGTGCACGCACCGCTACTATGCAGCAGCGAGCTTTTTCCGTGGTTGGACCCACAATTTGGAATGAGCTTCCTCCTGAGCTGCGGTCTCTTCCTCGTAACTCATTCACCGCTTTCTTCTCTGCTCTAAAGACTGTTCTCTTTCGCCGGGGTTGGGCTGGGAGCGCCTCTGAGTAGCTTCCTTGAAGGGGCGCTATATAAATGATTGATTGATTGATTGGTGCATAGGGCCAGGTAGATGGCCAAGGCCATCTATTCTCACAAAGTATTCCTTTTACGATCTCAATTGCGAATTACCTTCTGGAAAATAAATTTGCTACGTTCCCTTAACCTGTTCATCTGCTTTGATTATCTCAGATTCTGGTTCACAGCTTCACATTCTACTCTAAAGGCACTTTCCGTCATGCTTGGTACCTCAGTGAGGATTTGGTCGATTTCTGCTTTTTCGATGACTGCATTGATGCTGCTTCCAAGGCCTTGTTGGTGCAAACAATGAGAACCAAAGTTGGTGTTGGCATTCCATCCTAATGTCCACAAATTACTGTTCACACAGCTTCATGTAGTCGGGAGCACCTCTGAGTAGTACTCCTTGAAGAGGCACTATATAAATACCCGTTATGAAAGAATGAATGAATGAATGAATGTACTCTTGAGATTTTGTGACTTCAAACATGATGAATACTGTGCATACCCATTGATTGGCTGGAGAAAGATCCAACTTCGTGGAAACAGGACAGCATCTTGTAGCGGCATGGTCACGTTACGGCGCTATAGAAATTGTCGGTGTTATTATTATTTTAATTATTTATTTGGAGCGTCATCAGAAAGGTTGAGTGTGGTGAACGATAGAGCATAAAGGGGATTGGCACTGATCCAAGAATACAATCAAATACTGACCAAGGATGAAGGTCAAAAGCAGGCTTTGCTCCATGTGGTGTCCGAACATTGGAAAAGTATCCGGACCCCAAGAAGTTAACGGTCACAAAAATGGACTAATAAATATTTTATTCTTGAATCAAACTGACAGAGTTCAATTATGCTCAAAAGTACTCTTTAAGTACTGTGCCTTAAACCTAGCAATTTTAAATTTACTTTCGGTTTCACAAAATACAAAAGAATATCGATAATATTATCACAATTGTGCTTACATTCCTTGTCTAAAATTTTGAAAACTTGTCATCTCATGTGGCACCCCTAAATGATGGAATATTTTTATAATATTTTGCACACTAGCTTAGTATGTCAAAAGGAACATAACTAGGGGCTGTCCCATCTATTTCCAAAAAATAACGTTTTTGAGCACCACCCTAATATATATATATATATATATATATATATATAATTCATTCGCTCGATCGTTAGATCATTCGTTAATTCGGTCGTCCTTAATTTAGACCATGTACAAAACGCCTCTTAGAGATATCCACCCAAGAAGTTCTCATTCCCAGCGAATTAGGAAAGTTTTAAGTGTTTTTTCCTTGATTTCTATACTGCTACAATCAGTCACGCACAGCCATCAAAGGCGGCTTTGATATATATATTTTGGTATATTAACAGAAATTATGCACTTAATATAAAATCTAATGACTTCTATAGCGCCTTTATCATAATGCATAAGCCATCGGTCGATGGTCGCTTCATGTGAAACACCCTATAGTCAGGGTCAGAGTTCATTCTCCTGTATCTTACGTATCTTATCTATCTTGGTACACAACAACGAAACTGACTTAGAAAGTTGGTTACACAAGATAAGCAGATTGTGACTTAACAACAAGTCTTAGTACCGCAGGCATTGTCTGTTAGGCCTACACATATTCACGTTGGTTTATGACCTCGACAACGACAATGCTGCGATAGAAGACCGTATTGGATTGATGCAGATTGATCCAGTCTCTGCCTGGTTACTTTAGCACGATACATGGCAGACGAACAGCAGATGTTGGTGATTTGAATGGATGGCGAGAAAAATGAGTTCTGACGGGATTCAGATCGAGGTGGGCGAAGCAAACGGATCGATAGCGGCGCATCGACAATTCCAAACACGCAAGGGGCTTTGTCGTGCTGTGCGTTCGTCAAAGCACAAACAATGTGGAAGCCATTGAGTAGGCTTTTGTGACGATACGACGAAGGCATTTGATATGGACGAGGGCTTTAATAATAGACAACAATATCGCCTCTGAATAGATAACAATATTCATTTCATAATTCCGTAATGCATCAGATTCAAGGGCAACCAAGACGATATTGTCTTCAGTGTGTGCATACATACACAGACAGAGTAGGTTGTACGTTGCAAAGCACTTTAAGCGAACAAACGTCAACTCTAGATGGATGCGTCACAAGAGAAAACCATAACACGTGACTTGTAAGGTCGATTGGCGCAAGTCCATTGAGACAGGGATTGACGGAGACTTAGGCAAGACAGATGATTGCAAAAGCCAATTACAGAGAAAGCGTTGCCTATGCTAAATAAAAGATGCTTGATTGATGCTATCTGCTACTACCGAAGAATATTCCTAGCATAAGTAGAGTCCTAAAAAAGTCAACAAATCGATTTCGTTCAGCAATAAGCCAGAACGCAACAACTGTGACCAAAAAAATCAACAGACGTAGATTAAAGCCAATCAAGAGCTCCTCACGTCATTTCCGAACTGGTCTTCTCAAAGCCTTGCCCGTGACCTGGGAGGCGGAGCTCATCGACGGAGAGCTCTGTTCGTTCCTGAGAAACTGCGCAGTGTCTAGCATTGGTCAATCCTTTGTAACAGTCTTCCTGTGAACATACGTATACTGTTCCTTATAACTCAACCCAAGTTACATTCTATTCTTACACTAAGATCCTTTAGACAACCATGTTCAAAGTGCTATGAGGGTTCCATGAAATGTCCACACGCATACATGCATACATATACACAATAACACATACATACACACGCACATACTGTATACTATACATACATGATGTTAAAGGTCCCCTGAATAAAGTACACTCTCGCTTGGGTTTACTATAAAAGTCTATTATTGTAAACGGGACGGGCAAATGGTTGAATGGTAACACGCTGGCACGAAGACCAGAAGGACGCGGGTTCGATACCCGCTAGCTCCACAAGGTTAACTCAGCCCTCATTCCCTAGATGGCGATTGTAAAATGAGCAGTAGTAAGATGGGCGCCTTGCATGGCTGCCGCACAGTTAAATTCGACTCCTGTTAAACTTCTTATCCTGTGTTACTACTATATCATGTAATCTAACTGCGTACTTGTCAGTTTGAATTAATAAACGAAGAATTATTATTATTATAATAATACCCGACAAATTATACCTTTCCAAACTGAACAGAACCGAAACTCGGCAAAACTCAGAGGCTTCAACACACAGTAGCCTCAGCAACATTTGAACATTTCAACCAGAAGCGACCTTCACAGAAAATAGCAACTCTATTGGTCGTAATATAAGATGCGAGACAGACAGTACGACGTCACAATCCAATAGAAGTCACTTTTATCGGCTATTCTGTACAATTCATCTATTAACTGAGCCTTGGTTTGCTAAAACAGGAACAGAGTCTCGTCAGCTTATGTAGAGTTCGTTTCTCGCCAGAGGGCCGAATTTCTAACACACCTTCTAAACAGACCTAACACTCCTTCTAAAGATTCTAGCCAAAACTTATCAGATATGAGAACTCCGCCACTGCTTGTACTCTGGCAGCGCCAGTCCCAAGCCTGGATGAAGGAGAAGGGCGACGCCAATGGTCTTTATTATCACACAGTGTCGTTAAACTGAAACTACAACTATCAGATCTGACAATACATACATACATACACATATAAATACATACATACATACACACATACATACATACATATATGGATGCATATATACATACACAGGCCTGTATGCACACGTGCTCATGGGATGCACACTGACACTACACGTGATTGCAGGACTCGTTGAAGCTTTCGCGTCTTAATGTGACACAAACACTGAAATTGCATATAATCAAATAATTTGTATTATGCAACTTTTATGATCGTTGAAAGAAACTTATCAATTGAGTCGATATATGTTCTTAGAAGATTTTAAGTCCACCAAACTTAATACAATCGTTGAAAGTGCTAAACTGTTAGTCTGTTAATGAAATTTTGTTACCACTCTGCGCGAAATTTTGAGAGAGAATGTAGGTGATCTAAGCCTAAGGGAACATAAATTTTATTTGAATACAGAGTTTTCATTGTTCGCCTATATATACACATATATATGTATGTATTTATGTATGTATGTATGTATGTATGCATGTATGTATGTATGTATGTATGTATGTATGTATGTATGTATGTATGTATGTATATATGTATGTATGTATGTATGTATGTATGTATGTAAGTATGTATGTATGTATGTATGTATGTATGTATGTATGCATGTATGTATGTATGTATGTATACGGAGAGGCGAATTTTAACTTTCCATTTAAGCAGCACTAAAGTGAAAAATTGTAATTGTTTGTCTTAGGTTGCAATCTCTAAGTCTAGGTTTTCTACTTCTTTTCTACTTTTATGTTGGAAATGTAAACACTGTTTCCTTCATATGTGTGTTACCAATGATCTGCACACAAGACGTCCGACGGTAGAATACACCTGAAAACAGTTGGCATTATGCTGCCAATCATGTGATGTGGGTCCGAATGATTAATTTGGTCGGCAATTAGTGGTCTATTCATTAACAGAGTGGCCATGGCACTATGGTAACGCAATGACCGATTAAGCAAGAAAACGACGCCTGTGCTAATTAAGTATCGCAACGCTTATAAAACATTGTGCCTGGTTTGATAAGCAAGCTGGTGACCAATTAATGGCATGGTGTCCGACTGAATATGAAATGTAGGACAGAACTGCTACTACTATCTTTTAGCCACACAAACTTAATTGCTATCTGGCTGAAGAACACACTGGTCTACTGTTCGTCTATGAACTATTCTCCACAATAGAAGATTTTGTTGCTATCAGACATGGTTTAAGGTTGAAAAGGTCAAAAGTATGAGCACAAAGAAATTGTGTAAGATGATGTCATGCTGGGAAGAGTATTCAAACGCAGCATTTGCAGTTGATATTAGTCCAAGTCGTTCAATATTCGGTCGAGCACACGATAAGTTGCTTCTCCTTGATCACTCGGTACCTACAATTATATTATAATATTAAGTGAACAAAATAGTTAAGGAGTTAGATAGTAATCTGAACCACGTGCAATTTTCTGTTTATTTCATACTGAGCGGCACAATAAGGTATGCAAGTAATCTGGTTTACAGTCTCCATAGTTATAGTCCACATTAGGCTTAAAATTCTACGCTGATCAAACAATCGTGTACTGTTGGGGTTAGATAATGCTATAGATGTGCTTGTTGAGCAGTGTTTATTTAGATGGGTAAATGCAAATGTAAATCTCGAAAATTTCTCAGCGCCACTCAATTGTCGCAGCTTAACACCGGCGCCAAATCAAATCAAGTGCGCAAGAGCCAGGTCGTTGGTCATTTTCGGTGCTAAGTCGGGGTCCCGGTCAAGCATAAGGAGACAGCGTGCACCCATGTGATCGATACGGTGGTAAAAATAGATAAAAGAGAAAAGTAATGAAAGGAAATACACTGAGGAATCAGATTATGGAATAGAACTGGTAGAGTATAACAAATTAGTGTTTCTCTTAAAAGCTCAAAATAATTGCGTTGTCTGGCTGAGTGAATAAGTGAATAAGCGATTGAATAAATGAACGAACGATGGAAAGAAGGAACTGGTGAATGATGATCGAAAAGATTGATAGGCGAATGATTGAATAAAGACGCAGTGGAATAAAGAAATTAAGGAATGGGAATGTATTGATGAATGACCGAATGTCCGGCACGAAGTATCCAGTAGAACTTGAATCGATCATAAGCTTTGACGAAGAACTGTGTCTGACTATAGTCTGAATTTCTGAAGGCCAGGCGTTGCGCCGCCCTAAAGAGGGTCATATTTGTCCACTGAAGCTTTTCAACCCAGTCCATGGCACCTGTAGACACGATGACAACGATGTGTCATAACAATGAAAGAAACCATTCTAATAAACGGATTAAAATAAAAAATACAGTCATGAAAACTTGCAGTCGTTAAGTAGTTTAAGTTGTTTGGTAACTGATATATAGTTACTGTGCCCTAATACGATGCAAAACAGTTCCAAAAAGTGAAGGCAAACGGATGTAACTGGTGGAAGTAGACCTACCCACAGTTGAATCAAACATATTTAGAAATGGATTTGTTGTGTTTTATATATAGGCCTACTTCGTCGGTATTTGTGGAGAAATACAAGTTATATTCACTCAGACAAGGCGTTCGAAACGGGAGCGATTCGTGCGTTGGATGATGCAGAGCCTAAGTCCAAAGTAATTTTTCAGCTGTGTCTGCGATCTGACGAATTGTAACATCGCATAAATTCAGTTAAATCCAGGCCTTAAATCGGTCGTTAGATTTGAGACTTCCAGAAATAAGATCATCACAACGATTCCTCATGTCTACTTCAGATCTCAACATGCTGAGTTCGACGTAGTTCGCAGTTTCCACAGTAGGCCTACGTTATAGCCTACGTATAGCGCTTCTTCACCTGTTCCATCGCAACACGACTGTTAACTGAACTCGATGGCAGAGTTTTTTTGTAGTTAATCCCAAATGTCGAGTTGAATTCGATGAATCGTCTGACATAGTCGACCGATTCTTAAAAATCTCTTTCGCGTCCTCTAACGTTCGTCTCCTTCAAACTAGTTCGTTCTGAATTTTTATTTGATATACCGTCTTGGGTTTCCATGGTGACCGCTTTCATCACCACCTCCGTTGTCATGCATGGTCTTTGCTTCAAATAATCGATCGTTTCTCTGCTTCTCTGAATATGCATCAACATTTCAAAATGACTTCGGTGCCGAATTATTATTCTTAAAGGCCCCATTTAATTAAATAAGTCATTTTAATTCATTTAATAAAATCATTACATAGACAAACAATTACGTTAACGGAATTAAATCGCTCCAGAAACCCACTGGTTGTTCAACAAAGACAACGACAACAATAGGTGTATAGAATAGAGAGTCAAAGCAAAAACAACTAAGAAGATGGCAACTTACCTTTAGTATTGCATATCAAATCTAGTTGTCCTTGGTATATTATAACCTTTAGATTTGTATTTTCAAGAGAGTCGGCAACTAAAATGGTAGAAATCAAATTAAAACCCAAGTAAACTATTTTCACGTTGTTTTTTTATAATAAGTTTTTAATTGCTGATTTTAACATTTTAAAGCAAAATATTTCCTATTGTTTTAATATGTAAAAACATGTTCTGTAGGCCTACTTTCTGATCTCTTGAAGCGCTCGGGCATTGTCTGATATGACGCAACGATCTGGAGTGTCCACGATTGTTTCAGTGAATTAATGAAATAACAGACCATAGGATCTATAACGGCATATTGGTAAATTTAGGCCTAAGGCGCCTACTGGCTACATAAAAACAAGGTACGGCAAAACTAAACTAATAGGAAGCTGGCTATAGAGTGGTATACGATAAAGTCCGGCAAGATTCATTTGAGGAATCTACATGTAGGCCCTATATCCTCAGTCCATGTCCGGATCTTGAATCCGGGCATGTAGGCCTACTAATTGCATGCTTGAAGCTATAGTTTGCCGCTAGCAATTAAATGTCTTTGATTATATACATGTATATATTATATATAACTTTTTCATTAATTCGTTTATTGTATCCTCTAGGCGTTTAACTACTCAGTTACTTTAATGTATCGATCAGTTACTTCTAGATACCCGGATATCCCAATATTATGCAAATGTAAATTATCCGGTTTATCATAACGACCGTATGGCCTCGACTCTGCTCATTTAAAAAACAATTGATTGGGTGAGATCCTTTACCACCGCTGCCCGTTTGAAAGGGTGCCACGCCATTTAAGGCCCCCGAGTACGGACCGTGCTAGCCCGAGATTTAAATGTCTGAAATAAGCCACCTTCGGGAAGCGAACCACGATCTCTTACACATAGGACTATACCAATGTATACTAATTGGACCAGTACAAGGCAAGTGATAAGTGTGCGTTATGTTGTCAAATTCTACAACCGTGATTAGGTTTGCCTTGTGCATGTATCATTTGAGAAATGATTGCTTACCTACAGTTATAGCGGGTCTCATGTACTCGTTAGAGAGTTTGTAAAACACTGTACGAAAACTTTCTGTGAAAACCCAAAAGCAGAATGTAGGCACACACATATTAAAGTCAATAGTCACAAAAAAGTTATTTTATAAGTTTTTAAAATTTAGATAAAATAGTTCACAAAAAGTTATTTTATTAGTTTTTAAAATTTACATAAAATAGTTCAGAATTTGTCTAGACAGCACTGTTCTGTGTTGAATAGCAAGAATAAATCGGTCAGCAGAGCTTTAACGAATTATGGTATGACGGCAAAGGCCGCATGGTATTTATGATGTAGCGATATTTGAAGAAAAAAGGATCAAACCAGTATGCAGACAAACAGATGTTGTTATATATCTTATCGTCTTAGCAACAGAACAAAAATAATTTCTGCACATTTACATCTGCATTGAGTGTAGGCCTACTGTAGTGAGATAATTATACTCTTTAAACTTAAAGGTTATGAATACCTCCCCATTTGACGTTGGCTGGAATGATGCGTAACTTTTTTCTGATTGCTCCGTTCATTAAAATGTTTAGCGGATCCACGTGGACGGACTCGTAGCTAATTTGGTAGAAATGAAAAATTTCATGGAAAGACACTCCATCAGCTTCTGTGAGGATTAGATCTTGCATTGTCTTCCAGTTCTCTGAAGCCTGCGTCCAATTTCGAGCATCAATCGCATCCTTTACTGTCTGTGCTTCCGCCATGATGCGTTCCTTGCCATTGTTATCAACCAGCGACTGCGTATCATGAACAGATATTTGCATGATAATGCGTAGATAAGAATTTGATATAGACTTGTATCTTGATGACAGTTTTTAAATCAATGTTAGCGGTGACACAGGGATTTATAGCTGAGGCCAATATCTGATGCAATGTACGTGAGCGCATCGTTCGAGGTCGTGGATCATTGCATCTTGCTCAGTCGAATCGTCGCTTCCTTAGATGGCTCGACGAGGATGGTGGCCCGTGATTTGGAAATCTCCGCCAATGGCCACAATCGAGTATATTCGATGTCCCGCAGGGCTTGGTCCTCGGACCGTTTCTATGCATCTGTTACACAGATGAATGGGCAAAGACCACCAAAGAAACTATTAATACCCGCTTACTACAGTGTGCTGCCAATGTTTGTCTGCACTTGATACGTCAAACAGCACATGCATTAGTTTGGAAGTGTTTCAACAGTGTCTTTATATTGACTAAAACTAAGTTAGGCGAAAGCGCAGTTCATATAGTTCAAGAGTTATTAACGGTGAAATAGTTTAAGTCCTGCTCTTTATGTGCTTTTATCAAATATAACAGAGCAAGGCCACATGGAAAAATTTATCCTTCAGTTTCTCCCTCAGTCCAGCTGGGTCTCACGTACCATATGATGACTCAAGCATGTTGTGCTTTCTTCAACAGTTCCCAATGAAACTTGCACTGGAAGCAATTCAACAAACATTTTAAACCTCCCTTAAACTGTGCAAGAGAGATGTGTCAGATGGCCATGCTGCGACACCTTCGAGAGGTCTTCCAACGCACTAGATCAATGCTTATGTGATAGTTAAATAGATATATAATTATATTTACAATAGAAACACCCCAAGTAAACCACCAAAGATCAAACTTTGAAGGCCTTACTTCCGGGGCAGGAGATCAGCGTTAAGTTTTGATAGATCTCGCACATATCTGTTAAACCAGACATTCGTTTTAAGAGTGTGAAATGGTTTTGCAAAGGCAAAATTCGTCGTCACTTACCATAAAATGGAGCAAGGGAGCACAGTTGAGAACTGAATCTAGCGGAGAAATCCATGCATTTCCCATCGCAAATCCAATTAGCTGGGCTTCAATGTTTCCAACTTTAATCTCCTATTCAACCATCATATCAGAATTTAGCTAAACAATTCTGTTAGCCTCACATTAATTTCTCGTGAAAGTTGCATTTAAATTTAAAAAAAACTCTCTAAGGCGGGTTTCGCTGAAGATGAGAAGGTTGGACAGCAGGTGAAGGTCTCGGGTTTGGTCGGGTTTTGTTGGTCGGTCTCGTCATGCGTGAGAATTAAACCTGTTATTGGGGCATCACTGCAATTCACACGCACCAAGCATTCGCACTGTGAGAGGTTTTCAAAAGGCGATAAATAAATGTCCATTGACAGAATTACTGCATAAATTATGATTTTTTAATTAGTTCAGAGCTCTGTTTAACATAGATAATTTGAATTATAAATGTGGCATAGTATTGCATGAAAATAGTTACATCGTAGAGACGCCGCGCTAAGTATGCAGCCATCTTGCCACCGTACGATTGACCGAAGATATAAAGAGGACGCGTCTAAAAAAGAAAGAAAGAAAGCGAGTCAATTACTTGGAAGCATCATAGTGACTAATAGCTAGATTCATAACTCTTGGTTTATTACACGGCTTCTCTTAGATTCATTTAGAATAATTATATACATATAATATATATAAGGTATACTATATATATGCAGGTTAAGGTGAGTTAAGAAAATAGTGATCGTCAGTTACGACAAAATCTGCGTCTGCTTAGTGAATTAATCGCCATAAATAGAACTGTTTTCCTAGAAGAAAGATAACAGACTGTAACGAATACAGTAACCATGAAGGCGAGTGAACCTCTGTTGAGTCTCATATCCTAAAAACGATTTAGTGCAATGACATTTCATTACTCTAATTGAGAAAGAGTAGCGTTTATGTTAGAAGCTTAAACTACGAGCATATTGCAAGTCCAACGTTTTGGAATGTATAGGCTAACAATCACAAAAAGAGCTTCCACTTTTTTCCGACACTATTGTGTCAGTGGTTGAGACAGGTCTTGTTTTGGTTGCGATCCGAGGGCGAAATGGATGATATTTGTGGCAAAATATTTTGACATGAGTGAAAATAAATTATTATAAAGCTCTTTGCTGAGCCTATAAAATAGGTTTTCATAAATAAATGTCTGGTTATCCCACACCTTATACGCTTGCCGAAATCTCGTCACTATTGTCTGTCGTCAATTGCATCATCAAAAGAGTCAGACTGTTTCTAACCACATGTCAGACACTAAGTCACTGGCTATTTGTCTAGGACATTATTATGCCGACATCCAAGACTGCTGCAGAGTTTCGTTGAGACATCAATGTTCCCATTTCACTATTGTTTAATTTTCAGTAACATAATATGGGACATATGTTTTGACGAACAGATCAACTCAATCTTAGATTTGTATTATACAAATGACAAAAAGAGTAGTCGAATTGTTTTAGCATAGCGTGTACAGTCTCTTCAGTTTCGTTCGGTTTTATTAAGACGGATGAGGTTATCGATTAATGTATAAGCTAAACGGTGTATATCTGAACTGATGCTGATTTGACGATGGAGCAGAAGTATTTAGCCTAGTAGGCCTATAACCTTAATATAATTATTTAGTTTCTATTGTACACGTCCAGTTAACTATTAGGTAGAATTAATGAATGCCTATGTATGTAGAGCCTAATTAACTAAATCTCTTGTTTTTGCCATCCTTTATGAGTAAAGAACATTTTCTCCGTTAATCCCACTGACACGGGTGAGCATAGGCTACCAGTATCGACCGACCGCCAGTTACTCTCGTGAGAGGGACAACCGCCCTCCTCAGCTGGGCAAAGTCGAAAAGTCAGAATAATTTATGACTCAATCTTGAAGTGGGTCACACATGGCGGAGTGCAAATAAATCCACTGTCAAGGTCAGAGCTGAAGCAATTTCAGTCCAATTTACAGAGAGGTAAGTTTTTCAGAGTTTAGTTCAGTTTCGATGAGTTAGTCGCCGACCGCGTAGTTGGAGCGCCTTTGATATAGTCTTGAAAGGCATTAGCCTATATAAACACCAAAATACATGCATACATCTAAGACAAGTGTAGACCATCTTATTTATTGCTTAGTTGAATACCACCTTAAACGCTGGTGTTCTATGTAGGAACACTCTTAGGACTTGCATTAGATCCGTCATGATCTGATCCATGTCCGTCGTGTAGGCACTCTCGTCATCGACGTAGCTATAACCGGCTCCAACCGGATTGTCCACGAATAGGACGCTCACCTGTCGTACCTGCAAACAATTCACCATTGCTAGCATTGCATAGCATTACCACCAATAACTGCAAATATGCTGTTTTTTTCTACAGTAACGGGACTGATGTGTATTACCATATTTAGTTTCAAAACTCATTATTTTGCTTAGTAACTGAACTGATTTCTTGTAGGTACTGAACTGACTTCTCTTAGGGTGTCATCAGTTGGTATCTCTTCCATGTAATTTTAACAACAGGTAGCCCTATACAAACGACATTACTGTTCAGATCTACTGCATTAATGCAGTAGATCTAAGCAGTGCAGTTCAACCAAAAACCAGACTGTTGACTGTTGTCGACAGCCAAGTCCAAGGCACGTGTTCAGTAGAGCTTCCCGGCGGTCCCCGCCTTACAGTCTAATCAGACGTTATTTAATAGAGTTTACATTGACCAATCGCGTGACGCAAACCTACCTTGTACCTTTGTAGTTTTGAAATACTATCAATATTCATGGACATGAGCAATATAAACAGACAGCGCTTAAGAAGCGTTTACAGATAGGTTTGGCCATTCAGGACATAGCCAAATTCACCTTAATGCAGAATACACTATTAGGTTGATTTTAAAACGAGTGATCACATACAACAGTATATTCTATAATGTAAATTTAAATCTTCGAAATTTCTCAGCGCCACACAAAAGAGAGACCTACCGCAGAGCTACTTAAAGAAAAACCATGTTGCGACAGTGAATATTCACTGTTTTCTCTAAGTAGCTCCGCGATATTCTTGCTTCTTTTCTGTAGGTTTGCATGATTCGTTCAGTAAGACCGTATAAATATGTTTCTTACTTCGGTTTGATACATTTAAAATCTTATTTTGAAAGAACAACATTTACCCAGGTGGTATTTCTTGGTTTCAAATCGACTCCCAGCGGACCAATTATTTCAAAATTACCGTTTCCACAAGATGACCCTCCTGGACCACCCTGTGAATATTCAAACGGTAGAAGTTAATGATGATTTTATTTCTATGGGCATGTAACTCAGTCTTGGTCTTGAGAAATGTCTTGAAACAGGTTTTAGATTCTCAGTCTGGTTCTCGGTCTTGGGAACATAATTATTGTCTTGGTCTCAGTTTTAGTCTTGCATTTCTTGACTTTTTGGAAACTGTCTTGAAGAGAAAGTCTTATTCTGTCTTGAAAACCGATCTAGGTAAGTCTAGCCCAACCTGTTTTTAGTTCTTGCGCTACAAAAAGTCCTGTGCCGACATGAACAGAGAACTCGGAAGTCGGAAGTGCTAATCACACCGGAAGTGTGAAAAATAGTCTTTCTGGTTAACGTGTGACACCACATGCATAAATAGTTAAGTATTGAAGCATGTCATTAGCATGAAGGTGATGATCAACAGATGATAAGGAAATGACTTTTTTCAGTGGAGAGGTATGAGGAACGAACAGCAGAGGACATAGAACATAACTTCACAAGTGTAAAGCCGAGTAAAAGAAGAGTATCCAGCGGCATTGAAAATGAAATAGTAAAAAAGGAAGTTATGATTTGATCCAAATTAGGGCAGTAACAGATATTTCAACCGCAGAGCCTAAACGTTCAAGAACTGTGTCGATTTGTTGTATCGAATTCTGCAGATATGCGACACGTTTGCTGTACATCGAGGAGAAGTGGTTTCATTTACGTAATGCTTTAGTGTTGGCAGATTGCTAGAAAATTAAGAGAGTGCTGAAGTACGATACCAGTGAGATGAGATAGGTCGACCCGTTTATGTAATTTGAAACAGAACGTTAGTTTGAGAGGATTAATTGTCAACAGGGAGCGTAACCTGTAGCCATATAATCCACGGTCTGTTTTGATATTTATTCGGATGAGATGTGTAGTAGAACCAATAGAATATGTGTGCATTAGGTCTAACATGTACGTAGCCCCATTTCTCCATGCGATCGCTTGTCCGACGCTCTTGACCAAATGCATCTTTCGGGTTTTCTGTATAGAAAGAAGAAACAAGAGTAAATCTTATGTGGCTTGTATTCTGCGATTAAATCTTTTGTTTTCTATTCGTTTAAGCTAACACATGCGCACACACACTCTCTCTTTCGAAAGAATTCTGAAATTTTAATATGGAGAATGCTACTGTAAGCTACGGGCCTATATAGGCCTACGTACAGTGCACCACATCCCGGTCCGGCGCTTTATGAGGTTTACCCAGCAGAGTGCAAAACGAACGTTGTTCTCCATTCAAACATCATAGAAAAGTGGAACAGACGATTTGACAGGGCTTTCTCTTGTTCCCCAAAATGCACTTGAAGGCTATAAAGTCCACACAGCGGCGGCAAACTTTTTAAGCAGCCTGAGCAACATCGCCTTTTCACCTGGATTCTATTCTCACCATCCTCGTTGAGAGCGTACCAGTGAGCATCGCCAACATTGCTTGAATCCAGGTTGAATAGATGATCTTTAGAGTGAAATCGTAAATACAAATCACGTTGCATCGGAGAAGCCAATAAATAAATGCACCGAATGCTGTGCAAACGGATATTGTCAGCGTTTACGTTGTGCGTCGGTCACCTATTTAAAGACATATACATGAAACAGACAGAGGAAAGCAGATGCCGCTAAAACTTGTGAACTTAGCGCTATAGCGCACACCCTTTACTCTCGATGAATGATAGAGTCTGTCTGACATCACAAGTGCGGTGGGGGTGGGGGTGGGGGTGGGGTGGCGATGGTGCTTTCGGTAGCTATGTGATGTGGTCTGGAATGAACAATGTACTTAAATACTCCGTATTTCCTTCAGTGTGCACGCGCGACAGAATATATTGCACTCACAAAATAACATAGTCATAAAATACAGCATGACTAGATCTAAAGGTCTAATAGGTCCAGTTGTTTAACTCGAATTACATAGTTCACATATACAAACACAACAGCACTTTTATGAGATAATAAATGGCGCTATAATGTGTTTGATACAATCTTTCTTTAATTTCCTGTAACCATTAATTGACTTAATGGCTACAGGAAATGTTAATGTAAATATACACATTTTTATTTAGCGACCATCGCATGGCCTCGACCAGGGCCGTTTTTAAGGTTCCTCGAATGTCGGTGCAAAAATTTACAAAAGGGCCCGTGTTGGTCGAGCGGCAGATGGTTTGCCAATACCATGTATGGCGTATAAATATCATCAAAAAATAATATCTAAGGCTTTTCTAGTAGTTATTGTTGCTATCTGCATGATCTGTTCACTGAGTTAATAGGTTTTTATATCCTATTTATCAATTAGTCATATAATCCTTATACACACTATACACACTATGACCCTAGTAGGGCCTAAGTGACGGCCACTGACTGTTTGAGAGTTAGTGTAGGCCTACATATGGACACTTCAACAGTGCATAACAACAATTTGTCAATAAAATCTGATAAATCTCAAATATGTAATTACTTCTTGAACGCGCCTGCAGCAAATGAGCAAATGTCATAGGCCAAAATATCAGCTAGACCTAAATATCAGCAAAGTCCTTTTCATCTCTCACATACAGTCACACAGTTTGGTGAAATCCAGCAAATTCAGGCTAAACAGTCGAGATCCCACGTCTAGATTCTAGTGACATGAACGCGTCAAAAACTTGGTCCAGTGGCAAATCGTTGGCTAGATTGCTCTCAATTTACAAAAACGCCAAGTTGGAAGACCTATGGGTTGTCATTATACAGTGTGTACTCCGCAAAGGAATCTTCAAAAGACGCCGGACACTAAAAGAACGTTCAGCGGACGAGATTCCGATTGGCAACGTTACGAAGAGGTGTAGCAGCACTTCAGTTCTTGGGAAAACGGCTGTTATGTCTCCTGTGTCAAACAGAAATGCCGATATGTGTCTTGAATTTGCTGTGTTCAGCTAATCTGATATTCAAGTGTCCCAAGTCTTTCCACAGCTTTGGCTGCCCCTCACAAAACAACCAGCAGCTGTGGCAATATGCGGCATCCTCCACCCCCATAAAATTTCTTTATGGGGGTTACGTTTTTGCACAGAACAAATTTGCATAGAAAAAAAATAATGATCAAGTAAAGAGTTTGCACAAATATTCCCTTACTCTATTTTCCCTCCCTCAAAGTAGGCCTAATATGAGCAAACCTACCTTCCCAATGCAAGGCGGAATCGGTTTCGTTCAGGGACAGCAAGACAACACACGTGAAACGGCTACGTAGATAGCTGACTTTGTTTAGCACTCACTTTCAAGAGAAAGTACCGGTACATGTATAATCACGAAACAAACTTAACCAAGAACGTCACGGTTGCATTACAAGAGCACTCGTCCCTTTTCTTCTGTAGTCTGACCGACTACAGAACGCCTGTTCGAGCGAAACACAATCGACTCTTGACATATGTCTGTTCCGTTCCTACCAAGTTTTTTCGACCTTCAACGCAGTCGACCCTCACAGTTCCTACGAAATTGTCCTACTCAGAAGTGTTCGTCTTCTCCGTTCATGTAATACTGCCCGACTGACTTAAAAAGCGTAGTTTTAGAAGTTTCAGTTTAACGACCCATGTGACACCAAAGATCAATTGATTCGCATTCCTCCTTCATCCAGGCTTGGAACTGGTTCCTAAGCCAGCGGGGTATATTTAAAAAGTCTGGCAGAACGTGTGTTGGTTGGCATCTAAGTGAAGAAGCTCAATACTTAGAGACTGTCGCTCCAGCCAGTGTCAATTACATATGTGTTAATATATATATATATATATTTATTTATTTATTTGTGTGTATATAAATATACATTATATATATTACGTTCTGACTAAGCAGTTCACCAGCCCGACCTGTTATCTCGCAGCGATAGGCTAAAAACAACACAAGAGCCGCTGGTAAAGGGAATACAATACCAATTAGCCCGTGTCGGCTGAATGCGTTTCGAGGTCTCGAGGTTGACAATATGAATTTCCATATTACCAAGACTCTATACGTTAAATTTTCAAGAATACGGCTAAACAAAGACGCCCATGACAGTATAGCAAACAGCGTAAGTGAATTAAATCAATATAATGCCTAGTGTTTCCTTACACTTACACTTATAATTTTACAGAAACTTTTATACGAAATTTGGCAAATAGCAACAAAACTGCTGTACACGCTCGGCTCAGGGGCCCTCGGTGCGCCGCACCGTTTGCACCTGTGTTAAAAACGGCCCTGGCCTCGACTCTGTTAATTTTCGATGAATTGATCGAGTAAGATTCTTCACCACCGCTGCCCCTTTGAATGGAAGCCACCCCACTTAAGGTCCCCGTTTACGGACCGTTCTAGACCGAGATTTACATCTCTGAAATTAGCCAACACCGGGAGGCGAACCGCCACATGCGATCTCTAACACAGAGGCGTATTAGACGCAGGCCCGCCGAGAGGGGGACAAGGGGGCAAATGCCCATGGGCCCGGCGACTTTTTAGGGGCCCGGGCCGGGCCCTCAATCAACTTATGAAAAATATTATGATCAGTTATACAAAGTTTTAGATTTATGCCTTTTAAAATATATTATCTGACGATTAAAAACAATAAGTTTAAACTTCAAGCATCTGAATGAAATCATAGTTGTATATAATAATATATAAATATAATATTGTACGGTCGTACACGCACTTTTATTATTTCAATTAGTGTTTTTCTTATGTTTTTTCGTACGACCGTACGACATTATATTTATATAAAGCCTAAAGATAGTTTAGAGGCCCGTAACTGCTCTGCCTAGGGGCCCGCGATTGTTCTGCCTAAGGACCCGCGACTGCTCTGCCTAGGAGCCCGTGGCTGCTCTGCCTAGGGGCCCAGAATTTCTGTCGGCGGCCCTGATTAGAAGCAGCCTACGCTCTAACCAATGTAGCTAACTGGACATACATACACACAAAAGTATTAGCATCGCAGATGCTTTTAAGCCACATCTATAATGATGTGGGGCAAAAGAACCTGCAGTAATTTTGCATGAACGAAGATACAACTTACTGCAGATAAGAATGTCGGAAAAGTTTACTGCAGTAGACGATATTTTGTGGCTCCTCTTTAATGTCCAGTAACATTAAAATTGGGAAGGAAAAAATTGCTAAGCATTGCATGCGGTTTGGGCGGGTCTAGCATCTATAAGTACGGTGGTATGAGCAAGCATAGCAGATGGGTAAATTTAACTTTGCTTATGGGCCCACAATAGTATCAAGCGAGAGGGAAAAATGATACGCGGTTTCTTTTATTATACTCTAATAGCATGATACAACTGATCAAGGGCCATACATACATCTTTATAACCAAGTAGACCTATATGTTTAATATTATGCAAAATTACTAAATCAAAGCGCGGGCGAACAAGGTAAACATCCACGGGAATGACGATTGCCAGGACTTAAAGTTACATAGAAATGTATCTTAATTGTGACCAGTGGCAGAAGTTCTTCTCTTTCCTACAGATTACATCCTGGTCAAGTTCCTTTGACCCAATGAGTGAGGCCCTGGCTCTATTGTTCCGCTTTGTGTCGATGCCATTTAACGCTTTTTGATAAAAAAAAGAGTGGGTAAGAGAACATGTCTGCATACAATGGCTGCCACTGTCAAGTACTGTCAAGTGGATCATTGGTAGTTGCGGATATTGGCTGAAGTCTGGCAGACGAAATCTGAGCTCATAATATAAATAGTTACTGTAGGCTACAATGTTTATTTATATCAAAGTTAAAAGTTGTTGAAATGGAGGCCTCGAGGTTTTGTTTCCTCTCTCTAACATTTCCATTCCCAGCGTGCGCCATATTCCCAAATTTAGATGCCTCTAATTAAGATTAAGTCGATTAATGTTCTAAAACACTTTTAAAAACTCCATTAATGAGAATCTATTTGGCAGGAAGACCAACCTATCTCAATTGTGATTAATTTCTTTGCTTAATTATCAAGAGCAATTAGTCGACGAGTAGAAATTACCGAGAAATGTTTTAATCTAACTCCAAGAATGAATTCTTATGCTTCTTACCTGTCGAACATTCAACAAATCCAAGTAGAGTACAAATCGACAGATACATCAGAAGCAGCGTCCTGTCATTCCTCATTCTAATCAACTAGGATTTTTCTGTAAGAAAACGATTAGTCTGATCATACGCAGCTTAGCGATGAAAAGAAGGTCAGCAAACTGATTGATTTGGTTGTAGGGTTGAGAATAAAAACAGAAAACGAGAACAAACGAGGACCTATTCCTGTCAGTCTATGGCAAATTAAGAAACTTTGCTGATTCTTATTACTTCACTTATAATGCCAGCTCATCTTTCGTCTTAGCTCATCCTCAGGATCAGAAATACTGACCTCACTTTATGAATGTTCTGACTCTAATGGTGTCTGGAACAAAAAAAGTACTGCTCGAGTTTCTTTTTTATCAGTCGCCAAGCAGGTCTGGAATTTCCTGTGTCGTTTTGTCCGATCCACCCGTTCCTGCTGGTGTCTCTTAGGTCAGAAGTTCAGAACTGAAATTCCATCTGTTTCGTTTTTGCGACTTTGCTACTCTATTTCATCTATGGAGAAACGACTTGTGACGGATTCATCCTGTTTGACGCTGTATTTATTAAATTCTATATCTCGATCGTATTCTTACAAGTAAATACTTCACTGGTGTTTCAGTCCATAATGGCTCTGCAGAGCGCCAACCAGATCTGTCACTTCGACGGTCAATGCCTATATATATATATACGCATGCGGATCGACTAGAGAAGCTTCAACGTCTTTCCAGAGCCAATGAGCCTAACTATAATCTTCGTTCTATAGTTTAATGGTCTTTATTCTACTCATAGAGGTGTTCTAGGCCTTTGACGTCCGTCTATTGGCGAGTTCTAGCATGAACCGGAATATTCCATAATGTTTTGGGCGAAATCTGGCGAATGTTCTCGAGCGAGGGTTGGTCTTGACTGTGATATATTTGACCTGTCTTTCGGTCTCTACAGCCTCACGGTTCTTGACTCTGTGGCTTTTCCCAATGGATGATGATTTCGAAATGCGATTTTGTTTGAAGTAGCCATCGTTTTGATTAGATTAGGCTTAGATTAAATTACACTTTGCGCCAAAGATTCTTGCTTGAGGTCAGTGGCGGCGCTACCATGGGTCCGGTAGGTCATTTCACCTGCCTATTTAACTCTTGACCTGCCTTATGACCTGCCTATTTAACTCTTCACTTGCCTTATGACCTGCCTATTTAACTCTTGACCTGCCTTATGACCTGCCTATTTAACTCTTCACTTGCCTTATGACCTGCCTATTTAACTCTTGACCTGCCTCATGACCTGCCTATTTAACTCTTGACCTGCCTTATGACCTGCCTATTTAACTCTTGACCTGCCTTATGACCTGCCTATTTAACTCTTAACCTGCCTTATGACCTGCCTATTTAACTCTTCACTTGCCTTATGATCTGCCTATTTAACTCTTCACTTGCCTTATGATCTGCCTATTTAACTCTTGACCTGCCTTATGACCTGCCTATTTAACTCTTGACCTGCCTTATGACCTGCCTATTTAACTCTTCACTTGCCTTATGATCTGCCTATTTAACTCTTGACCAGCCTTAGGGCCTATTTCCTTCCTACTACCTATTGTTGTGTAAATTATTTGGAATTTTTAATATCTTAAAGTAACTAAAGTTTAACGTTTTAATTGCTGAATTGTTTCAAATTTATATATGCTACAACAATTGAGCTATAAGCGTACGTCAATAATTATCTTTGTTTTATATATCTATAATCTAAGTTACGCTGCTTATGTTGAGGTCATGCTGCTTGATGAGTCAAACTCAAACATTAATTTCTTCGACCTGCTAAATAACTCCCATGAACCTGACGCGACCTGCTGAAATTGTAAAGGTGGCGCCGCCACTGCTTGAGGTGCACTTTAAACAGCGTCGTACCACTGTCATAATCAAACAGCAGTCCGGCTAAGGCATTTATATTATAATCCACTACAGTACATCTACGTTCTGGGCTATTGCTACAAAATGCTACAAACTAACCACTTGATACTTTGTTACAATAGGCCACAGTTTTGCCACGTGCTTGTAACAAATTACAATTTTAGCAATACCATTATCTACTCTTACTTTTAATTAGTAACTTCTATAGCGCCGGTGTCTAATGCACAAGGCATCAACCGACGGCGCACCAAAGCCAAGTCGTAATCGGGTCAACGTCCGCATTAATACGTGTTGGTTATCTTAGAATAGTTTACAACATAGCTGCATAATTATGTTGATGCAAACAAGTTAATCCACTATTAAATGAAATACCTGATGAAATGGTCACACATTATATAATTGAACCCATCGCTCTAGAAATAAAATTAATTTGAAGCAATTAGGAGAATCTGTCGACTAGAAATAACTCAAATAAGAACTAGAACTAAAATATCATAATATGTTGTAATCATTTTTTTCTTTTTTGGGCGGCAGGCCCAGTCCAAGCCTGGTTGGCCGGCCCACCGGAAATTTTCCGGTGTTCCGGCGGCCCAGTCCAAACCTGCATGTAGACTTTTAACCAATATTCCTACATTACAGCGCATTACAATACATGACGTTACTTACGCTACATTGGATTAAGTTGGTTGATTGCTTACAAAAAGACAAACATTGCTTTGCTTTGCACCGCATCACATGAAATCAGGCTAGACTTAAATCACATTATGTTTTATAGCATAACATCAGAGTGCATCACATTAAATTACATTTCATGCCATTGCACGGTCGTCCTTGCAACCGGATAGTTTGTATTTTCAGGATAATCACATAGAACAATGGCTGTGGGTGACCGTGCCCTTGCCCGATTACCAGACAACATAATATATCTAATAGTTTACTATCCACACGACGAATACATGTAGGTCAATAGTTTATTGTCTGAGATGTCATTTATTAGTTACCTTAAGATTTTCAATATTAGTCCATGAAATGACGTAGCTAAGAGCCTAAGACTGCACAATACACAAATCGATAGAACCTAACAAAGAAATCGCATTTGCAATCTCAGAAGAATATTAATTTGCTGCTCATCTTGCCTCCGTAAAGATTTATCTCTTGATGATCTTCTTATGATATGCATCTTCTCGAAATTTTAAGTTATATGCAGAAAGCGAACTAAGTGAACTCAGTTTGCGATATCATTGATTTTAGTGTAGGCATACGAAAGTCATTGAACGAAACAGTTGTTCTGTTTAAGTCTGAGTTAACTGCACTTGACTGAACTGAGTGATTTGTAACTCTTTAATTTCACAGTTGCTGACAGTCTGCGAATTGGAAGCTTAATGACATAAGCGCCACTTTTACATCCTCCCCACTGTCTAACTGTAAATGAGTAGAGGTCGAAAAATGTCTGGTATTGTCTAGAACTCTAGATATACACAAACAATGCCAGAGACACGAGGTTAGTTAAATCTTAACTAACCTCCTGCAAAGGTTAGCTTGCATCCAAACATGTTGCAAGCCGTTGTCTTGAATTCTTGTTGCAATCAGTGTCCGATTTGCCGGGTGTTGGACCCCCAGCTTCTTTTTGACCCCCTTCTTGTAGCCTTTAGCCGACCACCCGGAGGTCGGCTTGACCCCTTTAAATTCATTACCCACAGTGCTACACCAAACGACTCCATTATGACCAATCGCAAGCAATTCTGCCCTGTCACCTTTGGGTAATTATTCTCCAGTCGGTACTTTTGATGTAGGTTGATATTGTGATATACTTTTTAATTGTTAGAGTTATCCTTTGAGACAATGCAGCAACTTGGTCCTTCTCGACCACCGTACTATTAATACTTCAGCTAAAACTGCAAATGAAAACTCATTTTAATTTTAATTTTTTTTATGTCATGTTTGCATCGCAGTTGACTAGTAATCCCACCACTTCCCGTATTTATACCCTTGCATGTAATGAGTTGAGGTATGACAATTTATTTTAACTCACCATTATTCTCAATAAACCAAGTAATCCCAACTTCTTACTGACAATTTAAAGACATCGGCAGCACAATCATATTGGACATATTTGAAAGCATTCAGCTCTAGAGTGTTAGAGAAGTTAAAAGCCTCGTTTTCTATGTTTAAAAGACTTTTCCTCGGTTTCTTGGAGAAAGTAACGTTCGAAGAAGAGAAGCGATGAATGGCGACGAGACTCGCAACATGTGAATCCCAAAACCAAGCAGTTCCTCGCAGATGGGACTCACGTTCAAGCATCTCTCTGCACCAGGGTCTGCGGAGGACGCCATAGTTTACGGTCGGCAAATGGTTGTAGATCGTCACCGTCGTTGGAAAGTCAGCAATAATTCACGGACTCTCTTGGCCTTTCCAAACAGAGCCTGATACTATTCAGTTAGTATCCTGAAACCTCTTACAAGTCCATTTTCGCGCGAGAGACGTCGATAATAACAAGCGTCGTCTGAACATCGTCCAAAACACTCCGAAACACCGGCGCAAGAGAGAACTAAACTGCAGGCACGCATGCGCATGACATTAGAAGTCCAAACGAAAAAACATTTTCGAGCAAAATTCGCAACTGGTGACCAACTACGATAATGACACTTTAGAGAAACATGCGTTGTCCATCTTGGCCATAATGCCACGTGTGCAAGTCAGTCGGTCACTTTCTTTATCGGGGTTTTTGCCACCACGAATTATTACGATGTGTGCAGAAATCATTGTCGACTCATGTCTATTGATTCAGGTCATTCATGCGTGGATTGCATTGTCTGAAAACTCCGCCTCTTGCTTTGTCTGTCACGTGCGTCGCCTCTGATAGTTTGCGTCTATGATAATCCGAATTATACACACATATATATATAGCATAATTATTATATATTGATATTAAATATATATGTAGGCATATAAATTCTATAGACCTACACACGTAGGATTAATACATTTATGCATGTATATTAATTATTACAAATACAACAGGCAGAACGCTGTAGTTTACATAGAACATGTTCAGTGTGACGACTAATTAGTGGTTTAGTTTAGTATGTGTCTAAAAAATTGAGGAATGAAGTTCATCGAGTCCATATATCTGGCAGAGAGAAGTTGTGCATCCTTTGTCGGAAGTTGTTTAGTTGCAAACGCTGTTGCGGTGGTTTCCTCGGAGGAAGTGAAGCTTGTTGCACTGTAGCCTACTCATCGGAAGAGGGAAGTGTCGGCAGCATGTGCTAGCACTTCAGCCGTGGGTGAGTCAGGATGTAGGGCCTAAGTAACCAGCACCTTTAAGCCTATTAACTAGACTCTCTAGGCGGGATTTATTCTCTGCGCTCGCAAATCTCACCATGCAGGGGAGGCAAACATCGTGAGGGCAATAATGGTGTATCGAGTTACCGCATGGAACTAGTCCCCGCCGCCGCCGCCATCCACCGCCGCTAAGCCCTCAAGTCGAAACCAGTCGCTAAGCTATCGACTGCTAGCGACTTCGTTCACTTAATATTTTGCTTGTTGTTTAAATCGTGGTTTCAAAGTGTCGATTTGACGAAGACATCAGCAGCAGGACATGAGCAGCACTTACAATACAATATAATATTCGTTGTTGAGGAAAACAGGCTGACATGCCGCAACTTGGTACATTACAAGAGAGTTTGCTCTACTAGGTAGAGAGAGTTCTTATAGAGAATACGGGGTATATAGGCCTAGTTGTTGTCGTTTTTGGTCATGTGAATTTGGTAAAGTGCACTCTATTACGAAGATGGTGTTGATGATTACGAAGAGGGAGAATAAGCAGGGTGAGAATTGTCGGGGGTTGTGGACTTGTGGATTCAACCCCCTAGTCTTTCTTAGGACCCTACAGTTGTCTTTACTGCACACCCCAGGGGTCGTTTCCAACCCACTCAGTTGTTCTGGTGTAATTTAGCATTATTTGATTCTGAATCTCTGACAAAGTGAAGAAATTTCCCTGGTGTATAATGTATGCATTTTTGAATTTTCTCAACAAAGGAATTGATTTTGATTCGAATTTGACTTGCAAAACTGCTAGTATTGCTGCGTTGAAATCTGCTGCTTTAAAATTTCGCTGACATCAGTTTGCAAAATATGAATAAAATTGTCAACTCCACATGGATCAAAGTCTTTTTTCTACAATTTCCACACTGGGAATAAATGCCAGAGTATACATGATTCTCGTTCTCTGCTGCTGTCTGAAAGAGGCATGCTTAAGCAGTTTCGGCCAACTGGTTGGCCGTAAGATCGGGTACTGCTATAAATCCTCCTCGCTTCATTCGATTTATCAAGCGCTCAATTTCACGAATTCACATTAACATCAGTTTTCACAGTCATCGGTCTGTCCTCTGTCAGCATTCCCACTTTGAGCGTAGCCCCATTCCCATACTGGACCCGTATAGAGCCCATATAGCAGTGCTTCCCAACCTTTTTTCAAACACGGCACACTTTCTAAAAACCATTCACGAGACGGCACACTGCATTTATGGTACTTATTATATATATATATATATATATATATATATATATATATATATATATATACATATATATATATGGGTTCTCGGTGGTGTAGTGCCACTACACCACCGAGAACCCATATATATATGTATACATATGTATGTATATATATATATACAGTAGTGGTTAGCGCGCCAATCGACTGTCAATCGAGAGGTCGGGGGTTCAAATTCTCGCCAGGGCAAATTTTTTTTTACAGAATTCTGTTCCACTTGCACCCCTAGTCAACTCAGCTATGATGAGTACACTGACCGTACACTGTCAGTGGAAGGATGAGACGGCAAGGGAGATAGGCTAACTGGCCACCCGCCGTCATATGGCGAGGCTTAGAAATTGAAATCGCTAACACTTCATGCCCATGGCTGCCTCAGGGCTAGCCTAAGGTACTGATAATCAGGAATTATGTCGACGTCAATACTGATTATCAGGAATTGTCAACCGTTCTTTCAAAAACCAGTATAACCGGGACAAATTAATTAAAAGCAGTCTACAAACCAGAATGAAAAACTGTGGCTAATGGAACGGTTGACTTTGCAAAGAATGTGATCAGACGTTTTAAATTATAATAATTTACTTAGTCATAATAATTATGCACTATCCCACGGTGATAAATTGGTGGAGTCCAGTACAATTTCTTACCAGACTGACTTAGCTGTATGTGAGCAGGGGGTCTACACCTGTGATGCAGTGCATATTTTAACTATATAACTAGTGTATCAATACGAGCTTGAACAGCGGTTGACAAGCACACTCGCAAGTCATTTCAGCTGACTGTAAACACCCCCTGTGTTTCATTTTTGATTTGTGTCATTCCTGAAAATGCCTTTTCACACAGGTAAGTAGTGGAGAAGGGCAGCAGTATGCCGACAGCTTTGGCACCTAACAAGGCGTATTCTTTCTCTATCATAGTCCAGAAGTTTTGTTAATTCATTTCTGCGAACTTAGGTAGCAGTGTTCTGTCAGCTGCAATGTCAATCAGCTGTTCCTTTTCCGCAATCTGTAGTTGGTGATGAAATGGGTTTCTGGCCAAGTCTTTGTCACAGACATTTAAACTTGGAAAATTATATTGTAACTTGTCTTCGAAATCTGATAAATGCTCAATAACAATGTCATATATAGGCCTACATAACACAACTGCACCTGGATCAACTTCAACTGCGCGATGAAACATAGAAATTGAATTTGAAAATACGATGATGCAAAAATGACTAATAATGAAGCTTACTAACGATGATGTCATAGACATAGAGTAAAGAAGTAACTTAGTTCATCGAATAGTTAATAGCAACACACAGTGGTCTATATGCAGACTCACATACAGGGGCGTCTATCCTCCCCGAAGTCTTTGGAGCAACTTCCCCTCCCATCCCTCCTCTTCCCCCTTCCCCTTCCTTCCCTTATCCCCCCAATAATGATGGCACATACACTGACAGATCCCCTCCCTATTTTATGGATGGAGCATTTGCTGCAAGGTTTCTGTGGTGTAGAGTGGGGCATATTTTAACGGATTTGGACTACTGGGACAAAGTTGGCCACGACAATGCATTTTAGAGCATTTGCTGCCAAATAGAGCCTGTTTTAGCCACTTAACTCTACCTGGGACAAAACTACTGGGACAAATCTTAAAACTACTGGGACATTTGTCCCACTAGTTATATAGTTAAAATATGCACTGCTTACAGGTGTAGACCCCCTGCTCACATGCAGCTAAAAATCAGTCTGGTAAGAAATTATACTGGACTCCACCAGTTTATCAGCGTGGGATAGCGCATATTATGACTGAGTAAATTATTATAATTTAAAACGTCTGATTTCCGACATTCGGCCACTGCACACTTCCATAGCGCTCGCAGCACACTTGTGTGCCGCGGCACATAGGTTGGGAAGCACTGCCATATAGGTTCCATTTAATGCCCACGGAAATGATGGAACGGTCAGTACAGTATGTGGCAAAATGCATTATATTGTTAGGTAATCAGGTATGTCCATTAGACTTCTCAGGTAAACAGGTATGTCCAATAAACATACCTGATTACCTTAGAAGTCGATAGCAAGTCGTTAAGTCAGTCGCTAAGTCTAAGCGACTTAGTCAGTCGAAAAGCATGCGACTTAGTCGACTGAGTCGCTAAGTCAGTCGCTAACTCACCAAGTCAGTCGCTAACTCCTTAGCGACTGACTCCGGGTACTACATGGAGCACTTCAGAGTTCTTAAGGCATAGATGGAGGCATCCGGACGTGAGTATTTTGTTGATATGGTCAGTTATTGTGAGTTTTTCGCCTATGAGAACTCATAGGACTTTGATGGATGTTGATCGAGAGACGCCGGTAATAGATGACTGGGTCCAGAGGGAAGACTTAATGCGTCGAACGATAGCCATTTCCCGCATTTTTTTAGAGTTGATCCGTGGCTTGTAAGTATGGCCGAAAAATTCCAAACTTATTTTACGGGTTTGGCGAAATCTCTCTCAAAAGTAATACCAATCTTAGACAAAGTTTCCTGGAATATATACCTCCACCATAGTAACCTCCTTTGGCCTTCTGCCAGCCACTCCTAGAGCAGAGTTTTTCAAACTGTGGTTCGCCGACCAAGAGGGTCCGCGAAGGATATGACAGGGTCTGCGAGAGCGTTTTGAAAATATTCATTTATGATTAACACTGCATGGTTTTAGCATTAAAAGCCTGTTGTTTCAAATTCATACACTACTTATAGTATGCCTGTAACTGTATGATGATCCATACGGGGTCCGATTGGTGTATTCAGTTATGCTTGGCGTACTACAGTGACGTAAATTAGATGTTTGGTCACGTTAGGCCTACATTTCAAGTCTAATAAAACGTGTGTGTTTTAAGAAAAAATTAATAAATAACTTCTGCTTATCGACTGTTAATCATATTTGAAGCCAATGTAAGCGAGATGTATTTGTAATATGCTGGTCTATTTCCTGAGTGTGTCAGATCTGGACTTGTAGAAATTTGTGGAATTCGCCTGATTTTATTATTGTTATCATTACAGCAGTTTTATATAGCGCCCCTTCAAGATTACTTACTCAGAAGCACTTCCAGGCCAACCACGGTCGAACAAAACAGTTTTGAGGACAGTAAGAAACAGGGTGAAATGACCAATCGGTATTTGGTGGAGCGCGGTAGGAGCACATTACAGATCATGGAGGCAGCCACAGAGAAGGCACGGCGCTGCGGCGCTGCCGTATGCTTGTCTGTGCGCGGGGAACAATTAAGTTCAGGCTTCGCAGCTGAGCGGAGAGAGCAACGACGCTGCGAACATGAAGTGGGACAGAAGAGCTCCTCATTTATGGGGGCCAAGCCCTCAAAGCACCGCCGGACCAAGGCAGAGATTCGGTATGTGATGCGCTGTGGGTAGGAGACCCAATGAGGACATCCCTCAGGTACGAAAACACTCTGCCAAACTTAGGGATGCGGCCTACAAGACGGGCAGAAGAACACAGGATTCTATTCAGGGGCTTAATCCGGCAGGCCGGGAGTCCGTCATATATGGCACTACAGTAGTCCAACTGAGAAAAACAAATGCATGGACAAGCGTGGCAGCTGCACCGGGGGATAAAGAACGAGAGATCACCTTGAGTTGCCGGAGCTGGTAACAGCAGCTGTGGAAGAGAAGATTTATGTGCCGCGTGAATGCAAGTTCCTGGTCCAGGATGACTCCCAAATCCCGGACCCAGGTCGAGGAAGAAAGGTGTGGAAATTGCAAGGCAAGAGAAGATATATATATTTTATAGAGCTGCTAGGGGCGTGCCGAGCCAGATAATCTGTGCCTTAGCCGGGTTAAGCCTTTAAATGAACGATAATACAGAGTTTTTGCAAAGCATATCCCTATTTCGTTCACGTTCGCTGTAATATCCTGCTGTTTGTAGTAGGACATGGATAACTTTTTGAAACGTAAGAAACCAGTGCTTATGCAAAATAGCACCAAGAATTTATGGTTTGTGCAAAGCAAAGCAAGCACATTACTGACATTACTGGTTTTTGGCGAAATCGATGTTATTGATTTCTTAAAACATGACTGTGTTCCACAAAATATTGCAGGAAGTTAATAACAATTTCTTCAGTGTTACTTTTACTATCATAATAGTCCTCATAAGCAAGCTTGTATTGTGGAAATAGTCTGCCTGTTATTTTGATTAAATTTTTAGTGATAAATTTTACTTTTTAAATAATTGGATCCAGCCATGCCTAGAAAAAATAAGGGTCCCTGGTCTAAAAAGTTTGAAAACCTCTGTTCTATTAAATCTCAAGGTCCTATGACATGGGATAGTCTGCCCAAGGTCATTCGTACTGCAACGAGTTCTATGCAACTCAAACAACTTGCGCGTGCACACAATCGAGCATGTTAATTAGTTAAGAATTAATTTTCGTGTTGTTCTATATTGTTTTTTCTCTTTCTTTTATTCTGCTCGAGCGTGGCCGTACATGCAGGGCTTCCTGCACATGGTTAAGATTTAACTGGTGTTCAGACTTCAGTGTTCAGTTATACATATGCGTTATAAATTCCCAAGATCTGATTTATTAATTCATCAGCATCTGTACAATACCACGGATTAGTAGGCCATTATCTTAGCGGGACTTGTGTCCCTTCAGGGTTCCTGTTGTTTCCCTACGCTTGATCAATGATCATCGTATGTCGTTTGTGGTGAATACTACTTGTAGTTGCATGATTGCCATGACTGTAAAAAAATTCATTTTTGGAACAATAAATTGAATTGAATTGAAAAAATTTAATTGAATAGCTGAATAGACATATACGTAGCTGAATAGACATATAAGTAGCTGAATAGACATAGTTGAACAGACACTGACATAGCTGAATAGGCATGTACAAAGCTGAATAGACGCATAAATAGCTGAATACAGAGGCGTAACTTTGGTCTAAAAAGTGGAAGTACCAATTTCTTCTCCACTTTCGTTTTCGCATGGAGACCATTTGGATATAATTTTGTATTACCCTGCCAGTTACTGATTATGAAACGCTGATGAGCTTGCCTCCATAACGGCAATTCTATTGTCTATAATGTCATCTACTCGTTTTTCGTTTTAGAACAAATTTATCCATTTTCCCTATCAGCAAAATTGGAACACGACGTGTAGGCCTAAAAGTCAAAATCAGCGACCAAGGTGAGGTTCATATTAAGGCCGACAGTATGAGTGTGGGTCCATATACTGATTTGTAACTGATGAAGTATATATAGAAGCTTGCGCTTTGACCTACATCTTTACGTCCCGATATGACTAAGATGACAACCATAAGGCGGAGAGTGCGGGTGATGTAAGATATTTCGAAGAAGAGTGTAGCTGTGGCGCCTGCGGGTCGGTCACGGTAGTCAGTCTGTCGGGTGACCTGTGTGGCTGAAAGTCAGCCTGTCTAACTGCCTGTGACTCAGTTCGTCTGGCCCTCGGTTTACCTTTGTATCTAAGTACTTTCGTACTTTTGTGGTACATATACTCCTCTTTCTGTCTACATAACTAAGCAAGACGGAGACTGCTATCTCTGGGAGGGCACACTAATAAAATATTGATTGGCATTGTTTAAAAAGTGGGGGTACGGTACCCCTCTTACCCCCACAAATTACGCCTATGGCTGAATAGACATACAAAGCTGAATAGACATATAGATAGTTGAATAGACACAGGCATAGCTGAATATACCAGTGGCAGATGATCGGTTGGTAGGCGTTGCATTTGTTACGAGTTCGCAGCCGACGTTAATATAACTTCTACATGTTGCAAAAGCTAGGCCTATCACTACTATGAAAATAATCTTGCCGAAATATATTTTATAACGTAATGTTAGAAAACATTTTAGACAAAATTTCCTAACCACTGTTGCGCGAGTTAGGCCTTACACTCTCTCTAGGACAGGCTTAGGTTATTCTGGAATGTATGACGTGAATGCCTAGTCTCAAAAAGTCATGGAAACAAACGAGCCGTGTAGGAAGAGCAAAACAAAGGGCGAGGGACAGTCAGATGGACATAATACGACCCGAAATGCGAAAATTCAACCCTCGAGCTAAGCAAACAATGGTATTATTCTTATAATTTTTTCTGGAAAAGATCAACATATTTCAAAATATTTGTACTTTGATGGTCTACATGTGGCATTTGTATTAGGCCGGACTTGTTCTTAAAATGACAATATTTACATCCATTGTATTAAACAGATACAATAATGAATCATTTTTTTAGTTACACATCTAATCCTGCTATGAGAACGCGCTGGCATTGGTAGGGAAGGTCAAAGGTCGATGACGAATTCATGTACTTAACAATGAACTGTGTCTCTGCTATTGTACGATAGATGACAATCGGCCAACGGTCCACATACAGCAAAAGACTTCGCTGTGTGCTAAACTGTGAACTTCTGTTAGCATCCCCGTTCTAACAATGCACAAGGTCGATCGATGGTCGGCTACTGATTAGACCGATGATGGAACGGTAGACCGTAGACAAGGTGAACATCCAGGGTCCCTTCGGTTAAAACTAAGTCCACCGATATCCAAATGCACGCTGGGTATTACGACAGTTAATCGTGGAAGGAATTATGAAGCGGAATTAAAGCTGACCTTTTGCGACACTGTGTTAGTCGTTAAGTGAAGGTGCAACCGTAGGCATGGATCTCGTGCAGGACTTTCGATTTCATTGGGCGGACTACGTTATACTCTGTCTAACCCTTGTGTTGTCTTGTTCCGTGGGAGTGTACTACGGTATAGTTGGTCGTAAGAAGTCGTCGGCCGAAGACTACCTCATGGCTGGTCGAAGCATGCCGGTCGTCCCCGTCTCCTTCTCTCTGTTCGTTAGTTTCCTGTCGTCTGTAGCCTTTCTCAGTGATCCGGTAGAAGTCTATTATTATGGCAGCATCTACTGGATAATTGGCATTGGCGGTGCACTCGGAATCCCAATTACGGCTCATTACTTCGCTCCGAAGTTGTACAGGATGAGACTCACCAGCGTCTACGAGGTATTACATGTTCTAACGTCTAAATCTTTTGAATGACGCATACTAGTGAAGCAGTTGGGCACGTTATATTTAAGAGCCTGTCTTCATCATTAATAAGATTAAAGACGTCAAGATTTGTAGAGGCGTATTTAAAGGTAAAGATTCAAACAAAGTTGCTAAGCTGCCTTAATAGGAAGGTCTAAACGTACTGGCATTGGATGTATCATTTTGCGTTTTTAAGCTCTAATTAAGGTGTTTTATGCCATGTTTTCCTAAGGGTTTTTATCTAACTCTCTAAATCGTCAGTTATGTCGCATGTACTCGATGGCCATGACGTCTTCCAAGGCGAAATGTTGTTCTGCTGAATTTCAGTATTTGGAGATTCGTTACAACGCTTACGTGAGAATCGTTAGTTCTCTGATTGCTGGTTTCGGAGCGGTAAGTAGCGTACAAGGAAAACGAAGATCTTCATGGGCTTTCCTCTGGTGTTACTTCTATGTTATATTAAATTATCTCATTTTTCATTTTTCATTTTTTTTCATTTTTCATATTCATTTTGCATAATCTGTCATGTTTTGTCATATTTTGTCATAATTTTCTTTTCATCATAAAATTGCCTTTGTTTGTATACTTCGGTTCTGATTACTCTGTTTCTTGACCTTGATAATTATCTGACTAATGTATACTACTAAAACTGTTTGGTCGCAACTGCATCTCATCAGCATAACTTAGCTTAGATCTGTGTGACACTCTAAACGTTGACTGAAATGTGAATCAGGTACTAGGGGTCAGGGTGGTATAAGCTTTTAGCTTTTTCCTGGCTTCCTGTTGCGCAGTGATTGATATGTTTTTTTGTCATGACTTGTACTTTGTTTTCTGGACGCAATAAACAATAAACAACAAACAACAAGTGTCCTGTTAAAGAAATGCTATTGTTACGTGTACTTAAAGGTCTCTCAATCTAAAAAACCATTTTCCTGGACCATAATAAATTAGCGATGAGAATAAAATATTGACATACACATATATATTACTCTTTAAGCCCAGGATCACACCTCTGAGAAATGTTGTATGGTAAGCACACAGAATTCAACAGAGAAGTGCACACAGTAAATGTAAATGCACACGATTTTCTATAGCGACCGTATATGGCCTCGACCCTGCTCATTTTCCAATGAAATGATAGGGTGCGATCTTTCACCACCGCTGCCCGTTTGAATAGGCGGCACGCCATTTAGGATCCCCGTGTACGGATCGTGCTAGCCCAAGATTTAAATTTCTAAAAAAAGCCACCTTCGGGAAGCGAACCGCGATCAGCATGCTCTCTCAAACAGAGAGGCGCCTGAGATGCAGCCTACGCTCTTACCGATGTAGCTAACTTGGGCCAGTGAATGATTACGTTGTCATAAATTATCTGTTGCTTTGTTTTTGCATAGATGTTGTTCATGGGAGTCGTACTCTATGTACCTTCTCTTGCTCTCAGTCAAGGTAAGATGTTAGTGCTGCCTTCGACCCTGTTTGATTATGACATTCGTTTGGAGTGCCTTGAATTGTAGTTAGGTTTGTTCACATTGTCAGGTTGGAAGCATATCTCTAGTGAGTTTCTCTCGAAGAAAACCCATATAACCTTACGATTACAATTATAATTAAGCCATGGGAGGCAGGGTTCTACAGGTGTGTCGTGGTCAATGGCAACGATTGCGATTAAAGTATTTTGTTCTTGTCGCTCGGTCTTCTGTCTTCATCCCTCGTTCGAGATTCAGTGACGGAAGCAGAGTGCGATCTGGTGTTATATCAGGAACACTAGACAGAGCATGATCTTAACAAGCAATGGAATATAAGGAGTATATTTAATATATCTGTACTTGAAACATATTTTGCTTTGTATGATTATACGAATATATATATTATATAACTTACCCTCCATAGCTTGACTTCTGGTATCTCTCTTACATCAGATATCGACCTGTCTTCTCTTATGACTAGGGTGTTTCACTTAGAGCGACCATCGATTGATATTTTCTGCATTATGATGATGGCGCTACATAAGTAATTAGATTGGATTGAACTCGATAGCTAGGTGAGCCGGAACTATTAGAAAGGATTATGAACAAACGTTTTTGGACTTCACACTGAGTACAGAGAGACCCAAGAAGGCATAGCGTGGCGAAACATCGCTCAGTTGACTTCACCTTTGGCGACAACCTGCACACTTTTTCCGAGCGCCTGAATAATTGGGGAGTTCGAGTTCAGCGGCCTTCAGAGAATTTATGCCTATTAAAAAGCTAAGGCACTAATTTTGTAGTTGTTTCGGTTGAAAACTGTACTTCTTACACAGTAGGCCTACATAATGTACTTATGTAGATGAAATGATTGATGTGGCATTGCAGTGAGTGGCTTGGAAGTCTGGCTGTGCATAGTCATCATTGGAGCAGCTTGCACCTTCTACACGAGTCTGGTAGGTTTAGACTTTGCAGCTGATACATATTGCGACTCTACTGACTCCTGCTCCGCTGCAAAGAAATTTGTTTTGAAATAACGCCGGTGTTTACATGATCTTAATTTATCTCTGAAAATTATTCACTTTATTTTCCAATTTTCTTATTCGCTTTATTTTATTATTTGTCTTTCTAATTTTCTAATTCACTTTATTTTATTAGGCCTATTTATTTTTCATGAAACGCCAGACGCGAATAAAACGTTAAGTGGCAATGATTTCTTGTCGCTTAATACAAGTAGATAATTTCTTCTGATACCTTAATAGCTGTCCTGTGATAACTTAAATTTAAGATTATCTTAATCCGGAATGGCATATTTTAGTAAAGTGTGAATTTTAGGGAGGAATGAAGGCTGTTTTATGGGCCGATACGATACAGTTTTTTATCATGGTAGCCGGACTCCTGGCAATCGCTATTCAAGGAACGGTGAAACTGGGTGGAACAGCGAATATCTGGAGGATCTGCGAGGAGGGAGGACGTATCAACTTCAATCGGTATAAACAGTAGCTTTCAGAAACAGAAAACGGATTTTCTTCAATCGACTTTGTCCACTTATGTCTGATAACAGGAGATGAATAGGATGCCAGCTAAAAGTTCAGGGTTTTAACAAATGAATGATCCGTACAAACCACGTATGTTTATCTTACAAGCGTTCATTGGTGAATGTAACGCTGCACGAGCAGTTGTTTACTGAACCCGACCCGACCTATTTGCTGCTCAAATACGTGTGGTCCATGATAAAGATCAGCTTTTTCTGATGATGATTAACTGACGCTTGACATTCAAGGACCAAAAATACAGTTGTTTACTGCTTAAACAATCGACGCTGCAAATAGAACTATATACATAAGTCACTATTCCCACTGTAGGCCTATGTCCGATTCTTTGAGATGAGAAATAACTGTAAACACGAACGCAGATATGGCTTTCAGAGGTTTAGAGCGTCTGAATAGCTATATAGGGCATCTCAGAAATATTCTGCGATCTACTGCAACTGCGTGATCAGCTATTTAGACTCAGATATGCGCTTGGCTTGACGCTTAACTCGATGGTTGACATGCTGCTGAGAACCATTCCAACGCAGCCCTCCGTCAGGGTTGCAGGTTCGAATCCCACTCTAGCCGCTGCGTACGGACCTTGGGCAAATCCTTCACTCGCAATTGCTCGTGGCGCTTCGGCGTCAAAACTCCGACACAGTATACCAATGCTGTAGTCGGGAGCGCCTCTGAGTAGTAGTAGACTTCGAGAGGCGCTATAGAAATATCCGGAATAAATTTACAGGTCGATAATATGTGCGAACGTTAATTAGTTGCTCAGGTCGTAGGCCTAAGCTTATTTGAAGTTACCGTTTCCGGACAACTCGAACCCGTATCCTGCGGACAACAGTGCTCATGCTGAACTAAGTGGGTCATGCCTTTAATGTTTTAAACAGAAGATCACAGATTTCTCTTTGACTAAGCGTCTGCTTATAACTGGTGAATCGGTTGCAGACTAATAATCGTTCCATGCTATTCTGCTACATAGGGAGGAGGTAGACGAATAGTAACACTCTGGCCTGAAGAGCATTAGACCTTGAAAAGTCGCGTTCGATACCCGTAAGCCCCCTCTAGGTCGACTCAGCCTTCCACTCCCTAGTGGCAGCAATAAAATGAGTAGGCGCCTTACAAGACGCGTGTTAATTAAGATGTTGATAATTGCACTGTCATGTTTCAGTGTAACTTACTGCGGTTGTCAGTGAGCTTGTCAATAAACACGAATATTATTATTATTACACAAGCCTAGTGGAATTCGTCAGTTAGAATAGCCGTGAATAAAGCTGCGAGGGAATAAATTAGATATCGAGTTTGAAGAGATAAATGTGTTTAAAACTATGCATAGCATTCTGATTAGTGGCTAAATGTTTTATAAATTTAGTTACATGAATTTATTATTGTATTGTATTGTATTGTATTTGGATATTTACAAAGCGCTTCTAGCGGGAGGGCCATTCAGAAGCGCTCCCAGTGCGAGAGACCCCGAGAGAAAAAGCAAGTTTTAAGAAACTTAAAAGAGGAAGAGACGTTACCTTAGAGAATAGAAGAACGAACGTACGGAGGAAGCTCATTCCAAAGAGCAGGGCCAATGGAGGCAAAAGACCTAGATTGAGCCAGAGAAGTCCTGACACGGGGAACGAGGAGGTCCAAGCGGTCAGATGAACGAAGAGGACGAAGAGAAGCAGCAGAGTGAGGGCGATGAATTAAGTCACATAAATATTTTGGAGCGAAACCAAGTTGAGCCTTACACACAAGGATGAGGACCTTAAATTGGATGCGGGCAGAAAGCGGGAGCCAGTGGAGTTCTTCTGTCATAAAGGTGGTGATATGAGAGAATCGAGGAAGACGGGCAATTAATCTAGCAGCAGCATTGAGAACGGACTGAAGAGGAGCAAGACGGACTTTAGGAAGACCAATGAGGAGGGAATTGCAATAGTCAAGTCTAGAGCAGACAAATGCATGGACAATTGAAGTGAAAATTGGAGATGAGAGAGAGCGACGGATAGCTCTGAGGCGCCTTATTGTTATATTATTACGAAAGTATTTAACGCGCGTTAAGCAACCCAGGAATGCGAACCTGAGGCGCAGTTAGTCGGTCTATTCTATTTCTATTTAACACTGTTTTAAATCTCAGTATGATTCTAATTGTAAACTTTGTCTACGCATATGTGAAAATGTGCTTGTATGTAGATTTAACCCGAATCCTTTTCTTCGATCAACGTTTTGGACCTTTCTGATTGGTGGAATATTTCGTGTGCTAAACCCTTATGTATCAGGACAAATTTGGGTTCAACGATATTGTACTCTTAAATCGGAACGAGATGTCAAAAAGTAAGTCATTCGGCAGATGATACGTCGTATGATTTCTTGTTCGACCGATTCCTCATTGCATTATTGCATTAACTTGCGCAATGCACATGCCATGAGAAATCAGGTTTGACTTCTATTCGACACTTAATTCTGGATCTTGATCTTTATATATTGAAACTTACATGCAATCGATTTTTTCATAGGACGATTAGAATTCGTTAGGTGTTAAAGTAGACGTTATCTGAACAATATAACACTTCTATAAGCTGCCAGAAAATAAATTAGATATCGATCACGAAGAGAGAAATGTTTTTGTCAATGCCTGTTAACGAAACTTCGAAAGAATGCAATTTTCGAAGTAATAGCGATTAGTATCGGATACTAAAGAAAGTTTTTCAGCTTCTCTGCTGAGTTATTGTCTATGAAATAGGCCTATTAGCAGTTATGACTGTATCATGGCTATTTACTGGTACACATCTTATTCTATATTGTAATATTGTGTCATAGAGCGCTGTATCTCAACATACCTCTGTTTCTGCTGTTCGGAACTCTATTCACTGCCAATGGACTGGTGCTGTTCGCCTATTACCACGGTTGTGACCCTCTGAAACAAGGTCGGGTGAAGAGACCTGATCAGGTTAACTGAATTTCGTCAGTTGAAACATTCTCTTTCATTTATGCATAATTGGATAAGATAGATTAACTTATGCCAGATAGGCCTACCTAGAAGGATAATATACAGCTATTTTTTAATGAAATGGATCACATTTGCTCACTGGAAACCATTCTCGACCGCATTTCATTTGCCTTGACTGACTCGCTTCAAAAATTCCAGATTATTCATTTGCTATAAATTGGTCGACAAAATTTTTTTATGTTCAGGTGGTTGCAAGAGGTTAAAGCGCTGCAGCTTGTTGCTTAGGAGTTAGGACTCATTCATTGGTGGTTGTCGCGGGGCTCTTGTTCACCTCAGATGAAGAGTAATTTATTGCGCATAATAATGCTTGGAAATAAATGCCGCAATTTGCATCAATTTGCCTTAATCGACTAGGATCTAGTGCCGACAATGAACTGGTACAATAGCATCATTTCATTAGGTTATAATTAAGATTTTATCAACAATTACTGTTCCCCATTTGCATGATTGAGGTAAGAATCTCACAGGTTTGCGGATGTTTGACTGGGAAAAGCGTTTGCACCAACAATGATTACATCGACTGACACTTTCTAACACTGACTGAATGACTGACCTAAACTTTGAAATACGTCTAATAAACGTCAGTGATCTTCACGGCCAAGTTCCCCGAGATACCTTTCTCATCTCCCGTAACCAGTGATGGGCAATAGTTAATTAAAAAGTTGCTAACTTTTAGTTTAACTAAAAAAATTTAGTTAAGGAAGAAGTTTAACTAAAAAAATAGTTTAGTTAAAACCATAGTTTAACTAAAAAATTTTAGTTGCTAACTAAAAAGTTTAACTAAAAAATCAGCAATATGCAACTATTTTTCCACAGTGAACATTGAACACTGTCAGTAAAAAAACATTTTAACACTGCATGGTTTTAGCATTAACAGCCTGTGTTTTCAAATTCATACACTACTTACAGTACACATGTAACTGTATGCCAGAAAAGCACACATTGCATAGTTTGTAGGTGAAATTGTCATTGACGCTTTGTATTATTACAGTTCACTTAACGTCTTTTATTGTGAAAATGTTTGTCGTAAAAAGTTGGAAAAAAGTTGGAAAAAGTTTAACTACTTTTTTTAGTTTAGTTAACTAATTTCCAAAATCAGTTGCCAACTTTAGTTAAACTATTTGTTTAGTTGGAAAATAGTTTTAGTTTAACTAAAAAAAATAGTTTAGTGCCCATCACTGCCCGTAACCACCTGCATCGACGTTCTTTTGACGAGACGTCAAAAGTGACGATCTTTTGGAACCGTAGACTGGGCTTCTATAATTAGATGTCGCCGTTATTTATGAATTGATTTATTCATATTTGATTGCTTTGCTAAACTATATTTTGCATTTAACATTTATTTATTTATGTATTTATTCATGTCTAATTACATTATATATATTTTTAATTGTTAATTTGCTAATTTTCTTACTTATAAATTAACCTTGTGTGTACCTGTGTTTTTCGCAGATGATTCCATTACTAGTACTTGAGCTATTTCAATCGATGCCAGGCGTTCCGGGTCTTTTTGTTGGGTCAGTTGTCAGCGCCTCATTAAGGTCAGTCTAAGTTCGTCAGCCTTTGTTGGACGGGATTCTTGTGGCTGATGTGCATTTAATTGTAGTACTCTTCTTTCGTTACTCGTAGAATTCGTTAATTTAACACAGATGCGATCCGATTCAGTTGAGAAACTTTCTATGTTTTTATTCAGAAGAAGAATTATGAACATAGAAATGCAGCCATTTGATTTATTCAGAATTTCATTTCAACAGACCCTGATAGAGGACCAATATTGTTAGTAAACAGAGACAGCTTTAGCCTGCGATATTCAGGATATACAATTCACTGTCAACACTCATTTTTAATAGTGCTGCTAGGCATAAAACACATAGCTGAAACAGGAGAATAGAAAACAAGTGCAGAAGAGTTTACAAATTATTCTTAACAACTAGTTACTAGACAGGTATTTACAACTATTTACTGCAGCTAATGTAGGCCCTATTGTCCGAATGAGAATATATCTATGTCTACATGGAGAATAGATTCAAATGAAATGAACAGACCTACAAAGATCTATAATCTCATTCAGAGCCTATTTCTCTCTATTCTGACTTTATCTCATAAAGCTATTCGTTGGCAGGCTTCAAAGTTTTCTACTGATGTCAGGTAGCGTAAGAGAAGCGTCGTCAAATTCAGTTTGATTTTGGAGGTTTCTAGGAGTTGCATAGTGTTCAATGACCACCACTAACAGTCACGAGCAGAGAATGTTTTGATTTAGATTAGAATTGATTTCGACGGTTGAATGGGCTGATTGTTTATTTCGCCTGTTAGCACACTGTCTTCTGGCCAGAGCGGATTAGCAGCGATGTGCCTGAGTGATGCCATTGTTCCCCTTTACAAGCGCTTCAGCAAAGGAAAACCGATGTCCGAGAGACTTAGTTCCTTGATTGCCAGAGTTGTGTGTAAGTTAATGCCACCCATTTCCGTCTCCATGTATATCCAGTCGACTTTATTACCACTGATTTTGAAATCTGGAAACCAAATCGGAACACAAATACTATAGCGCATCAACCTTCAGGTAGAAACATAGGCCAAACATGTAAACGAGTCACGGCCATATTATATATATGAATAATATATTTTGGTCTAGCTTGATATATCTTGTGCAAGACAATGTTTCCAAAGTGACCTCGACGTTGAAAACACGTTTCAAGGTTTAATTAAGGACAATTTAACCTAATTAAGATAAGTGTTTTGGAAATATGAACTTATTTGTAAAAGCATAAATATGTAGGCCTAGTCCTCACGCAAGAGAGATTATGGTTATTTTTCTAAGTAATGAAACACTGCAACTGGCCTATATCGACGACATGCAATTCACCTATCGATACTGATACATCTTCTGATGATTTCTTGCAGGCGTCTTGCTTGGAATAATAACCATCGTGTTGGGTTTATTTCCGATGTTGATAAAAGGATCGACAGTTTTTCAGCTTGCAATGTCCTTCATAAACGCAACGTTTGGACCCGCAGCCGGAGTTTTTATCGTTGGAATTCTCTTCCCGTTTATCACAACATCCGTAAATATCTCACGTTCATACGCAAACTCTGACAGAGTATGGTTCCCATAAAAGGTTCTTAGTATATTGGTCCCTTGCTGTTAATTGCTGAAGCCAAGCAAAAGGAAAAATCATCGAAGGAGCAAGATTATTGGCCTTTTCATTCTAAATAGCGATGCGAACATGCAAAATTATGGCACCCCTATTAACAGTAAGTCACGTTATAACTGGCCGCACTGTTCTCGCAGCTACGCTTAATTAATTAATTAATTAATTAATTAATTAATTAATTAATTAATTAATCAAGTCATCTTGAGTTTTACAGTTTGACATGTCAGAAGAACCGAAGAAGACCTTAATACCACCGCTAGCTACCATCGCCTTCAGTAGTCCTTCTCCGGATTTCTTCAGCGCCAAAACATTAAGTCACCAAGAACGCAGGTGCTCAGTCAAATAAAATTCGGTGAGGCAGGTAGACTTAGGTCAGGTTCGGTTCCCGGTCGAGACAAAAAACCGCAGAAGTGTACACAGGCATCTGAAACTGGAACGGCGTGGAAGATACAGAAGACTTATTATTCAAACAGGTCCCATTATTATCTTTCTCTGGCCAAACCTTAGATTAGAACTTCTGGGTGAACGACCTTCCTCGGTTGTTGTACCTAGACTTTGGAATTCTTATCCTGCATCTGTTCGTTCTGCTCACCCGCTCATGTCATTTCACTCTGAATTGAAACTGACCTTTTTCGAATTGCTTATCCAGTATATACTGTCTCTCTGTCTTAATCTTAGTGTCTCCATTTTAGTCAACGCGGCACTGTGTTCTAATCATTGAATTATTATGTAATTACGTATACAACTTAATTTTGTTAAAGCACCCAAACCGCTAACTAAATATGATACAGCTCAACTGTGTTGCAAGTAGGCCTAGCTTCTGATAGACGATTCAAAGTTCCTAAGTTTTCATAAAGCCGATCTTACTGGGCGTATGCGATTTGACTTGATCGACTGAACTGTAGGTTGCTGTCATCGGGTCGCTTATCAGCCTAGTTGTCAGCGTGTGGCTGACAATGGGAACCCTAGTGACTGGAGTCTTCCATGATCGACTGCCGACGACCATTGGTCAGTGTCTTGTCCACAATATGACGTCTGCTCTGGTCAACAACACACTTCTTACGTCATCCATCGGTTCCACTGCAGCCCCCATTTCAGCTGTGATGATGCAAACTCACAGGTAAGCTCAACTGAACTTTTAGACAATATTCAACATGCACATTGATTTCTACGCTTCATTTGAGAAGTGTAAGAGCAAAATCAAGGCTTATACAAAATTAAGTACAATACAACACTCCTATAATTTGATGATACACGAGGCAGGTAGGTCAGATGTGCTGTATACTTTCAAGGTGGTTTTAGATTTAAGATTAGTAATAAGGCTTGGAAGATAAGTTTACAGGACAGTATAGGGCAGGATGCTGGATGATGATGAATCATGAAAACGTACCTTCCTCTTAGCAAGAGCTTGCGTATCGGAGAGACACCGCTACATGTCATGTTATGACTTTAAATCAATTCTGTCTAATTACTAGTTGACATAAAAAGCAGAAAACCATGCAGTGAATGAGACAGTTGAGATCCCACAGATTTTCGTTTCCATTGGTTTAATAAATTTAACAAGGTTGTATAACTCTCTAGCCGTTCTTTCTATCCATGTGTTTCAATATGCATGTATTTACCTTTTATAAATTTTAGGCAATTTCTATAATAATAGCTTTCTTTTGGATATTAGAAACCCTTAAATTCTAGCGCGCTATATCAAATAAATAACACAGACTTATTCAACTTGAAGCTGGAAGACCAATTATTAGTTGACGTTATATATTTTGAGAAAATCCAGATTGCAGGCAACTTGTCTACCGTGAATTACTTAATTTAGAAAGCATCATGATTGTACATGTTAGAGATTGAACGTAATTCAAATATACGCCAAGTGACAAAAGTTAATAGTCAGTTAACTGTGGATACTCGATCTACAAAATAGTTTGAAGTATACGAACAGGAAGTAGTTACTTCTTTGGTTTATACATTCACTGTAGTGCAGCACTAACTGTAATCCGAGTGTTGTTGAAAATCGCAAAAACAGAAACTTGAATTTATTATGGGTAAAGAATTCGTTATGTCGTATAGTTAAACATATAGCCGTTAAAACTGCGTTGCATTGCCGTAGTTGCTTGTGATCCGAATGCAACCATCTTACCATGTGCTTTCCTAGTTTGAAGAGTCCATTTTGTTGAGACAACTCGAAACTCCAGCTGTTGAAGTGGCATCAGTTTAGTTGTCTATGTTTTTGCTTTGACTCAGTCGTGGGTTTTCCGAAGTCTACACGTTTTCTCCTGCTTTGTATCCCGCACTTGGACCTATCGTCAACATCGTCTGCTCTCTGGGGATTTGGGCAATCATGGGTAAGTGAATCTCACACTTTAACGACGAGCGACTGAGAAAAGTGACTGGGAAACCAATGTAGCTCGTCATTGAAGTGTTAATCTACCAGACGTAACTTCACTCCATGCGTGTCATAGCCTTTAAATCAGTGGCTTAAATGTTAATTGTTTCTACTGTATCTGATCTCATTATTTATGTAGCGCCGTTATCATAAATTCATAATGCACGAGTCATCAGTCGATGGTCGCTTTAAGCGATATCTTAGTAGAGAATCGCAATCAGTTGAAGAGGTCAAGGGTCAATGTCCAGTTGGTCAGAGAACCACAGAATCAGGTTACGGCTGGTAAACAGGTGAATGTTAAGACAAGACAAGATCCGCCATAACACAGAGAGCGAGGCAATCAATTCCAATGCTTTTGACGAGCTATCGAGAACCCCCGAGGACCAACTACAATTTAGATGCGAGGCACCAGAAGATGGAAGCAATAGTCAAGGTGTTCGTGTTCTTGTTGTACAAGGAGTGGCAATATTTGTTTGTATAAGGAGTGAGCAAAGAGCTCTGATAGGTTCGCTGATTTAAATGGTCTGTCGTGTGGAATCAATATCTAAAAGCGGGATGTATGATCATCAGTTGCTGCAGAATAGCTTAATGCTAAACTCTGATGGAGTTTAATTTTCTATTTAACACGTGACAAGTTCTAACTGTAAGACTTTTATATTAAGACAAATCTCGCCGTTGTATGCTACAGACCTGTATAGAAGAATCAGAGGAAGATTAGATGGCAAGCATCCAAAGAAGCTTCCAGTCAAAACAGAAGAAAACAAGAAACTCATGGTAGATGAAATCACACAATGTCATATTGAAGACTGGAAAAACTGGGTATAAAGCTTATTCTAATATTTATCATTACCACCACCACCACCACCATCACCACCACCACCACCACCTCCTCCTCCTCCACCTCCACCACCACTTCCACCACAACCATCATCATCGCAATCATAATCATGATCATAAACATAATCATCATCACTACAACAACCACGCCACAGTCGTCGTCTCTCCCGTCGCCATCATCAGTCATAATCATCTTCTCAGTCATTAAGTTGTTGCCAGTTAACAACTCCACCGTAGGATAAGCTGGCAATTATATCGACATGAGTATTAAGCTTGTTTCAACGTTACACGAGGCGGCCATGCGGGGGGAGGAGCTAAATCGAATGTGTAGATTAATAGCAGTTGTTGAGAGTAATTGCGTGAGGCGAACGCTTATAAAGTGTGCGTCATCATTTCTCATCCTAAATGCAAAAAGCACCAGATATTCTGCTCTGGTACACAATGGGTCTTTGTATAATCGTCACTGTTATCGTCGTTCTTTGGGTTCTACGTGTGAACGGGAGTTCGCAAAACGTGAACTTTTTCGAAATATTTCCAAATACTCCAGCATAATTTTATTAGACACGAATGTGTTGTTTTTAACGAACTCTAGAATGTCTCTAGCTTCTAGCTAGAAGCATCTTCAACAGACAACTAAGAGAATGCCATAAGTTAATTACACACACATACACACCCACAATTGCTGGCAGATAACTCATTTCCTTTCCTTGAGCCGGAAATGGACGATATCAAAGCTCCTGGGGACGGGGTTAGAGGTCATGCAATTATGCATTGCAGGACTTACCTTTTACTTCCCTTAAGTACTAAATTATTTCGCTTGGTGGCAGAGACATATTTAACTAACGACCTAGGCTATTTGTAACCTGTCTTTCAGCTCAAAATTAATTAAACGTGCCGTCCGGTCTTGCATTAATAACTATGTGACTTCCAACTAACCTTTTTCAACCCCAACCTTCTGAATTTACTAAACAGCACTCAACTGAAACTCTATCCACTTCTCTGTACAATAAACTTGTTTCCGCCATCTATAATGAACAAGGTGTTTTTCGTTTGCCTCTCTGATATTTCAGCAGCCTTTGATACCTTTGGTCATAGCATCTTACTAAAAATCTTTCAACCTGGTTCGGTTTTACTGACACTGTTTTTTCTTTATAAAATCGTATTCCTCCTCCCGCTCTGTCTCCGTTAAAACTGCAAAACCCTCATTCTAATCATGTCTTATCAGTGTGGAGTTAAAAAATGCTTTGTTCGTGCACCTCGTCTATTCGTCCTTCACAATACACCACTCAGCTCACAGTCTAAGCCTAAGGTGATTGTTTACTCCATGTCAACAACACCAGTAAAAGCTCTCGCAGTAGCCGTGTTCAAGGCGACGGACATTAAAATGAAATATTAACGAACAGTGCGACTCGAACTTCTGTAAGATGCTATCAATAGCATTGAAGAAGCATGTTGCATTACATGACGCAGGAGTTTGAAATAAAAAAAATGCTGTCAACTCGTATACAGGGCTAGGTTTCCAATTTTCTAGAAACTGTTATGGCATCTCATGATTCTTTCACACAAAAAACAACCCCTTAGAATCTTATATTTGATGATATAGCAAATAAATGCGCCTAACATTGCATTACTCACTAAATCCATCCTCTTAAGAATGAACCTGACGCTATAAAAGACACTGGCTTTCTGGTCATTTGTTGCTAACAATGCTATCTTATTGGTATTGCTCTAGGAACATACTGGATACCTTTGTGCAGAACCAGTCGGTTTCATTAGAACGACAACGCTATAACGGACGAGGAAATCTTGATAAATGCAGACAACAGCCAACAAATCAACTGCAATGACTGGCGCATGAGACGCCGATTAGGAATTGTGTCATGTTCGTTTCCCAAGGTCTGATTTCAGCCTTGTGAATTAATTCGTACTGATGTCCAGAGATAAGCCATCTGTCTAAATGTTTATAACCAATAAAAAGTACTAGACATCATAGAATAATGAAGATGTTTCATCCGATTCAATACAAACATTGCAGGCAAAGTAATTAAACATTGAAACACTGAAGCACTGTGTGACGATGTACCTGTACTAAGTAGATTAGTAAGTAAATAAGTAAGTATATTCTTTATTGAAACCAACTGCTAGCCGCATTTTTGGGTACATTGTGAAGAATAAATCATCCTATTAACTAGGCTAACATGATAAATTTTTTCCTTGATAGGCTATCTGCAATAGGTAAAATTCTATTATGGTACGAGGGCGCAAAGAGTATACTACTGGTTTATTTGGAGGCAGCAGGCCATGTACTACACGTGCCCGGGGTCCGCCAAAATTGCCTTAAAGAGAGGAAAGAGAAGGGCAGCAGCGCTCTCACATAGCTGTTCGAAGCTCGGGTGGTAGTCGGGAAAGTATCGCATTTATATCTTATTAAAATATGTCCAGAGTTGTGTAGTTACATTGTGTTAAGCCTGAGATTCATTAATTGATTGTGTAGATAGGCGACTTCGTTAAATGAATTTACTAATTCCCAGCATCTCATCGTAAGGTATAAAATATATAGATATGCATGGGAGATTACATTCGCCGTGCTGGATAATTCAATATAAAGCAGAGAACCATAAGTGAATAATTCAAAATTTAACGGCTGACGAAAGATCGTCTGCTCGAATGACTACCGAACGCTGCGCAAGAACCGAACATTGCAAAGACCATCAGTTAGAGTTTTGACTTGGTAGCCATGAGTCGTCACTTGTGAACAATTCCAATTCGTCCGCTCCTGCTCAAGTACGATTTACAGCAAAGCTTCAAGAAAGTCAAAATGGGAGGTTAACAAAGGCATAATATAATAGCTATTAAATCATAAGATGCTGGTTTAGATGGAGTTAATCTAGCAAATCTTTCAATCAACAGATTAACCTATCAAACATTGATTGTATAATTGTACAATGACTGTTTATTCTTATAGATCAAATATTTCAAATTAAAAGAAAGCGATTGACATTCATTACTAAGCTGTTGCATCCCATTGCTAATACTAACGTGGGGGCTGTTGATTAAAAGTAACGGGTGTAGGCCTAATATCGAGCACCACGGTAAGACGCTACACACAGGCTGGCATTGATATTTTGGCAAACTCTTTCTTAGAAGTGTTCCGTGAGTCTTTGAAAACATTTGAGAGAAAGAGAAACCATCACAACATTGCACTGTTCTGCAGAATGCTCTTTGGAAGTCAGTTTGTTCTCCTATTGTTGGATGTACTTTAAAGAACCGAACTGTAAACGTTTGGGAAAGCGCTGTGAATTCCAGTCTTGTTGTCAAGACCTTAAACCTCAAGAACAAGACCAAGACCAAGACACTGAACCTCAAGACCAAGACTTTGAACCTCAAGACCAAGACTTTTGGTCTTAAGACCAAGACCAAGACTTTTTAAAACGAACTCGAATGCACTCCATATCAAGACCTTGGTCTCGAGGACAACAAGATTGGTGAATTCGGCCGCATCTTGGCAGAAGCACCATAGCTTTCATTTTTATATGTCTAAACGGAGCCAAGCGATGCCTGTTAGCATACATATGCAACGACATAGCACATGCCAACATCCGCGTTGTTAAAGCACTTGTGAGAAAGCATCTATCGCGATACGAAGGTGCGTATCTATGTATATGTTACAGGGAATATGTATTTACAGGGTATATGTATATACCTTGAAAATTTCAGGGTAGGCCTACATGTATGTTTTCAGGGCATTACTTCCTGCAGTTGGTCATTTGCGAAGTTGAATAGCCTGAGTTGTTTGAGAGCATATTTCTTAGACTTAGATAGTTAAGTGAATTTAGATTTCATTTACGAGATAGTTATGGTTGAAATTATTAGTAAACGGAAACGACCTGCGTTCGTGGTATACGCGTATTGAAATCACCAACTGCAGGAACAGCAACTACATGTACCCTGCAATTGTCAGGGTATGTACATTAGGGTGGAGTGAATTTAAAAAAATGAATTCTAATAGTGGGTAAAAGATGCAACTTGGGTAGAGAAAGAAACACACCAAATATTTTAAATTTCAAATGATATCTTCTGCCCTGTACCGTCGATGCAATATTTCAACGTGGTTAACATATAGGCCCTTAGTCTCACCGTTGATGTCGTCCAGTCTCTTCTTCCTTAACCCTTCCAAAACAGAATTCACAATCCTAGACCTTCCTGATCATATCAAGAAAGTCCTAACCCTTCCATACACCTATCGACTAACTCATCGTCTCTAAACTTCACTTCGGACTCCCCAATCCGCAATCTTGGTATTACTTTTGATCCACACCTCTCCTTCTCTAACCACATGTCCAACCTCTCGCGCTCCTGCTTCATGCACATTCATGACCTTCATCGCACCCGGCCCAAGATCGACCTTAAAACTGCCTCTAGCATTGCTACCTCTATTGTTCATTCAAAGCTTGATTACTGCAATTCCCTCTTCCTCAACCTTGAATCCACCCAAATCAAGCGTCTGCAACTTATCCAAAACTCACTAGCCAGGGCTGTCGCGAGAACGCCCAAACATCATCATTTCACTCCCAACCTCAAACCACTACATTGGCTAAACTAGCGAATGCACTTCAAAGTCCTATCACTAACCTAGGCCTACAACTCAATACAATATTCCAAGCCCAAGTACCTCCGTGATCTCTTCACCATCCAGGAAACCCGTTCCACCCGATCATCCTCCTATCTCAGTCTTTCTCGATCCCCGGTCACTATATATACTCACCTCAAGTTCTCCAACCGAGCCATATCCAACAGAGCACCATACCTCTGGAACGATCTCCCCTTGAATTCCACAGATAATTGGTTCCTTCATCATCGTTCCAACTCGTCCTCCATCCTTCTCCTCATGTTTCTCTATCTAATAATAATAATAATCTTCGTTTAATATCTTCAAACTGACAATAACGCAGTATGATTACAAATTAGTATGAACGGATGATCACAAGTTATTACAGGAGTCGAATTTAACTGTACACGGCAGCCATGCAAGGCGCCCGTCACGTCCTACATCTCATTTTAACAACGCGCCATCTCGCGAATGAAAGGCTGAGTGGACCTAAATTTGGGAGGGTTGCGGGAAGCGATCCCGCTACCTCTTGCTCTTCACGCCAGTGATGTTACCACTACTCTATGGACCCCCTATCTCCGGGCTTTCCACTCCAAACTGATGTCTCACCTTCTCAAGTACTCCTACTCTGCCTTCCAATTCTTCTCGTCCTAAACGACACCCTCCTTGACAGCTTCTCTGCCTCCTCTCTTGATCCCCTCTGGAAACCGGACTCGGACTCTTTTGTACTACTCTCTGGAAAACCCCTCAACACTCACAGTCGTAATATACTCGCGCATCCTGCTTGAACAGAGCGTCGGTATTTCTTTCGTTCTCTCCTAATTTTCTTCCTTTTAGTAACGTCGCTGTATTTATTAGGCGTTTCAATTCCATAATCCTGTACCACACCAGAAGGGATTTCCGCAACTGATTTGAACGTGTATTTCATGAATTGTAACCGTTGACATTGACAGTTAGTTCAAGAAAAAGCAAAAGTAATGCACTACATTGACGTTTTCAAAGAATTTTATATGGTAAATATTTTACCGCCGGTAGAGGGCAGAAGACGCAAAGCAAATCAACAATAATATTATATTGAGCACTATTTACACTAACATGCTGGTAACTTTCAATCACTATTAGAAAAGTTTGCTTAAATTTTGTTTTGCCATTTTCATTCCACCCTAATATACATATACCCTGAAAATACAGATTCCCTGTAACCAGAGGCGTCTATTCACCCGAAGTCATTGGAGCAACTTCCCCTACCCTCCACTTTGCACGTGTACGTATGCATGTTTGAGCTATCCGTACGTCTCTTTGTACGCCTCCTTGTACTTATATCCACTACTAGCATTTTCTTGGCTATCTGTATGTCTGTTTTATGCCTCTTTGTACGTGTACATATGCGTGTTTTAACCTCTGCCCTATATCCACAACTAGCATTTCTTGGATCAAACTTCAAATCACAGACAGGAAAGATTACATAGAACAAATATTTCAGAATCATTAACCAAATCGTGAGTAGAACTCCTTTGCTCTGCCTCCTAAGGACAATAAAATTTTTCTCCCTAGATTGATGTTTAAGGGTATCTACTAGCATACCATCCACTTCATAGCTGGCACTTGAGAACCCTCTTTTAATTATCCTACTATTTTATCATTAGTCAATTCCTCCTTTTTGTCATTATATCTAATCGTTCCTTTAATTTTTGTCCTATTTTAGCTCTTTATTTTTTTGCTCCCTATCAAAATTAAAATTAAATAAATTTGGTGTACCACAAGGATCAATTCTTGGACCCCTCCTTTTCATAATTTTTATTAATGACCTCCCAAACGCTTCACCAATCCTGCGCTTTGTGCTTTTCGCCGATGATACGAACATTTTTGCTTCTCACAAATCATACCAAACACTCTTTCAATTAATGAACGATGAACTAACAAAAGTCATTGACTGGTTCAGAGTCAACAAATTATCATTGAATCTAAAAAAGACAAACTACATTTTATTCTGCTCGCATCGTAAACATATCCCAGAAACAAGGGAAGCACTCATTATGGACAACAACCCTATACCACAAGCAACCTCTGTCAAATTTCTGGGAGTATTTGTGGACCAATTCCTTACATGGAAAGTACATATTGAGAATATCTCTAAAAGAATTGCGAAAAGTGTGGGTGTATTAGCCCGTATTGCCTACTTATTACCAACCCATATTAAACTGAACCTATATTATACTTTAATTCACCCTTATCTCTCATATTGCAACATAGTCTGGGCCTCAAATTACTCAACTTGCTTGCTTAGATTAACTTCATTGCAAAAGAGGGCTGCTAGAATTATAACAAGAAAATCAGGTCCCATCTCCCCCCTTGCTCCAATACAAAGTCTAAAAATTTTATCAATTGAACAGATTAGAATCCAACAGACCTCTGAACTCATGTTTAAGTATATGCACAATCTTCTTCCTGCAGCATTCAATGACTTCTTCAGCTTGACATCCAAAATAAACCCCTACTATGTCAGGACATCTGCCAATTATAGAGCAGCATTTGCTAGAACAAACACCCGATGGTTCTCAATAAAAAGTGCTGGCCCGAGGACTTGGAATAATATTCCTGTTGCCATAAGAAATCTACCTAATATTTTAATTTTTAAGAGAAAGCTCCGTGAGTACCTAGTAGCAACAGTTTCCCAACCTTCCCCATCCACATTTTACTAGCAAATTACTGCCTTAAATGCGCACTAGGTTTTGATGCTGACATCTTATCTGATATTACTTCGATGTTTAGTTAACTAGTTAAGTCCAAAATGTCTAGTATTACAATGTTATGCCAATTGCCGTTATTTTTTATGTACAAGGGTAACCCTGATAGCGGGGCCAAGGTCCCTTATGGGTTTCTCTCCCTTTACTTCCATTGGAAACTAATTAATTTATCTGTTTTCTGTTAAAATTTTATACTGTATTTCTGTTACTGCATATTATGATACTATGCGAAGTAATAAAACTTATGGTTATGGTTATGGTTATGGTTACATACTGAACCTTCTTGTTATATTGTACACTGTGCAACTGTCTTTCTGAATAAACGAATATATATATATATATATATATATATATATATATATATATATATATATATATATATATATATATATATATGGTAAGTGTGGGGAATAAGGACTGCTTTTAAGTGTTGTGGCTGGCTAAAGTTCAATGTTTTATAAACTCTGAGCCCCAAGTTGAAACCTTCTACTGAACAGGAAGCCAACATTTAAGCACATATTTTGACATATTAGTTATGACTCAAGCGAAAAATTCTGAGCTCTGCAGTTTCCGAATATTTGTCTTTGCTACACCAGCAAGAAGCAAGTTACAGTAATCATGGCCACTGGAGACCAATTGTACATTTACTAGAGATGTCCTTGAAGAAACGGGGACATAACGCCTTAAGTCACAAATGTACCTATATAACGATTTTAAAATAGGCCTACCATTTAGGTAATGAGTGAGAGACATAGTAACAAATTAAAACACCGTCCAAGTTCTGCTACTCAGCATGGCTAACAGTTCGACAATGACCTCCTGGTTGGTACGAATCGAATCTGTGTAAGAGTTCTCTGACTTTTCAAAATGCTCAAACTACCCACTGACTTGCTTCAATTCATATTTACTAATTAAAGACAAATTGTTATAAGTTAACCGAAGTCTAACCGAAGTCTAACCGAAGTCTAATCCATGGGCTGTATACGAGTCCCATATGGGAATAATGGTCCTATATATGGGCTCCAAGTGGGCATGTTAGCAGGGTACTTTATGCAGATAAAGAAAAGAAACCATTATTCTATGAATGTCGCCAGGAACCAGGATTTTAGACATGGCGCTGGCTGCATATCACCATACTACATTTAAGGAAGTAAGATAGCTTTTTAGGAAGCAAGTAAGATAGCGTTGAATGTAGCAAGTTACACAACTAAACCAGTAATCGCAATAGTCGATCAAACTGAATAGAATAAATTGACAAATCGATAAATCAAATGAACAGAATCATAAATTTCAGCTAAAATTTAAAAGTTTTTCAAATCAAAAGTCAAAATCAAAATTACAATTAGGATTATAATTGTATGTAATTTACGGTGTTAGAACTCAGTTACAGTCAAAATAACATTGAAATTTTGTTACAGTTAAATTACAATAATAGTAAGGGGCCATCCATATATTACTTACGCAATGAGGGGTGATCGGATTTAGGCGATTTTGCGTACGGGTGCGTATGGCGAGGGGGAAGAGTCTCGACAAAATGTGTACTTAAGCAAAATAAATGTCTATTTATGAGTCCACATTTATAACTCTGTATTATCCTAATAGGATTATCAATTTCATGTATATTAAAACTTTCTAAAATTAAAACTTTTAAATGTTGCTAGTATTTTATTTCTTCATAACAGTTCACATATTTTAGCTATCAAATATGTTGTTTAACAAAAATTTTAGTAGCCTACTGTAAAATAAATGTCTTAAAGATGACTTTAGCTAAATAACTTTGTAAAGGGGAAGGGGGTAGAGAAGCTAAGTTGTACGTATGCATAAGGGAGGGGTCCACAAAACGTATGAGGTGCAGCAGGGCGAGGGAGTATAAAATATGATTTTTGCGTAAGTAATATATGGATGGCCATTAATTGTGACCTCTGTCACCAGTCGAGTGGAGTATAGTTTGTTATTTATTAGCAAGCTGTGATCAGAGATGGATAATTGAGATTGACTTGCGAGCATTGCGCGTGATGACTATGTCTAGCAGCCACTGTAGGCAAGGGTAGATATACCAAAGTATTGATGCAGGCCGAAGTTGTTGATAAGTTACCTCACACGCTTTGCCTATAAGCATTCAGGATAACTTCCCTTGGAAGTTCAAATGACCCGTGACGACCAGCTGGTTGTTATACGTGATGAGTGTTTTCAAGAGAATTGTGAATTTCTGTATATGCGTGACAGACGGTGGCAGCGATCCACTCCACTGGACTGAGACGAAGGTAGGTGGATCTCGGGATGTTGAAGAGCATTCAGAATGATGATGATGATGACGACGACGTCGACGACGACGACGACGACGATGATGATGATGATGTTCACCGTTGGTCGACAGGGCAATCCGTTCAGGACACAAATGCCCGAAATTTATCGATACTTTTTCAAAGTCTTGGCGATTTATTCAAATTTGTATCGAACCACGACCGGCAGTAATTTGTCTTTAACAGTTTAACGACGAGATGCATTGGTTTCCCAGTCACTTTTAGTAAGAGTTCGTCCTCAAAGTGTTACAGCGGTTTGGTGTACATTCAAGTTACTAAATGCGACTAAAACTGGGAAAAAACTTAATTGCACTAAAGATCGCCAAAACATTACTTAGGCGTATTCATAAATTCTCACATAATAATTAATTGTTACTCGTTCATCAAAAAACTTGAATGAAAAATTAAACAATTATATTGACTGAATCGACCGCTGAAGTTAGAAAATTAGCTTCAGAAAATGTGTTAATAAACAATGCACAGCCAGTTTGAGACGTGTTTAACGACGCCTACTGCTGGCTCGTAGTTCACAGTCAGACGCTGCATCTCGGGATGGATGGAAGGATTTCTCTACCAGCTGAAAAGTTCTTTCAGATGATTGCGATTGCTATTACTGTTTTTGCAATTGGTGGTATGGTGCCGGTTCTTTCATTGGATCAATGGCGGAATCCAGGGTTAATCATGCAGTACTCCCATGAGTTTATCAACATGATTCACCAGGACATAATTCTGGGTACTGAACTTCAAAAGAAGCTGAACCAAGGCATTATGCTGGAATTTGCGGATAAGATATCGACAGCCTTCTGGTCTACATTACGCTTCAGCTTAACTGGTGTAACTCCGACGAGCATTGAAACGCCAAAAACAAAGACATCGATTTCAGCAACTGAAGGTATTTACACTGTCGTCTTTATACCTCTTATTACCCTTGATGGAAAGTACGTGTTAGACTACTTCAGTGGCGCCAGTTTGCAATACAAGGGCAACGGAACATTGTCAATTTACGTACAGGGTATCTCGCTTATCATGACAAGAGAAATACTGCTGCTCGGGAACACAGATAAGATCAAGATCATTTCATCCAAATGTTCAGCTTCTATCGAATACATTGATGTCAATCTTCACGATCCAATCATTAAATCTTTAATTGCAAGCGTCAACCTGAAGCAAGAATTAACGTCTCTCCAGCAAAGGGTCTGCAGATTTTCTAGGTATTTCCTCGACATGGAAATCAGCTTACAGAGAGCATTTAACCTAGGAAAAGATATACATTTCAATATGTCATTATTACGCCGACCGACTTTCTATGATGGTTATGTTGAGTTCGAACACATAGGTGAACTAAGCTACAGAGGAGACAGGAAAACCTTTCCATCGTTACCACAAAAGATGGTGCTTCCAGCTCCGAAAAAGATGATCGTTTATGGAATGCCAGATTATTTCTTCAACGGTTTAGGTTATTTGGCCCACAATCATCATGTCCTGTCATACATGTACACAAAATCAGATCTGCCACATCATAAGCAGCAGCTGCTGAGCACAAGCTGTGAGAAGGAATGCTTTGGAAGACTGTTCCCAAACGTTTCCACCATGTCGCCCAATTCCTCAGTAGAAATCAGTGTATCAACTGCTAGACCACCGTTTGTACAAATCATTCAAAGTTCGTTTAAAGTTATTTTCGACTTTGACATCAAAGCATACGTCCGTTTAACCAACGACTCGGCTCCTCTTCTCTTCTCCATTCGTCTCTCAATGTCAGCTCCAGTTGCACTAGAAATGAGGAAGAACAGCATTCGTTTCGACCTGCACCAGCCACACACAAACATCACCGTCATTGAATCACGCATCGGAGAACTTTCACAGGAAGCGCTCTGCACGCTAATCGAACAGTCATTCCAAAAAGTTATTATTCCTTTCCTCATGAAATCAAAACTTTATGGACTCAATCTTTACATGCACGAAGGGTTATCTGTGCGTGAATACAAACGAAATCTACACAATGGCTATGCAACTCTATCAGTGGACTTGCTCGACATGAATGCAACATCTAAGTTTGTAAATCTGGCCGATAAGAGTAATAAGCCTCGGTTTTGGCCTTTTTGTTTTGTTTTTGCCACAGGACTAATTTCGAAGAGAATTGTCAAGTCTATGAAAAAAAGTGGTATATAAGCGTACGTGCTAATGAAGAATAACATAAAATGTTGCATTTGCACGTGAGTCGATAATTTTTTCGTTTCTATCGTTATGCAAGGGTTCATATTTAAAATGTTGGCGGTACAAAATAAAATATATATTAAACTCAGATATTACTGTGAAAGCTGTTGTAGTATATTTTTGAAGTTGAGTTAATTTCGTGGCCACAATATATGGTTTTGCTTCAGAGTTTGAATTGTAATCAGTCATAAGTTTTCATTTAAATATTTACATTGCAATGAAAATTAAATAACAGAAAAAAATTGGTTTACCAATGATGCAGGACAAAGTCAGCTCAAAAGTAATTTCCTGGCTAGGAAACGCCAGAGAAAAGTTTTAAGGACGTTACTGTGAAAATGACCCATGTAGTCTATGTCTCTGAGCACTGCTTGCCAATTGCTAAAGTATCTGCTCTTAATTGTAATTGCAATTAATAACTTCTGTTACGCCGGTGTCTAAGGCAAAAGGCATCAACCGATAGCACAGCAAAACCAAGCCGTAATCAGGTAAAAATCCAGAAGATCAGTCCGTAAGACAGAGAGGCAGCCTATGGTGAATAAGCAGTTTGAAAGAGGTAAGTTTTAAGTTGTGAACGAAATGACACAAGCGACGGAGCAGAGAGAGAGCGAGAGCGAGAGAGGGGAGAGAGAGAGAAAGAGAGAGAGAGCGAGAGCGAGAGAGGGGGAGAGAAAGAGAGAGAGAGAGTTCCGAAAAGTAGGTACAGCAATCGAAAAAGCTCGTTCAAGAAGCACTTCGTGATTTAGTTATGACCAGACAAGGATAATCAGATGACCTTGTTGAATAATGACAAGTCTGGGGAATAAGAACTGATTTTAAGTGTTGTGGCTGGCCAGGGTTCAAAGTTTTATAGCCCCAATTTGGAACAAATTTTTTGTTGAACAGGAAGCCAGTGAAAAGATTTAAGCACAGGGTTGATTTATTCTTATTTGGTGTAGGCTATCAGTTATGGCTCTAGCGAACGAGTTATGAAAATGACATTCATAAAAATATAATGACATAAGGTTATTCTTATTACATTCAGCATCGTTTTGGTTAGCGTTGGAGCGCCTCTGGTTAGTTCCTCTTGAAGTGGCACCACATAAATTTTTAATTATAAACTTCCAATAGAGGAAATATTTAATCTATAAACTTCTCAAACTTCCATCCGGTCAACTGTTCCAGCATTTAGTTTTTAGTGCATACCCGTGTATTTTGCTGTTTAACACTCGTTGTCTCCAGCGGGTAAATTCATTAATACCCGGTACTTGCTCTTAACATTTATATTTCCTAAGATAGTAGCTTTATTAATTATTGATTATTGAAGATATTTCACAATCTGTGGCATACCTTATTTATATTTTCTCATATTGATATTTGATACCTGCTCACTATTACTGAGTCGTTTAACTCGTTTTCCTCCAATTTTGTACTTTGAGCAATTTTCAGGAAATTCAACAGTACTACTTGGACGTCGGCGAAGCTAAACGTTGTTTGGACGTCGTCGGCCAGAAGGCAGACACTCGACTTTCATCTTGCGCGTTTTAATCTCTTTTTTTGTCATTCATCAGACAAAGATCGTCTGTGTTGTCACGAATATTTAATCATTCAGTCTTAAAAATCGATTTTAATTTAATATCTTTTCTGTCATTCTCTGTTTTGTCATTAAACAGACAAATTTCGTCTATGTTACCATGAATATTTAGTTACTGGTGAACTCTACTCGTGTCGTACATACAGTGATATTTTCGTTAACGAAAACTAAAATTAGAAGTAAAAATAAATGATTTCGTTAACGAAAACTAGAAGTAAAAGTAGGAATTATTTCAGCAGAAAGAACGAAATTAAGAATTGAATTAGGAATTACTTGCCGAAGTAAAATTATGAACGAAATTAGGAATTATTTTCAGAAGTAAAATCATTTTACTTCTTGTGGCGCTTAAGTTGAGACGAAGGCGAGTACCGGTAAAATTGCACGCGCTCCAAACGAAATCCATTGGAAAACTTCGGTTGAGATGAAGACGCGGCGCATACCATTTCTATTATCTTTGGTCTTCGTTGTCTAATAATTGTCTCCACTTAATTGCGTACCAACGACCTCAGTTTCATACGCCATTTTATTTCGGGTTTGATTGTTAAATTGTAAAATTACGAGTTTATCGAGAATGTTGACCGGAAGGAAGCGAGATAGCCCAATTTTGGGTTTATCATTTCGACGAAACTACATGTGCAGGCAGATCTACGTGTACATGCCAAGTACTAAACGGGAATAATGATGGAATTTGTGGAACAGCACTAGCTGGAGAAATACAAGCAATATAAGTCTTGGAAGGGGGATAGATGAATGGTAACACGCTGGCATAGCCTAAGAGCATTAGATCTTGCCGACTGACTCGAATGAATTCCATCAGCGACTGCATATCGTTTTGGATATGGTTGTCCACACAGTAGGGCCTACCCGATTTCGCTGATACTAGATAATTCTTCGTTTCGTATTAATGATAACCACACGACTCAAAATTCAAATTACCAGCATTGTAAGACTAAAGCTTCACCCCTTGTTTTACTTCAAACAGTTTTTTCTTTCTCGAGACAGGTTTGGTGTTTGGTGTGCTTCTCTCTGCAAGCGTTGCATGCAGGCGCGGATTTAGAGGGGGCGGAGCCGGCGTACGCCCCCCCTAAACCTGCAGCAAATGTTCTCAAACTAAACTGACCTAAAACTAATATAACTGCAATTTGGGAATAGGATGTTTGAAGTAGCTGGACCGGCAGAATGGAGGATCATTATAGTTTTGCGTGATCTAATTTCATATATATATATATATATATATATATATATATATATATATATATATATATATATTATATATATATTTACGGGATTGGATTGGTAGTATTTACGCCCCCCTAACCAGAAATCCTGGATCCGCCCCTGGCATGTGTACTTTTACAGCACAGAAATTAATAATTATTTGGAAAAGTAAAATTAGAAGTAAAATTATTTGAGAACTAAAATAGGAATTAGAAGTAAAATTATTTGAGAAGTAAAATTAGAATTAGAAGTAAAATTCAAGAGGTCAGAACTGAATTAGAACTGAATTAGGAATTATTTTTAGAAGTAAAATATCACTGCGTACATACAGTAGGTCCTACGTCGTCAATCGTTGTTAATGGGTAGAATTAATAAATTATGCAACTCTGGAAAGTTTTTGTCGAAGGGAGTGGCATTGTGAAATACAGCTGACAGATTTCTATTCATTATTTTACTTGTCTATGATTATAACCAATTGCGTTGTGTCAACTGATAAGACGAATGAACGAATAATATTTGGTTTGATTTGACTTGATTTAGTGTATAGCAAAGATTATTGGATACAACTTGATTGCTGAGGTCAAACAGTTGAACTGTTATATAGGCCTACCAATCTCTATAGATTCATCTGAAACTCACTTCCAACTCCATTGTCTATACTATAAGCTCAAGTAGAAAATTCTGATGCTTTCATCTCTGTGTATTTGTGCTTTGCTTCTACGCATAGGCCTATATTTGCTAATAACTCTATTATTTATAAACTTAAGGCATTAGTTTAACTTCGCCGATCATACCATCAATGTATATCGGTTTTGTTTAATAGAATTCGACCTCTGCTGGACAGGAGAGTTTGTCTCTTATTGTCAAATGACTACAAAGTGGTCGCTGCATCGTCGTTGTCTTCTTAGCGGTCCATGCAAGGAGTAGGCCTATCTCATCCAACACTCCTGTTACAGCGGCGAATAAGTCGAGCAGTTCGAGCGTAGTCAGCACACACCTAGTGGACTGGCATATAAATTACAACTTAGACTTAATTAATTTCAACCTGTAACGTCGGAACCGCAAATATAGGTTGTGAGTGAAAATGCGGAAATCTGAACTGGATAAGGGTCCATGACCAGATTTGCGAACGGCGTGCCATTGAATATGGGAGATGACATCTATATCTCGGACACAGCGAAGTGGTTGCTATTGGCGCTGCATAAATGGGTTTTGGCATCGAGTTTGGCATTGGCAGGTTTAACCTTGGTATAAGCGGGTAATATCTGATCCTCGATGAAGGATTGGTCCTATCCTATTAAGTTGAAGTTGGACAAATCCACTGTTCTGTGAATTTCCGGCCGACTCGTGAATCTTCCTTGACGTGGGTATGATCACGTGGTCCAAAAGTCCATTGACTTGGACCAAGAAACCCAAAGGTTATGGCGTGAAGACCCTTCCCACGGTTCCTTGTTAAATGGGATTTTGGCGTGGAGACGGACCACGTGACCATATCCACGTGACAAAAAGTGTATAGAAGCCAAGGACCTAGTATAACATATGGGCTAATACGCCGCATTAGGGCCTACATTACATATAGCCGCAACCTGGACAAATCTACAGTATATGCTGTCTCAGCGAATAAAGAGGAATCGTAGAAAAATTCCAAATAATGGATGAAGAGGAATATTTTCTATATACCACAGAGCTGAGTAATCGTAATCGTAATAGTAAACTTCAAATTTCTAAAGCGCTACTCTAAAGTTAAGCGCAGGGCACCAGCTTATTCACGAGCGCTGAACGTATTCATGAGCGCTGAACTTATTCATGAGCGCTGAATACGATTTGTAGGCGAGAAACGAAACTGCCTCCCTAATTCGGACTATCGTCCATTGAAGATACATTTGTCCTTACATTTTGAGTCTTCCAAAAGTCTTTTCCACTGCTTCCAACCGTATATCGTAAACTGCCCCAACAGGCAAAGTTTGGGGAAGAGCTCAATGTGAAGAATATGAAGAAGTAGAATGGAAGAAGAAGAAGAAAGATGATGAAAGAAAAAGATAAACGAAAGAACAAGAAGGAAATAGAAGAGACACTTGAGGTAATCCAGAGAGGTAGATCTATGAATATGAAGTGTTTGCGACTTCACTTCATTAGCTTCGGCAGTTATCTTCCTCACCGTCTAATCTTCAAGTCTTACATTGTAAGGTCAGTATTGTATTGTATTGTATTGTATTGTATTGTATTATATTGTATTGTATTGTATTGTATTGTATTGTATTGTATTGTATTGTATTGTATCCAGAAATTTATAAAGCGCCTCTCGCAGAATAACTATTCAGAGGCGCTCTCAGCACAGAAGCCCTGGGGAAACAGAAATGCCTTTAGGGAACGCGACACCGATGAGGAAAAGCCAGTCATTAGTTTGGCCCTGAGCAGAGGGGGAAGATCATTCCACATCGTTCGACCCACTACAGCAAACGCAGTGTACTCATTTCATCGCTTCAGGACGCTAATAGAACAACATTCTCGAAACGTTATTCTCCTCTGGGATGTATTTGAACCCACGACTAATAGATTAACAGTCCAGCGCAATAACCACTAGGCAACCTATCACGCATTTTTATGATACAAAGAAGTGAAAGAAAAATTTATATGTCAAATATGCTAGGACAGAATTAACCACGATTAGTTGCATGTGTATTGTGTAGGCCTGCGGCTAGGAAAGAACGAAAAATCAGTAATTAGCAATTGCATGCAGATAACATAAATCATTTACAAACATCAGTTATAACACGACAACAAATTTTAATTATTTTTGCTGCCGAAAAAACTTCAGAGCTGTTTTCCATAGAATTTCCCACTCTGACTACAATGATGTTCTCAGAATGTTTGTGTCATGTAAGGTTTTTGAGAAAAAAAGAAAGGAAAAATTTAAAGGAAACATCTTAAAATGTACTTGTGGACTCTTTAAAACCGAAATGTGGTTGATGTGCGTTTATAGTCATTGGCTGTAGCTTCTCCAATCAATGTCCAACAGTAATCACCCAGCATACTATGCTCCACAAACCCTGGTATATATATATTATATATATGTGTATATATATGTATATATATATGTATATATATATGTATATATATATATATCGTTTCTCCATCGGGGCAAAGTCCTGATGAAATCGTTCGCCATGTTCATCGTTGACCTCACCAACATTTGCTGGGAAAAATCCAGATGGGAGTGCAAGAAATATTCTCAGTGACATTTTGACCTCCATTAAATGAAATGCCTGCAGCATCTTTTCATCCAGCTGAACATAATCTGGTGCTTTGCTATTGCCCAGAAAGTTACTGACAACGTTCCTCAAAGACTGCCTGCCACGTAGTTAACTCAACTTTATTCAGGAGTTTGTCATAGTGAATGTCATTCATCAGTTCCCTGATCTGTGAACCAACAAATATGCCTTTTCGTATCTTGACTCACTTATGCGAGGAAACTTGTCTCTAAAGTACGTGAACCCATTTCCCTCTTTCTTTGAATGCACTGACAAAGTTTTTCACTACCGGTAGTCCAAGATGAGGTGGCAAGGAAACTTTACTGGGGTCAACAAGTGGTTCGTGATGCTGGGAAAAATGATGAAATCGTTCGCCATGTTCGCTCTTTTGATACCAAACGTTTGACATGTGGCCAGTTATTCATGTAGTGGAAATCTCTTGCACGACAGTTTCACTCACAAATGAAGCAACAAGTCTTTGTATACCCTACCTGCATCACAACATGAAGCGATACAACTTTCAAATCACCGCACAGATTCTAGTTATGCTTACTTTACTGGATAGATTACAGTAACAGCTTTATATTAACGTACGTCTCTTTTATGTGAACAACACGCCCTACTGGTATTGATGGACACATATTTCCAATGTGCAATTACAGTGGTTTAAGGCTTAAACAAAATGAATCGATGAACAGTCGCGATACTTGCGGATCATAGTGACACAAAGTGCGCCAAAGAATCCTTCAACATCTTTACAGAAACATGAAGTATCGTTTTTATAATCAAAAACCTGTATGAAATATCCGTGGCGCTTGCGAAATACTGAAACTTGAGTTCCTTTTAACAGCAGAATCCATCCCTGAAACCAAACGCCCAGCAATTGCGCTTGACTCTTTGATTAAATTTAAGTCCATGATTAGGTCATTTAGCTCAGGTTGAGTCACTTCAAATGAGGCTTACAGCACTGCAGTGGTTGGAAATCAGGATCAATACAGCCTTCTGTTTCCTCTTTAACAGTTTCATCAACGTCGTCGATGGTCAAAATAGCTTGGACACAGGACGTCTCATCATGTGGTGGTTGTCAGTGCCGATGTAAGAATAGGATATACAATTGATTTCTTGCTTTTTGAGGAATGGCCCAAACATTTGTCAAACAGAAATAACAGTCTCAAACATGATCTGTTTACTTCCGCCATATCACTGAAACAGCTAAATAATGGCATAGACTGCCGAGAACCATTTAGATTGGCTGAGCAAGATGTACAACAAATACGAGGTGAACAATCCCTTTATCCTAATCGCCAATTTCACATCCAAAATACAGTTCATACGTTTTCTTAACAAGCGAAGTCATTGCCGTCTTTTGCGATTTCAAAGTGAACTCGCCGCAGATGTAACAAAACGTATCACGTTTATAAAACAGGCAATGTTAGTGACGCAAAAAATACATTCATTACATCCCTTACATAATTAGTAAGTTTGCCAAAATTATCACTTAGACTCTAAATATACGTTAATGACGATAACCAATGAAAACTATTATGATGCATCTTTCGGCAATTTCACAAAACCCCACGTGAGACAGAAATTCTGTGTTCATTTCTACTTTTGTGGAACTCTGCAATAAAGCTGATCGCGATCTGTTTAGTAGCATTCTTAAAAACCCCAGTAACCTCCTCCATGACCTTGTACCACCCGTTCTAAAGACCGGAAGGGTGAGAATTGTCATGGGTTGAGGGTTCAACCCCTTGTCTTTCTTAGGACCCCCAGTTAAGATTTCATTGCAACTCAGGGGTTCGTTTCCAACCCCCAGTTGTGCTAGTGTGATTAGGGCCTATATTTTGCATATATTTAAGCATTTTCTTTCACAATTCACTTTGCTCGTTACTAATTTCAATTCAATTCAATTCAATTCAACTTTATTGATCCGAATTCAATACAAAAGTACAGTAGGCACCAATCGGAATGTAAAAACATTCGGGATACAATAGGGAAAGCCCAAAAGGGACATAGGTCCCGCTTAATTAGGGCTGCCTATTTGTTACATAGTAATAAGATGGCACCAAAAAAGAAAAAGAAAAATGATGGGGACAAAAACCAGGCCCTGAAAATACTGTCCTTGAGGTATAGTATGAATGAAAAAGTAAAGGACTAGTTGAAAATACAAGAAAATGCAAGCAAACAAAACAAAAACAAACAAAAAACTAAACAGGATTACAGAAAAGAACTTAGTAAAATAAACACACACAAAATAAGCACATCCCAATCAAGAGAATTAAATGTATGCTTACTTAACTAGTCAAGTCCATGTCAACAAATATGAACTTACAAAAATTAGTTATATCAATGTGCGCACAATTAATTGCCAACTGTGCCAAGCGCAATCATTTTAAACATAGAAACTGTCGTAGCATTTTTTTAAATAGTGATAAACATGGCACCAAACGGATGTCCAGAGGAAGTGAATTCCATATTGATGGGCCAGTAAGTTTAATTGCAAATGATCTTGTGTTTGTCCTAGCAAAGGCGCTGTAGAAGCCAGCTTGGGATCTGGTATAATGAGGATTACGACCAATATGCTTCTTAAAATAGTTATCAAAGACTGATGGTAACAGGTTACGTTCATATCTAAACATAAAGATAGAGATTAGAAATTTGCTTATAGAGTCAAGTTTTAATATATTCAAACTAGAAAAACAGCATTCAGTATTTTCTATACCATAAAGGTTCTTAGAAATGACTCTGACTGCACGTCGTTGCAAGACAAACAAACATTTCAGTCGTGAGTAATAATTAGAGGCCCAGACAGGGCAATGCTCTGGTTTATAATAAAGCAATGCTCTGGTTTATTCTGGGACTAATATTTCAGCAATATTAGTCCCAGGTTTATTGTGAGATTTGTGACCATGTGAATTGTATACTGATAAATTTGGTTATGTAATCACTTTAAGAAGTTTAAGCTTTCTATTGCATTTTTGAATTTTCTTAGTTTGTAAAACACTGCTAAAATATTCAACTCCACTTGGATGAAACTCATCAAAGTCTGACCCCCAGTCATTTTGTGGAGATTTTGCCGGCTTGCAATATGCCAGCAGTCTGCCAATCACGTGACCTGCCATAGACCAGCCATCTGCCAGCAGTCTGCCAATCACGTGATCAGTCATAGACCAGCCATCTGCCAGCAGTCTGCCAATCACGTGATCAGCCATAGACCAGCGATAGACCAGCAGTATGCTAGCAGTCTGCCAATCACGCGATTAGCCATAGACCTGCCATAGACCAGCAGTCTGCTAATCACGTGATCAGCCATAGACCAGCCATAGACCAGCAGTCTGCCAGCCGTCTGCCAATCACATGACCTGCCATCTGCCAGCAGTATGCCAGTTCGGACAGTATAAAAGAGAAAGAGGAAGACACACAGTGAAGTGCAGTCGTCAGTTGAATCAGTTGCAGTCCGCCGTCCGCAGTGAAAGAGTTCGGAGCTCAGTGCAAGAGAGTTCGGAGTTCGGGAGCTGAAGTCGTCGTCGTCAGAAAGTTGTAGTCGTCAAAGAAAGTTGTAGTTGTAGCGAACTACACGTCGTCGACAGAACGTTGCGAACTATACTGCGCAATAGAAGTACTGTGGACTTTGTGGCGTGAATGAACTGTTGCGAACGACACTTGGCGCAATAGAAGCGTTGTAGCCTATATTGCGTGGCGAGAAAGAACGTTGCGGACTTCGAATATGCGAATTCCTACGGACGTTGGCGCTACAGAAGCGAAGTAATCTCTGGCGTTGAACGGGACATTAATTTCTCATCGGTGACTTGGGACTTTGAGGGATTTGCTGCGTCACGTGTGGTGGCCGATGGACATTGAATCGTCAATAACAAAGATCAAGTACATTGTCGACTGTTGAACTAGTTGATTTGATACAATTTAATTACGACGGATAGTCGATTTGTTTGGTTTAATAAAGTGCGTTATAGAAGTCGCTCAAGTCTTCCGCTTGACAAGGGAAGCCTTACTCCACGGACTTACAACTCAAACACGGATACCGGGGCTGGGCCATCCTGGTAAAATAGTTCTGCCCCCGGGTTCCGCTACAATTTTTCTACAATTTTCACACTGAAGACAGGGTATGATTTGCGCCCGCGTTCACATAGGGCCTAATATGGTCCTCCCAAGATTTGACTCTCTTACCGGACGAGGTTTTCTGGATAGAATACTGTACAGTTAGGCATCTGCTAAGGGTAGATAGAGGTAGGGGAGGGGGATAGAGTAATGGTAACACTCATGGCCAGGAGAGCAGCAGGAGAGCAGCAGAACGCGGTTCATTCCCGCAACCCCCCTCGGGCGGGCGCCTTGCATGGCTGCCATAACGTGTGTTTAGTTAAGATACTGATAATTGTACTGTCATGTCTCAATGTAATCTTAATGCGTTTGTCGGTTTGAATTAATAAAGAAAAGATTATTATTATTATTATTATTATTATTATTATTATTATTATTATTATTATTATTATTATTATTATTATTATTATTATTATTACAACAATGAAGACGAAGATGGTGATCACAATGTTGATGATGATGCTCCTTAATTGCTTTGAGTCTTGAGGGCTTCCTCTGAGAAATGGGAAAATTGGTATAAAACTTGGTATGAAAGTCGGGGGTACAGTACCTTCCAATCCAAAGTGAGAGTTACAGGAACCGTTTGTGTCCTCCCCCCACGTAAATGACGCTTATGCAAAATCGTCTGGACAGGTTTAAATTTCAGAATTATTTGGATAATCTGGGATGGTCGCCTAAGCTGTCGCAGAGAAATGACGTCATCGGCAGACCCGTAGCCACAGGCAAAATCAAGGCGTGGCAAATCTATCCTCCAAGAGAGGAGTCAGAGCAGCTGTAGGAGTACTTGAGTTTAGGAGGAGTGACACTTCTGCTTCGGCGGCGGGAGAGAGAATTGGGAGCGATAAATGATAGGCAGTAGGAGTACGGTTGAGAGAACAGTGCTGGAGAAGGCAACGGGGAGTGTGTCTAGAAGAGATTAAAATAATCTATTACTCCTTACACGATATCCTAATTCTCATGTCGAAGTCAGACGAGGCATGCCTACGACGAGGCACTCGCCTCTTCTTGTCTCATACTGGCTACGGGCGTGATCATCGGGCGGAGGGAAGCCCTTTCGAGCTTATACTAGCTAACTATTCGTTATTGATATCTGACTAGCTCGAAATGACGTCATTGTGCAATGACTGGATATAGCGATTTGGCGACCCCTCACTGGTCTGAATTACGAGGATTATTTGGATTAACATTTCTGTTTTGTGGTAACCAGTGCATTTTTTCTGGAAAAAAGGTTCGGAAACTGAACAATTTTGGAAGGGCTAAATCGAGGCTAAGCCTGAGAAAAAAACGGGGTTTGTGGGTTGGGAGGAGTCTCGGTGAGACCCTCTCCAAGAAAAAGTTTTAATAGCTGAAGAAAAGGTGCCGGAACACCGAAAACACTGGTGGTAACTATATTCTTCCTGGAAAGATCGTCGTCACTACTGCAAAGGAACGACGACATCAGCTGAATGGAGATGGGGAGTAGGGAAGGGCGATTCCAATACTTATTGGGCGTGTCTGCCCCTGGCGGGCTCGACGGCAGAAGGCGGCAAGACCGCGATTGCTCACCCGCCCTGTTGTTGAGCCTGGAGTCGGGAGGCCGGACGGAGGGGTGATGAGCGCGGCGTGCCGGGCAGCAAAAGAAAATTACCATCCGTCAATTTATTTGATTAATCCGACGAGTTTGGCTAAGCCCCTATAGAGTATAGAGCATCTGACGATCGACTGCTTGACTATACAAATCCGACGTCATGATTATAACGGAAAGCTGGTTTGAAAGACATCATGAAGCTGAAGCCATGAGCGTTGAAGGATATGCTCTATTCCGAAGGGATCGGGAAAAGGAGTCGGAGGAGGAGTTGCCATCTACTACCGAAATGGACTGCGACCAAAAACTTTAGACCCCGAGGAAGATATCCGTCGGAGGTTGAAGTGATGTTGATAACCGCGGAGGTTAATGATCGATTGTATGTCATCGGGGCGGTCTACCATCCTCCCAGGCCCAGATACGCAGGGGCGGCGCCAGACACTTTTTGTAACCAGTGCATAGCCAGGGCAGTCATATAAGTAACCAGTGCAAAGGGCGAATTATGGAAAGCGCGGTAGCGCGAGCTTAAATGTTGACCATATATTAAGATCGCGGTACCGCGCTTTCCATAAATCGCCCCAGCACTATTATATTTGTCTATAGTCAGGAGATCAGATGGGCGGAACCCCCCCCCCCCGGAAGCTAAATGCTTTTTGACATTTGTAAAGCAAATTTTAACATTTCAGTGAATTAAGTGAATTTATATCTCAGGATATAGCAAATACGCCCGAACAAATTCTGGACAGGGCAAAAATTCTGGCAGGGCATCGACCAGGGCAAAGGCTTTTTTACCAGGGCATTTGCCCTGGCGCGCCCTGGTGTAGCGCCGCCTCTGCCTGAGATACGACCGCGGTCTACTCGCCGCCCTGATTGAAGACACACTGGACGAAGTCGACTCTTACGCGAGGAACACCATCATTATCCTCGAAGGGGATTTCAACCAATTCCCATATTCAGTCATGCTGTCGACGGGGTTACTCGCTAAGTATGAAGGTCCCTCCCACTTGGGATATAATAGACCTATATAATATATATATATATATATATTATACAAGTCCTACCGTGCTGTCGCCTCCGCTATCAAGACTGGGCACTCTGCCATTGCAGCAACCAGTGTTGGGTATGAGTTAAATCAGATGAGTTGAAACTCACGAATTAACTCACTTGCTGTGATTTATAAGTTTGAGTTAACTCACCTTAAAGAGTGTGAGTTATGTGTTTGATTTAATTCATAGTTTCTGTGAGTTTGAGTTGTAACCGTCAATTATTTTAAAATCAACTCACTATTCGGCACTCGGCACATATTATGTTGAAACAAGCCGTTTTTTTTATATCGTCGGCTTTCCATACTGGTGAGCGGTGACGGCAGGGAGGGTCGTAAAACACGGCCAGCAGCGGCGGGCGGACAGTGTTTAAGCACTGCATATTTTGTATATTGACTCAGTGAGTCAGTAATAATAACCTAATTTATCCATTATCTCATTAATAATAATAACAGTTATACTAGTAATAATAAACTGATGATACCATCTCCTGGTAACTGTGTATTTGTACAACGTTCGATTAGAACGTGCTAGTATGAGACGTGTGAGTTGATGATTTAACTCATTTAACAACTGAGTTTGAGTTAACTCATTTCACTTAGGATGAGTTGAGTTTGATTTTTAACTCATTTTGAGGTGCATGAGTTGAGTTTTGATTTAATTCATTTCTTGTATGAGTTTACCCAACACTGGCAGCAACTCCTGAGTCGGAACCAGGTGCGGCGTCACGAACGAGAGCCAAACCAAGATCGACATCCCATTTCCGCCTTGCAGCCCTCGGCAGTTCGCTCTGCTCCTGGATTACCTGGAAGGGCAGTCATGGGAGTTCTACTGTAGCTACTTTTGACGGCATCAAACGCGGTTCACGCAGGTTGTGGGCCGAGGTGAACTGCCTCCGTGGTGAGGACTATGGCCGGGAATCTGCCTCAGATGGCGTTAATGCAACCAGCCTAAACCGGCATTACGGAGCAATCTCGACAGACAATCAATACTCCATGCTCCGCCTCAAATCAACTGCTGTCGCAAAGTACAGAAAGCACTTCCATGAGCTTGCGATCTTCACCATGCTCGAGGCATCTGAGCGAACAAGCATGGGACTGTGTACCACCATGGCTTCTGAGTGAAGCTGCGCCAATTTTGGCAGAACCGATAACGGCATTGTATAACCTCGCCGTCAACACCTCGTATGTTCCATCCCGATGGAAGTCAAGCTTTATCACTCCGGTTCAGAAGAAAATTTTGGAGATTTACATTTACATTGCATTTACATTTACGTCCTACACGGGCTGCTGCCACCTGTCAGACCAGTTGCATGCTCACTACGACCATGTCTGCATAACAGACTTATTCCAACAGCCGACAACTTAAGGCGTAAAAGTTTTATAATCAGAATGATTTACTCTTGTTTTAATATAATTAATCAATGACTCTTCTGGTTACTCTGAAGACGAACAATTAAAAACTAATAGGACTTTAGGGCGTAAAACTTAAGGCGTATAATTATCAGAATGTTTTCCTTTAGTCCTAGTATAATTAGTCAATGACTCATCTGGCTACTCTGCAGATGAACAATTAAAAAAACCCAATAGACTGTTAGCTAGATCGCTCTTGTCGAGTGCTTTTTTATAAATCAAAGTGCGGTTAGAATAAAGGAACACACCAGCTTGCAGCAACAAGTAGTCAATAACGCAATTACCAACTTTAATTAAAACTACAAAATTGCCAAATAAAATTAAACCAAAAAATTTAAGCGCCAGTTATAATTAAAGTCTACGTAATGACAGACTCGTGCGAGTCTCAGTAGGAACACATCGGTTAGTGCTTTCAAGGAGACTTGGAGACTTGTTCAAACGAACACGAGAAGAATGGCTTTGGCTGTCGTTTTTCTTGCGGTTTGTGCTTTCCTGTGTGTGGCTTCTGGAATCCCGGTGGACAGTCCTGGAATGGTCGTCTATTGCACAGAGGAAGGTCTCGCTATGTGGCACAAGGACGCTGTGTTCGGAGATGAACTCAGAGCGAAGCTTAGGAACGCGCAAGTGCCAGACATCTCCGGGAATGTGTCGTCAATGCTGTGGTCTCATTTTGAGTACTTTCTTCGGAACATAACTCTAAAACATTATGCACAGCCAGAAGTACAAATGTCGATTACAAGAGAACGTGGTATTATGATGACGGTCAATATATCAGAGATGACTTTCGAAGGAAACTTTACGCTTAATTATTACATTGGTAACTGTCATCAATATTACGGAATGGGAAACTTCTCTGTGTTGATCCGTGAAACTTCTGTAAAGATGTTGCGAAAAACAATCCTGGGTTCGGACTCAGAAACAGTTAAATATGAATCATCCGATGGCGTCTGCTCTGTCAATTATACTGATATTGTTTTTGATGACGAATGGTCGAACGCCCTTCTTGCGTTGATTGACAACGGAGAGCTGAACCGTTTGGTTGAAGCTGAACTTTGTAAGTCATACAAAAACTTGACCGAAGCAACGTTCGATGCATCATATAACTTCACATCAAATATATATCTGAACAAGACGTTCTTGCACGAACCTATTGTTCATGATGGCTACATAGAAGCCCGTCACACAGGCAAAGTGAGCGAAACAGCGGACGACGAAGCATTTGAGCCGTTGCCATTACCAATGGACCTGATCAACCCTAAGAGGATGAAAGTCTACTGTATGTCAGATTACCTATTCAACAGTTTTGGAAGCATCGTACAGAAACGCAAGCTTCTGTCGTACACGTACACGAAATCAGATCTGCCTGAAGGATGTGAATCACTGCTGAACACAATCCTTCCCACTGTCGGAACTGATCACCCCAATTCGACCGTGGAACTGAACGTGTCAACAACCGAACAGCCGTGTGTAAAGATCACTAAAGATGAGTTCAGAGTTAATTTTACTCATGACATGGCAGCCCACGTACGTCGAGAGAATGGAGACATTACTCTTCTATTCGTCGTTCGTCTAGTGCTGTCGGCTCGAGTTGATTTCGTCATCAGGAACAACAGAATTTATTTGAAGATGCAGCATCCAGATTCAAACATCAAGATCATCCAGTCTACAATCGGTGAGCTTAACGAAGACAAGCTGCTCCCTCTGGTTGAACTGTCGCTTCAGAAAGGCCTGGTCCCCGCCTGTGCATACTTCAACCAGATTGGTTTCGACCTCGGTGTACCTAATCCGTTTTCTGCAGCTAGGATTGAAATGGAATTGAACGAAGGCTATGTCTGCCTTATGTATGATTACCTTAACAAAGCGAATTAATACTAAGCATAAGATCGTCCATTTCTTTTGGCGTTTACAGAATGCATACTTAGATAATATGAGAAAATGCTAACAACTGCTTAGGCCTATGTTTGTTTTTCTCAATAAAAAGAACAATGAGAACACCATGCGAGGTTTTTCAGATTTAAATAAGTCTACATATTTATTAATTAACTATTTAAAGTTAAATCGCTGAGCATAGATTATTAAATTGGCGGCTATACGCGAAGGATGCTCTACCCAAAGTCTCTGACATTTTTCATAGCTGGAAGGAATTAATATATGACTATCCTATCCCATGCAGTACATCTGCATATTAATTCGGTAGAATGTCACTTCTGAAAAATCCCATGTTATTCCTCGTTATCTGCAAACTTTTCTTGTTGCCATGTTATTCGCGAGACAGGGGCTGGCGTTACATATGACCTTCATCATATGGAGTTTAGGGCAAGTTTATATAGCAGAATATCAAGTACAATTGTCCGTACAATGTGACCACCGCTGTGACAGACGAATCAAGTCCAACTTCCGCTTCCACGTTTCGAATTTCTCAAAGTCATAACGGTCGGAATGCGGCCAATCTTCCGAATGACGACTGCTCATTCATTCATCCATTTTGATAATTTATATAGCGCCTCTTCAAGAACCCTACTCAGAGATGCTCCCAGTTCACCCACGGTTAAACAAAGAAGACTTAAGGAGACGGTAGAAAGCAAGTGAACTGTCTCACGGAAATAAGCGCAAGGAAGGTGGGAGCCCATTTCACGTAGAAGGCACGACGCTGTATAACTGAGAAGCGGGACCGAGGGACCAACAGCTCACCCCCAGTTGCAGAACGCAGAACTCGAAGGGACATTAGGCCAGAGAGCGGACAAATTAAGACGAATATATGTTAAAATATGTTAAAATTAAGACGGAGCTTCACCAGAGGACTGCCAGACAAGAGAAGCAATCCCATAGGAGATGTGTTGCGAGGCAGGAAGCCAGTGCAGAACATCACACATATAAGTTGAAACTGGTGCATATTTTGGGATACGGGTAATGAGCCGAGCGGCAGAGCGAAGGACTCGGTCAAGGCGCCCAATTAGAGCCAATGGATGCCCAGCGAGAACAGAGCAGCAATAGTCAACTCTACTGGAGATAAAAGCGTGAACAAGGATCACCGCCGCGTCATGAGAAAGGGACCATATTACAACACGCAACTGGGGGAGCTGATAGTAGCAACTCCTGGTGACCATGTTAACATGCTGGAGAAAAGTAAGTTCATTGTCAAGTGTCACCCCCAGATTCAGGATAGTGAGCGAAAAGGAGACATGGGGAAGGCCTCTGCTAACAAGTGCAGGCCAACCTTTGCCAGCTGTCTGCGACCACCAAGCCAAATAAACTGAGTCTTAAATGGGTTCAGCAGTAACCGATTAGAAGCCATCCATCCAGAAAGGACACATCAGGCCAACAGAAACAGCTGCCTGTGTAGGGCGGCAATGGATTTACGCTTGTATGTAACCAGCATAGAGGTGATGCAGTAGCCCACAAGACCGTAACAAGAAACTGATGCCAGAACTGAGCAGAATGTAGAACAATGGGCCAAGAACACAGTTAAAGCGACCAGTAAGAAAAGAGCAGAGCCAGTCTAATGGTTTGCCAACCACTCCAAATGAGACTGAAAGGCGCTGGAGAAGGATGGTGTGGTCAATTGAGTCACGTGCAGAGCTAACAACAAAAAGCCCCAAAACAGTAACCTGACCACTATTCATGGCGCCATATAAATCAAAGAGAAGGCGAACTAGTAGGGTCTCGCGAGAATGGTTCTTCCGAAAACTCGACTGGAGGGGAGAGACTTAATTTGCATTAAGATATGTTATGGCAAGACGAAACGTGAAAATTTGCATGCTGCCTTTACATCAGAGTTAGTATTAAATCTGCGGGTTTAGTGGTTAGCGTGCTGGACTGTGAACCGTCTGGTCTAGGTTCAAGTCCCCGTTCTCCCTCCTACAAGCAGTGAGATCAGAGGCCACAATCAACGAGCAGCCTTACTGGTGCACAGTCAAAATTCGACAACGTTGTACAGCCAGGTTGCTTATGATTCGAAATCAGTGACAGTTGACAGCTCAAGAGCTATAGTTGCTCTAATGACCTCCCTGACCTTGGTCGAATCTTGGCAATCTATGCCCGATAGCGCATTGGATAACATCTGGCGTAGAGTGCGAGAGGTACAAAGATCGAGTCCCATAGGCGGACATGCTTTGTAGGCTGCAATTTGCGCCGTGTATTGCAGGCTGTCTGTTCTGTTAGTAGTTAAGATTTATCGCATAACATGTACTGATTTGTAATCATACTGCGTTGTTGTCAGTTTGAAGATATTAAACGAAGATTATTATTATTATTATTATTATTATTATTATTATTATTATTATTATTATTATTATTATTATTATTATTATTATTATTATTATTTTTAATCTATTATGTATGTTTGTACGCACATGTTGTATGCCTGTGCGACATGTGCGTTTATATATGTATGCACGAATGTACGTAGGGGCCTATATATATATATATATATACATATATATATATGTACGTACGTACCTATGTACGATTGTACGTGCAAATACGCATATTCTGATTCAAGTACTATAAAACGTGTAAGTACGTTTGTACGTATGTAAAAATGCATGTACTGATGCATTTACGTATGTAGGCCCTATGTGTGTGTATTATGCACGTATGTGCCTTTTTTTACATATTAGATAGTTGGCCTAATATTAGGCCTATATGAAAGAACACGATTAATTTTTGAAAACATTGATGAAAAGACCTACGGTATGAACTAGAGCAACATGTAGCCTATCTTCAATAATTGGTTCCTCCTCTTTCCCCTACAAATCGAATACCATTATAGACTTCGTTTATGGAGACTTCAAAATTAAATTAAGATCTTAATAACTTTTTTCAATTGATGCAATAATTACAAAACTTAATCAAAATCGAAGAAATCGGATTGCTCTATGTGACTAATAATAAAGGGACAACGCTTTTAAACCATACAGACAACAGATAGTTAACGGTTCAGTTATACTGCTTCCGATGGAGAATGGCTTTCACGATATTTCAACTGAACCTTTTGTCTTTCCTTTTCATGGCATCTGGAACAAGCGAACGTGAACCCGGCTTTGTCAAACTATGCACAGAAAAATGTCTTTCTGAGTGGCATAAGGAGTCAGTTTTGGGCAAAGAGCTCAAGGAAAAGTTGGAGTTAAATCTAGTGCCCGATATTGATGGAAGTATTCCGACAGTTTTTTGGTCAAAGCTTTCGTACAATTTTTCCGAGATCGTAATTAAAGATTACAAAGAATTCAAAGTTAATACATCGATTACAAAAGACAGCGGCGTTATTCTGATGATTTCGCTGCCAGAGTTATCGTTGGAAGGCAACACGGTGGGATGTGCCAGTATCGGAAAATTGGAGTCATAACAATATCCATTCCAGGAGCCGACTTCAAAGTGTCCAGAGAAATCGAAATACTTGATGAAAATGGACAGTTGAGATGGAAGGAACTCCGTAAACGGCACCTGCTCCATACGAGAAATAGATACGTATAGCTGAAAAGTTATAGATGTATCGAATACTTAAACTGTGTAGCAAGCGTAAGAGACTCTGTTGAATGCTTGGTCACTACGCGACAGAAAAACACGAATCAACAATTTTGTTTGGGGTCCAATTGAAATGAATCTGAACGAAAATTATGATCCATCAGTGTCTAGTTGTTTTTTCTTTATGAGAAGCTGATGGCAGATCCAGTTAAATTTAGCACAATTAGCATAATATGATGGACTTATCTATCAGAATATGAACCATGGTGGCACGTAACGAAGATCTTCTGATCGTCCTGACACAGTTTAGCTAAGGATACGAATGTTCACATCTATTAATGTCTACAGCTATGACATAGCAACAGTATAAGTATCAAATTCAGAAATGTGAATTACAACTCAATGTACTATGATATCAGTTAGTTTTGAATGTCAGAGATTCTAAATGCTTGAATCAGACAATGTATACGCAAACCATGAAACCTGTTGATTTTCTATGACATACTGTCAAACGTAAAGTATAACTTAATAATTAGGACATAATGGTGATTGTCTGTTTGTTCTTAACAATAGGAGGTCGTCCTTGACTGCCTGTTAGCTACCGATATCCAGGCTTAATTGCATCGCCTATTGTCTGTGGTGCCTCTGCCGCATCCGTGCTATGCACTCAGCCACAGTTGCTCAAATGGCAGAAAAACTGCACGCCTTAACCTCTCAAAACCATCGTTCATCTGTGCCGGTAATTACCGGCAGCAGTTAATAAAAAAATTGATTCCTGCATCACAGCCAATGATTTCATTCTCCGACCGCATGCGAATTGATTGTTCCTTCTTCGAACGACTCGTATCCACATCAGATTCTGTTACAACTATCCTCTCTGAAAGTCTTTGTGCAACTCTATTGGACCAGTTAGGTTTCAAAACCACAGGCATTACCAGTCTTGTTGTCAAGACCTTAAACCTCAAGACCAAGACCAAGACTTTGAACCTCAAGACCAAGACCAAGACCAAGACTTTGAACCTCAAGGCCAAGACCAAGACTTTGAACCTCAAGACCAAGACCGAGACCAAGACCCAAAAAATCGCAATCAGGTCAACACTTCTATTCCTTACTAAACAATTGTCAAGTCGGAATACTCGCTATTTTAATGAAAACATGAGTTTTTTAAATTTTATTCAAGCAAATTAACTTTAAATGCAGACTGCAGAGAATTCCGAATTCGTATTTACAAAAGTGCTTCATGCAAAATTTTATTCCAGATGCCTTTTGTATTTTATAAAAAACCAATAAATTCAGAATTTTCTGACCAAGACGTGCCTTGTGGGCCTCATAAAAATTCTGCCATGTGACAAAATGCGTTCTAAAGACCACAGGCGCTGAAGTCGCTGGCACATACAGTAGCTTTTCAAGCACTGGGTGTAAATGTACAAATTGTGAGTCTTTTTGAAATCCTCCCATGGTTTATCAGGCTTCAGAAATAAGTCTCGGCAGGGTTTCCAAATACAGCATAACTGTTGCTGCTGCCGATTGGTTTTCATGACCAACAAGACTTGTATTCGTCTGTTGTATGACGCAAACAGGCTTCATGTATTTTCTTGAGTTTGGTTAAATGACTGTTCATATTGACAGCCGCCCTCAAGACCAAGACCAAGACTTTGAACCTCAAGACCAAGAGCAAGACCAAGACTTTGAACCTCAAGACCAAGACCAAGACTTTGAACCTCAAGATCAAGACCAAGCCCAAGACTTTTGGCCTCAAGACCAAGACCAAGTCCAAGACTTTTAAAAACGAACTCAAGTGCACTCGAGACCAAGACCTTGGTCTCGAGGACAACAAGACTGCAAACTACAAATATGTAATGTGTTTTTTTTATCTTTGAGGTTGTTTAGTAACCAATTAAATATGTTATCAGGTATATCAACCTTAGATGAAGAATCTGAGATACCAGAGTGACTTATAGAATCAAATGCATAGAAATAATAATAACATATTCATGATTTGTAAATAGATCTGTAATGTTTTGTAGAATGGCGATCAAAGCAGAAGTAGTAGAGCCAGTGGGATGAAAAGCAAAATGATCATCAATTGATAATGGATGAGGTAATTCATCTAGACCAGGATACAAAACAGATTTAACTAAAATTCTTTCAACTATTCTTGAAGGAACTGAGAGTACAGAAATAGGTCGAATCCGAGGAAACTTTTGGTTCAGTAATCTTTGCTTTTGGTGTAGCCTAATGCAATTAGAAATCTAGGAACTTTGTCAGCGTCACACAAACGCCTTGATATAAAGATCGGTTTAAACACTGGCGCTAAATGAAACCAAGTTTGGTCAGTTTTGATGCCAGGTCAGGTCAGGTCAGGTCAGGTCACGTAAGGTCAGGTCAGGTCACGTAAGGTCAGGTCAGGTCAGGTCAGGTATACCGGTAGCCTAGCTGCAATATTAATATAGGAAAACTTCCAAAGCTTATTTTGACGTTTGGTCTTAAAATGCAAAGAAACACAAACTGATTTGTTTCCATGGAAATTAACGATTTTTGTTTGTGACGCAAAACAATAATTGACTTTGTTGGCTTTACTCCTAAATGACAACACGACTTACGTAAAATATTACGCTTATATGCAAATATCTGTACAGTATTCTATGTAAGTTAAACCTATGGACGATTATGAACACATCTAACAAGTAAACACGTTAGTAAAACATCCGTTAAATGTAAATAAGCAAGGCTACATATTGTCTATAACAATGTACAGGCATAACGGCCTGCACACAATGACTAGCAAATTATTCGCTTCGCTCGGCTTGAGATTAACAATGCTGATTCTCGTCGGATATCATACTGTAACTTTGAGATTTGGAGAGTGTTCCGAGAGCGTGCGAAATCCGGGATTGGTTGTGCAATACACAGAAGACTTACTGGCCATGTCTTACCAAACCAGTCTTCAAGAAGTGTTTGAAGACCTGCGGAAGTACAAGGTTGCCTTTGACTTCAGCGGGAAAGCGTCGACGCTCTTCTGGTCAACCATACGATACAGGGTGAGCGGTTTTACTTTGACTGGATATGAACCACCAAAAGCCCGCTCATCAATAACAACAGCAAAAGGCATCCTGGTAAATATATCGCTGCCGATTCTAAGATTCAATGGTAGGTACACTCTGGACTTGCACAATGGCAAATGGTTGCAGTATAGTCGAAGAGGCAATATCTTAGTAACGATCTCGGGAACAACACTTGAATTGCATATAGAATTTACAATTAGTGGAGACAGAGATCGAGTAAACCGGACGATGCCCCATTGTTCAGCGAGCATCGAAGGCATTCATGTTGATCTACAAGATTCTATCTCAGACTCGCTTATTGCTGGAATAAACTGGGATGAGGAAGTTAAGCCACATCAGGAACAGTTCTGCAGAATAATGAGACTTGGCATCGATGGAGAAATAGAATTATCTTACAAATTTACAAAAGATATTTACTTAGACATTTCGCTTCTACATAAGCCTGCAATTTATGATGGCTACTTTGAAATCCAACACATTGGCGAAGTACGCTACCGTGGAGATGAGACGCATTTTCCGCGTCTGCCGCAACCACTAGTCACTAACAAGCCCACACACCTGGTTGTTTATAAAATGTCGGATTTCATTTTCAACAGTTTTGGCTACGTGGTGCATAATCACAAGCTCTTGTCGTTTACATACACAAAGTCAGATCTCCCAGAGCTTCGAAAACACCTGCTTGACACTACCTGTGAATCGGAATGCTTTGGAAAACTGTTTCCGAATGCATCCACAAGATGGCCTGATTCCTCAGTTGAGATGAGCGTGACAACAGCTGAACCTCCGTCTGTTCAGATAACTCCTGAGTCATTTAAGGTCATCCTTGAGTTCAACATCGAAGCAAGCGCTCGACAGTCAAACGATTCCGCTCCACTTCTTTTCATCATTCATCTGTCCGTGTCTGCTCTTGTGGCTTCCAGTGTCAAGAACAACAGGATTTGTTTTCAGATGAGAAACCCGGATGCAAATATCACCACAATCGAATCCCTCATAGGCGACCTTCCAGAAGACCATCTGCTCGTTCTTATTAACCAGGCATTTCAGAAAATCCTGTCTCCTCTCAGCAGACAGTTTACAATTCACGGATTTGACCTTGAATTCGGAAAAGTTCTATCTGTCAATGAATACGAATTTAACTTGATGAACGGTCATCTTTCCTTACTGGTAATTTCGGTGAATGTGAAGGAGAAAGATCTGACCGACAAGCAATATATACTTCGAGTGATTGTAAACTTATTCTTATTTAGCGCCTTGCGCTGATGATGATGTAGCGGCAGCAAAAGACCCATTGGTAACGCCAACAACCATGTTGTGTCTTTGTGTCACATTAAACTTGAGATTCTTATTATAAATAGTAATTCTCAGCAGAATTTGCTTTATTGACTACAACCGTTACTTTCTTGCAATGACTCGAGATGAGATAAACATATGAAATTAGTTGAGTATTTAACCGTGTGTTCATGCAGTTTCGCCAGAATTCATGAAATATTTTCGATTTAACCTGTCTAGCGTTTTAAATAGAGGCCTAATTGTTAGGGTAATCGTGTGTGCCATGTCTGGCAAAGGATCACGGATGATACATACATGTACAATTGTACATGTGCGTATAGGCTCAATATATGTAAGCCTATATAGAGATGCGTGTATATATATACATTTTGAAATGGGGTAATATTGAATTTACACTCGTAGGCTAAATTCTTTTGATTATATATACAACTTTATTAACAGTTCATTTTATTTGACGATGCCTCATATCAAAGACGAATATTATAGAATATCGCGGTAGTAAAGCATGAACGTTAACTTACATTCGCCAATAATTTAATCTAAGAGCTTCAACATGTAAGGCAACAGACAGGAATTGTTCGAACTCAGGGCCTATCCTTTCTAAATCCACTCGTTACTCCACAGTTCGACGCACTTAGGCCTACACGACGATTTCATCGCATTCAAAACTCACAGCAGTCCTTGACGATTCTCTTCTAAAACATAAGATGATTACACTCTTCCGCAGAACAGGCGAACATAGATATCTTTAACTCATTGGCTCAGTTATATTCCCGTAAGACAAATAAATCTGCAGATTTAATTATTAGTCGCCCCACCCTCACTTGCCTTGCTCTCGTTCTTCTTCTGTAGACTCCCGTTCGTCAATTAACGTTCTCTTTCAATTTGATTACGTTCTTTGATTTTCTTAGTCGCCATGTCAGAAGACCATCGTCATCAAAGTCTAGTGGTATTTAATTAAAAGTCTGCCGCTATGACTGCCACATCGAAATTATTTGTTATCTCTGCGGCTCTGTATTATCTTACCTAAGGGTACCATATGATCATGGGTGTCAACAGGAATTTTTGTAGGCGGGCAAAATTTGTGTATGGGCAAATTTTTGTAGGGAGAGCAAACTGACGTTTCTGCACCATGTGAACACAGAACACGTGACAACTTTGAAAATAAATAATGGTCAAGGACTTCATCTAAATAATTAAGCGTTTTTTCGCATTGAAAATCGTGCTAGGACGGTTGTAATAATCATAATGATCAAAAGATTTAATTTGAGTACAATATGCGCCAAATTCCCCTCCCGACGCTCATGAATGTAAGCAGAAGAGGCTGCATTGGTCAGACCTTCATGACTGCATTTACAGCTCAGAAATGCAGCGGGATTGGAACACTGGCGGCAGACTCGAAACCAATTCGGACATTTCATCTTTAACTGGCGAATCATTACGTTCTGCAAAAGAAGCGTGTTGAAGTGGTACATCACCTTGTTTGCAACAGATGGCAAACTATTTAGGTCACAGGTGGCCAGTTGATTAGTTTACAGATATTCGGCATAAAGATATTTTGTTGATTAATCTTTTCCATTACGTCGGTTCGCTCGATAGTGTAGTGGTTAGCGTGCTAGACTGTCAACCCAGAGATCGGGGCTTCAAATCCCCGCCAGAGCAGAAATTTGGTTCAAGATTTCTGCTCCATCTGCACAATGCACCTCTAGCCAACTCAGCTATAACGAGTACACTGACCATACACTGTCAGTGGGAAGATGGGACGGTGTGGGAGAGGACTCGCTATCCGCCCTCATACGAAGAGGCTAAGAAAATGAATCGCTAACACTTCATGCCAACGGCTGCCTCAGGGCCAGCGTAAGGGATTGCTCTTCTTCTTAGTAATTACTTCTTGCAGTTGATATCGACTTTTGGCAATTACGAAAGAAATTGAACTTACCGACAAAGAGATATTTCTTCTTCCTAGTTAGTAACATATCACGTGGGTTGTGCGTATAAGTCGATTTTCACTTAGAAGTATTAAATTAAGGTCAATGTATCCAAACACTGACTTTCACATGTACACATTTGGTTTTCAATCGCTGATCAACCCTAAGCAAAACATAGAAGAAGAAGAAGAAGAAGAAGAAGAAGAAGAAGAAGAAGAAGAAGAAGAAGAAGAAGAAGAAGAAGAAGAAGAAGAAGAAGAAGAAGAAGAAGAAGAAGAAGAAGAAGAAGAAGAAGAAGAAGAAGAAGAAGAAGAAGAAGAAGAAGAAGAAGAAGAAGAAGAAGAAGAAGAAGAAGAAGAAGAAGAAGAAGAAGAAGAAGAAGAAGAAGAAGAGGAAGAGGAAGAGGAAGAGGAAGAGGAAGAGGAAGAGGAAGAGGAAGAGGAAGAGGAAGAGGAAGAGGAAGAGGAAGAGGAAGAAGAGGAAGAGGAAGAGGAAGAGGAAGAGGAAGAGGAAGAGGAAGAGGAAGAGGAAGAGGAAGAGGAAGAGGAAGAGGAAGAACAAGAGGAAGAGGAAGAGGAAGAGGAAGAGGAAGAGGAAGAGGAAGAGGAAGAGGAAGAGGAAGAGGAAGAGGAAGAGGAAGAGGAGGAAGAAGAAGAAGAAGAAGAAGAAAAAGTAGAAGAAGAAGAAGTAGAAGAAGAAGAAGAAGAAGAAGATGAAGAAGAAGAAGAAGAAGAAGAAGAAGAAGAAGAAGAAGAAGAAGAAGAAAGAAGAAGAAGTAGAAGAAGAAGAAGAAGAAGAAGAAGAAGAAGAAGAAGAAAGAAGAAGAAGTAGTAGAAGAAGAAGAAGAAGAAGAAGAGTAGTCTCTTAAGCCAGCCCTGAGGCAGCCATGGGCAATATGAAGTGTTAAAGACTTCATTTTCTTGGTCTCGGCATATGAGATCGGGTGGCCAGTCCTCTCCTTCGCCGTCTCATCTTCCCGTTGACAGTGTACGGTCAGTGTACTCATAATAGTTTAATTGGATTGCGGGTGCAGATGGAACAGAAATCTCGAACCAAATTTCTGCGCTGGCGGAGATTTGAACCCCTGACCTCTCGATTGACAATCCAGCGCGCTAACAACTACACTATCGATCACCCGAAAAGCTAAAAACATAATTTATTAGAAGATCGGCCCAAACATTTAGGCTTACACAAAGCTTTTTAATTATTAACATTTCTGGAACAAGGCTGCAGCTTACATGGGTTAACATACGTCTAATTATTCTGCATAAATGAGTGACGCTATATACTCGTATATTGCAAAACTCAAGGCGTCGAGACTCTAATGCAGCGTGACACCAAGGCACACTTAAATACGGGGCCTACTTTACTTAAATTCAAATGACAGCTTATAACGTCTCGCTGTATCGCATCAAATCAACTCTATTCACATCACATAATAATCAGCGTTACCACTCCTTGGGTTTTTTCCACAAGATCTTGGTTTTTTAATCCGAACTTGGGAAATGGGGTTTTTTCTTGGAGACCTTGGGTTTTTTGCTTGGGTTTTTTCTTGTTTTATTGAAACCCTATTTTTCATTATTTTGCTCAATTTTTGCAACGGTCTAGATGATTGAGGTCAATAATCAAATGGCGCAATATGTGTGCATGTATTATTCAAATCTATTGCTATATTTAACATATAACTCGAAAGACTAAATTTGCTACTCTTCTCTGCTTCTAAGCCTATATTTGGAAAATATAACTCTAACGACTAAAGGAAACTGCAGACTCAGATTGTACTTTTTCTGAAGTTTTCCCAAAGTAATCAGCTCTTGCTCTTTTTTAAAACTGAAGATATAATATTTTGAGTTTCATCATGGGCGTGCAGGAATTTTTTTTAGCGGGAGCCGAAACTTTTTAGGGGGCAAATTTTTTAATGGGAGGCAAAATGACGTTTGTGCATAGAAACAAAATTTGCATAGAAAAAAATGTAAAACTAAATAATGATCAAGAAACTGTACCTAAATAATTAAGTGTTTTTCGCATTGAAAATCGTGTTGGGACTGTTTAGTAATCATAATGATCAAAAGATTTTATTTTTTTACATTTGCAAAATCCAGGGGCCCCTCCTTTGAGTTTCATAGTCTTTTATCTTTATTCTTGCTTTTAAAAAACTATGCGATAGAAGTAATAATTCAGTGATTAGGACTCTGATGAAATTAAAAACATGTATTATAAACATTTTCATTTGCTTTGAATATTTACTAATAACTTTTAGCAAATAACGATTACCCATAAAATTGTATAAAATGAAAGATAGAACAACATTTTTATTACAGGAATTGGTATAATTGCATTATATTATTATATTTTATCTTATAATGTGTTTATTAATTCAAAAAGTCTGTAGAAAAACCACCTTGGGTTTTCTTGGGTTTTTTCAATGTCCTAACTTGGGTTTTTCATTTTTTATGAGTGGTAACACTGATAATAATAATGTTGTTCCTTGTATCACGTTAAAACTCCATAGCAGGGGTGGGCAAACTTTTTGAACGTGGGGCCACATTAAACGCCAAAAAATTCGGAGGGCCGGATAACAAGTTTTTAACTTTTAATAACGACTAACATGCAAAGAAGTTTACTTATTTATAATGTATTAAATACATTTTGGCTGTTACTAATGAGATGTATGAGACTGTGAACATGCATTTAATTAACAAGTTTCTCATAGGCCTATTTCGGAGTGATTGCGCTGGTTGCAATTCACAGTTTGAGTTCAAGTTTAGATCTCTAAACTGCGACCTGTAGGCCTACTTGGATTTGTTTATCTTCATCGTTGAAAATCTTTGTTGACAAATGCAAGTGGATACGAGCAACACAAACATTTTTGAAGGAAAAGTTTGTACATGTAGATTTGAGAATTTTTCCTTCCTGAGCGAAGAAAAGAATGTTATCAGGTCTAATCCTTTGAGCCGTTCTTTGAGAACAACGTAACGTTGTGGGTCGGTTAACTTCCAGCTGAAGTTCCGTATGTGAGCTAATTGTCAATGTCAAATGTGAATGGTAGGCCTATATACACAGTAAGCACAGCAAATTCAGTCTCAATTGATTTAAAATCCACAAATCGTCTGGAGAACTCTTCTGTCAGACTTGGCAGCTGAAGGCTATATTTTCCTACCCTGCAGTGTGCAACTGGAGGATAGGAAAGTTCCCGTAGTTTTATTCTTTCATATGCTTTGAAAGCAACATTGGCTTTACTTGAACGGATTTAACTTCTGAAGTTCTGCGTATACAGATCATGTGTAAACCTCTGCAGGGAAGTGGGACAGATCGGCAGAGTTAATGCAGAGTTATTATAAATGACGAGACCGGAATAGTAAGTAAGAGAGCAACGCCACGTGAGTAAAACGAAGAAAACTGCTCGCGGTCTGAATTTTTTTTAAATTTTCTGAAGTATATGTGAGGGCCGGATAAAAAGTGTTGGCGGGCCGGATCCGGCCCGCGGGCCGTAGTTTGCCCACCTCTGCTCCATAGCATTACATCACAAAACATTGCACCACTTTACGTTACACTATATCAGTTGTATCACATGTGAAATCTAATCTATGAAATCTAATTATGAAATCTAATTTCAAATACTTTTATAGCGCCGTTTTAAGAATGCAGTAAACAGCAATCGATGGTCACTTGAAGTGAAACCACTGTAGTGTAGTGAAGTGTAGTGTAGTTTGAGGTGTCTGAAGTGTAGTGCAGAGTAGTTATCGACAATTTAGAGGTGTCAATTGATTGTGCCTCGAACCGTCAAGTTTTCATATTTGTGACGCAACTTTAACTCTGTATTTGGTTACGTGTGATTAATTGCACTTAAATGACTCCTGTCCTTCAGAATTCGGAAAAGTATTCGCTCTACACGTACGATTCCATCAACGTCGAGCGAACCCAGATGATTGTATCGGGTGACTCCAGAACCAAATGGATCCACATTAAGCTGGGCGTTCCTCAAGGCTTTGTACTTGGTCCTCTACTCTTTATTCTGTACACGGCTGACATTCCCTCTCTTTTCCCACTCTCGGGAGCTGCTGGTCATCTCTTTGCGGATGACGTGCAAGCATTTGTCCATGGGTCTCCTTCATCCCAGTTGCACTTAGTTGAACGTATTGAGTCTCTATCTAAGTCTCTCTATTGGTGGATGTCTTCAAATCATCTCTCTCTTAATGCCTCCAAAACCCAGTTCATTTGGTTTGGCTCTCCTCAACAGTTGCTGAAGATTGATTTTACCCTCCTCTCGAAAATCTTTCCACACTACTCCTTTTCATCAAGTGTACGTGACCTGGGTGTTACGCTTGATAGCTCTCTCTCCTTCAAAGATCACATCTCTAACCTCACACGTGTTTCCTACTTCCATTTAAGGCGTCTCAGGGCAGTTCGACGATCTGTCTCATCCTCTGTTTTCACCACGCTCGTCCATGCTTTCATTTGCTCCCGAATTGACTACTGCAATTCGCTTCTTATCGGTCTTCCTAAGGTCCGTCTCATGCCTCTGCAGTCAGTCCTAAATGCAGCTGCTAGATTAATAGCACGTTTGCCACGCTACTCACACATTTCGTCCTTCATGTTTGAGCAACTGCACTGGCTTCCTCTCTCTGCACGTATTAAGTTCAAAATTCTCATTCTGGTGTCTAAGACACAGCGGGGTCTTGCCCCTAGATATTTAACTGATGTAATTCACCGGCCTCTTTCTGTTTCCTCGCACCGTCCACTTCGCTCCTCGAACAGACTGGATCTTTTAGTTCCTCATACTAGAACAGCTAGGCTATGGCGAAGTCCCGATCTTTTGCATCAATTGGTCCCTCTCTCTGGAATACACTGTCTCCTTCTACTCGCTCTCAAATTTTAATTGGTAACATGTCGTGTTCTTTTGCTTTTCTCAAAACCTATTTCTTTTCTTGTGGCCTTGCGCACTGGGAGCGCTTCTGAACGGTTCACCCTACTAGAGGCGCTTTATAAATGTTTAAATACAATACAATACAATACAATACAATACTACACTTTACTTCACACAGCAAACTGCACATTATTACTCAGCACTGCACTGCACTACATTTCAGGTCACTAATCTGCACTGCAACACAATAAACCGCACGAAATTATTCACTTCAGTTTACTAAGCTACACGCCCCTACTTTGTACTACACTACGCTATAATTTCACTAGACTTTACTATTCTGAACTTTAATACTCTGCACTAAAGTACACAACGTTACTACAGCACACTGCACTACACCTTTCCCTATGATACACTGCCTTACATTTGACTGCACGATTTACTATTCTGCACTAGACTGCACTTCACTTTTCTGCACTATACGACTATGCACCATACTGCACTGGACTATGTAGTTTAGTGTAGTAGGCCTACTGTCCAGTGTAGTGTAAATCTAGATGACTAGAGTCGTTAGACTTTCAACATTGCGTCAATACCGATCGAATACGCGGATCTTTCAGGCACAGGGTAATATAGTTTTACACAAGAACATATAATATTATTACATGAAGGCCACTCCCAGAGGCGCGTTTACAGAAAACGGGGCCCTAGAGTCCTAGACGCAAAAATGCTGGGGCCCTTCTGAACTTGTTTGATGATATTTTGCACAAAGTCAAATGAATTATTAGCTTAAATGAACAAAGCAATTATAAATTACAATAATATACTTTTTTGTGAATGCTAAACTGTAAAAAATAGAAAATAGGTTATATCTAAAATAATTCATAATTCACAAATGTTATTTAGCATAATTGAAAAAATATTTTCATTCGTTTGGGGACCCTCCTAAATTTGGGGGCCTTCCCGGCCTAGGGGCGCGCCTATACGTAAACGCGCCTCTGGCCACTCCTCTGTTGACTGTCAGCGGTAGAGGCATGCTATAAGTAAGCGATAACATTGGCTTAATCAAAGGGCATTTCATTCTAGTCACCTGTGAGATCACTTGAGATTACATGACATCCAACTTTAACTGTTAACTCTGACCTCTATAGAAACTCTTTGTACTGAAGCGCCTTTGTCAGCTGTCAACTCTTTCGAATTTGTGAGCGAGTAGGCCTAGTGAATGTTATCATTTTAATTGAATGCACGTACTTCTGGTATCAAGAATATACAGGGCTCCTCAATTTACGACAGTTCTCTTGTTTAATTAAATTTCGGAAAACAAATTAGTTTGCATTTCAATTACAGCGACGAAACAACACAATTAAGCATCTCTTAAAACGCCTTTGTATTGAAATAACCATAAAACTAAAACTTCCCATTATATCGAAGCGCTAGCTAAACTTAGGTTTCAGTGGAGCATCCTTCTGCAACTCATGAAAATAGGCGGCTACACAGCTTCGACTGTAGGAATCAGCTTAGGTAAACCTAGGTCTTAACAAATCTACCACTAGTCTAAGCTAACAGGCTACAGTCATTACTGCGATTAAAATAGATGTCGGTGATAATATTTTAAAAGAAATCATTCAAGGCCAAAACACAACGCAGTGAAGCCAAGAACTTTCAATTCTCATACACAACTTCACATAAAGCCTTTTCAAATAATAGGCATTGATTTGCATAGCATTTTCGATTAAACCAGCAAACCCTTTAGACGTACAGGCCCCTACTCCTCTGCACAGAAAGACAAGAGATGGACAGCTACAGCGGCTCAGAAACACGACAGTAACAAAAATGTTACAATAAATCGGCAAAGAAACGCCTGTCGCGGGACAATTAAGTCTAAGGAGATTTGATAACGATAACATCTAAAGTCTAATTTTCTCTGCTGATGTTTGGAAAGCGTAGCGCTATATAAACTCGAGTTTATCGAGGCAAAGCACAGATACAGAAGAATTCGTGGTGATCAAACTGACATCGCTTCATTATGTCTGCAGACGAATCTCATCGGAATCTGAAGCTCACTTCTGTCTTCTTGGCAATTGGGGCAACGCTGTGTTTGGCAACGCAATTGAACCCGGGTGTCATCTCAAGACACTCGGACAAGTTCCTGACACTTTGGCACGAGAAATTCCTGTGTGGCGATTTTCTTAAGGAGAAGCTGAACAAAACACGCATACCAGATCAAGAAGGAAATTTGCCGATCTTCATTTGGTCAAATGTCGCCTACAATATAACGGACATCGTTTTGAATCATTATGACAAGCCAAAGGTTGAAGTGTCCATCAAACCGTACGAAAACATTACTCTAACCGTTGAAGTCTCACAAATTATGCTCAGTTGTAAACACGACCTTGAATTGAAGACTGGAAACTGGACATTGTACAAAGTAAGTGGCAAACTATCGATGTCGATTATCGGAGCTAAGCTAACGATGTCTCGTGAAGTCGTCATTTCTGAAGAAAACAAGGAACAGGTCAAATACATATCACATAACTGCACGGCAGTCATTGAAGATGTCTCGCTTGAATTTAACGATTCATTATCCAACGACATTGGCGGAAGAATATATAACGAAGACTTGAAGAAACAGATTGAAGATCGGTTATGCATCGGATCCACGTATCTAACAGAAAACGAAATCAGTTTCGAACATGATCGCAACAAAGTGATTTACCTGGACATGACCCTCTTAACGAACCCTGTCATTCGCAATTCGTCCGTTGAATATTCGCACAGGGGTGAGCTACGACACCAGACTAACACAAAGCCCTACACTTCTTGGCCAGACACATTCTCACCTCAAGATTCAGAAGAGATGATGACTTCCGGAATCTCGAACTGGACCCTGAACACTTTGTGCGAAGTGATTCATGATGAGAAGCTGTTCAATTACAACTACACCGAGGATGATCTGCCTGACGACCGTAAGCACTTGCTTAATACAACATCTGCAGACGATTGCTTCGGAAATTTCTTTTTGAATATTTCAGAACTTCACCCCAATAAGAAGGTTGAAATTGATGTGTCAACGTCGGAAAAGCCGCTTATAGAGATTGGTCCAGATAAGTTTAGAATTGAGTTTTACTTGAACATGAAAACCTTTGTAAGAATGTCAGAATATTCTAAAGAAGAAATATTCTCTGTTAATGTGAACTTGTCTGCAGAAGTTCTTGCAAACATTAAACAAAACAATTTAGTTTTTGAACTCGAAAGTCCTGTGGACTCAAGTTTTACTGTCCTCGGCTCAAGCATTGGTCATCCGCCTGTAGACGAACTGAAGACGGTGCTCGCTCTGGTCCTTCAGAAAAACGCGATGCCGTTGATCACTAAGCTGAAGATAGAAGGAGTTAAGCTCACATCGGTCTGGGATTTCACCGTAACTGATGTCAATCGTGTGATAACCAATGACGCAGTTTGTTTTATGATTAACTTGGAAAATTGAACGGCCTTCGTTTGGTTTTGGCACAGGTGATTAGACATGCATCATTGACTCAGAGAAGCCAAATCAAGCATAACTGTTGCAATACACTTATGACATGACTTTTCGTGTGTCGCCAAACCTTGTGTAGAACATTACTAGCTAGTATTTCCTATTTCCTATTTCTCCTAAATTTAATAAAATTAATTAATTCTCAATTTTGAAAATATTAGAACAAATAAGAAGAAAAAGTTGTTGAGTTAATTATAAAGTGTTTGATGTCATGGCTAAGATTTGTAGTGAACTTTCATATTGTCAAATAAATTTACCCATGAAATTGCAAGAAGATTTGAGGTTGTGTTTCTTCAACTATATGAAATGGTGTAGCTGCTGAAACCTGGTAGTTCAAGACTAACTAGGTGAGAGCTGTCTACTTTTATGAAGCAATTTTCAAAACAGTCCAACATTAATTTTACCATGTCAATTTAAGGTCACGAATGTACATCGTAATCGTAATCTCCAAACTTCTAAACCGCCACTCGAAGGCCAAGCGCATGCAGGGCACCAGGCACGAGCCCTACGTCAAATAACAGGTTTTTCCAGAGAGTAGTACAGGAGATGCGAGTCCAGTTTCGAGGGGCCATGAGAGACATGAAGCAGATGCGCGAGAGGTTGGAGATTTGGTTAGAGAAGGAGAGATATGGATCAAAAGTAATACCAAGATTGCGAACAGGGAGTCTGAGGTGAAGGTAAGAGATGAAGAGTTAGTGCACAGGCGAATGGAAAGGTCAGAGATTTTTTTTATCCGAAAGGCTTAGGATGATGAAATCTGTCTGGGAAGAGTTAAGGCAGATGAGGTTGGATGACACTCATTTCGAAATTACTAAACACATTGAGTAATTGTGCGATGGAAGTGGAAACGAGCCTGGGAGAAGGATATGTAGAGTTAGGTGTAATCCGCATAAAGGTGGTGGTCAAAGGAGGAGGACTCCATGAGATGGCTTAGTGATGTGGTATAAATGAGAAAGAGAAGTGGACCCAGGACGGAGCCTAGAGGGACACCACAAGACAGTGAGAGAAGTTGCGAGCAGTCGCTGCAGGAGGTTTTGACAGAGAAGAAACGGGCAGACAAGTGGGTACTGGAATCAGAGTAGAAGACAGTCGATGAAGAATGAAGTGTTGATGTCGAGGGTGTCGAAGGCGGAAGAGATGTCGAATAGACAGAGGCCGAAGATTTACTGATGACTGACGACAGAGGCCAGTTTATTATACAAAGAGGCAAAAAAGTAGAGTTTATGTAAACATCTAGCAAGAAAATTATTGTCATGAAACGATATTCTCGCACAGACCTTTTGGGTTGTTTGATAACATCAACACAATGAATGTCTCAGTTGAGGCACCTAATAGTGCTCTGTAGTGAGATTCTTAAAGAGTTATATTTATAGTGTCTCGACATTACACGAATAGCTATCAGGTTTGATTAAGCGTATGTCGAGATAGTTCCCAGAGCCAGTCGCTAACTTATCAAGTCAGTCAGTAATTCATTAGCGACTGGCTCTGGGAACTATCTCGACATGCGCTTAACCAAATCTGATAGCTATTCGTGTACTTTCATAGATTCTAATTTCTTTGTTAGTGGTCGATCCTTGTTGCCCAACCGTTTTCTTTGCTTATTGCTTGAACCGTCTTTCTGAAACAACAATCTTTGGCTGAAATCCGGAAGTGCTCTGGCTCGTGAATGTCAATGTAGTGCAGCCAGTGACAGCGGCCATTGTTTAGCTAAACAGCCTATTTTTCACCACCTTGTGAATCCAGAATCCTGGACCGATTGCCTTAACATTTTATAAGGTGATTAAGTCTGCAAAAGTCTGAGAAGCACAAGTTTGCCAATGGTGGGATGCCCATCCAACATATACACCCTCTGCTGTGTTTTGTTTTTCCTCGCCTACAATCGCCTACAATCATAAACCCTAAGATTTCTATGCATCTTAGCTCATTATATGACAATTTGTGAATGCCCGTGAAGACTTGCGATGGAGATATTGTGTTTCCGACATAAAGTTTAAACCACATAAATGCAGTTCCTGGCTGCATTTTCCTGTTATAAATTTTTCTACTGCACACTGAAGAAAAAAGCGTAAGGAAAATGTCTTGCAGAACTTGAACAAAATTTAAATTTAAACATGATACAAAATTGGTCCAAAAGTTTGCAATAAAATATATAGGCCTACGAAGCAGTTTTCTTTATTAATAGCCCATTTTTTTAAATTTTACAGGAAATGAAAATCATTAGCGAATCTCTTATCAATAAATAAATTGATCAAATTTCATGCTTATGACACAAAGTTGAAAACTATTTTCAAATTATATATAGCCTAAAATCAAAGCCATAGAAGCTCGTATGATAGGGAACAGAAAAGCATCTAAGAAGAATGCATTTTATTTAACAATTTAAAAAAGAAATGTCATTTTATGAAAAAAATTACAAAATCACTGTTTAAGTAATAAAATAATAAGCGCATTTCTTAAATTGTTATGTTTCATGGCTCAAATTAAAGACAACTTGAGGCTATGTACAATTTGTACATGCACGAAATCCGCTTGTGCAAGTGACCTGCTATCAAATAGCCAATACGCTCTGGTAAATTTAGAAATTGAAAAATGCCTTAGTTAGAATGAAAGATCTCATATGAACATGCTTTCCATATACATGTAATGCTAGGCCTATTTGCGGGGTTTGCTTATTATTTGGGTAAATATTTTATGATAATTTGTATAATGGCCTCAGCGACAAATTTCAATGACCGAACGTTTCGTTACAAACATAATTTTTCAGCGGCTTATTACGAATTTTGAGAAGAAAACACGTTTTGCTAACGAGTTGTCTAAAATACATGCAGTTGAACACATCTTCTAGTAATGCTACAATTGTGTGGGATTCAATTAAATTCATAAAGACACGACAACAGCTATTGTAAATATCGAAATACATTGACCTGTAGATATCTCTGACAAGAGACAGATGCACAGCAACTTAAATCTGGTACTGAAATTGTCATATCGTCGCTATTTCACAATGTCACAGGCATAAATCAATACCAGAAGGCGCATATATATGCACACACTGTGCTCTGCCGTCAGACTTATGTGATTAGGCCTCAGAAGACCATATGCTGACTCCCGTCATTGTATTTCCACGCCAGACGAATCTACAGGTTAATATATTTTGATATTTATAATAGCAACTGTCAGAGGCATAGCGATGTAACTCGCAAAGTGTTCGAGCTATAAGGCACCCTATTCTGATGCGACATAAGTAATCTGAGCATAGAGCAAGAGTCCTTAAACGTAGATTTAAATTCTCGAAAATCTTCCAGATCCGACTGGAGGCCAAACAATTTAAACAAATTCATCCAACTGATTCAAATAAAAACTCAGAGGCTAATCGTCGCACACTCAATCAGCAACCGCGCCAAATAATTTGTCGATGTTGACGATCTGCAATAATTATTAGTAAAAATTATATTTAATTGGGAGCTTCAGAGACTGTAAAAACATTGAAGACTCTAGCTGACTGATTATGACTCTTGACTATCATGTTCGATAATGGCAGAGCCTAATGTAACTAAAGAGCTCGTAAAACACTGTCTTGTTCAGCATCTGAGGAGAAGACAGTGCTCAGGAGAAAATTATCTAAAAGTAACTAGACAAAGGCTTACGGCTAAAGTGACCATATTTTACTTATTGTGAGCGTTCTGGTCACACAAACTGTAGCCGTCAAATCCAGCGCAACTGATAAACTGACTTTCATGAAAAGCAATTTCAATTTGTTTTCGTTTCAAGGTATCGCGTATTCTGCGTTCGAGGTTGCAGATATATCATGTTATCCTTTAGAAGTCCGTTGATCCGGAGTCTTCTTGGGATGCCTGTGAACGCAGACGGACGATCTTTACCCGGCGTCCTTGTGATGAGGCTAAGGTGTCTGGTGCTCCACCACCATCGACATTTCCTGTTCAAGTAAATATGAAAACGTCTCAAATGTATTTTAATATTCTGAGTACTCACTGACAATGATGAAAATTAAGGCGATTGAACAGTTTCTTATTTTAGCGATGATTCAAACAGGCGCCATGTAAATTAGGCTATGGTTCTAAAGTACAAACCAAATTAAAGTGCTAGTTACTTTTAAATAGGCCTATTGGTATACAATACAAGAAAATTATCTATGACAGGCCTAAACATTACCTGTATAAGCGAATGTCATCGTTTTTCACCGATTTGAATTCTATCCGTATTTTATTGTATGCAACATACATGTGACTTTCACCTCTGAAAATGCGAACTTATCACACTCATGATTTCTCTCTTTATAACAATTGCTGCATTGCTTGCCATGGTCTCCATTAGAATCCATTAAATAATAAGCTCAAAATTAAACACATATGAATTCTACGATTATTAGAACAATTTCTATGATTTTGCAGAATGCCATGAATGGAATGTGAATCCTAGATGATCTTCACTCAGAAACATGGATTTAGCCTGCCATTCAACTGATGCATGATTTCTATAAGAGGCTAAAGTACGATATATGCATTTTAAGCTTAGGCAATTTTTGCAATTTTTACCATGGACTGGAGACTCGGCCCCAATGCTGTGCTGCAGCATTTTGAACGACTGTGAAGGTATATGTCCTCCCACGTAGCGTATGTCAACGGGTTCATCCGGGTTCTGCCTTTCACCGGCTTCCGGTTCCTGCTGCTGCGGAGGCCGTCTCTGCTGACGACGGGCAGGGTGAGATCCTATGCAATACGTAATCGACAAAATTAAAAACCACGGATGGGTTTTCATAATAAATACTGAATCAGGGAGTAAGAGTTCAAGAATACAATCTAGTATGACTCTAGTAGGCGTCAGCCAGAGTCTGTACGCAGACTCTATCATGTAAGCTTATAATATGTCATACAGACCTTATCCTACGTTACCTAAATAATATTATAGGCTATGATGTCAGATTTTCAGCTTGGCGCTAAGGATACGACGTAGGTAAGCACGCTTAAGTCAGGCAATGGCGGAGCAGTTAGACATGAATGCGTACCCATCCTTGGAATTCCACGCCATCACGACCAACTGACACCGCATTGCGTGCCTAATGTAAGTTTAAGTGCATGCATTAGGTTAATGTTACTATTAGACTGAAGTTTTAAGGCTAATGTAAATGAAAACAAACAAAACACAATGTATATCTACATAAAATAAGGCTTTTTCAGTTGTCTTAACTCACTCCATTCTCTACACACACAAAAACGTGTGTAGGAATTTTTATTCGACTGAATATACAGTCGGAGTCATGTCCTACCTGGAGGAGGAGATGCGGACCCTGCTCCTCCTGTCATGGACTGCAGCATCCGGAAGGACTTGGATGGGATGTTCCTTCCGGTGTATCTGATAGACGTTTGCTCATACTCTCCAGGGTCCTGTAGGTCATCTACACCAGAAGACATGCACGTGTCCACTTGTAGGTGCAACATCATCATCATCATCATCATCATCAGCAGCAGCAGCATCATCATCATCATCATCATCATCATCATCATCATCATCATCATCATCATCTTCATCATCATCATCATCAGCATCATCATCATCATCATCATCATCATCATCATCATCATCATCATCATCATCATCATCATCATCATCATCATCAGCATCATCATCATCATCAGCAGCAGCAGCAGCATCATCATCATCATCATCATCATCATCATCATCATCATCATCATCATCAGCAGCAGCAGCAGCAGCAGCATCATCATCATCATCACCACCATCATCATCATCATCATCATCACACAGTACTTGCTATGGCGCCATTCAACCTGTGCTCAGCAGCACCTTACACAATAGATCAAACACTGACATTTTAAGAGAACTACTATTGCAAAATTACTTCTTTGCTCATATATGTTGGTGAAAACATTTGTTGCAAGATATCAGATTTTGGATAGATAACATCGTGCTTAGCTGCTGAAGACTAGACTATTACGTGGCTCTGAAATCATGCTTATATTCTGACTAATTGATATATCGCAACCGAGATCTTGTATAATGTTCTAAAGTAATCGTAAGCTACTGAGTACTTCACGCGACTGAGCGTAAAGTCCGTTACCTCCAAGGTTGAGGTTCTGTCTGATGGAGGTTCTGTCGATCTCTGATCCTCCTTGTGGTGTTCCTGGTGCTGATGTATTGGCTCCGGTTGGTCCTGTTGAGCTTGTCTTTATCTGAAGACGTTGAAAAGTCTTCGATGGAACATCTGCCGATCTGTGTATGCCACTGAATCTCACCTCGTCATCCGATGACGGCTCTCGAAGCTGAATCTGTCTGTGCGCTGAAACCCATAAAAACAACGGACAGAAATCAAAACACACGCAACACCAGTAGCCCTATATACTGAAGAGGAAGAGTTACCAGATCGTTCTCAAGACGCTCATTCTATCGACCAAATGTAGTAATTCTATGTGTACAAACTTGTAACAATTCAAACCATTGAGTGCAACAATTTTTATATCTATGCATAGAAGTTAGCAGTCCATTTAAAAAGTGCAAATCTGTAGTTTGTCACAAATCAGCTGGCTATACGTGAACGAATTGTGTTATTTCCATAATGATGTAGACTGTGTCGCATGTTGTTGGTTAGTAAGTACTTGGCTACCTGTTGGTGGTGTACTGTCACCTCCTGGTCCGCCTGTCATTGATTGAAGAAGGCGGAACGATTTCGATGGTATGTTTCTGCCAGTATAGCGAATCGACTTTTCGTCATAATCGCCAGGCTCTGAATCACCTGACAAGTAAATTGCACAGAGAAGTCTTCGGTAAAAGACAATCATACGTTGACATTTTAGAGTAACCTACAGTTTGGTGCTTTATTCGGAAGAGTGCTCAGTCTACAAACTTTCACTGTAAAGCAGCGTAGCCTATTATAGCCTATCTGGTCAAAAACACTAATTTGACTATTCTTTCAGTTCTTATTTAATATCTTGCTAATAATAAAACAGTTTATCCATAAAATATAAAGTTACTTGGCTTATACTCGAAGTATTACTACTTTCCCACTGTTTTCACGAACTGAGAGCATAACAAGCGAATCTTCTTGACAGACATAAAAACGCAAGGTCAATAACTTTTGCAGATTTGAAACTGCTGAACAGACTCCTTGTAAGAACTCTTGGCAAGTTTACATCGTCAAAGCCTCGGAAATAAATGGCAAGTCCTGTGATGTGCTTGTCTCTAATATTTTGGGATGCTTCCACTGCCTGTTCAAGGGTCAAAGCCATAGGCGTAGACTCTGGGGGGTCAGCCGGGGCACGTGCCCCCAATAATTGAGGAGCCGGGGCAATGCCCCCAAAAATCGAGAGGAGAATTTCTTCAAATATTAAAATATTATGTTTCAATACAGTCAAATTTCTTCAGAAACAGAAAAACAGAGACACAGAACTGAAATACTATCAGAAATCCATAATGGAAACAAAGATTTATTTTTATCTTCAATATCTTCAATGTGAAACAAATTTACATGTAAACAAAACACCCATTTCATACGCATTAACGTAACACCGGAAGCCTTTGCTGACCGTCCAGACCAGAGGTGAAAAAAGCTTTTTCGGATTTTGCTTTAAACAACAACAAAAAGAAAACCACAAAATTTGTTTTTGTTTAAACAAATAAATTTCTTATTTTTGTAGAAGTTATTTTATAGCATTGATTAAATGATTTAAAATTTTCGGAAATCGCAACTGAATTTACTGAGTTGGAGTTCTTGCTCATGCCATTTTTCATGGTTTTTATGATCCGAAATCAGAAAAACTTAAAAACAAACAAAACAACAAAAACCATTAAAACCAAAAAACCGAAAAACAACAATAAACAACGTTTCATCTTGAAAAAACTTTTTTTGCACCACTGGTCCAGACCCCATGCCCCACCAATATTTTGCCCCACCAATATTTTGCCCCACCAATATTTTGCCCCACCAATATTTTGCCCCACCAATATTTTGGACAAGTTTACGCCAGTGGTCAAAGCAATGAGCGTCTCTTCGACGTAACAATACTGGATATACGAGTCTCTGCTTTTTTTACTTACATTTTGAAGACATTTAGGTTTTAAGCATGAAACTTCCTGTCATAAAATGAAAGCACTTTAGAATAAGCTACAAGTTTTAAGATCAATAATCATAAAAGCCTCATAATGTACAAGTCATGAAATACTGTCGTAAAGTTTACCTATTATCTGAGCAAACATGACATGGCAAAAACGATACTACGTTATCAAGGCTAGCAGCAAATAAAAAACTTATTCACAAGAAAGCAACAGTTTATCTCCTGAATAAGCTACTATGATAAACCAGGAGTGAATCGGAGTGTAAAGAACGAACGGCCCTTGGATTGTTACGAACCTCCTGTAATATTGCGACGTATTGATGAAGTGTCAATCTCCGATCCTCCAGTATTTTCTCTCACTGACGGCTGCGCTGTACACAAAGTAATACTGATATCTTCAAACTAATGGCAACATAATTAATACAGACCAGTGGAACCACGTACTACAATTAAGTTTTGGCAATTTCCATTTCCAGCCTGTGCTGAATTTGTTCATTTGTTCATTTGACTCTGTAAGGGGTAACAACTTCATAATTGTTATCGCGGAGATTATTTATTGTTTTGAAGATCACAAATAAGACTTATTCTGTTTTAATTTACAATGATGTACCGTGAAACTCAGTCTATCACTCAGTCAATCAACCAACCATACAAACCAAATCAATCAATCAACCAATCACTACAATCGATCAAAATCAATCAGTTACAATTAAATCCAAATCAATCAATAACTCAATCAGTCAACTAACCAGTCAATTAATTAATCAATCACTCGAAATTCCAAAAGTTGAAACCAATTAAAATAACTAAAAGAAAGTCTTTAGCAATGCAATAAAACTTTATTTGCTCTAGCCCTCCTTTGAAGGTTTAGAAGTGCACACGACCACACCACAGAGCATCGATGGCGCTGAGCAATGATTATGTGCGTGAAGGACTTGTTCAAGGTCCCTACACAGTAACTGCCTCGTGCGAGACTCGAACCCATACTCACCGCGTTACAGGTCGGCCATCGTGCCACTTAAAACTTTACGATGACCATGACTAGGCCTATTACTTTAACTAAGCAGAAACTTGGATGCAACACGTTTCAAATATGAGAACAGTACGAACGATGATGCAATGCAGTTGAACAAGTTGACTGTCTTGGCACTTGTGTTAATTTTAGGTTTCTTTTAGTCATAAAAGTTTAAACGTCAGAAAATGTTACCTACATGTGTTAGGAAGACTGTGTACTTTTAGTTTTACCTTCTGCGAATTTGACGACAGGCTTCGCTCTCGGTTGATCAATGCCATGTATCATCTTGTAAACGGGTGATTGAGTTATATCAGATTTATCTTTCTTGGATGATAGACTGTAACATTGATTGAAGAATAGCAATCAGATGATGTTTGCAATGCAAACATATCAGCCCTTCCGTAAACCAGTTACAAGTATTCTACAACTTTAACTTTCTACAGCGCCAAAAAAGCGTAGTTGCGGGAACCAGCTTATTCACAGGCGCTTATTCAAAACATAATTGATAGACAGGGAGGGTTAAAATCGATCCAGGTCAGTATCCAAAGGGGTCATACACAGCAGTCAGACGGCTAAGGGTCATAGTGTTTAGAACTGAAGCGGAGAGAGAGGTAAGTGGAAGAGAAGGAATGAAGATAGGATTTGTGAAAGAGAAGTGTTTTCAGTTTTAGGAGTAAGTGAAAGACGCGTAGAGAGATAGCAAGAGATTAGGTTTTGGTGAATTTGTAGAATGGATCAGATATTTATCGCAATTCTGGCAGTTTATTCCATAGCGGCGGAAAGGCTATGGCTATAGAACGATTTGCAAATTTGAGAGAAGAGGTGAGGGAAGGGCGGAGAAGTGTTAGGGCGGAAGAGGAGTGAGTTGAGCGAAGTGGTTTGATTGTTAGTAACTGAAGAAGATAGGAGGGTTGGGAAGATTGAAGTGTGTTTAGTTAGTAATAGGGCGTGTATTCTTTTCGCGCAGGTATTTAAAGCAAGATGAGTGATTAGGATTGAAGCGATGTGAAGGAGTTTGGGGGCTTTTGCGACAGCATTCTGGATAATAGCGTTCATTCGTTCAGAGCACTTACATAGCGCCTCTCCAAGATGGCTACTCAGTGGCGCTCCCACCCCAACCCTGGCGATAAAGAAGTTACAAGAACAGCTTAGGTTTCAAGTGCTCGTAAAAGGTGTACGCAGGATACACAGTTCTGAAGGAAGGTTTTCCATGTGATCGGTCCAACCACTAGAGATACGCATTTAGCACAAATTATTTTTAGTGTGGATACAAGCTTATCTTTTGAAAAGTTCCTTACTTGATTTAGGTCAAACTTCAACCAATTAAGTCATGTGATTGATCATTTGAACACATTAACAACTGACGTAATCTGCTAAGATGATTTGGTGGTTAATTGGTCTCTGCTATTTTTAATTTACATCATCATCATCATCATCATCATCATCATCATCATCATCATCATCATCATCATCATCATCATCATCATCATCATCATCATCATCATCATCATCATCATCATCATCATCATCATCATCATCATCACCACCACCACATCATCATCATCATCATCATCATCATCATCATCATCATCATCATCATCATCATCATCTTCATCATCATCATCATCATCATCATCATCATCATCATCATCATCATCATCATCATCATCATCATCATCATCATCATCATTACGACGTGTTCCAGAATGATAGCGTCTAGTAAAAAAATTTATCTTAAAGTTAACTTTAGTCTTGTTTATCAGTGTTTAAGACTCTGTAGGCATAACTTGATTGGCGACAGTTGACGCAAAATTCCCTATCAGAGGCTGATGCCTGGACGTGTATACTGTATGAAACCTAATGACGTAAACAAGACTGTTAGTCCAGCTGGACCTGAAATTCTTATACGATATATATATATATATATATATATATATATATATATATATACCAAATATGTTCTACAGTATGCACTTTTCTGTCTAATGTAGTAGTTAACTGCATAGCGCTATAATTAAGGGCCTATACGTTGCCGTTCGTTCTAAGGAAACTAGAGGCGGGCGTTTTTGAGAGTAGGAAACTGAAATCGGTAGTTTGTGACCTGAAGCTATCGATTCAATTGACATCCTTCATTAGAAATTGGTGTTTAAATATAAGACAGCAATAAATAAAATGAAAAGTGCGTGCTATCTTTTCTTGGCTTTTAATGTGGAAAGAGAACAAATCGAGTTTATCATCAAAAACCATGGATTAATGCTTGTATTTCATCAGGGGCGTCTATCCTCCCCAAAGTCATTGGAGCAACTTCCCTCCCTCCCCTCCTCTTCCCCTTCCCCTTCTTTCCCTCCCTCATTAATGATGGCACATACACTGACAGATCTTCCCCCTATTTTATGGATGGAGCATTTGCTCCCAGGTTTCTATGGAGTAGACGCCCCTGTATTTTATTAAAACTTAAATTTTATAACGAGAAATGCTTACCCAACAACGTCCGTCACAAGACCTCCTGTCTGGCCTTTCAATGCTTCGACGACATTGTCACTTGAGTAGAGACCGAGCGGAGTGTTGAACTGCAAATTGGCAACAACGGCATCTCCGGAATCTGGATTCTGAACAGGGGGAGTGGATGGAGTCCTTAGGGAGGTTCGTACCCTTGGAGAATCCTCAAATTGCGGCATATTCAACATGTGCTGGTACATGGGTAGCGAACTTATCGGAGCTCTGCAAATAAAAAGGAAATTGAAAAACTTGCATGGTCATCACGCTGTTCCCCCTGAAAAATAAGTTCTGTCGTTGTAAAATCGAAAAAGATCGCAATTACTTTACTTTAATTATAATGGGCTGCGCTAATTCTGGTAAAATGCTTATTTAACTTATTCTAATAAAGCTGCATGGTAAGTCGAATTTTGATTGTCGTTAAATTCCCTCTTGTTCGAAGAAATATCACTTCGAAGAAAAAGTTGTCGAGGTCAACATAGATAGAGACACTTAATAAGCAAATAAGTGTCGACCTGACCCTGTCTCACGTTATGCTAAGATTCTATTACATTGCATGATGTACAGAGGACAATATTGAAATGATTAATTAGGTGAAGTCTCTTGGCGTTTATAAAATTGCCTCCAAGATGAACCCTGCCGAGAATAAACATACTACAGTAAATAACATGAAAGTCGTCGTCTTCTTTTCTAACTTCAGATGAGGTATGACTTCTTTCCATGAAGAAACAGCGTCTCCATTTACAGTTTTCTCAGTTAACACTGTTTTATGAGTCTTACATCGTCTTACATTATTCATCCGCCCCATAGTACGTTCTTACTTTTTTCGAACGCGATCCCTCTGTTCCTTGATGGCATTGACGTCGGCGATATAAGAGAAAGGCTTCTTGTCTCCCTCGCCCTTCGCCGCCATATTTAAGATGGCGTCCGGCATGCGCTGCGGTGATTTTGTCGCCTTTTGCGGAGTTTGGGTCGTATCAGCCGAGTAGGATGAGTCCAAGTCATAGTCTCCGCTATAACCGCCGTATGTCTGCTGACCGTTGCTGACCGGAGAGCCTTGACCGAAACCGGAGTCATTGCTGTAGGTTGATGGCTCTCCGAAAGGATAGGATGAACTGGTGTAGTCAGTCGATGTCTCCTCGTAACTTCTAGGCTGGATATGAAAGCAATCAGCGTTTCTATCCATTTGCCATTATGTAACTTAATGTATAAGACGCTGCTGAGCACAGGTTGAGTGAAGCCATAGCAATTGCTGTGTGATGATGATGATGATGAGCAGAACAGTTACAGTTTGCTTGAGAGAATATATTTAACAGATCAGACAAAAGATAAGAAATTAATTAACGCAAATTATTGTAGACCAGCAGAAGTTTGAGTAACTCTCAAAAGTAGCGTGTTTAGAAAAAATTAAATAGGCCTACATTACGTTGACTAGCATGTACAATTTACTTCTATAAGGTAATTACAAAGATTTAAGAATAAACTACATTAATAACTGCAAATACCTTTTAGTATTAATGCATATGATAGATAATAATGCACAGGTGACTTTACTATATGAACAACTGGTACGGTAAAGTTTGTTTATCAGAAGCGATAGAAAATAATTCGCAGAAGAAAATTTCGAATCTAAATGCATGAAAGACTAAATCTATCTGGGAATACGTAGAAGTATTAATTATTATTTATTTTTATTTATATTTATTCGGGATATTTCTATAGCGCTTCTCGAAGTCAACTACTACTCAGAGGCGCTCCCGACTACAGCATTTGATACTGTGCCGGAATTTTCACGCCGAAGCGCCACGAGCAATTGCGAGTGAAGGACTTGCCCAAGGTTCGTACGCAGCGGCTAGAGTGGGATTCGAACCTGCAACCCTCCGGTCACAAGGCGCCGAACTTACCAATGAGCCACCACGCCCCACAATGATGTGTATCATCGAGCAAGATCATTTAAACATATAAATTACAGCATTCAAATAATGTGCCACAAGATATGAATTTTCCATGAAATATTTATAGGTAGAGAACGATTCGCACGTTAATGTTTCCATTATGCATGCCGTTAAGACGTCTAGTAAGCAATGACTAATGTTTAGGCAAAGCTCAGTTTCCTAAACTCCTACAAACCTCAGTCAGACTGAACAGCTACACAAACACAAATATAGGTTATGTGGGTTAAAAGATGCAGTATCAAACATTCAAGCAAACACCTTAAGAAAAGAAGGATCGAATATGAACATGGGATTGAATATGTTATCACAACGATTACATGGAATATCACAATCACCTGATAACAATATATCTGAAGCGCATGAACTCTGAACAGTTGTTTCTCTGAAAATCTATATAAGGTGTGAAATGTGCATATATAGATAGGCCTACACTCAAGTTGTTAGTTGCTAAAGGGCTTAACTATCCTCGTCACAACATGCACATTCAGATTGCCAGATTGGTTGGCTACATAGCCTACATTGTATTGTTTTTGTTAAAATAGACCATGTTATAGACCCGAAGTAGCGGATTAATACCTTTCTTGGTTCTTTGGCGCATGACATCATTACAAAACATGAACATAAAATTAATCATTTCTATACTTATCTCGTAGAAATGTGTTGCATAACACCAACTCTACTAAAGTATCATTAAGATGTGTTGAGAACGTTGAAACTGATGAAATTGATCAATGCATTGAACAGAAACTATGTACAAACTCCAACGAGTCACAATCAAACTGAACAGCAGGCAAAACACAATTAGAACTATGTTGGTTAAGAGATGCATAACGAAAACATTTAAGTAAATTCATCGACAGAAAACATGCAGACGTTTTTGCCACAGATTCAATATGCAATTGAATGTGTTTATGAAACTGACTTAATTAGGCTAAGACTACAGATGTTTTAGATTGGAAGCTATTACGACAACAGACTACCAAACTGAGTGATTAGAATTTAAAGAATTTAATAATTATACTACGTTACGTGTTAGACCAGATTGTTTTGATTTCTCTCTCGTTAGACTAATCTCTGCTCTAGTCTAAAGCCGCATTCTGGTCAGCGCATGTTAAGTAAATCTAAACTGCATCCACCACACACGGCACAACCGGCGCATATAGCCTACTAGCCTACCTGTGGCCGATTGTTTTGCTGTTTCCATGGCTGCGTTACAGCAGCAGCAGAAGGCGATGAAAGAGGTGGTAGAGGTGGAGGTGGTGGTGGTGGTGGATTAGCATTGTAACCCTGACCATCTGTGGCAGTGTCTACCACTACAGCAGGAGGCGTTTTGAACCCCTGTTGCATACTCTCATAATTACGAGGGCTAAAAGGCGCCTCAGAACTTGGGTTAGCATTTGGTGAAAGGTAGCCAGAGGTTTGGCGCAGAAACCCCGGTTGGGGATGCCAGCTTTCAGAGTCTGGCGACAGAGGGTGCAAGTTTCGAGGCGCATTTCTTGGAGATTGTTCTCCCTGGTTATCAGAAATCTGTGGCCAATAGCCTGTATTGCTTTCTGTAAAATCATGCAAAGCGTCGGGTTGTTGTGGGGGTAGACCGTAATTTCCCACCTTTGGACTCGTTAAGCCGGCGCTTACTCCGCCTCTGAAGCAATAAACAACAAGAACATTTTGTACACGATGTTAGAAGTTTTGGCTACATTGCAAGTTCCGTTATGCAATCATTTAAATCCCTTGTCATTATTCAATGCATCTGACAAGTATCGAAACTTTTATTACAGAAATTTAGCCGGCCTAATTATTCTGTAGTACTTAAGTCTTTCAATTTCATGTTGCATAAAATACAGTAAGGGGTCATCCATAAAGGACGTCCGCAATGAGGGAGAGAAGCGTCGTTCAAATGCGGAGAACGAGGGAGGGGTTATGACCAGTGCAGACGTCCACATCTAAATTTCTAAATTTGATAGTTTTTTTAAACACCTCCTTGTTTCAACCTTCCACGATAGACGAGAGGTCGGTGAAGTGATTGCCTAAAACCTCATGCCATGTACTAGAACTTTAATACACTTTGGGGCTAGAAAACTCTGACAGGAATAACATGGCCATTGAAATATTGAGTTTCTTCTTGATTGCCTCAAAGATTGGTAGCTTATTAATGAAGTCAGTCACAATGTTGGTTTTTGGTTCATTGGTTTTGGGGTGCGGACGTCCGCAATGGGGTGGAAGGTAGGGTCAAATGTGGACAAATGCGGACAAGCAGAGGAAGGGGTCCAAAGTAGGTCATATTTTGCGGACGTTTTTTATGGATGACCACTGAGGCTATTCTATTCTATTCTTAAATTCTATTCGCACACTGCAATCATGCAGCGCTGCTCCTCTGTTTCTGGCCCTATGGCCTGGAACGGGCTCCCAATGGCGCTCCGTTTGGTCCCTATGCATCACTCTACTACTTTTTATACTAATTTAAAGACTGCTCTCTTTAGGCGTGGCTGGACTGGGAGCTCTCCTGAGTAGACAGCCTTGAAGGGGCGCTATATAAATGTTCCTTAATAATAATATAACTGTAACTTCAAATTGAAAAAGTCATTTGATAGACCGTCTATTCTTATTATCTTTCCGTGAAGCAGACAGTGTCATATCTCTAGGCAGACAGTGTCATATCTCTAGGCAGACAGTGTCATATCTCTAGGCAGATAGTGTCATATCTCTACGCAGACAGTGTCATATCTCTACGCAGACAGTGTCATAATATTATCTCTACGCAGACAGTGTCATATCTCTACGCAAACAGTGTCATATCTCTACGCAGATAGTGCCACATCTCTACGGACGATATCTCTATATTTCCGCGAAGCAGACAGTGTCAGACACAGTCATTTAGGGTTAACTTCAAACAGTGGCTGCCTCAGATGATAATTATCTCTGTCTAGTCTAGTCTGTAAACTTCTGTTGGATATATTTATTGCCATAGAAAAGACATAAGTCGATGGCCGCTTCACAGCAAAACCGCAGGCAAATAAATAATAATCCATTGAATAGAATCAGTCGAGATCGCCTACAATCAGATAAGAAATGAAAACTAGAAAAAGGAAACCTTGCTGTATAAGAGAAGGTCTTTCATTCCATAAATATTTGAGCGCGTACCTCCTAGGTAGGCCTACGCGCTATATCCGTCCATTTGCCTGCCTGTCACAGTCGCTTTCCGTCAATCAGGATGGTTGGCGGTCGGTGTTATATAGCTTATAATATCTAACTATGCATAATCAAGTAGGCCTAACCAGGGGCGGCGCCAGACACTTTTTGTAACCAGTGCATAGCCAGGGCAGTCATATAAGTAACCAGTGCAAAGGGCGAATTATGGAAAGCGCGGTAGCGCGAGCTTAAATGTTGACCATATATTAAGATCGCGGTACCGCGCTTTCCATAAATCGCCCCAGCACTATTATATTTGTCTATAGTCAGGAGATCAGATGGGCGGAACCCCCCCCCCCGGAAGCTAAATGCTTTTTGACATTTGTAAAGCAAATTTTAACATTTCAGTGAATTAAGTGAATTTATATCTCAGGATATAGCAAATACGCCCGAACAAATTCTGGACAGGGCAAAAATTCTGGCAGGGCATCGACCAGGGCAAAGGCTTTTTTACCAGGGCATTTGCCCTGGCGCGCCCTGGTGTAGCGCCGCCTCTGGGCCTAACTCTGAATACTCGAGCACATAATACATAAATCACACATATATATATTCAATTTCATGTTTATCATTAGTAGCACAAGGTCATTCTCATCATAAGCAAACTCCACCACTGCCCGTGCTCCGGTAGAGCCAGTCCAAAGCCTGGATATATCAGGAGGGCTCTGACTGTGTCCTTGACATTTTGCAGAATGACACTGATGGTGCAATTACACAAGACGACTAAGAAGTCTGCGTTTCTACATTGTCGGCCTTTTTTCTTATAACCTTTATTTAATTAATTTATTTTGCCATCAATTTTCATTTTTCATTTTGTATTTCGCTCTTCTATTTTGTAGTCATCTTTTTATCTCTTAACGAGATATCAGCAATGTTGTTGTTGATGATGATGATGATGATGATGATGATGATGATGATGATGATGATGATGATGATGATGATGATGATGATGATGATAATGACTATTATCATTATTATTATTATTATTATGATTATTTTTATTATTATCATCATCATTGTAGTCATCATTATTACCAACGACAGTAATCAGAATGTTAACACCAGTAACACTATTCATCAGCTTAACATCAGGAGCAACATCGTCATCAGCATAATCGTGTTCATCACCAGCATCATTTTCAGCCTCATCAGCACCAGCATAAACATTTGAAACTCATTCACCATCCCTATCAGCAGCATCAACATTTTCATAATAAATTCATCATCATCATCATCTTCATCATCATCATCATCATTGTCGTCGTCGTCATCATCATCATCATCGTCATCATCGCATTCAATGTCAGCATCCCAACATTGTTACGCATACGAGATTGGCTATAAGTTGTAATCATCTATTATTAATATCTACATCGCGGAAATATGAGCAGGACCAATGCTATACAGTTTCATAAGTTTATGCAGACCTATGCGAGTCCTAGCTTAATAAGATACCGATAGAAATATACTCCAAAAAAGATAGGAATATACTTGTGTGCCTTTTATATTACTCCCACATGGCTTCGTTTCTTGGAATCTACATAGGTTTATGGGTTTGCATGTCTTCGTCTGTACGGAGAGAGTTAGTCTACGTCTAACACATACTAAGATTTATGGGCTTATGAATAGGAATCGGCTCCCAACATTACAGCCTGCCTAAGCCGATCGCTGGCTTTCTGCGCTCTTCGCATCGCTGTACAGGGACTACAGGCACCAGCCTCTGGTTTTTTGTCCGGTAATCAGACTCGGAATTCTTAGTGAATAACATGTCTACGCATATACATAATATACATAAGCTTAGTTGTCCAGAGCAGAAAACATATATTATAGGATTTGCATTTCAGCGATCAAGGCAGATGAAGGGCCTGATTGACTTGCGCTGCTGAGCGATGCTAGAGTAAGTCTCAGCCTAGGCCTACAGGTGAGTCAAGATGTCTTCCAGTGTGAAACGCTCCGAAGTCTAAGCAGTAAGCACACTTACATGCAAACAGTAGGCCTATAATTCATTAGTCTTAAGCCAACTATGAGCAATTACTGAAACTGAATTTTTTCGTAACTCTATAATTTAAATATTATCAAGGTCGTGTCTAAGCAATGATTGCAGTGATTGGTTTTCAAATTGAGGTCATAAAGGTCACATACAGAGCACCTGTGGCATTGTTTAACAAACTGAAACCAGAACTTTCTCCAGCAAAACGTAGATAACGACAAGTGAAAATGTGTCCGTTTCTCAACCCAATCAGACCACCCTGCCATTATCAATCGTTATTATTTATCTTATGTTTAAAGCGTCAACACTTAGTCACAGATTTAGCTAAATAAACAACTAGCTGGACAGTCTGTACCAGAAAGAAACTGATCCGTAATAATGACTGGATAAGCTGTGCAGTGTGACAAATATTCTTTTGTGCGTAGACAGGACATAATTGATTTCCTTCCTCATTGTTATGAAACTTCTGCGAATCTGAATCTGTGCTAGATAAAATAGCCTTTCGTCTGTGTCTTCCGAGGGTCAGAGGTCAAGGCTGGACATTTGGAAGAGCATCGGACAACGATTAGACTCAGTTACGATGGATCGAATGAGTGAAGAGCCTTTGAACGCATCATCGCAATCATGGTGGCATCCTGGGTACCATAGACCTAAGTGAACTGAGGTCTGATGTTATTGCGGCTGAGTTTAAAACAGCCCATACAAGCAAGTCCATAGACAGAGCAGTTGTCTTTGGGGTATTCCGCTGGAGATTTATCAGCATTCTTTCAGCCTCCGCTTTCTCTGGACCTTTCCGCGTGTATACGTATGAACTTTGACCTTTGGATGGTTCCGGCGCAATAAATACCAACTGGGAAGATGCCGCCGGTGAGCAACTTCTGCATCCGTTGGCGATAGATGGCAGCTGCAGCAGCGGAGGCGTAGAGCAGTGGAGAAACCTCCTCCATCTGGAATTCACAGTTGTCCGTCGGCTGAAGTCATATGGGGAAAAATCCAGGCAACAGTTCACACAGAAGCAACAACAACAACAACAACAACAAGATCACGGTAGACGTCGTAGGCGGAAGGAGTCGTCATCATTCTCATCAATCACCAACAACAACATTGTAATTGAACATTTATACAGCGTCATTTCAAGAGCAAACTAGTCAAGGGCACTTTCTGCATTAGCCTATATGATGCTAAATGGCGATAAGAACTGGAGTTTTATCAGTTAGCAAAACAATGCGCAGAAAACCGGAAGAGACAACAACGATTTGCCCACGCACACACATAGTTCGACAAAGCATTTGACGTTACATGCTGAAATCAAACATGAAGTTTGTCAGATGAGTTTTGTCAACAATGCAGCAACTTATACAACGTAACTGGAGCGTATAAGACATTTATTATTTCACCCAAGATAATTCACATTAATTACTTCTCTAGTCTCAAGGAAAGGACGGACAACTTGCAAAAGTGCATCTCCTTTCACAGGCAGCAAATACCTGAGCATTCAACTGTTCCGAACGAAATTGAATTTTAAACCTATTCAGTTGCTTTAACAGAAGAAAGTTAGCAGTACGCCTATCTAATACCGCTTCTAAAGGTGATTTGTTACAGAAACCGGTGGTCTAAAATTGTCTGAAGAATTGGTAATATCTCCATAAACAAAAACTGATCGCCGTCTCTTTTAGCAATACACATTACACAGCTTCCTTTTAGTGCAAAGGCATCTTCCAGTTTTACTAGGCCTATGCCTATTTTGCCTAACTACCGATAAAGCAGTTGATTGATAACGATGTTACTGCTGCTGACGATGAAGAATGTCACGATATTAATATCAGATGATGATGATGATGATGATGATGATGATGATGATAGGCCCTACTGCTGATTATTATGATGAATTTTATACTCTGACGATTATTACTATTTTTAAGATTATAGCCAGAAACATGGCAACAATAAGACGCAGCATCAACGATGGTGACGACGACGACGATAATGATGATGATGACAATAGGCCTAGTAACGAAATCAGTAACACATTTCAGATAGCCTTTTATTCAAGCAACTATTTAGTCATTGTGTGTAAAACTGAAATAATTTATACTATTATTTGCAGCTAATATTGCAATGTTGAACAACTGCCAATCAATATTATAAAGTGTCCGTTTATATAAAACATAGCAAATGCCACGTGCGTTTACATCAACGAACACTTAATATACAAGTGGAAATAAAGCAGATCTAAAACGACAGTGACTGAATTGGCGACAGTGTATGTGAATGAGCGCATACAGGTCCCCTATAGGCTACATGTATATGTTAATACGACCAGAGAACAGTTTGCCTGCAGACTAGATGGAACGCGGAGACTGATAATGCCTCTCTAAAAAAACTTCCTATGATAAATACGAAGCAATTTAATTGTGAAACCGAAGCTGCAGACAACAACTTACTTGGAAACTCTCAACTCCAACGCGTTGCCACAAGTCTTGATTTGCAGCATTGCTTGCGCATGCGTCATCGCCGCCGTCTCAGCTTCACCGATCCGAAGAATGACGTCACCGGAACTTAGATTACTTGCGGCTATACTCCCAGAAGTCACCTGGACACAGAAGATGTCGGATATCACTAACTGTAATCGGGAATTTGTTTAGCGCCTATTCCAGCTAAACTAATCAGAAGCGTAATGGGTTATTACCAAAAAAGATAAAGAAAAGGTTATGAAAAGTAATTTCTTCGCTACCTTAGGGCCTACATTGTAGCTCTGCGTATGGATAGATTTCACTCGAAAGCAGCTGCGTTTTTAAGGAAAATAAGTTAGAGCTCGCAGAGCAGGAATGTTTTCCCGAATGAGGCCAAATTAAGTGGTAATGATAACGGAATCGGTCAAGAGAACCATTCAAGTTTCTTTTACGATACTCCGCTCTAGCACTCAGTCACATGCAAATAAACATGCATCGTCTGAAGTAAGAGAAAATCGCATGTAATTAATTGGTAAGTTTATTACGTTTTTTGTTGGAATGTGATGCTATAGCAGTCAAACAATTGGTCAATCTTTTATTGTAACGTTAATATTGAAATGAAAAAATCGTAACCCCGCAGGGATTCGACTCAGGACAAAAAACGACAGCCTGATGTATGGTTCTTCTCGCTATCATAACTAGGCTACAAATGTTTTCTCTACAGTGCCCTTAAGTAAGAAAATGCGACTTCACTGAACTAGAAGTGGCACATAAATGAAAATTTATTCTTGTAAATCCGCAATTTACAGCCTAGTAATAGTCACTTGATGGGCATTGTATGGGGCCCATATGGGCTCTATGTGGGTCCCATGTGGAAATGAGTCCTATATGGTCTCCACATGGGCATGGTGGCAGAGTAATTGCATCATTTATGGTAATGTCCAGATTGGATATTCTACATGTGTATACTGAAGGCTTATCTCATTCGCACGACATCGTTTGTATACATTCGGCTGACAGTTTGATGTGGAGTACATACAAATGCTCTAACCTACATACGCACGCGCTGCCTCAAGTGCGCGTTAAAACCGTACCATGCAACCGCTGGTAAAGGGTGAACAGATGGAATAGGGTCTACCAAGCTAACCCACGCAACGGAGGCAGGGCTCGAAATCCAAACTGTAACTGTACGGAGGGAGGCAATAAAGACAAACTTTAACTGTACGGAGGGACCTCAAACCGTCGCTTAAAGCCTAGGTCTACATGCATAATAATCTATAGGGCCTACGATATTGGCGCATTTGCACTGTGAGGGAAGAGAATCGGACAGCTTTTGAATTTTCAATCATTCATTCAGAGCATTTATATAGAGCCTTACCAAAGTGACTATTCTTAGATGCTCTCAGCCCAGTCCGGCGGAAAAGAGCAGTTTTCAAGTGCTTATAGAAAGTGCGTGCAAGACGGAAATGCAATCCCATCGCAAGTGTTGACACTCAGTGGTTCTTTTCAGAGAGTTAAAGCCACACTTGCAGCTCAGTCATTAACTCATTGGTTGTGTTTTTGTCGCGTGAGGAGATCGACGACAACGACGAGATGTCATTAGCATCATGATGTAATCGTCGTTGCTGGTCGAGATAGGACGATGACGGACGAAAGCCAGCCTCCACTTGGGCAACAATGAAGGCCGCGAGGCCCGGGTGTAATCGGACACCACACAGCCAAGGTGTAATAGGACACCTCGCGGCTATGGTGTAACCAGACACCGCCCGCGCTGCAGGCGAGCGACGACCCGCGTATCGAGGAGCAATCTGACACTAATTGACGATAGCTTGACGTGGGGAGGGGGGCTGACTGATGCACGCTGGAGTTCCTACTTAACAGAAGGGAACGGAGAACACGGGACTTGTACTGCTGACGAGGGCGACGCGTGAACATCGGTCGAGCGAACAACATCGAGAGGAGCGACCAGCGGCGACGGCAGAGTATTAGTCCGTCAGATTCAGAGACTGACGCGAAAGAACGATCTGTAGTTAGGCTGTACGAAGCAACATTTGAGATAGTCCGATTTAATATCTAAACGCTTTAATACTACGCGGAAGTTCCCGTAGAGTTAGTGTACATATATTTGTTTCTTTAATTAAATTCATTTATTAATTAAACAAAGTTCGTCGTGAATCTTCTATAGAAAAGTTAGGCACGTTAAATAAAAGTGCAAGTAAAAGAACAAGCAATCGAGGGTCGACATCAACACACGGCAAACACACGACAGGGCGACCTCCGATTGCGACAGTTTTATAGAATCGAAATTCGATTGAAATCAGTAAAATTGTGCTAGTTTTTTTGGTGTAGGCCATTTATACAAGGAGCTCAGTCTAGAAAGTCAGCAAGGATAAAACTTAAGCCGGAAATGCTAACTTTTCATTTGTGCGTTTTGGCCTACACTCAATCCAAATATTGCATCGTAAATTACATATCTACCGGGTCACAGAGCTATCTGTATCTTACATTCTTTATTATGTTTCAGTAGTCATTGGAGTCAGGGGCGTCTACACCATAGAAACCTTGGAGCAAATGCTCCATCCAAGAAATAGGGGGGAGATCTGCCAGTGTGTGCTATCATTTTAGGGGGGAAGGAACGGGGAGGAGGAAGAAGAAGGGGAAACAAGACGTTGCTCCAATGACTTAGGGTGGATAGACGCCCCTGATTGGAGTAAGCATGAACGACGTTCTCAATACAAAACTAGGCCTACTTGGAAACAATTAAACAGCGGAAAGAAATCTAAATGCTCAATTGTGACGTCTATAGGGCCTATTGAACTTATGCATATATACTGCAAAGGGCTAATTGACTATTCCGCAGATTGACAATTATTTCACTAAGGAAAGATGTACTTAATGTACTAAAGAAAGATTTTCACTAAAGAAAGATAAACCTGATGTCAAACTGAAGAAAGATTTTATGATGCCGCTCATCACTTCACTCTCAGCAATTAAACACCATAATAACATAATTTGATTTGATAGGCCCCCTATAGGCCTATTGTGACATTATTTTCCGATTTATTATAAAGTGCGTGAGTGCAGACCATAAAGGGCTGCTTTACCTAAAGTGTCTTTGTGCGTGTAGTTACTCTTCTTGTTTTCTGTGGTTCGACAGTCATTCACTGAGCCAATCGCACAATATGCCTCAATATTACAGGTACCAAGAGCTAAGAGGTCAGGTTCCGTCGATGATATAACTAATTTCACCTCATCCGAGACTTGCGGTTAGATATTTACTTTTAGATAAGACTGCGTACTGCATGATCGTTCTTCAGGAAAGCTTACCTTTTGAACGGTTAGCGGTTGTTTGAAATCCTTTCCACCTTGAAGCCGAAATCCCCAAGGTACCTCCTCGCTTGGTCGTTGTAACCAGATCGTGTCCTCCATTGCTGCTTTGACCAATGAACCGCGTTACCCCAAATCAGAAATCGCCCCAAACCCAAGAAGCCTCGTTACGTCCGTCGGCAATCGCTCGACCACTCCAGACAAAACTTTGGCGCAGTTCCTGTCAGCGTCGAGAAGCAGCAAAGCACACGACCAGTCAGGTAGACGCCGAGGCAGACGCCGGGGAAGGCGGTGTAGCCGACAGGGCACACGGGCGTCGGCCAGATATGCCAGGGGTAGCTGTCTGATAGAGAAGCACAGTAGGCGCCTGTAGTGTATTAGTCTGCGCGCGGCGGCGGCGGCCCACGCATGCGGTGAAGGCAGCAAACGCATATCGGATAAACAGAGATAAGTAAAATAACGGAGAGACTTGCTAAGCAGTAGTTACCAACGGAAGGAGGCCCTGGTCTCTGCAGTAGGCTACGAGTAAGTAAGGAAAGCACAGACCGAGACATGCTCAGCATCTGTAGATTCCAGCTGCAGCTAGGCTATTTTTAACTTCGGTTACAGGAACCGCTGGCGAGGAGGAGGCTGCATCCTTCGGTGATGCCTCCTAGCCTGTGGAGGAGATCTAGATACCCCAGCCTTCGTCTCTATACAGCCGTCGAGGAACTTGTAATGTTACCCTTCCATGAGCGCCGTCTTGCTAAGTTGTTGGCCTGCGTGTATGCAAGATGCATGCGTTTGGCATTTTGTACACAACCCATCAACTGAAGTCAGAGTTTAAGGTTTGTATTTCTGTTGGATGGCATGCCATTGGAGACGTCTGATCCATTTCAGAGCCAAACAATCGAACTCTACTCCATCCACTTGATCAGTCCTAAAATGTCACTTCTCTGAGGGAAATAACTAAGTGATTTTAGCGCTTATATCTAAATCACTGCAGTACATATTAATTTTGTCATTGCTAACTACCTACACAATTGTAGCTGATTTAGATGCGTTATCTGTTGCTCATTAACAATCCTTCCACATGCCCACAAGGCCCCACATGGAGACCATATATTTCCGTATGAGACCTGTATTTGGATTCCATCTAATGCCCATGGAAATGCTATCTGAAAAAATGCGATATATTGCGCCGACGACATCTCGCGAATGATATGAATACAAAAGGTTGTAGCCAACGGAGAGCAGCGTAAGATTTTTCCAGAATAGACATAATTATTTGCCAAACTAGCGCAAAGATGTGCAGAGATGGTAGGCACAAGGATAAACAATAGTTATTAGTTGAAGAGGCCCAAAATTTGAGCTTACGCACGCCACAACACAGCAGCAATCTATGTCGCTGCGTTTTCGTAAGTTTCATTGGGCCTAAACAAACAGCAGAAAAACGGCCGTTTTGTCTTTTCACACTTGACATTGGCTTTGTAGTGGTGTGGAGGTCACTAGATGTTAGTGTTCGTAGCACGGGAGAAACCAGCAGCGCATTGACATTTTCGGCCTATACTTTGTAGGCTACATATAATGGTCAATCTCAGAACTACCTTTTTAAAACATGAATATTATTTGGATAGTCTGTAAATAACTTTTCTGATCGCTTTCGAAACTAAGAAATGAACCACGTATTAGTTTTTATGGTCAAACCATTGGCTACTACAATATAATTAATGTTGAACAACAGGCAACATGATTGATACACAATGTCACACAAGTTACAAGCTAGCGTTGCATGATACTAGCCCTACCGAATGTCATAAAGCATTAAACTTGAAAAAGACCCATGGCAGGGTTAAAATGTTACGATAAACCACATAGCAGTCTATAAGAGGAAACTACTTCTCGCGTGTCAAAAATGCTGAGCTATAAACAAAAAAAAGCTCGAGCAAGCTGTTCATAAATAACATAAATCTAATGTATGGATCTCGATATTTACTACACCACATTGTAAATATCACAAACAAGAGCTAGCCTATTTGCGTCAACCTAAATGATTTCAAAGTAATAAAAAAACACCAAGTTAATGAGCAAGCGATGACTAGAAGAGTGACCACTGATGAGCTCCCGCAGACATGCATAACCCAACCGACCGATTCTCATAGAAGATCGGAGATGACATATGTAAGTTTAAGGCTGGACATAGTCCAGACTGAAACCAGTCTAACTTTACATGGTCCAGAGTGGAATAATGCTGCAAGAGTATATAGTATTAAATTGATTTATATGAATCCTCATAGAAATCAGCAAAGATTAGTGTAAATATCACAAATGAAGGTTAATACCACAAAAAGTATACAAAAGTAAGGCACTATAATGACATTCTCCTACTGAGATGCTTGTGCCATCTCTCTGCTTTTTATAGAAAAACATTTCTATTAATTCTTCATTGCAAGCATAAGCATTAATATTTTTTAATAATTAGGCTACTTCTCTATCAATACGAATAGGAGCAAGAATTAGAATATCAGTTTTAAGTTAAACCAAAATCTCAACAATATTTAGGCTAACTACAGTTTGCGTTGAAGGACACTCTAGGCACGAGTTCTATTGCTTTCAAATATGACCTTCAAAATCAAAGTTTGAGCGCAATCTGTGTAGTATATTGATTCCGTAAGTTTTGCTGTATTGCAATAAGTTTATAGCTGGTCATCTTCAACTGCAGTTTATACTAAAGATGTCTCTGATGTCGTCGTCTTGTAAGTGTTCCTGGTCCTCGCAAATCACGATTGGAACGATATTGCAAAGGAGAATATCCACCATTTGACTGCAATTGAAAACTTCCAACGCTTGTGCCTTCTGGCCACCCCTGCAAAAAGAAATATATTGACTCACTATAGGATACGTAAACGCTACATGTGGCATAACATTGCTGTACGCTACGTTGCTTGGATATTTCATGTTCATACACTAAGCTTTAGGCCTAATTGTATACATTTGTCTTGACTACTCTTAGGCCTAAGCACCGGCAGCATAAATTTAAATATCAGTATGAATAAGAATATATAAGAATATTTTCTTATGAGTGATCATATTGCGAGCCCTCTCCCCTCCACCCTCCCTTGATAACTCTTTCATCTAAAATGTACAGAGTGTTGCGCTGAATCAACTCTATTTCCTTTCTGAATAAACTTTTATATTGATTGATTGATTGAGGCAAACCGTATGAAGGCAACGTGCTGTAAATGTCGATGGTTTCACACAAGATTATCTTACCCTCTGGAGAATCGCAACTGGGATAGACCCAGTATGTTGAAACTCCTCTGCACAACTCTGTCGATGTCTTGCTTAAGAAAGATGTATCTGGGATTGGCGTATTTGCTGCACGATACTGCATAGAGTACGTGTAGTTCTGTTTCTGAAAGTAAAGTACTTACACTCAGTGATGGGCAATAGTTAACTGAAAAGTTGCTAACTCTTAGTTTAACTATACATTTTTTAGTTAGAGATGAAGTTTAACTAAAAATATAGTTTAGTTAAAACCATAGTTTAACTAAAATATTTTAGCTGCTAACTAAAAAGTTTAACTAAAAAATTAGCAATACGCAACTATTTTCCGCAATGAACATTGAACACAGTCAACAACACAACGCGAAACTTATCAATTAACACGGCATGGTTTCAGCAGTAACGATGTTTTTAAATTCATACACTACTTACAGTACGCCTGTAACTGCATGCTAGAACAGTAGGCTACACATTGCATAGTTTGAAGGTGAAATTGTCATTGACGCTCTGCATTATTACAGTTCACTTAACGTCTTTTATTGTGAAAATGTTTGTCGTAAAAAGTTGGGAAAAAAGTTGGAAAAAGTTTAACTACTTTTTTTAGCTTAGTTAACTAATTTCCTAAATCAGTTGCCAACTTTAGTTAAACTATTATTTAGTTGTAAAATAGTTTTAGTTTAACAAAAAGTGGTGCCCATCACTAAGTAACACTGAGTGTGAGAGAAACACTTATCGATCAAATCTGCGAATATTAACCTTTCTGTGTTCTACAAATTCTAAAATCTGGTTTATCGGTTGCCGTTCCTGTAGTTAGTTTTGAAATGATCGTGCTATTATTGCCTTGAAGACGAATGATAGAGTTTCTACTGTTTGGTGTTTCTTTTGGTAAGGATTTTGGGCTGCTGATCACGAAATGCTTCCTATTACATACCGTTTTTTAATTCCATTTGTGTGTGATTTCCTCTCATATTAATTTTTCAGTCTACTAATATAATGCCCAAAAATTAAGCTGTTTTGCTTAATCTAGGCATTAGCAGGCAATCTGTGAAGGTTGCGCAACGTTCAATGGCCTGGGCATATCTGGGCATGCTTTGTCAGAACAGATGCTGGCAGAGCAGGCTATTAAAGCAGCGTGCATACACAGACGCATTACGTTGATATCAGTGTGTAGTGTGTACGTATGTTGATGCACATGTTCTACAGCAGCGGTTCCCAAACTATGGTCCGCGGACCGGTGCCGGTCCGCGAGCCCTCAGTTGCCGGTCCGTGAAGTGAGTCAGGAAAAACTACGTTTTCTCGATTGGGTGTCGCTTCGAACTATCTTCAAAAACACGATTGCCTCATAAATTAAGATTTGTTCTGGAAGTGAATGTATTTCAGCCAGTCTTGTTGTCAAGACCTTAAACCTCAAGACCAAGACCAAGACCAAGACCTTGAACCTCAAGACCAAGACCAAGACCAAGACCTTGAACCTCGAGACCAAGACCAAGACCAAGACCTTGAACCTCGAGACCAAGACCAAGACCTTGAACCTCAAGACCAAGACCAAGACCAAGACCCAAATAATCGAAATCAGGTCAAGACTTCTAAAAATTGTAAAGTCGGAATATTCACTATTTTAATGAAAACATGAGTCTTTTATTTTATTCAAGCAAGTTAACTTTAAATGCAAAGTTGCAAACTGCAGAGAAATGTGAATTTGTATTCAACAGTCCTTCATGCAAACTCTTATAATAATAATAATAATAAGACGATTTATATAGCGCCGTAGCACAGCCGAGGCCGTAGAAAAGGGCGCTGTACATAAGTTACAAAAGTTGGCAGTCGTATGAAAGTTTAAAAAGATATGTCTTCAGCTGTGATTTAAATGACTCCAGCGATGGTGCATTCCTAACGTGGTCAGGAAGATTGTTCCACGCAGTGGGTCCCGTGACAGCGAAGGAAGAGTCGCCAAGTCTCGTAGAAGACCGCGGTACTTGTAATTGATTATACCAAATGTATTTTGTATTTTATAAAAACCAATTCGCTCAGAATTTTCTGACCAAGACGTGCCTGGTGGGCCTAATAAAAATTCCGATATGTGAAAAATACGTTCTACAGGTGCCGAAGTCGCTGACACGCACAGAGTAGCTTTTCAAGCACTGGGTGTAAATGTACAGATAGTGAGTCCTTTTGAAATCTTCCCATGGTTTATCATACCGTCTGATACAGAATAACTGTTGCTGCTGCCAATGGGTTTTCCTGACCAACATGACTTGTATCCATCCATAGATGTTGGTCGTATGATGCAAGCAGGCTTGATACAGAATTCTTCAGTTCTGTTAAATGACTGTTCATATTGACAGCCGGTCTTGGTCTTGGTCTTGCGAGACCAAGACCAAGACTTTGAACCTCAAGACCAAGACCAAGACCAAGACCTTGAACCTCAAGACCAAGACCAAGACCAAGACTTTTAAAAACGAACTCGAGTGCACTCGAGACCAAGACCTTGGTCTCGAGGACAACAAGACTGATTTCAGCTATTGTAAACTAAAACTGCCGAATAAATAGTTTCTCGACGAATTGCTGACAGGTCAAATAGATGTTGTTCACCTTTAGGCCTACTAGAAATTTTGATCGTAACATTTGGTTTTTTTAACCGGCAATTAGAAACCGGATGTGACATATCTCTTTCGTCCTTAATAATTTGGTCACTGCTTTCGTCAATAGACGCGTCTACTTTTAGGTTTTATATTGTAAGTACAATATATTATAAATTTGAAAATTACAAGAATAAAATATAATAAATATAGGCCCTATTAATGAAAAGCATTAGCATGAATTATTTATATTTTTTAAACAAAATTCAAAGTTTTGATTCATATTGGACCAGTACGAATCTTACAACTTATTTTATAATTAGAACTATGGTTAAATTTGTGACATTTTCCCAAAAATATCCGCTCCTTTCAATGTAACTTTATAATTTGTACCAAATTCCAAGATTTGTTTTAGCCTAATTCTCGTTTTTTAAATCTTATAATTAATGCATCTTTAGTGATTGAGAAAGAAATAAAACTAATAAATTGCTGCGACGGGAAAATTCCTGCTGGTCCATCGCATTGAAAGTGAATTCCTGCCGGTCCGTCGCACTGAGAAGTTTGGGAACCGCTGTTCTACAGGCATAGAGAGCATGGTGCGTGTACTGAAACCATAGCTTTTATTGTCTACAAGACGATTCGTTGCAGCAGAAAGGTCTAGTGAAGTCAATGTCGTTACAGCCGCGATAAATTCGGTTCCATCTTTGAACATCTCATTCCATTCCATACGCTTAAACCTCAAAGATGCAACATGACTGCATTTACTAAAGAAAGCGTATGAGTTCTACTTCGGTTGTGGAATTGGTGATTAAGACAAACCGTGGGCTCCTCATATTTGCTGTGCCACAAGTGATGTCGATCTGAGAGCTTGTCTCAGAGGTACTCAAAGTCAATGCCGTTCTCAGTCCCGATGATATGGCGAGAACAGAAGGATCAAGTAACGGACTGTTACTTCTGTGTGACCTTTGACTCTGGCCTCTCTGCCAAAAATGAGAAATCTATTGTTGAATACCTCAAACTGCTTCAGCCACGGGACGAGCGCCGCTTGACAACAGTTTGCCAGCACCGGAGCCACAAGAGACATAGAACCTAGATGAGGCAGACGAAGATGTCACAATGCACGAGTCAGACGTAGAAAACGACATTGATGTAGATTTTGAGCCGTTTGTTCCCGGTGAGCCTCGTCTGAGAACACAGTCAGAATTAAATGAATTGGTAAAGAACTTGCTTTTGCCAAAACCAGAAGCAGAACCAATTGGTTCAAGACCGCAACGATGGAGTTTGCTGTCGCCAGGTATGAACATTTCTGTTTTTCGGAACCACCAAGAGGATACGAAAAATTTCTTTGCGCAGGTTGACAACCTTTGTTTCTGCACTGATACCTATGGTTTGTTCAATGTTCATGGTTTTGGATCATGACCCGAAACAATGGCGTCTTTATTTATAGATTCGTCACTTTGCCTGTCTTGCTGTAAAATGGCATGTCCATCCTGTAATACCTATTGGTCATGCATCACACATGAAAAGAATCTATATAGGCCTACGAAAACATGGAACTGTTGTTGAAACACATGCAGCAAGACTTACAACAACTGCAAATATATACAGTAGGCTATATCTGAGTCATTTTCCGGTATTTGGCTAATTTGGAAATACGGCTGTCCCCGGTTATTTCTTATAAAACAATACCTAGTCTGATCATGCTAAGTGATTAGATTAAAACGTTATTGATCAGTCAACAATTTAAGACCTTTAAAAGTAACTCAGAGCAATAAAATAATTTATTAAAATTTAGTTTGAATTAAAAATGTTCCACTCCGTTACCGTCCCTAGGCTATAGTACTTATTGCTTTCGTCTACAATTTCAAAATGATTTGCATTAAACCAAAAATGTGTATGTTTCTTTTATAATAAACAATTGTATATTTCTAAATACAACTTGGTGAACCGGATCTTCAGTATATTTTTTTTAAATATATTTTAACTTGTCCCCGGAAAATTATGTCCGCTCCGTTAACATGTAAAAGTTATCTCATATCTCACAACCCTTTCAGTTCTTTGGTCTCGCAAATTGACACATCTCTTCTGTGAAGATCTATGTAAGTAAGTATGTCTTAATACAGGATCTGAATGCTAAGACAAATTTCTTACAAATTTTTATTTATTACGTACCTGATGTGTTTTTTTAATATGCATCCACTCCGTTACTGCATTTTTGCAATGATTATGAATAAATTTAATTAAAATAATATTTTTAATATAACACTTATAAGCTCTATAACAAGTGTACCAACGATTGATGTGGAAGCATGAGAGATAATATGATATTTACCGTGCTTATACACAATTTGTCCACTCCGTTAACTGTCCACTCAGTTACCATAAATTTTACCCTTGAGGTCAATTTTTTTATTCCACTGTCAAGATAAGTCGTCTGCTTAAATTATCATTTCTAATACAACTTATTTAACAATTTATGACATTTTTAATAAATTTTTGTTTCGGGAGACTGTTTTTTTTAAAGTTCACTTTCACATTATGTGCTCAATTCTCGACAGATGGTAACGGAGCGGAACTTTTCATCAGTTTTCATTTCATTGAGGTTTGTACAGCGCAACATAAATACTTGTTTCATGTGAAGAGAAATTTGCATAGCATCGCATATAATTATCGGTATTTATATCTCGCCAATGAATGTTCAGCGCGGCAGACTTCACGGGTGTTGATTGGATAGATTTTACGCGGGACGGTTGCGCGCGCATAAAACTGCTATATTAAAGAGCGATCTTGCTCAATGCGCGGGAGTGTCACTTTAGTGCCAATGGTGTGTGACTAGTGTGTGGTTGCGCCGTATGTGCCACGTTGGTGTAGAATAAGCTTGAGAATTGTGTTTTATTTAGATTGCCTTTAGTAAAGTTAGTGCCTCTATAGTGAGTTGTGGCCTAACTAGTTTCGATTAAAGATCGACGTACTTCGTGAATGTGTAAAGTTGGACACGGAAAACGGTAAAGGTTGGGTATCGTTTCAATTGTTTCAAGGACTGATCAGATTATTTGTGATAGTATCAGGTGGATAAAAGTCGACTGAGAAGTTCTGATGTGATCGTAACTCTCGAACAACTTGATCATTTGTAATAATAGTTATTTTAATAGTTTCTGTAAGAGAGTGATAATTGACTATTTTCATTTTATGATCTTTTTAAGGTATGATTTGACATTTGATTTTAAAGACGCTTTGAACTGTAGAGTTTCTAATTAAACTGCTCCAGCGCGTAGTATAAGTCCAATCTGAGGGTTATTCTTCGATTTTTGTCCTAGAAATAAAGAATATTTGAATCAATGGAGATCTTGGCTGATAGCTCTAAAACTGATACACTGTTTGAATTGCGTGAATTAATGAGTGGATTCATATGGTGTCAAGAGAAATTAGAAAGTTGCATGTCGCAACTAGGAACAAGCATGTCACAGTTAGCGCGGGAAGTTGGTCGTTTAGGCGGGAACTTTCCCGCCGAAATACTGTTGTAAGGGCAGAAGGACCTGTCACACACGCAGACATATGTCAGGAAACATCCTTGGTGCCAGAGAAATATATAGCGCTCGACACACGTGGTGTAGAGGTAAGAATTAAGCCCCACATGGTCCCGGGTTCAAATCCCGCACGTTTTGTCCAGTCAGCGGATGCCTTGCAACAGGGCGCGCTGTCGCCAGAGGGCGAGGCGAACGCCACATTATGAGCAGATTTTTAAGACAACATCATAAATATTTTAATGTTTTTTTGTTCATTTGATCACTGGGAATGATTGGCTCAAGTGATTTTTATTTTGTTATTTGGCAAAAAAAATAGTCAACTTTACATTGATTAGATTATCTATTTTTCTTTCGGTTACGGAGTGGAATTTCTTAACAAAATTTAAAATGCGATGGAATTAAATAATCATTTGTACTGTTGTCAACCCAATCCTTCCGTTGACAATCCTTCTGATTAAATCCTTGTTCTCTTCGTACTTAACGCCTATTTAACGTTCACCTTTTGAACACTAATTCTACGTATAAGTATAACCTGAACTAATCAGCAACACAGTTTAATATCTTTTCAGTTTAATAAGAAACAAACAGACAGAACTCAATTCGATTACAACTCGACTAGTCAGCCACACTACTACAGCGAACACACTCGAATTCAAACTTTTCTAGTCAGCATAATTCTTCGCGCCTCTTGACACACCTGTCTTCTGTGCGCATAAGCGAAATCTTATAATATACATATAGCGCGCCGCTGCCCAGATCGGCCGGCCGCGCGTGTCACTAAGACAGTACAATTAAACGTTATGCATTTATCATATATACATATACACGTGAAACTAAAGTAAGCGCACTAAATATATACGCTAATATCTCGCACTGCAAGACTGTACACAAAACTCAGTTCACATTACCTCCTTCCTTTTTCTGGAATTGAGCAAATTAAATTTAAAAAATTGCGAAATTACCAAAATACATGAAACAAATATACATCTAGCTAATTAATAAACAGTCTTACGATTACTTATAACCTTGACAAACAATCAGCAATAATATTCAATCTGCCCTTCTTGTACTTCACCTCAACATCAAAAGTTTGTAAGGCTAACGCCCAACGCACAAGTTTAGCAGACTTAGACATTGACTCAGTCAAGTATGTAAGAGGATTGTGATCAGTAAAAATGAAAACTTTTGATCCAATTATAATTTCTTTTAACTTGTTTAGAGCCCAAACAATAGCATAGGCTTCCTTTTCCACAGTAGCCCATCTCTTCTGGGTATCAGTTAATTTCTGACTGATAAATGACACAGGGCGTTCTATTCCCTTGTCGTCCATCTGTGTTAAAACAGCCCCAACTGCAAAGTCACTACTATCGCAGTACAAATTGAATGGTTTTCCCACTTCAAAAACATATAACACTACTTTGGATCGCACAGCCTCTTTAAGTAAATCAAATGCTTGCTGATGTTCAACAGTCCAATCAATCTTATCAGAAACACGTTTACTAGTTAAATCAGATAAAGGTTTCGCAATCTGTGCAAAGTCCTTAATAAACTGTCTGTAATAATTAAAAAATCCAAGCAGTTGCTTAACTTGCTTCTTAGTTTCTGGGATCTTCAAATTAGTCAAACTTTCAATTCTGTCTGGATTCATCTTTATCTTACCAGACCCAACCACATGACCGATAAACCTTACCTCACTCTTACCAAATATGCATTTTTTCAAATTCAAAGTAACGTTATGCAATCTCATTTGCATCAAAAATGCATCTAGATGCTGCAAGTGAACTTTCCAACTGTCAGAATGCACAGCAATGTCATCAACATACGGTTCTGCAAAGTCATTTATAGGCTGTAAAACTAAATTTATCGCCTTAACAAAAGTTCGGCCTGAATTTATCATTCCAAAAGGAACACGAGTAAATTCATACAGTCCATTATGTGTTACAAAAGCTGTCTTCCATTGATCAGATTGTTTTACAGGACAAGTCCAATAAGCACTTCGACAGTCCAAAATAGAAATCACATTAGACTTTCCAACTTTGTTCAAAACGTCTCTGACAATCGGCATCGGATATTTACAATCCACTGTGAATGAGTTAATGTATCTGTAGTCACAGGCAAGTCTTAAAGATCCGTCTTTCTTTTTAACAATAACCAAAGGGCTTGCCATTCTGCTCGATGATGGTTTGATAATGTTTGTTTTTAACATTTCTTTGATCTGACGTTCCACTTCTGCTCGATAAATCAAAGGAATTCGATATGCTGCAAATTCCTTTTCACGAAATCCTGGTTTTAGTTCAATTTCGTGTTCGACCAATGTACATAATCCGGGTTTTTCTGAAAATCTATCACAGTAGTTGTTCAAGACTTTCAACAACTGTTCTTGCTGAGTTACTGTCAAATGGCTAATTTGTTCAGGATCGAGGTTAAGTGAATTCTTGTCATCTTGAACCTCATTCCTCATTGGTAATTCAACCACTGAACCAAAATCTTCATCTTCTTCAACGATTAGACCACAACTTAATGCTCGAGTAACATATTTTCTGATCTTGTTGGCGTGAATTATTTTTCGACCATTTTCACCCATATCGACTAAATAAGAGTACTTTGATCTTCGATGTATGATCGTACATGGACCATGCCATCGAGAAATAAGTTTATTTGTTGACGTTGGATACAAAACTATGACTTTCTCACCAGCTTCAAATTCTTTGTGCTTTGCTCTCTTGTTATACTGATTCGTGTATTGTAATTGCTTTTCTCGAGAGTAAGATTCTGCAAACAATAAGGCTTTCTCCATATTTTCTTTGAGTTCTTTTAAATACTTTTCTGGTTTAACTCCAACATGAGGTGGTAAGTTTATTTCTCTAGTCCAACTCTCTTTTAATATTGCCAATGGTCCTCTCGGAATTTTCCCATAGACAAGCATATATGGTGATACTCCAGTAGTTGCATTCGGCACTTCTCGTAATGCCCACACTGTGAAAGGAATTATCTTGTGCCATTTCCTCGGGTTGTCTATTATCACATGATGGATCATCTTTTTAAATGTCTGATTCCATCTTTCTACTAATCCAGCAGCCTCTGGGTGTCCTGGTGTGTCGAATCTTGGACTACAGCCCATTAAATTGAGAAATTCTCTTGTCAAACTGGCTGTGAAGTTCGTTCCTTGGTCACTTGTAATCACGGACGGCACACCAACGTTCATGAACAGTTCCGTCAACGCTTCACACACAGCCTTCGCTGTCAGCGATTTCAATAAGAAGATTGTAGGCCATCTGGTGCACGAGTCCACAATGCATAAACAATACTTGTGACCTGCAGCAGATACTGGATCGATCGGGCCAACGAGGTCCATTGTCATTCTCTTGAAGGCGACCTCTTCTCTTGAGACAGGAGTGATAGGCACTCTATCCATCACCAGACTCCTTGCCTTTAGTTGACATTTCTCGCATGACTTGCAAAATTTCACAATGTCTCTTCTCATCTTTGGCCATACAAAAGACAACTTTATTCGTTCTCTTGTTTTCTCTTCTCCTAGATGTCCTCCAAATACCGACTCATGTGCCAACTCCATCACTTTAATTCGTCTCTCTTTTGGTAACACTAGTTGATATATCGTCTGGTCTAATATCTGATATTTCTTATGCAATAAACCGTTGATCACACAGAATTCAGATTCTTTCTCTTGTGCTAACTTCCACCACGGCTTCAACGATTCATCCTTTCTCTGTTGCTCTTCAAACTTCTTCGAATCGGCAATCTGCACCTTTTGTTCTTCGTCCATTTCTTCATCTCTATACAAGTCTCCTATCCCCACATCACATTCATCGTCTTCTTCAGTTTCATTTAATGTGCCATTCTCGCATGCAGCCATCTCTTGCTCGTTCATCTCTGCTATTACACCATCTCGCGATAAGCTTCGTTGCTCATTACTTTCGTTTTCCTCATCACTTGAACTTTCAGTTTCACTCTTCTCATCAACATCTACCATTTCCTGTTTCCGACTCTGCGCTCTCGTCATTACATTTGCTTGTACACTCACATCTCCTTGTATCGTTTTAATTTTCATCTGTGGTACGGCTTTTAATTCGGCAATTATCTCTGGATGCAACAAGAATCTTTCTGTACTGCCCATCTTTGCAATACTAGCACACATCAAGGTGACATAAGGTGTAAGTGAACACTGGATTTTACGCGGAAATCCCTCTTCTTCCACGTCACTATCACACAGTCTAACATCGACTTTCACTAACTTCGCAGGAATGGCATCTCCTGCCACACATTGCAAATTCACTTTTCCAATTTGTTCCACCTTCATGCCTTCCAGTAATTCTTCACTAATCACCGGAATCTCTGCTCCCGAGTCGCTCAGTGCTTTGACTTTCACTGGCTCTTTACCGTCTACTGCACGAATTTCAACCTCGACATATTGCAAGAACGATTTCTTCAATATTCGATTGTCATCTTTTCCTATGACTTCTCTCTGAATTCCAGCATCCAATAGAATTTCTTTTTGAATACCACATTTCACTACTGACTTTACTTCAGTCTCTTGGTTTTCTTGACTCGTGGTTTGATTACCTGTATCACTAACCACTTGAATCAAATTCACCCTTGTGTGTTCTTGATTTCTGCTAGAACTAGCTGCTGCCACTGGAACTGGACAAAATTTAACCAAATGTTTGTCTGAACCACAATTGTGACAACGCTTCACCACCATACCTCGTTGTTCATTGCCTTCATATCTCTTATACTGCGTAAACGATGTGTTGCCTTCCCTCTTGGCAAACGGCGCTGACGATTTGTTAAATCCCTGACGACCAAACGTCACTTCTCTGGTCTCATTGGGTACAGGGACACTAGCCTTGACTTCTTTACCTTTGAACTGACTCCGTGTTTCTGGATTACTTTTCCACTTTCCACTCTGGCTTTGGTTTACGGAACGTTGAGAAGGATAACTGTTTATATTTGGGATCGCAAACCCAATTCGATTGTTTACATGAATGTCTGCTAAGTCTGCCACTGCACTAGCTTGAAGACAGTCAGTTCCTTCCTTCGACAATACAAACTGTAGTGGACCTGGCGGTAAACATTCTTTTAGCTTATCCGCTACCAACAAATCAAAGAGCGTATCATACTCTCTGTTCACGTTTCGACTTCTCACGTAATAGTTTAGCAAGTTCTTCAGTCTTGCCGTAAACATCGTATAAGTCTCTTCTGTTGTCTTCTTAGCATCCACAAATCTGGCTCTGTATTCTCTCGAAGTCAACTTAAATTCTTTTAATAAGTGCTGCTTGACTCTATCATAATTGTCTAGATCATCGTATGACAATCTATTCAGAACGGTTCGAGCTTTCGGCGTCATCAATGGTAGTAATAATTTCACCCAAAACGGCTTCTCCACAGCAAAACTGCGAAACGCGTTCTCGACTGTTTCAAAATATAATGGCACCTCCATCATATCAGTTGGCATTTGAGGCAATACATGCTTCATTGCATCACCTATTTTCTTAATTTTTGACACCAAAGTTTCACTTTCTTGCTGCTTCCTTCTTTCTGCTTCCCGTTCTTCTCTCATTTGTGTTTCTTTCAATGTCAATTTTGATTTCTCCAGTTTCAGACGTTCTTGTCTTTCTGCCTCTGCCTTTTCCAAACTTTCTTTCTGAAATTTGAGTTCTTCTTGTCTGATCTGTTCCGCGCGTTCTAACTCTAACGTTCGCGCTTTTTCTTTTTCTTCTTCACGCATTCTCTTTGCTTCAATCTGTTGCTGACGAACCTCATCACCACTTTTTCTAGCTTTTTCAAATTCAATCATCTGCTCCAGTCTTCTTCTTTCAGCATCTTCTCTATCTCGTTTCAACTGTTCTAATTGAATCTCAAACTGATGCTTTTGCAATTCCAGTTCCGCCTTACGCACTTGTTCTGCTTTCTCTTCTTTCTCTCTCTGCAGACGTTCTGCTTTCTCTTCTTTCTCTCTTTGCAAGCGCAATTCTTCTTGCCTTACACGTTCTGCTTCTTGTCTCAGCTCTTTCTCTTCCTGTCTTCGTCTCTCCTCTTTTTCTTTCTCTTCTTGTCTCCGTTTATCTTCTCTATCTTTCTCTTCTTGCCTCGTCATCATCATCCACTGCATCAACATCTCCATAGACATAGGCGCAGGAGGTTTTTCAATAGCCTTTTCTACGGCACCGCCAACGGCACCTTCTTCTTCGACTTCTTCTTTAACCCACACTTCAGCGAGTTCCTGTATCATGTCACCACGTGACATACCTTCTAATTGTTCTTCTTTAAAACCGGCTTTCAACAAACGCTGTTTCAGCCTTTCCGTAGACATCTTCTTAATATCTGCTTGTCTTTCAGCACTTAGTTTCTCCATCTTACTTGTTTACTTTGGTGATTTCTCTTTTCAAAGAAGTCACGGTTTTTCTTGTTGTGTGAATCGATAAACAAACGGGATTTCTTTTATATTTGTTCGTGGAAAACAACGAAATTTTTATACCGTTTCTCGTGTTCCACCGTCGTTGATATCGTAGACACGTCACACAGCAACAACGCGTAGATTCTTCTAACACCGTCGTAGATTCTTCTAACACCGTTGTAAATTCTTTTATCACCGTCGTAGATTCTTCTATCACCGTTGTAAATTCTTTTATCACCTTCGTAGATTCTTCTATCCGCTGAAGGAGGTGATAACGTGAATTTTTATCCACTGTGTGTTTATATCCACCGTGAGTATTTATTCCACCGTGAGTATTTATCCACCGTGCGTTCTTATCCACACCGTCACTGCCACCAATAATGTCAACCCAATCCTTCCGTTGACAATCCTTCTGATTAAATCCTTGTTCTCTTCGTACTTAACGCCTATTTAACGTTCACCTTTTGAACACTAATTCTACGTATAAGTATAACCTGAACTAATCAGCAACACAGTTTAATATCTTTTCAGTTTAATAAGAAACAAACAGACAGAACTCAATTCGATTACAACTCGACTAGTCAGCCACACTACTACAGCGAACACACTCGAATTCAAACTTTTCTAGTCAGCATAATTCTTCGCGCCTCTTGACACACCTGTCTTCTGTGCGCATAAGCGAAATCTTATAATATACATATAGCGCGCCGCTGCCCAGATCGGCCGGCCGCGCGTGTCACTAAGACAGTACAATTAAACGTTATGCATTTATCATATATACATATACACGTGAAACTAAAGTAAGCGCACTAAATATATACGCTAATATCTCGCACTGCAAGACTGTACACAAAACTCAGTTCACAACTGTAATTTCTTTTATATTTATTTTATAAACATTAATTATACTAAGAACATGTTGGCATGTCAAACTACGCAGTAGGAAGCTGTCTACTATATATAAATAGCTCATATGTGTTTTGGTAACGGAGTAACGGAGTGGACAAAGATTTTAGTAGGGCTATTTTTTTTCTGCTAAAAACTTCGTAATTTTACATATTAGTGCAAAACCAAATATATATTAGTGAATAGAAATATTAAAGCTTTCCTCCAAACAAAAATCAATGTAATTTGCCAAAAAATTTTTTGCTTCTTCAATTAGTGAATGTGACATGTTACCGGAAAATGACTCTTCTGCGATGATCTAGAAGTAGTGGCACTATTGCTGGAAATTAAGCTCGGATATACTTGTATCAAGTAATTTTGTTTAATTTTCGAATGGGAATGCCATGCCATAGAGTCTCATTATAAGAACTAACCGCTCCGTAAGCTTTTGGTTCCAAGGCAAAAAGTTAAGAACAAAAACCACATGCCGACACAGGAAAGATATTTGTGCCTTCTCTGCGTATAAACATCGGACTGATGAGAAAGTTCGTTAAAAGTGATGAACAAGGAAGTAAAGGATTTCGATATTTGAGAACAATATTACCAAGAATAACTGACACCAAGCTTAAGGACGACCTGCTAGAGGGAACCGAGAAAATCTCATGGAAGGCATTCAGAAACAACGACCTTATTATGCAAATAAATTCAACAAATAATAAATTATAATACGGTAGAAAAAGAGGACACTGAAAGAAAGGATGGGCATATGGGTTAGATTTCATACGACTAGATTTCTAGATTAGATTCAAGTAAATTGAATTAAATGCAAATTTAAATAAAATCTTGAATATATTAGGTTGTGTTCTGTGAAGTCATGCATGTCATGTCAGATCAGGTCGTGTATGATTAGATTAGATTAAACTACTATACACTAGATGAATTAGATTACACTAAATTAGATTTTGATTTCATCAATTATTTGCCTAGAAGTTTCAACCATTCAGCAGGCCTATCATTTTACCAATAATGGTAGCTCTGTATTCATGGCTTCTTTGGACATTAGAAAAGCTTTTGACAGTGTTGTGCATAACAAACTATTCGACTCATTGTTACAAGCGGGTATACCATCTGCTATAGTATCTATTTTAGAAAATTGGTATAGCAAACTACTGGTCAAAGTACGCTGGGGTAGCTGCTTTTCGCACTGCTTCTCAGTAACATTTGGTGTGAGACAGAGGAGTGTTCTATCACCCTCCCTCTTTAACATATTTATCAATTTGTTTGTTGTTCGACTACGCCAATTTGATATAGGATGTCACATCAACTCCCTATTTTAATCCTTCCAAGTCTTGTTGCATCGCTGTATGTAAATTGGCTAAACTTGTAATTGCTCCCATGACTCTGGGGGACGCCGCGATTCCATGGGTGCATTCAATAACATACCTGGTGTGATGATTAACCAAGGTAAATCGCTTAGTTTTAACACAGAACCTGTGAGACGGTCGTTCTTTTCCGCCTGTTATTGCATCTACGCACGTGCTAAAGATCTTAACGAGCTGGTTCATCTATCCCTGCAAGAAAGCTATTGTTTACCAATATTAACTTATGCCTCAGCCGTAGTTAGATATAGGCCTACGGTGAAACAGGAAGATGAACTAAATGCATGTTGGAACTCTGTATATAGAAAGTTATTTAGTTTCAATAAATGGGAATCTGTTAAAGGCTTCATCTGTGGTCTTGGCAGATTGGACTTGCATCACATTATTAAGAAACGTCGCATGATGTTCTATTGGCGAATTGATCGTTCAACATCTAACCTTCTTAAAAATATTTTATGGTGTTACTTTGGAGAGCATTTCCTTTATGATTCCGAACTCCTTGTCATTTTGAATAGCAAATATAGTCTCACAACTGCCATTTATGATCATTTTCTTAGTTTGTGCGTTTGAAATGATGTTTAATTTTTGTAGTTTCTGCCTTTTGTAGTTTCTGCCTTTGAGGTTGTGTTTAATTTTCGTAGTTTGTGCGTTTGAAATTCGGTTTATGCAGCGTGTATGTTTTACTACTGCGTAATTTGACTTGTTCTTCCTGCCTTCGGGCGTAATAAAGTGCTCATAAACAATACACTGCAAATGGCTTGAGAAACTTTCTGTAAGCCAAAACTTTCCAAAAATGCAAATTTCTGTTGAAATCGCACTAGGTGTGCATACACACAGATTTAAAGTTAAAAGATTTAAACCTAAACAAAATAGTTGACATATAGGCCTATAGATATATAATCGCTTTGCGTAATTCTGTTGCGCCCTGATAACTTACTATTGTCACAGGATTGAGAGCTGTGCTGAATTCGGATGGATCTGATGCTGTTGTTCTATTCAGAGGTGTTGCATAGCAAGTGATTCTGGATCCGGCCAAAATCTTCAATATTCGGATATCCTAAAAACTCAGATAAACATTAAAGGCCCCATATATACGTTTCCTATAGAGTAGACATTCGTTTGCGTTCGTTTCTTTTAAGTTAGAACAAAGTGTTGTGTCAGTGATGTTTTAAGATGGCTAAACTGAATGCAATTTACAAATGCAAAACAACGTAGGCCCTACACATTTCGAAAAAGAGAATTCCAAATAATATGTTGGCCTAGTATATAGTACCGGGCATACCCCCAAGCCGCCGCCGTTAGCCGCCGAGCCGAAAAAATTTCTGCAAGCCGATAAGCCGCCGGAAATTTTGCGGCTTAGCCGAAAAACCGCCGAGAGTTATTTCACGGCTAGCCGCCGGAAAAAGTTCGGCTAGAACATGCACACAGTTGTGATTATAATTATTATAAAGTTTCCACGCTGGCATGCTAATTTGTACTTAGTGTTCTATCAGCGGTAAGTGCTGACGACAGTCACATTATTATGGCAGTCTCATCGTCTATTTTAAGGGCCCTGTCCAGTGTCCAGGCTGTCCTATGTTGCATATATTTCGAGTTCTACTTCCGGTCTTATATTCAAAGTTAAATAATGCGAATTAGTGCAGAGTGCCCGCTCTTACTACTCTGCTTCAAAAGCGGCTGCAGTCTATAACCAGAATTTTTACTTTCTTGTTTCTGTGTAGGCTATCTGTTTCTTTTTTCTCTCGCTCTGCGGCTAGGCCTACACCTATTAATGCATGTCTGGTAGCCTTATTATTGTGTGGTTCTAACTTCCAATCAGTATTACATACTCGCAAATCGTAATTGAATGTGAACTCGATGCAATGTATGTGAACTGAACACATGAAATGTCCATTTGTTTCTTAACATAATTATTTGATTTTATTTCTAAAATTAATTTCAGACTGAGTGAATATTGCCCACCTTTCGAGTTTCGAGTTAAAAGTAGGCCCTAGTCCCTAGTGTTTATTGTATTACTGTGTTAATGATCGATGCACTTATAGTCGAAAAAGGTAAGTTACGCGCTTAAAGAGCGTAAACTACCTGTTTCGGCAAGCCGTAAAAATTTACGGCTAGCCGAAAAAGGTAGCTAACACTCTTTTACGGCTAGCCGAAAAACCAGCCGTAAATTTGCTCAAGCCAGCCGTTAACCAGAAAAATTACGGCTTAGGGGTATAGTACCGGGTATGTTAAATCTGTTTCATTTTCGCCTCCTTTATTATGCATGTGCGCCACATGCATAGGCCCTATATATCGTTTAACCGGCAATCTATCACTATAATCGTAATCATAATCTCCAAACTTCTAAAGCGCCATTCGAAGGCCAAACGCAAGGCACCAGCCTATTCACGAGCGCTGGACTAATACGTAGGTTAACAACTTGTCCAAGGTCGCTACGAATTGTCTTGAGATAGATTCGAATCTGCGACTTCCAGTTACAAGGCACAGAACATACCGCTACTGTCGCTAGGCTACACAACCGCGTCCCACGGCTACACTACCGCGTCCCACTATACAGGCCTAGTTGAATGTATTTTCGCTGCCGTTATTGTGCTAGCGGTAAACAAAATAGAATATGAAGCTCCGGATCGCCAACATCAAATTATGGGCCTACAGTCCTACACTTGGACTTAGCCTATATTACATTATTAATAGTAATCGATTATGCCTTTGTAGCCAATGAAATTGTTGATCAACTGCTCAGGTTTGACAAATTAACTAAGAATCTCATCGTAAAAGTTCTTTGATATCAAACGTCGTTTGAATTAAATTAGATGAACATGAATATTTGGAACAAAAAAGTCTTCAGAAAAATTCACCGTGTTAAAGTTATCCACAACCCACATTTCGTAGGTTGGACTGCTGACATGGAACTGCACAATGTTGATATTGGAATCGCTGGTTACTTCCTCTGTTGTTCCTGGGTCTGGACTGTACGAGAACTGCGCACATAACAACAGGTAAACATTTTATCACATAGGTTGTACAGTAGGGTGGTTCTGACTTTCATGGAAAAAAATCAAAACTGTTTTTTCTTGACTTTCCGCTTTTAGTTGTGTTCCAATGAATATAAAAGAAATTTGTGCAAAGTTATAGAACGTTATCTTGTCATTTAGGGGTAGCTCAATAACATTTAAATTTGACGTAACGGTATTTTAAAAGAAATTTTTCCATTATCCATCATTTTTTATATGTTCTTTACCTAATGTAATTGTTGTTAATACCAATGGTAATTGTTGTTATTATTAAGTGAACAAACTGTTAAAGTAGTAGTTCTAAATGATTTCAATTAATTAGTATGACTTTACGTTATTATGTAATAATAATATATGGCTCACAAATCATTTGCTGAAGTTTATTTTGACGTAAGCATTTCTTTCTTGCATTCTGGAAAGTTGCTTCTGTGATCATGCACTACTTGAAACAGATATTGTTTCTGGTTTTCTTTGTAATTATGGAATTGTACTCTTCAATCAAAGCAACTCCTCTTTCAGCATTGTCATTTACAATTTGTAGATGATGAATAATTTATGAGGCAACTTTATAATCACCTTTAAGTTCCCATGTTTCAGGATCGCTTTTCAGGAAATCATTAGAGATTCTTAGCCACTCAAAAAATAGCATGGAGTTCATTGTATGTCTAAGACCACAGATTTCTGAACATTTACCTATATTCTCTTAGGAGGATCATCTTGGCCTGGTCGCTTGTGTAAAGCTTTCACCATTGCTCGTTTGGACTTGGCTGTCAATGCCAAATCATAAAATGCCAAAGCCACGAGCTCCTCACTAAGGTACCACAGATGACCTGCAAATTTATTGCTGGCTACTTTGGAGAGAGCAGGATTTTCTTGTTGATAGCTATCCAGAGTTTTCAGTAAGCATAAATCATTCCAGCAACAATTTAGCAACAGCGGCTGCCTGTGCTTCTCCTGTGCCAGAATGTAGCTTGGTAACTTAAAGAAGTTGGCTTTCCCCAACATCAGATAAAATGACAGGTAGACGGTCAACCAAATGTTTGCCTGTCAGATCCGGAAGGAATTATCATCCAAGTGCACAACCAGTGTAGAAGTCTCACCTTTTCAAATACTCCTACCCTGACTCATCTGATCCTCCGCCTTCCAATTCTTCTCGCCGTAAACGACACCCGCCTTGACAGCTGTTCTGCCTCTCCTGATCTGGTACCCTGGAAACGGACTTGGATCTCTTTTGGACTACTCTCTGGAAATCCCCTTTGATTTGGTTTGGCCTCCTAGAAATCGGACTTGGACCTCTTTTGGACCACTCTCTGGAAACGTCCTGATCTGGTACCCTGGAAATCGGACTTGAACCTCTTTTGGACCACTCTCTGGAAACCCCCTAAGATCTGACGTAGCGCTCGTGAATAGGCTGGTGTCCTGCGCTTGGCCTTCGAGTGGCGCTTTAGAAGTTTGGAGATTACGATTACGATTACGATTACGAATTGTTTTAAATATATCTTTTAATTTCTTAGCAGTTTCTTCTCGATATTGTTCTCGTTCTCTATGTTTTGAAGAACGGCTGATTTTCAACTCGTCTACATTGTGGCCTAACATGCAGCTGCTAACATGTATGTTGCCTTCCTGTCACTTAACTTTGTCCTGTCCAAAGCTGCTGCCAGACTTGGTGTCACAATATTTGTTGTTAGTGTCTTTTTTAAAGGAGTTTTCCTTTTAACTAAATTTACATTTTGACTGCCACCATCTTTGCATTCTTCAGTTGAATCATCACTACTAGAGGTTTCAAGAATATTTTTTTCATTCATGGCTTCCAAATATTGATCTTCTTTCTGCTTTCACTCCATGCTTGATCTTTGCCTTTTAGATGCTCTCATTTCTTTTGAAGTAAGTACCATATCAACTGGTCCCATACAACAACGGCGACCTCTTCTCTTTGGGCAAGCAGACACTCTTTATCCTCCTAGATTTTGATTATGTTTCAGGCATCCAAATGAACAATGTCAAATAAATTATCTAAGGCATAAACAAATTCTGTTTAATTTCTTTTTGCTGAGGCTCAGTTTTCCTGTTAACATTTTTCTTTAATTTTATCCAATAATAATTACTAATCGTAAGTTCGTAACTGTAATCGTAAAACTGAAACTCTATCTTTTGGATGCACAGTAGGCCTAATTAGGCTATGTTAGATAAGCTCTGACAACTTCAACCTCATTGAGCTACCTCTAAATATTGCTCAAATCAGCTCATATTTGGCCAGATTTATTTTAGTATGTAACAGAACAAGATAATAAGCGGAAATAATCACATTTCAAAATTTCAGATTTCAGAACCACCCTATTGTACAGTCATAGTAGACTTCTCTGGCAGTAGCCTATTATTTACTTGTGACATACCTTTATGCTCATGTAATAGTCAAAACAAAAATATAGTGCTACAGAGTAAACTTGTTATGGCAATAGGTCGTCAACAAGTCTCTTGTCTGTGTCTTTTGGACATCTCTGCCGCCTTTGACTCAATAGACCATGCTATCCTTATCAAACGCCTTTCCTCCGTATTTGGAATTTCTGGTACTGCCCTATCGTGGATCAATTCATACTTTCTTCACGTTCTTCCACCGTTAATGCCGCTGGTCACTCCTCTAACCAGCACACCCTCACCTGCGGTGTTCCTCAAGGTTCTGTCCTCGGTCCTCTGCTGTTCATCCTTTACACCTCCCCACTCAGCAAACTCATTTCATCATCCTCTGTCGATCATCACCTCTACGCTGACGAAACACAACTATTCATATCTTTCTCTCCTCGCTCCCTTCCAGATGCAATAAATCATCCACGAAACATCAACACCCAGATATCAGCCTGGATGACTGCCAACCTCTTATGTCTAAACCCTTCAAAAACAGAATTTATCATCATTGGCCTCCGCGAGCAACTAAGCAAAGTAACCTATCCTTCCGACCTTTCGCCAACAGATCTTACTCCCCCTACCTTACTCTTCTCCTGTCCGCAATTTTGGAGTCACCTTTGATAAAAACCTTACCTTTGCCGACCACATCACTCAGCTATCTCGAACCTGCTACATGCACATTCGTGACCTTTGTCGACTGCGCCCAAACTCGACTACAAGACCGCCTGCACAATAACCACCTCAATTGTTCATTCCAAACTTGATTACTGCAATTCCCTTTTCTACAACATCGGCTCTTCCCAAATAAAACGCCTGCAAATAGTCCAGAATGCCCTCGCCCGCGCAGTCACCAAAACTCCAAACACCATCACATAACCCCTGTTTTGAAATCACTTCATTGGCTAAAAGTTCCTCAACGCATCCAATACATCTCTTACTTACAACGCCCTTCAAACCTCTCAACCTGCTTACATTCGCCAGCTATCCAACCGTCCGGGTCTACTCGCTCATCATCATATCTTTCTCTATCTCGGCCTTCATGAGTGTCCTCATCTCTGAAATTCTACAACCGCTCCCTAGTCTATGCTGCACCGGCTCTTTGGAATGACCTCAAAAAAGATCTCCGCCAGTTTGCTCATCCTCCCATATCGCCTGTTGACATCACCTCTCCTCCGCTTGCACCGCTGCTTTCCACTCAAAAATCGCTGAAAAGCGAACTGTTCAAGATATCTTATCCTGATTCGATTGCTGCGCCACCACACAACCGCCATTATCACCGATTACCACCGTAGCACCCTGCTGTCTCCTCGGCTTGACTCCCCGGACTCTGACCTGGCACCGGAACGAACAAGGCGGACATGGCTATTGCGGACTTGATTTGATATAGCGCCGGTGAATAAGCTGGTCTCCCTGACGTGGCTTTTGTGTGGCGCTGATAAATTTAAGAGATTTACATGTACATTTACATTATACGATGTAGTTCGATATCTCATGCTTCACTGAATAAACTATTCAATGATTGACTGACTTGACACGAGAACACATATAGATCCCTTTGACAGAACGATAAGAACCAACGAGGGTTCGATCTAGAAGAGGAATCCTTTAGCCTATTACATCGTTTCCTCGGCATAAAGAACTGCAGTTTGTTCCCGAATATTCATTCTGTTATTAGGCCATGTAGACCTAGCCTCACCTAGGCCTTATAAAACCTAAAACGAAAGACGGGAAACAGAAAAAATTTGATGCCGGTAGGCCTACCACGTGGGATATCTGATTATTGTTGGTTAAATCTATTTTTAGATCTGGGTAGCCTTCCTAATTTCGCTCTCTCATAATATGCATGCTTAATGATCTGTGAACTTGAAAGATCCAACAACGGATAGTTAAGAGCTTACCTTCACGATACTTCCCGGTGCTATTGTTCCAAGACTCATACCAACAAAGAATCCAGTCAGAATAATTATAACTGCGATCAGCGTTCCAACCACAGCAGCGACGACGTATTTCTTGGACGGTTGTGACTTTGAATAGCCAGTCAAATACATTCGCTAAAAAGATCCAAATCAATGTATGACTTGTATAATTATATATCGTAAAACCGAAACAAATATAATTCGGTATAGGTAATTTAAACCGTAATCAAGTCCACATAGCGCCTCTTCAAGGTAACTAACTCATCAGAGGTCCTCCCGACTGGACAACACGATTAGGACAACGATCAAAAAGAATGGTCTTCAACAGCTGACGAAATAGATGCAGAGAGAAGAGGAGAGGCTCATGTTTCTCGTTGCCTGCAGTCAGACTATATCAGAATGTGTGACGAACTACAATGTGTGTACTCTGGAAGTACGGGACTAGGAACAACCAGAACACTATGTGTTACAGAGCGACCGAATTTATTTTCCTATAGCTGCTCTCCAAAGCTTATACTTTTGAGAGGAACTACGATATAATTATATGCCGGCCAGGCCTTAGCACAAGAGTCTTAAACTCAACGCGTCTCCGCATCGACAAACAACACAAATCGTCTCTCATGTAGTTGGATATATCGTAATCGTAATCACGAATTTATAAAGCACTGCTTAAAACCTAAACGCAGGGCACCAGCTTATTCACGAGCGCTGCGTCGTATCAGATAATTATATGACCAAATTGTGGAATCCCACCAATGAGCCGAGCTGCTGAATTTTAAGCGGATTGAATTTGGTCAATGCGAAAAAGAGGGAGTCCGCATAAATGGCATTACAATAGTCAACGCTATGGCATAAGAATGCATGCATCAAAATAGAAACAATTTTGGTAGAGAGTGGCAACTGCTCTGATCTGGCGCAGATGATACGCATATACTCGACACTATCTTCAGTTCTTCACATGCTCAGATGAGGTCAGTTCCAGGTCAGATGAGGTCAGTTCCAGGTCAGATGTCGCAACAGGCTGAGCCACGTCACTCTTCTGAAGCGCTTGCCTATAGTGCGAGAGTCTCTCAAACGCGCCTCAGTGGAGCGCCATTTATTTGACGGGCCAGGATATGTTTGGTTAGCTTCAACTGCCCGTCGTCATTCTTCGTCCTCCGAACCAATGGCGCTGTGGATATTGCAACAGATGCCAACTTTTGATGGATTTTTCTGCATGCTTGCGACAGCATGCAGTGAAACGATGAAGGCTTTCTCCAACTACATTTGAGCTTCAGTCTTTTATTGTCAGAATTATTTCTTTCAAGTTGTTGATGCTAACAGAGAGAAGCGCTCCCAAGTTAGATCTTTTTATAAGATGTTATATCCATCCTATATACATATCCTATATATTTGCATAGGATTTAGGATGTATATATAGGGAGACCTATATATTTATATAGACCCTATACGTGCGCATACGTCGAAGACGTGTTTCCGGGACGGCGCTTTTTCAACGGCCGACCCAAATGCTGGAACAGTCTTCCTTCATCGATTCGCTCTGCTGACTCAGAGTCTTTCAAGACTAAACTTAGGACTTTTCTGTACAATAATGCTTACCTCGATTAGAAATTTTGTTGTGTTCGGCACCCTTGTTACGGCACCTTATAATTGTTGATGTTATTATAATTATATACATATATAATTTTATATGTACATACATAATACATAGACACACAGGCTCTACATTGATAAAGTTTAATACGAAATGAACTGTCTTCTTATGCCCTACGTTTCTTACAGCAGAGTTTTTCAAACTGTGGTCCGCGGACCAAGAGGGGTCCGCGGACCAAGAGGGGTATGGTGGGGTTCCGCGAGAGTGTTCTGAAAAAACTCATTTATGATTAACACTGCAAAGTTTTAGCATTAACAGCCTGTGTTTTCAAGTTCATACACTACTTATAGAATGCCTGTAACTGTATGATCGATACGAGTCCGATTGGAAATTTAGTTTTTCTTGGCGTACTAGGCCTACAGTGGCGTAAATAAGATGTGTGGTCACGTTACATTTGCAGTCTAATAAAACGTGTGTCTTAATAAAATTTAATAAATAATTTCTGCTTATCGACTGTTAATCACTTCTGCACCCAAGATAAGCGCGATGTATGTGTAATATACTGCAGGTCTGTTTCCTGATTGTGTCAAATCTGGACTTGTAGAAATGTGTGGAATTCGCCTGATTTTATTATTATTATCATTAAAGCAGTTTCATATAGCGCCCCTTCCAGGTTGCTAACTCCCAGCCAAACCACGGTCGAACAACACAGTTTTGAGGACAGCATGAAACAGGGTAAAATGACCAGTCGGTATTTGGCGAAGCGTTTTAAGGAGCCCATTCCAGGTCATGGGGGCAGCCACAGAGAAGGCACGGCGCTGCCGTATTGGCTGTCAGTGCGCGGGGAACAATAAGTTTAGCTTGCGCAGCTTATCGGAGAGAGCAACGACGCTGCGAACATGAACTGGGACAGCAGAGCTACCGCAGGTATGGAGGGGCCAAGCCCTCGAAACACCGCCGGACCAAGGCAGAGAATCGGTAAGTGATGCGCTGTGGGTAGAGGAGCCAGTGGAGGACATCCCTCGTATACGCAGACACTCTGCCAAAATTGGGCGGGCAGCAGAACGCAGGATTCTATTGTAGCAGGGTATGGATAAGTTTTTTAAAAGTAAGAAAACAGTGCTTATCCAAAATAGCACTAAGAATTGACAGTTTGTGCAAAGCAAGCACATCTCTCCCACTGACATTAGGCCTACTGGGTTTTGGCGAAACTGGTGTTATTGATTTCTTTAAAATGACTGTGTTCCATAATAACTAACAAAAACAAGAAAGCAAAGCATTCAATATGGAGGGGTATGGAGGGGCCAAGCCCTCGAAACCAGTGTTTCAGTCAAACCAGATAACAGAATAATTAGCAAGAAAGGAAAGTATACAGCAGAATCAACAGCCAAACAGGATGATACTAACACGAGTAAGAAAGGAAAACATTCGATAGCAAGTTCAGTCAAACCAGATAACAGAAAAATTAGCAAGAAAGGAAAGCATACAGCAGAATCAACAGCCAAACAGGATGACATCTACACAAGTAAGAAAGGAAAACATTCAGTAGGATCATCGGTCAAACAGAAACAGTAGGCCTACTGTTAAAGAATAACATTATAACATTAACATCATAATAATATTTTTCTTCAATGCATCAAACCATTCTGTGAATGTAATGTTATTATGAGCTGCTATTAAAAAAATCATCACAATAAATTAACGACTGAAATAATCTAGATCAATTATGTCTTATAACAATGTTGCATTAACAACATTGAGAATTATTTGGCTCTATGTCCAATTTAAACATCGGACTTCTTTTAAAAAGTTCATAAAAACTTTTGCACATTTTGCTAGTAGTTTTTTGCTCTGTAAAATGTAGCTATATTAACAAGTGAATAAAACCAGTCCGTTACATTTTTCATATTTTCATTATTCTTTTTGTGTTTCATTGTTGAACTTTCAAATTTGAATATCTCGGAATTGTAGTTGTTGGTCATGGAGCCTTATAATTCTCAGCCCTCGAATTGCAGGAAGTTAATAACAATTTATTCAGTGTAACTTTTGGGTATATTATAATAGTCCTCAGCGTCATAAGCATGCTTGTGTTGTGGAAATTGTTTGCCTGTAAAAACGGAAACCTCATCCGAATCATGCCCTCTCACCTGTTGTGTTCCACAGGTTCTGTTCTTGGGCCCTTCTGTTTATCCTCTACACTACTCCTCTCAGCTCACTCATTAAAGCATCCTCAGTTGATCATCACCTTTATGCTGATGACACACAGCTAGTCATCTCTTTCTCTCCAAACAGCTTCTCCCACTCCATAGATCATCTTCTCCATGTAGTTACCAAAATCTCTTCCTGGATGTCATCAAATCTCTTGTGTTTAAACCCAGCTAAAACGGAATTCATACTCATAGGCCTGCGCGATCAACGCAAGAAAATCCCAGATCCATCCATCACCCTCAACCTCGACTCTACCTCCACCAACACATTCACTGCAGACTCTCCTGTTCGCAGCTTAGGCGTGATTTTTGACCAGCACCTCAGCTTCTCCGACCATATCACCCATCTCTCCCGCTCTTGCTTCATGCACATCCGTGACCTTCGCAGAATTCGCCCAATGCTAGACTTCAAAACTGCATCCACAATAGCTACTTCTATAGTCCACGCAAAATTAGATTACTGCAATGCACTCTTCTTAAACATCGACATCACCCAAATAAACCGCCTTCAAGCCATTCAAAATGCCCTCGCGCGTGCTGTGACAATGATGACAATGACAATGACAAATCATTTATTGAAACCATAACTCAAAGCAAAACATGATAGCGTCTTATAACATAAACTGGTGACAAAAGGAAGTCCCTAAAGGGATGAACTCCCGCTTCCAGGGACACCATATTTCCAAGATTATTAACGTGGCGCAAAAACCAAACTTAAAGTCTTAACTAATTTCTCTAAAATAAGAAAAACGGGAAAATCCACATATCTTAACTATACTGCCGACTCTTGGGCAGTTAGAAAGAAAAACCAGAGAAATAAAGATGAAAAAGAAAACTGTAAACGGAAGGAGGAGAACAAAGTAATCCGAAGATTAATCGGAAGGTCAATACTCACGGGAGACTCAAACGCGAGAGAACACACACCAAAACTGGGGGGGGGGGGCGGCAGGGTAATATAATTCATCATCTCCGAGGGATACAAAGCAAAAAACAATAGTCCAACGTCTATAGAAAGTAAGTGCTAGCTATCAATGAAAATAAGGTGTTGTCGCAGTAAGTTTTTAAATAGCAAAAAAGATCCCACTTGTGTAAGGGAAGGAGGCAAGCCGTTCCACACGTGCGGGCCCGTGACCGCAATACAAAATTTCCTGGTATTTGTACGCGCCCAACCTGGCCTATAATTACCAGCCATCCTCGTGTTGTGGTGGTGGATGTCAGAGCCCACATTAAAGGAAATTTTGAAATTTGTAGGCAAGAGATTTCTTGAGAGTTTATACATGAATAGGCCAATCTGGTATTTCTTTATCTGTTCAAGTTTTAGGATCTTATAATTAATAAAAATGGGATAAGTGTGAGAGCCCCATGGGGCCCCACTAATAATACGTATGGCTCTTTTCTGGAGTATTTCTAGTTTACGAAGTCTAAATGGATAGGTTGAGGCCCATACAATGCAACAGTAAGAGAGGTAAGGATAAACCAGAGCATAGTACAACTGTGTTCGTATTGCCAACGGAAGCTTGTTCGCAGCACGATAGATTACTCCACAACTCTTTGCTATCTTCGTTGCAATACTCTTAACATGCGACTCCCAAGTTAAATGTTGGTCAATAATAACTCCTAGAAATGTAGTGCTATTGACTCGATTAATACTATGATCGTTTATTAAGAGATGAACTGCAGTATCAGGTGGTTCAACTTTCCTGTGTGATTTGAATATCATAAACGCCGTCTTATTAGCATTGAGGGACAATTTATTGGCCAAGAACCATTCGGATATGAGACGTAGTTCAGTATTAATCGTGTGTATAAGGTTGCAGTAAGATTTATCCGAATGGAAAACAGTCGTATCGTCAGCAAAAAGTATGAAAGATAGGATGGTCGAGGCGTTAGGCAAATCGTTAATATAGAGCAAGAAAAGCAAGGGTCCAAGATTAGAGCCCTGAGGAACGCCATGTCTTATTATCCTAATGCCAGAAGAGACGCCATTGCAGTAAACATATTGTGAACGCCCACTTAGATAATCAGTGAACCATTCCAGTTGTATACCTCTAATGCCGTAGTTAGATAATTTACTAAGGAGTATAGCATGATTTACAGTATCGAAAGCCTTAGTAAGATCTAAAAAGATACCTATAGAGTATTCATTATTATCTATGGTGTGAGATATTTTATCATATAAGTTGAGAAGGGCAAGGGAGGGAGATTGCTCAGGTTGAAAGCCGTGTTGGGAGTGAAAGATTATATGCGATTTATTTATGAAACTAAGAAGTCTATTAGCCATAGATTTTTCGTAAAATTTTGCAAAATAAGGAAGAATTGAAATAGGCCTATAATTGGAAATTTCATTCCTATTGCCTTTTTTAAAGATTGGGATAATTTTAGCTGTTTTAATAGCCTGCGGTACTATGCCCGTATTGAGAGAACAGTTGATAATTTCCGATAGTATAGAAGCTATAAGCGGTAAGCTAGTCGCTGCAATTATAGGATCAATATCATCATACCCCCTACTATGTGTTGGTTTCATTGATGTACCAAGTTGCAGAATTTCTGCAGGCGTAGTAGGGAGAAGTCCAAAGGAATTGGGTAAAGGCGGAAAGAGGTAGTCAGAGAAGGAGGTATGTGCAGCCGGGATTTGGTCCGATAATGTCTGGGCAATGTTGGTAAAATAATTATTAAAAGCAGTCGCAATTTGAATAGGATCCTTGCATTCGTTACCATCAATCACCAAGGATTCTAAGGGAGGATCCCTCTCACCCATTTTGATTATCCTACGGATCAAACTCCAGGTTTTTTTAAGGTTGGAGCTGTGTTTCGTGAATTCACTCTGGTAATAGGTTTTTTCAGCGTTATTTCTGGCAGTTTTGAAAATGTTTCGATACTCGGTAAATTTTCTCTTATTCATATCAGTCGGATTTTTTAAATATTTCGTGTAAAGCCTAGCCTTCCTTTTAGCAGATTTAGCTAAGCCCTGCGTCATCCAAGGATGTTTGGTTTTCAATTTCTTGCTATTTTTTACGGGAAACTTGGGAAAGGCACTATCATAATTGACCAAGTATTGCTTTAAAAACAGTTCATAAGCAAGGTTGGCATCATTAGCGTTGCATGCCTCATAGACCTTATCCCAGTTGGTATCCTCAACTATTTGAAGAAAATTCATTTTTTGATTCTCAGTGGCTCTCCTATAATCTGTATTAGTAAAATTGCTGAAGGAAGGGAGATTCAAGGCAAAGACCGAAAGGATGGGTAAGTGATCAGATATGTCCGAAATGACAATTTCAGCATGAAGCAATTTGGTCCAAGCGTTTGTGTACACATTGTCAATTAAAGTAGCAGTATGAGCCGTTATTCTAGTGGGTCTAGTAATGGTTGGCAGTAAGTTATATGAGGCCAAATTATCCAAAAATAGGCCAGTTCCCAGATGACTTTCAGCTTTCAGTAAATCAATGTTGAAGTCCCCTAGTAGGAAGAGATTATTCTTTTTTGCATTAATTTTAGTTAGTAATGCGTCTATTTCAATTCTAAATTTATCCAAGTCAGCACCTGGCGGTCTGTAAATTACACCCAGTTTGCTATTTCCCTTCTTGGTGATTATGTTGATGAATAAACTTTCGAAAGTCTGCGGTACATCTATATGGCTGTCGACTTCCAGTATATCGTAGCTAAGACCTTCTTTAATAAGTAGGCCAACCCCTCCCCCACTACCAGTTGTTCTTGACTTGTGAATGAAGCAATAACCAGGAACGTTAATGGTGGGCGCGACTAAGGAGTCAAGCCAGGTTTCAGTAAGAGCAAGAATCGAGACCGGGAGCTGGTCAAGCAGATCTTGTACATCGGCTGTCTTATTAAGTAGACTTCGACAGTTTAAGTGTAGCAGGGATAGTTGATTGTGCGTGAGAAGTTCATGCTTCAATGGTTCTATGTGGGAATAAGGACTATCCCAAGAAATGTCGGAATATAAATTAGCATCCGGATCCAAATCATCTTTATTTAGGAGAGGGTGTTTGTCCAAAACAGGAAAAACCTCCAGCCTAGGCCCGTTAAGTAAGGGAGAAATGCAATTTATTGGTAGGGATTTTTCTCCAGGACTAGTTATAGTCAAGAAATCCACAGCATTATCAATTGACCCAAAGGGAAAAATCAAGGCCAAACAAGCACTACACCACCATGGGGTAGTCGGTATGGAAGAAAACTCTTTTATAAAACAATTAGGATGACATCCACCCCCACACTCACTGCATGTTACCGTCCCCCTCAGAACCGGGTATTTATTCCTCCCATGAGAAAGAGTCTCCCGACAAACTAAACAATAGTGCTCCTCGCTATCAGACATACGGGCTAGAGACGCAGTGTACAGCCTGAAGAAAGAGAGAAAAGTTCCAAAATTAACTATGGCAAAAATTAGTCCTTAATTTATACCAATGATAATGAGAAGAGAAAACGAGTTAATGGAGAAAGATAAGTAAGCAAAGAACCAGGAAAGGAAACAAGTGAAAAATTAGGGAAGAAAAATAACCTACTAATCGAAACGAGGTTCAAACCCGGGAATTAAACTAAGTAAAGAAAAGAGATTTGAAGAAAACTCAGGAAAACAACCCGATCATTTGAAGCTAACAAAAATAATAGAAGAGTAAATACGGTGCCAATTAACCAACCAAGAAAAACAGCGCCAGAAAAACACAGATAAGGACCAAAACAGAAACATCCAAACAATAATCAAGACGCCACAGAAAATGTCACAGGCAATGTCGATAACTAACAAAAGGAACGCCAAATAATAACAGGTTAAATGGAGAGAGGGAAATAGAACTAAAACTTCTATCCCACTTAAAGTTAATCAACGCTTAATACAAAAAAGATAAAGCTTCCATCCTATTCAATATTAAGCAAAAGCCGAAATAAAATAAATGTGAAGACTCTAATAGAATTACAACATAAATACATAAATGCGACAACCAAGGAGAAAATAAATTGATTCGAAGATCCAATGATACGAATGAAACAATGTCACATTACAACGCAGTACTAAACTAAATCGGCACAAGCTGGATACCTTAAGATCCAAATCATCGTGACAATGAAAATCGACTTGAGAACGTACCACTGAAAGTTCATAGGTAAGAAAATGTGCATAATAAGAAATCAAATGTGCAACAATACCAATTTAAAGAGAAAAGGTGAAAACTGACAAAAAACCAACGTTGAAAATCCTCGCTAAGTTCAGATAGCCAACAGTTAATGAAAAACACATGCACAATAAATCTAAAACTACGTCAACTGGCTAGTAAAGACAAGAGGCAACCTTTCCAAGCAAAGTGAAAAGCCGCAATATCAAGTAGCTAAGTATGCACCAAGTTTCACGATGGCCAAAGTGGAAAATACAAGGAAAAGCAATGCAAGATCATCAAGTGATTCTTGTCGTTTACAGATAAAAACCAAAAATAATCAAGGAGAGCCTCTATAAGATATTAAATCCGGAAGAGGCAGGTGAGTTGTGAGAATAGAGTTGCACCTGGGTAGGTAAAAAATATTAAGTAAGTAAGTAAGAGTAAAACTCGAGAGTATACAAGAAAGTGAAGACAAAGCAAGTAAGAGAAAAACAATTGGACTTAACTACTGCTGGCGAAACAACAATCACAGAGTTCCAACGTCGAAAAGGAAACTGCAACAGTCAATTGCAAGGCGAGTCTTAGGGAATGATCTTCTCCAGGAAATCCATTGATGTGATTTTCACAGGCTTGGCATCGACGTCGTTCCTCTCGCGGATGAACGTAATCCCACCTCTTGTCCATGTCGAGAAGATGGTATTTGATTTGACCAGCTGCCTGGTCCTGGCAAAGATATGAGAGTTCAGCGGTGTTAGATGCTCGTTGATGAAAATCATCCTTGTTGAGGAGGACCCCTTTAATTCCTTCCTGGCTGACAGAACCGAGTTTCTGACATGACGATTGTGAAAGCGAGCCACTATTGGGCGAGGGTGATTCTTGTTGCTGTTTGGAAGACGATAGGCGTACGCCAAGTCCGATGTCTGCAGATTAATGCCCAGTTTTGACCTGCAAAGGCTGACTACAGAGTTTGCCACCGAGTTCTCCATTGACAGAAGTTGCTGTTTGTTTGGATGCAGAAAGAGTACAGATCCACCCGCCATAGAGTGGTCCTGTTGTTCGACCACCTCAGTTGTTTCCTCCTCCTTCAAACCATAGATAACCAGGTTGTCGAGTCTTTGCTGGTTCTCCACATCACCTAGCTTTATCTTTAGTTGAACGTTTTCATCTTCCAGCTTCTGTAAACGTTTAGATTGAGTTTCGCAATGCTGTTGCAGTAGGGCGGCAGATGATTTGGCGACCAAGTCCTCCAGTTTCGACGAAAAATCCACCACAAATTCCTTAAACAGTGATTCGACTGTGGGTTGTAGTATTTCCCTGAACTGGGATTTCAACAGCTCAACGATTTTAGCATCCTGCATCACCTCGTGGAGGTCATCAACTTTTATGCCCCTCTTCGCCATTTGGAAAAATGAAGATACGTATGAAGAAATCGCGGGAAATTCCCCACCGAATCAACACATGTATACGTTATTTGGAGGAGTGTCAATGGTCAGCTGTCCGTAATTTTACAAAGACCGTCTGGCTCCTAATAAGATGCTTTCCGAGAGTTGAAACGAAACAAGTTTGTCCTGCAAATCTTCTCTTATCATTAATCGAAAAATTAGTCAAGAGTTTGCGTTATTTATCCAGAAAATACGAATTAAATGCTCCAGCTGTACACTAGGTAAACGTCTAGTTCCGCGCCATCTAGCGAAAACCCCCAAGCACCACCAGATCACTCCTGTCCTCAAATCTCTCCACTGGCTTAAAATACCCGAAAGAATAGAATATAAAGTCATATAATTTTATATCACTCACCTACAATACACTCCAATCTTCCCAGCCCTCTTATCTCCGACAGCTGTTCACGGTCCAACCACTCCGCTCAACCCGCTCCTCTTCTGCCCTAACACTGCTCCGCCCTTCCGTCACCTCATCACTAAAATTTGCCAATCGCTCCATAGCCATAGCTGTCCCACTCCTCTGGAACAAACTCCCACCAGTACTGCGAGAAATTTCAGATCCATCCTACGAACTCACCAAAACTTCACCACTTGCTACATCTCCACAGATCTTTCACTCAAAACTTAAAACACTGCTCTTTCACAAATCCTATCACGATTACTCCGCCTCTGTCTACCCCCTTCGCCGTCTAAACCCTAAACACCGCCCACCTTAGCCGTCTTACTGTCTTCCTGACTGACTCCTTTGGATCTTGACCTGGAACCGATTTGACCCCCCCGCCTATCGATTTTGATTTGTCTAAGCGCCTGTGAATAAGCTGGTTCCCGCGACTTCGCTTTTTGGGCGCTGTAGAAATCCGGAGATTACGATTACGATTAAATTTTAAGTGAAATTTTACCTTTTAAATACTTCGGTCCGCGAGCTATGCCTAGAAAAAAAATAGGGGTCCCTGGTTCAAAAAGTTTGAAAACCTCTGTCTTACAGGATACGCTTTAGAACACATTAGAATATGTCTAGGCCTAAGTGTAGGCCATATACTTTATTTCAACAATTCAATAGAAGAGGAAGGTAAAGCATATATTACAGACTTTGAAAAATTAAAATTTCACAGAACTCCGTGAATTATTATTATGTAGGCCTACAAATGACAGCCAACCTTCACCGTAAATTTAAGGCTATAGAAACGCTTAGCAGTCAGCCTAAAAACTATAGGCCTAGTCGGTCTAGCCTACATGGCGCTTCCATTCCAATCAAGCATGCTACATGCATATAGAATTAACGCTGCCATGAAATCCACCTTAACATAGTCATAGTATGAGTCCCGTAATTTTTTCGTTCCTCTACCCTTTCATCTCGTCGCTCTTCCACCATAATCTGTCTCAAGCTCCTCCATCTGTGACTGGGGCTTTCCATTCAAACCGAGTCACATCTTTTCAAATAATCCTGACTCTGATTTATGCACTTGGCCGCCTTCCACTTTCTCTCATTCTAAACAAAACCCACCATAAGAGCTTTCTCTGTCTCCCTCCCTTTCTATAGTATTCTGGCAAACATTGTTTTCCCATCGGCATCTTTAAACAACCCCACTGACTTGATGCAGCCCTCGTGAATATGCTGGTACCTGCGATTAGTTTTTAAATAGTGCTTTAGAAATTTTCGAGCCTAAGCGGATTAATACTGCAGATTAATACCAGACATTAATTACAAAATTTACCTCTGACTCAGCAGCGTCGAAAGCTGGCAAAGGTAAAAATGTGACTCTTTCTTCCGCCATCATTTTCCTTCAGTCGATGTCGTTCTGAATAACTGGAAAGAACTTCCTAAATCAACGGATGACCACCTTTCCATGTGCTCACCTCCGACCAACTGAGCTATATAGACTTACACGCGTTTCCATAATATGCTGACAGCCAAACTCCTATATTTAGACACGGGGAAATCAGTTGATTTCGCTTTCTGGATGCATCCTCTGCTGCAGCATCGATGAATTCTGTAGATCGAGACTTCCCGTGGTTTTGCAGAACAAACGAAGGAGGAAATCAAGCGAAAGAAAACTGACGAGGCAGGAGAAGAAGAAGATATCTAATTATATATGTGCCTGTAAGGTATCTAAGCCTAGACTAATTAATCAGTCTTAATGCCTACGGACTGATCTTCTGATTATTGACCTGATTATACGCTTGGTTTTGGTGTGCCATCGGTTGATGCCTTGTGCATTAGACACCGGCGCAATAGAAGTTACTAACTACAATTACAATTAGCCTCCTGGTGCTGTAATCTTTAGCCCTGTTTTGCATGTACTTATACATAAAAAGATGGCTGAAGCTGTTTTTCAGATGTTAACAACGTGACTTAATATGTCGTTGGGTGCTCAGGAGTTGAATCCAGGTCACAGGGGCTGCAGGCCAGCGCCTTAGCCGCTCGGCCGCAATGCAATCCGATCGTCTTTAACGATTTATCAATTGCATCATCTTTATCTGCAGAACCACGGGAAAACCCACGGGACATGCATAAAAATGTAATTATCTTCCAGATATTTTACATAGGGCCTAACCTTCAAAGCTTATAGGACCATTATTCTGGTGGGTTTCTGTAGGCGTTTAGAAGCAGGTTTGTTACTGTAACCTTTCAGATTCATGTTTCCAAACATTCTAAAGATTTTACACGTGTATAACCAGTGGCAAATCCAACTCTTTCACAGAGCCTGGATTTTACCATAGTGCGGGATTTTCTTGCAGTATTGATTCAAGATACAGACGCTGGATTAATTGGAGAAATAACTAAACAGAATTCTGTTGTGGCTACAATGTCAATTACTTTGCACACCATTACCAACAAGGCTATAGTTGTGCGAATACAAGCGCCAATTGCAAATTTAATACACAGTCGCATTTTGTGCATCAACTATCAAAGAGCAGGCCAACTAAAATCCCTTAATTGTGCACTACACTGGAGTACTGAGCTGACGAGACAAAGAAAAGGAAACTCATCTGACGAATAGTTTTGTAGAGTTGAAGCATTGTGACTCCTGTGACGACTTACCTGATGCTTGCGGTCAAAGCTGTAGTTCCAACTGGTGACGCGAAATAAAGTATATAGAGCCATCGGAGAAGGCGTGTTCAGTTTAGACCGATCATCTGTTAAAAGAAACTTGCACACGCACCGTTTAAAAGTACGAAATGTTATGCATGTAGCCTGATTAACACATTTAACGACGACGAGAGTGTACTAGAAGTGACTGGGAAACCAGTGCAGCTCGATCGTCGCTAAAGTGTTAAGGTACGTAGGCCCTATGTCTAATTTTGAAACAGATCCACTACATTTGGTACACTGTGCACTTAAACATATACAGTATAGTCAACGAATCAAATATAAATACCGACGAGGCTTCTGAACGTTGGTCTAATGTAGGCCTATGGGCGCTGGATGAGTTCATGGTTGATTTCAATCCTGGCTGTTGCAACCTATTATATCACTTTAAATGATTTACCTGCCTTCCTAAGATTCGAATCATAATCAATATACCCGTCCAACAGAATCTGCTCGAGAAAACTAAAAGCAACAGGACAAAAGTTCCCAATGTCGTGGGCAGAGTTGACTGAGCGTGTTCCTGTGGTCGCGGGATCATAGTCATGTGTGATGTATGTGTGTTAGACCTGGATTTAAAAATGATTCCAGTGGGAACACAGACCCAGGCCTACTAAACATTTCACAAATAATTAGGGGCCTACCATTAGTATGCTACCTTAAAATTTTAACTGTTATTTTAGGGCCTAGTTTTCAAATGTTACATCGTTGACATGTAATAAACGAAACCAGTAAATTGCTTCAAATCGAAACTATGAATTTCTGTACTGCTCAAGTCATTGACAGAATTTCTGTCATCATAGAGAATCAAGTCTGATCAACACCACCAAGACGCTGCCAACTTTTGTAGCGAGGCATTTGAAGAAAAACTTTCGCGTCTTTTCAATTCCTAACTCACTAGATGTCGCATGACGATTCACAGAATATTCTGGGTGCTTTCTGACAATGTGTTCTTCTCATTCTCAATACCAAGTGGAAAGACGACGTTACTAGTGTCGACTAAAAGAGCCAACGCACTTTTCTCTTACCTTGAGTCGACACAGGCGACATCATAGAGCGCATCTCCACAGTCGACATCATCCAGCATCTTTACAAAGTCGACATCCTCCAGCACCCTTATAAGGGCGACATCATCCAGCGCCTCTTCACAAGCGATATCATCCAGCACCCTTATAAGGGCGACATCATCCAGCGCCTCTTCACAGGCGACATCATCCAGCGCCTCTTCACAGGCGACATCATCCAGCGCCTCTTCACAGGCGATATCATCCAGCGCCTCTTCACAGGCGATATGATCCAGCGCCTCTTCACAAGCGATATCATCCAGCACCCTTATAAGGGCGACATCATCCAGCGCCTCTTCACAGGCGACATCATCCAGCGCCGCTTCACAGGCGACATCATCCAGCGCCTCTTCACAGGCGATATCATCCAGCGCCTCTTCACAGGCGATATCATCCAGCGCCTCTTCACAGGCGATATCATCCAGCACCCTTATAAGGGCGACATCATCCAGCGCCTCTTCACAGGCGACATCATCCAGCGCCTCTTCACAGGCGACATCATCCAGCGCCTCTTCACAGGCGACATCATCCAGCGCCTCTTCACAGGCGACATCATCCAGCGCCTCTTCACAGGCGATATCATCCAGCGCCTCTTCACAGGCGACATCATCCAGCGCCGCTTCACAGGCGACATCATCCAGCGCCTCTTCACAGGCGACATCATCCAGCGCCTCTTCACAGGCGACATAATCCAGCGCCTTTTCACAGGCGACATCATCCAGCGCCTCTTCACAAGCGATATCGTCCAGCATCTCTTCACAGGCGATATCATCCAGCGCCTTTTCACAGGCGACATCATCCAGCGCCTCTTCACAGGCGACATCATCCAGCGCCTCTTCACAGGCGACATCATCCAGCGCCTCTTCACAGGCGACATCATCCAGCGCCTCTTCACAGGCGATATCATCCAGCGCCGCTTCACAGGCGACATCATCCAGCGCCTCTTCACAGGCAACATCATCCAGCGCCTCTTCACAGGCGACATCATCCAGCGCCTCTTCACACGCGACATCATCCAGCGCCTCTTCACAAGCGATATCATCCAGCATCTCTTCACAGGCGATATCATCCGGCGCCTCATCACACGCAGGCGATATCGTCCAACGCCTCTTCACAGGCGGCATCATCCAGCACCCTTGTAAGGGCGACATCATCCAGCGCCTCTTCACAGGCGACATCATCCGGCGCCTCTTCACAGGCGACATCATCCAGCGCCTCTTCACAGGCGATATCATCCAGCGCCCCTTCACACGCGATATCATCCAGCGCCGCTTCACAGGCGACATCATCCAGCGCCTCTTCACAGGCGACATCATCCAGCGCCTCTTCACAGGCGACATAATCCAGCGCCTCTTCACAGGCGACATCATCCAGCGCCTCTTCACAAGCGATATCATCCAGCATCTCTTCACAGGCGATATCATCCAGCGCCGCTTCACAGGCGACATCATCCAGCGGCTCTTCACAGGCGACATCATCCAGCGCCGCTTCACAGGCGACATCATCCAGCGCCGCTTCACAGGCGACATCATCCAGCGCCTCTTCACAGGCGATATCATCCAGCGCCGCTTCACAGGCGACATCATCCAGCGCCTCTTCACAGGCGACATCATCCAGCGCTCTTCACAAGCGATATCATCCAGCATCTCTTCACAGGCGATATCATCCGGCGCCTCATCACATGCAGGCGATATCGTCCAGCGCCTCTTCACAGGCGGCATCATCCAGCACCCTTGTAAGGGCGACATCATTCAGCGCCTCTTCATACGTGATATCATAAGCGCGCCTTTTCACATACGACGTCATCCAGCACTTTTATAAGGCCGACATCATCTAGCGCCTCTTCATTGGCGATATCATCTAGCGCCTCTTTAAAAGGCGACATCATCAAGCGCCCCTTCATAGGCGATACCCTCCAGCGCTTCTTCACAGGCGATGTCATCCATCGCCTCTTCACAGGCGCCTCTTTACAGGCGACATCATTCATCTCCCATATAAGGGCGACATCATCCAGCGCCTCTTCACAGGCGACATCATCCGGCGCCTCTTCACAGGCGACATCATCCAGCGCCTCTTCACAGGCGATATCATCCAGCGCCCCTTCACACGCGATATCATCCAGCGCCGCTTCACAGGCGACATCATCCAGCGCCTCTTCACAGGCGACATCATCCAGCGCCTCTTCACAGGCGACATAATCCAGCGCCTCTTCACAGGCGACATCATCCAGCGCCTCTTCACAAGCGATATCATCCAGCATCTCTTCACAGGCGATATCATCCAGCGCCGCTTCACAGGCGACATCATCCAGCGGCTCTTCACAGGCGACATCATCCAGCGCCGCTTCACAGGCGACATCATCCAGCGCCGCTTCACAGGCGACATCATCCAGCGCCTCTTCACAGGCGATATCATCCAGCGCCGCTTCACAGGCGACATCATCCAGCGCCTCTTCACAGGCGACATCATCCAGCGCTCTTCACAAGCGATATCATCCAGCATCTCTTCACAGGCGATATCATCCGGCGCCTCATCACATGCAGGCGATATCGTCCAGCGCCTCTTCACAGGCGGCATCATCCAGCACCCTTGTAAGGGCGACATCATTCAGCGCCTCTTCATACGTGATATCATAAGCGCGCCTTTTCACATACGACGTCATCCAGCACTTTTATAAGGCCGACATCATCTAGCGCCTCTTCATTGGCGATATCATCTAGCGCCTCTTTAAAAGGCGACATCATCAAGCGCCCCTTCATAGGCGATACCCTCCAGCGCTTCTTCACAGGCGATGTCATCCATCGCCTCTTCACAGGCGCCTCTTTACAGGCGACATCATTCATCTCCCATATAAGGGCGACATCATCCAGCGCCTCTTCACAGGCGACATCATCCGGCGCCTCTTCACAGGCGACATCATCCAGCGCCTCTTCACAGGCGATATCATCCAGCGCCCCTTCACACGCGATATCATCCAGCGCCGCTTCACAGGCGACATCATCCAGCGCCTCTTCACAGGCGACATCATCCAGCGCCTCTTCACAGGCGACATAATCCAGCGCCTCTTCACAGGCGACATCATCCAGCGCCTCTTCACAAGCGATATCATCCAGCATCTCTTCACAGGCGATATCATCCAGCGCCGCTTCACAGGCGACATCATTCAGCGCCTCTTCACAGGCGATATCATCCAGCGCCGCTTCACAGGCGACATCATCCAGCGCCTCTTCACAGGCGACATCATCCAGCGCTCTTCACAAGCGATATCATCCAGCATCTCTTCACAGGCGATATCATCCGGCGCCTCATCACATGCAGGCGATATCGTCCAGCGCCTCTTCACAGGCGGCATCATCCAGCACCCTTGTAAGGGCGACATCATTCAGCGCCTCTTCATACGTGATATCATAAGCGCGCCTTTTCACATACGACGTCATCCAGCACTTTTATAAGGCCGACATCATCTAGCGCCTCTTCATTGGCGATATCATCTAGCGCCTCTTTAAAAGGCGACATCATCAAGCGCCCCTTCATAGGCGATACTCTCCAGCGCTTCTTCACAGGCGATGTCATCCATCGCCTCTTCACAGGCGCCTCTTTACAGGCGACATCATTCATCTCCCATATAAGGGCGACATCATCCAGCGCCTCTTCACAAGAGAAACCATCCAGCGCCTCTTCACAGGCGACATCATCCACCAGCACCCTTATAAGGGCGACATCATCCAGCACCCTTATAAGGGCGACATCATCCAGCACCCGTATAAGGGGGACATCATCCATCGCCTCTTCACAGGCGATATCATCCAGCGCCTCTTCAATGGAGATATCATCCAGCGCCTATTTAAAAGGCGACATCATCCAGCGTCTCTTCACAAGCGATATCATCCAGAATCCTTAAAATGGCGACATCATCCAGCGCCCTTTCATAGGCGACACCCTACAGCGCCTCTTGACAGGCGATATCATCCAGTGCCTCTTGACAGGTGACATCATCTAGAGCCTCTTGACAGGCGACATCATCCAGCCCCTCTTCCTAGGCGATATACTCCGGACAGCACCTCTTCACAGGCTACATCATCCAGCGCCTCTTCACAGGCGACATCATCCACCAGCACCCTTATAAGGGCGACATTATCCAGCGCCCCTTCACAGGCGACACCCTCCAGCGCGTCTTCACAGGCGATATCATCAAGCGCCTCTTCACAAGCGACATCATCCAGCGCCTCTTCACAGGCGACATAATCCAGCGCCTCTTCACAGGCGATATCATCCAGGGCCTCTTCACAGGCGATATCATCCAGTGCCTCTTCACAGGCGATATCATCCATCAACCCATATAAGGGCGACATCATTTAGCGCCTCTTCATAGGCGATACCCTACAGCACCTTTACAAAAGCGACATCATGCAGCACCTTTACAAAGGCGACAACATGCAGCACCTTTACAAAGGCGACATCTTCCAGAACCTTTATAAAGGCGACATCATCCAGCGTTACTCCTCAGGCCACATCATCCACCACCTTTACAAAGGCGAATTCATCCAGGGCCTCTCCACATCCAGCGGTCGGCATTTCGACCTCACTGACCTCAGCAGGGTCAGGATCATATGACAAGAAACCGTCCTTAACAGAAGCATCAGGTTATAGGCCTACCTGTTCCTGGCGAAGATGAGCTTCCGGTGGCTGCGCTGGACTTCCGTCTTCGCAGTCATCTTCCATCGGTCGAACTGGACGAGAAGAACGGACCGTATCGAGTGTCGACGTATCCACAAAAGACTCACGAAATGGCATCGTAACCTACGAAACATCTCTCCTCTAGCATAAACGCAGACATAATTCACAAACTATCGCAAAATATCGCAAGCTTGCGATCGTCAGATTCAACTACACTGTTACTACAGGGGCATCATCCTTCCTTTATAAAAGGGTAAGTGCAGTCGCCTCGACTGCAAGAACTACCGTAGCATTACCCTCTTATCAGTGACCGGGAAGGTTTTTGCGAGCGTAGTCCTGGCTAGAATTAAGGACCACCTGATCAGACACCGACAGCTGGAGCAGATCCACAGTTGACCGTATCTTCACACTAACAGAGGCGGCCTTTGACAGTTTTGTGCTATACGCCGCTATAGGCAAGCCGCAAGGACAAAAATGCCGCCCCTGACTAAACACATATATTTCCATTTAATTTCTTATTAGCTAATTATATTATTCTCATTTTGCCGGAATTTGTCGCCCCATGAGAAATGCCGCTCTAGGCAGCCGCCTATATATCGCCTATACCTAAAGCCAATTATCTGATCCGAACTCACCGAATTCTCACATCTTGCCATCTCTCCACGGGTAGCCTATTTCACTCAAAATGGATAGGGCCTAACACCGCTCTTTCAAAAATCCTATCGTAATTCCTCCTCTAGCGCTTCTCTCGCCGCTTCAATTCTAAACACCATCCACTTTAGTCGTCTGTCTGTCTGCATGCATGCCCGACCCCGTTGGATCTTGAACTGGATCCGAATTTTACCCTACCTGCCTATCGATTTTTTTTAACTAAGAGCCGATTTTTTAAACTAAGAGCTGGTCGCGATTCTGCTATTATGGGCGCTGTAGAAGTCTCAAGATTATGATTACGATTGTGACTTGACTTATCCTGCCCACAATTAGACATATCCTCCTCTTCGTGTTGCATTTCAATCAGTTTGCCTTAGCCAGTTTTACCTAACATTACATGTGCACATGGGCCTATTATATTTCGCAAAACTTACTACTAAGCTTTATTCATAGACTATGGAGCGAAACTGCTGAAGCAACTCAAAGATTGCAGCTACGAGTGATTTATCATTTCAATTTTAATTCATGGTAAACCTGTTTGACTTGCGGCACTTGCCTGCGATGTCCTCTTCTCCTTCTATCACTTGGTTCCAGCAGCACAAACGCATCATCTATCAGAAATTTTCGTTTACAAATTTTCAAGAAAGATCTCTTGTAAGAGCTAGTCGATCGACAGTTTAACGCGCTATGGCAACTTGCAATGAGAAAATTGCACATTTAATGTGCAACTGAACTTTTTCAAGATGACGTAACAATAAGTTTAGACACTTGAAATAAATACGTCACAATTGATTAGCTCGAATATTGAGCGAAATGATAACTCAAATTTCTAAACCAACACAACGTTTAGTCCAGAGATAGAGATAATTTTATAGAAGTTGGCGAAGTATATGGAATATAGAAGAAGGGTGCCCGTACCCCCACTTTTTGACTAGAGGGTACCGTACCCCAACTTTTCATACCCAGAAGAGACAATGCCCATTATTATTTTCTTGAAGGAAGGCTTTCACCTGAGCCGTCATGACTCAAAATAATTACCCATCATCATCTCTCATCATCATCATCGTCATCATCACCATCATCATCATCATCATCATCATCATCATCATCATCATCATCATCATCATCATCATCATCATCATCATCATCATCATCATCATCATCATCATCATCATCATCATCATCATCATCATCATCATCATCATCATCATCATCATCATCATCATCATCATCATCATCATCATCATCATCATCATCATCATCATCATCATCATCATCATCATCATCATCATCATCATCATCATCATCATCATGGGGGGGGGGGGTAGAGTAATGGATAACACACTGGGGGGCCGTAGAGTAATGGATAACACACTGGCGTGAAGAGCTGAAGGTATCAAGATCGAACCCGGTAGACCCCGTAAGGTTTATTCAGCCTTCCACTCGCTAGGTGGCAGTGGTTAAATGAATAGTAAACCATGTTGGCGCCGTGTGGCTGCCGGTTACACAGTTATATTCGACTCCTGTAAAACTGTTATCATGTGCTTCTAGCGTATACATGTATGTAAGGCGCCCTGCGTGGCTGCCATTTCTACTATATATATGTAAGTTAACTGTACAGCGCAGTGCGTTGCAGGCACTTAATTAAAGAACAGATTATTATTATTATCATCATCGTTATCAACATCATCATCATCATCATCATCATCATCATCACCACCACCACCACCACCACCACCACCACCACCACCACCACCACCACCACCACCACCACCACCACCACCACCACCACCACCACCACCACCACCACCACCACCACCACCACCACCACCACCACCACCACCACCACCACCACCACCACCACCACCACCACCACATCGTCATCATCATCATCATCATCATCATCATCATCATCATCATCATCATCATCATCATCATCATCATCACCACCACCATCGTCATCTTCATTATTACTATTACAAATATAAACATAAACTGAAACTCTATCTCTTGGATGCACACACGTGACTGCATCATGCATTTATTTGCACAGGCACTATTGTTTCTTTCATTTCTTTTTAACGAATGAAAATTGATCTTTATACCTTAGTTGGAATCCATGTGTACTGATAGTTAAGTTCCTCAGTTAAGAGTTCTATTATTGTTTCTTTTTTACCTGTTGGTCATATAACTTGATCAATGTTACCGTTCAAAGTATTTGATTGTGCTGCCATTTACTTGTATTACGATAAATGTTAACTAGGTGGCCCTGCTAAGCGGGATCAAGATCCCTTTTGGGTCTCCTCTTGTTGCCAAAATTAAAACTTTATGCTGTATTCAGGGGCGTCTATCCCCCCTAAGTCATTGGAGCAACTTCCCCTTCCCCTCTTCTTCCCCCTCCCCGTTCCTCCCCTCCCCTAAAATGGTGGCACACACTGACAGATCTCCCCCCTATTTCTTGGATGGAGCATTTTCTCCAAGGTTTCTATGGTGTAGACGCCCCTGGCTGTATTTTCCTTGTACTTCTAAAAATGGCTTCAATAAAAGGATTGATTGATTGATTGATTGATCGAAATTGGGCCTAATAGACATGGCGCATAATAGGCGATGTTATAATTATTTAACAGTCGTGAGGTGAAACGATGCCAAATTTGGCATCCCCACTTTCTAGGTCAAAGTTACACCCCTGGGCAGTGGCGGCGATCTTGTTTGACAGGTGGGGGGACACTTTTGAAATGATCTGGTCAAAAAAGAGTTTTGAACTGATCTGGTGAAAAAAGAGGTAAAAAAATTTGTTGACCTTTATTTGGTGTTTCTTCAAAATGTGGGGGGAACAAGTGTATGGTGTTCCCCCACTCTTAAAGGTGGGGGTCTTGTCCCCCTCCAGCCTCCGGGATCGCCGCCCATGATTGATTGAATGCCTTTTCAAAATCTTATTACATGTAAGTCTTTCATACCTATTAGCAGTTTAACATAAAATTTAAGATTCAGAGAAAAGAATTTAGTATTAACAAATTCTAAAAGTTCATCCAAGAATGAATTCCAGACCCCAAACAGTTCAAAAATAAAACGGAAAAAGTACTGAAAACTTGCATGTAAGTGGATAGTTTTGTCAACAAGTTCTAGAAATTTAAACGTTATAATGTTAGCTGCTTGGATGGAGGAGGAAACTCCCACTGAGTTTTTGGATTGGTGGTCACACATTCTATCCCCTCTAACCTTCCACACTTTGGATTACATCTCACTCCTGCTTCATCGTCCTTCTATGGGCACCCAGCAAATGCCTATCATGGCATCTTCATCTTTTGTTGGAGCTCTTTATATTTAAAATGGCATTTTAATTACACCTCATATGGTTAACTTCAAACACGTACACATATAATAAGTATTGATAGCTACCACAGCTTTGATTTATAGCATGTACAAAGGTAAAATAATGGCACAAATTGCATAATATAAAATCAGATGCTTTGTAAAAGGTCTAGTAAAAGAGTCAAATATTACGGATAAGTAGACAATCTGCTACATAGTAAAGATACATTGAACACGTGGTACAACAAATAATAAAGCAATAAGATACACTGTTCTTGTGTTCTGCTTAACAACAACTTATCTAATCAGATCATCATCCACTGAATCAAATTACAAAGCTTTAAACAGCAACTTAACTATATAATCACATCATCCATTGCACTAAACTACCAAAAAAGTTTCAATACACCTGGTATATAACATAATTTCTTTATTTAGAACCACATGCTTTATATTTATATATCTGTGTGATGCTGCATGAATATGCAATGACAAACATTACATTACCTGCAGTTAGAATTAAGTAAAGGGCGTTGTATGTAACGATGCCTACATCCATACTATATTATTAATTTACTGATAATTAAGATATTTTAAGAAATATTTGAAGAAAAATATGCAAAATTGTACAAAATTGTCTTCACAACAGTTCATCACTCAACACAAAAAGTGCCAGGCTCAATAATTCTTATTGCATTACTTAGCTGCCAGTTAGTGTCGCCCCAAAAAAGGATTGTTGACTAGACTATTGTAGGCTACTCATACCAAATAGGCATGGTCTTACTATTGTACTCATACCAGTTATGTATGGTCTGACTATTGTACTCATACCAATTAGGCACGGTCTAACTATTGTATTCATACCAGTTAGACATGATCTGACTATTGCATAATTGTAGATCATAAAGATGAGTAAGGCAACTACAGATGAAACTGAAAATGAAGTAAGCTTGAGGGAACAAGCGAGATCGTTGTAATGGCTAAACAGGAATAAGGAAAAAACTACCAGTTTCCACACTCAAACATCAGATAGCATGCCAGAACTGAAAACCTATGCTTAAGCTTTTGGAAGTTTTTAAGGTTCAAAGATTAAGTTTACAGCCATGCTCCAGGGTAACAAAATAGTGCACAATACAGAACAGTTTATGCACACTGGTTTGAACTTGGAAGCCAGTCACCTTGACCACATGTTAACAGCCTGCAGGTTGCAACAGCCAAATTGAAATACTGTGGTGTATGATTTACTGTCTTGTGTGGCTAGAAAGCTCAAACACATAGACTGTTTGATGTGAAGGCACTTGCATTGTAGCAATGCCTTCACATGATATTATTTATCCAATTACTTGAAAAATTGCTGTCTGGCTACAGACAAAATTGATTGTCATTTAATGCCAGACAATTTATGTTTCTGGCTCTATTAATATCTGCTGTTTCCATACATTTTAAAGGTTGAAGTGCTGTTGTCACCTTGACAGACTGCAGCTACTGTAAGAGTCTGCCGGTATTAATTAGACTGGCAGTGGCAGGCAAAGAGCACCAGTACCAAGGTACTTATTTCGGTTGCAGCTGCTACTAGAAGTGAGGAGTGGTCTGGAACTGTTCTGTCCTGGGCTGAGCCTAAAGCCAACTGCAGCTAGTGATCCTTGCCTTTTATTCAGGCAGCTATGCACAGGCTGATACAGGATGCAACACAGAATTACACAATTTGCACAGAGAATTTGTAAGTAGATAATACCCTTTATTAACAAGTCTCCTGTGTTAAATAGGTGTTGTTGGGAGCCATAATGTAACGGCTTGTTAAGCAGATTCGAGGGTAAGGCTAATTACTTAAACTCTGGTAGAAAACTTTGTACCAAATATAAAACTGCAAAACTCTAGAACAGAGTGCCAATGAAATCCCTTGCGAAGTACAGCCGAAATATAGGCAACGTCTGCTCACAGTTAAGGACCATCATATAAACGCAGCTAACCAACTTTACAGTTAACTCGAATAAAATGAGAATGAAATACATTCGTAACAAAGGTAGGCTTATATCAAACTTGAATGAACAAATATACATTAATGAATGAGTATGAGACTGGCATACAGGTCATGTGCATGTTTATTTCTTTTGATAAAACACAAGCACACACATAAAGTTTTGGCTAACAAATCAGGTGACAGTTCAGACATTTATATGCAAAATGAACAATCAAAGAAAGACCAAAATCATGATATTGGAATTGCGGAATTCCTGGACAGAACAGAAGACCGTCTGCAGAACAGCTTCATAACACAAAAGACTAGCATCAAACACACATTCGCAGCTTGACTCTGACAGCGCAAGAAAGGCAAGCATGGAACGAAATTATAATTGTAATTAGCAATTATGTATGACCTGTGTCTAATGCATAAGGCATCAACTGATTAAATGTAAAAATACTTGTATATCCATAAAATACTGATAATAAAAATTAATAATATAAACGAACAAAAATGTCAAGAAATCTGTTCAGCAAGGCTCCTCTCATTGGCTGCTTCCAACTAATGAATACTCATGACTAATGACATCACTGTTTACAAAATGGCGACATTCCGATAGAAGGTTCGTTTCACACTTCATTACATATAAATTACATCACACACTTCAGTACACATTTAAATATACCGTAAACGGATGCTCTTTTAAACTGATGGCTTAAAATGGGCTTAAAATAATTTACTTAGGTGGCGAACGGGTTGAAAGGAACAAGCTTAACGGGTTTAAACGGGCCAGAAATATAATGAAGTGACGAAGTGAACAGAGGCCCAAACGACCATTAGCAACTTGATTTAATATAGTGCCAATCAATAATACCACCTGTACAATTAGAAAATACACTTTCAAACTTTTTTAAACCATCTTAGGACGGGCAATGTTAGCAACAGCATGCATGGTTTCAAATACTAGTCGTTCACAATAAGCAAGAAACTAAGTAAGTTTCTAGTTAATACATATCTAATTAATCGTAAATCTACGGTTACCAATCTGAAATGTTTCTGGCAGAAATCAGCCCATATAAAAAGTCAATGGTTGACGCCCTCTTTGTAAAAGGGAATCAACCAAACGATGGCCAAAGCTTTAAAGACACTAAAATTCTTATAGAAATAGTTGAAGACTTTACAATATAAAGCACCTCTGTTCATCGTCATCATAATCACCATTATACAAGTGAAACAAGATGGCAGGCATGATCAAAGAAGTAGCTGGACTGTTTTGGTGCCCTAGTTCTGTTTCTTCTTCTGCTGCTCAAAGTACATGAAATCCTAAACATAAACAAAAAACATCAATAGAAATGCAATTCTACATGCTGCTTAGTTATTATTGGTTTATCAATCCAATGGCGATTCATGCATGCACTATACTACATGTATAACAAAATACTATCTAATAATTTAAGTAAATACCAATGTATTATAATTCATAGAATTTTATAGAAGAGCAATAGCACGCACACTTGATAAAGATGTATGTATTTATGTATGCATTTATGTATGTGTGTATGTATGTATGTACATTGATTTTTATAAAATGCATCATAGGAAACCCCCAAAAGTGCTAAGAACATGGCTGTTTAAGCGATCTGAACAGGTGCAATCGAAGTGTCTCGCTTCTCTGTCATTTGGCGGATTATTCATCTTAAGATCAAAATGGCACCTAATTTCCAGTGATGGGCAATAGTTAACTAAAAAGTTGCTAACTTTTAGTTTAACTAAAAAAATTTAGTTAAGGATGAGGTTTAACTAAAAAAAAGAGTTTAGTTAAAACCATAGTTTATTTTCAGAACGAAAATAACTAAAAAGTTTAACTAAAAAAATCCAGCAATATGCAACTATTTTCCTGCAATGAACATTGAACACTGTCAACAACTCAATGCAACGTTTACTTACTTATTAACACTGGTGTTGCCTCTGCACAGAATACAATTTGTAGTAACAACATTGTTCTTTGTCTTTATTATTTTTTATAATATGTGAGTTGAGTCTGTAGCAAAGATTTGAATTAAAGGCTACATCAGTAAAATGAATAGTTTATTAGTCACTACTTGCTTCACTGAGGTAATATTGAAATAAGACATATTGGTATCGGTCGCAACTGTTTTCTGAGTGAACCGTCTGCTTACTTCAGTTACGAAGCAACTAGTTGGCCTTAACTCTGGTTTGGCTTTACAGTTTTGTTGACTGATGCTTCACCCTTTAGTACAACATCACTTTACAAGACAGCATGTTAGAATAAAATGCATAATGTTACATTAACCAAAAATACTGATGATAGAATAAGCAAAGTTCTTCTCACAATGAGAAACACTGTTCCAAGAAGTGAAGCCTTAACACGCACATCAAGATCCAGAGGAACTAAAACAATTAAAAACAAAGGGTAAGGCTTGTTAAGAATGAAACACGTGAACTAAAAACAGGTATGGGTTAAGGGCTGTTGGGGCACCCAGGACCTGACTTTAACCTCTACAGAGCAGCTTACATAGATGCAGAGTTGGTCTGGGGCATGTTGAGCTCCACATGCAGGGTCTGGAGTGAAGCCATAATCGCATTTGCTATTCAATGCATGTATAAGCTAATATGAGCTGCTTTCTACATGCCACCTTGTTTATGTGTTAGATAGATCAGTGATAGATCTCCACTCTCACTTTCCCTCAAAGTCACCGCTCCACAATCTTGGCCTCACTTTTGTCCCATAAATCCAGTCTTGTTGTCCTCGAGACCAAGGTCTTGGTCTCGAGTGCACTCGAGTTCGTTTTTAAAAGTCTTGGTCTTGGTCTTGGTCTTGAGACCAAAGGTCTTGGTCTTGGTCTTGGTGTTCAAGGTCTTGGTCTTGGTCTTGAGGTTCAAGGTCTTGGTCTTGGTTTTGCAAGACCAAGACCAAGACTTTTGTCAATATGAACAGTCATTAATTTTAACAAACAGCAAGAATTTTAAAAATTTATCCAATAATTACTCATACAGTTATTGCCTTAGTATTTACACGGTGTGAATGAGGCTTCACTGTTGTTTTGGACAATTATTTTGACTTCCGGTTATTTACCATGGAATGATTTCAAAACAGACTCACGATTAATTTCTACATTTACATCCGGTTCTTGAGAAGCTGCTTTGTGTGCTAGCGATTTCAGCGCTAGTAGGCCTAGACCGTGTTTTTTCACATGGCAGAATTTTTATGAGGCCCCACAGGTCACGTCTTGGTCAGAAAATTCTGAGCAAATTGGTTTTTATAAAATTCAACAGGCATTTGGAATAACATTTCGCATGAAGGACTTTTGTAAATACGAATTCGGAATTCTCTGCAGTCTCCATTTAGAGTTGTTTTGCTTAATAGACGAAAAAACTCATGTTTTCATTAAAATAACGAGTATTTCGACTTGACAATTTTTAGTAAGGAATAGAAGTCTGGATACGACTGTGATTTTTTGGGTCTTGGTCTCGGTCTTGGTCTTGAGGTTCAAGGTCTTGGTCTTGGTCTTGGTCTCGAGGTTCAAGGTCTTGGTCTTGGTCTTGAGGTTCAAGGTCTTGGTCTTGGTCTTGAGGTTCAAGGTCTTGGTCTTGGTCTTGGTCTTGAGGTTTAAGGTCTTGACAACAAGACTGCATAAATCTCATCTTAAAAAACATGTCTCCAAGCTTTCCCACACCTGTTTCATTCATAATCATGACCTTTCCTCATTCATTCTCTGCTGCATTTCAAAACCACCTAGGCCATCATTACCTCCATTGTTCACTGCAAGTTGAATAAGTAATTTTATTTTCCTTAAATCCACTTTTATTTTCCTCAAATCAAGCATCACTGCCAATCTAAAATGCACTGTTAAGCCTTCAATGAACTCTTGGCTAATGAGCTGAAAGGAAGTCATTAAACATTAGCACAGGAGTGACACGTTTATTGATTTGCTTCCACGTTAGGTCTACATATAGGCATTACAACTTCAAAAACCAGTTTTTACAGTTTATTTCCTTCAATCACTTGAAGTTTTTGTTTGCCCTTATCCACTTTGTAATGCAGCTTCATCTTCAGCAACATGTAACAAATATGATACAATATTAGACTAAATTTTACAACATTACCACTTATTCTTCCATGTAAACATGCTATGTCAAGCTGGCATCAGCTGATCATCCACTCAATCATCCATTCCCATGAGCAAGTAAGTAATTAGTTACATTAACAGGCCAACTCCTAACTGGAGATAAAAAGTTTTGCAAAATTTGTTGGTGCCATTGGATGGAGATTCATGATATTGCAGCTGCCCAGTCTGTCTACTCATTAATACTAGCTATCAATCAGCAATGCAAAGGTTGTCAGCATTAAATGAAGCCACACTTTCAACAGTTATCAATCAGAAAGCATTTCCAGTTAAACAAGATGGCATCCACATCCTCTGAGTAGCCCCCTTGAAGGGGCGCTATATAAATGCTCAAATGAATGAAAAATGGTGGATAGTATCCACAACAATAATGTAGAATGACCTAGTATTCTTAGCAGAAATTTGAAAACTGAAAACCAGTAATAAAGAATGTTTAAAGTCATTCTAAAATGTAATCTCACATGAAACACTGAAGTTGTCTGCATCTGTGACCAACTCCTTTATGAATCCACTCCACTGCTTCGTTAACTTCCCTATCTCTTGACTTCGGTCACTTGGCATAATCTACGCAAAATAAAGCCACTGCAATGTCTGTCCAGACATACAGACACAGAGAAAAGAACATGCGTAGAGAAACATAGAAACTGACAACAAAGGAATGAAGCAGACAAAGACAGTGAGTAGATGAAATGAAAACTACAGGATGCATGTACAGGTAGCTTCAGTTTCTGACTACACATTTAAAAAATGTAAGAAATAGCAGATAATGAAATTGCATAAATATCACCCCTGAAACCTTTATCTTCTCACAGTGCAAAGGAATGCTGGGTCACCAGACTCTGTTATTTTGGCCCTAATCAGCCAAAGCCAATGACTGTTCCAGAGTAACTTCAGAAGAGCAGAGACTTTCTTGAAGCAGACAAAAGCAGTTGGGTGGGGGGGGGGAGTAGGTGACTTCAACAAAAAGTCTACCTCATGACTGACTAGAATGGAACAAATGTTATTATGCACTTATTAAGTGCCACTGTATAATGACAAAATCAATCGATGGTGCAAAGTGACTAAGAGAAGGCCTAGCTCAAGGTCCCTACATAGTTAACATCTCAGGGGAAGCTAGAACCCTTATCCTTCATGTTAAAAAGCCAGCACTGTAACTTATCAGATACTGTGTCATAATGTTAAAAACTATTTTGCTGTTTATGATCTTGATATAAAGCACCAAGACCAAGGCTTAGGACATAACAAACCCTCCCCACAATCTTGAAAAGTTACCCTAATTACATTAATGCCCATGATTGACTAGACAAGCACTGAAAAATGAAAATTTTGCATTAAATAATTTCTTAAGTAGGAAGATTTACAGTGAGAGGAAAAAATCTCAATTCATAGGTGAAAATTAAAATAAATTAGTCTCAAGTTGCGACTGTATTCCTCTAAAATATTTGAACACCTTTAAGTGTTGTTTTTTCAAATTTCACTCCAATTTTCAAGGCCAAATGAAAGTGAATATACGATATTGTGGAAGAAGAAATATCCATCACCATCTTCCTGTGAAACAAACATTTAAGTCACTCTACTGCACAATGTTAATTTTATCTTCATGTTCTGGAGCAGTAGGTTCGTGCTAAGACTCGTTTTAAAGAAACTGTTCATTAGGATATATTGTTGCAGAAAACAGAGACACAGACTACGATGATCATACCCTGAACTCCTGATCCCAAGTGCAGCAGATCCCTTGACACACACACAGAGGCCCTTCAATGTACAGAACTTCCTGATGTTCAGCATCCATAATAGAGTAGCGTGGACGCATGCACGTTTGACTGAACATTCACAAGTAGCAATCGATTACATTAATTTAGGTTCAAAGCATGACTTCAAAAGACATTTATCAATATTCTTTTCAAAAATATATGTCAGCTTCCGAGTTTCTCTACATCTGAAACTCACTTGGGTCATCCAGTTAGCAACTTTAGCAAAGGACTGATGGAGCAAAGGCTTAAGCTAAGTCTTACAAAGCTCGGGCCAAACAACCACAACACACTAACCTTGTAAGGTCATGGTTAACCATTGTGACAGGCAGGACATTAGTATACTAATATACTGATGTAATAGTTTATCATCTGCCACATCTTGCACTACCCAAGCTGAATACGGCTACTGTAAAACTTATATGAAAGAACAAACCAAAAATATATGAAAGGACAGTCACCTCAGATCTCGACAATTTAACCCTTTACCGACGAGAGGGACTAGTTTTCCATACAGTTTAGCACATGCTCGTCATTAAAGTGTTAAGGTTGAAAATGCTATTTGCATCAGTTAAACATTCCCAAAGTCACTAATAAAGTCCAGTCAATTCACCTTTGCCAAATTTAATTCCAAAGATGCATACAGTGAAAACTCAAATTAGAAGATCGTTTAGGAAGGAGTGACTCTTAGCGTGCAGTAGATAAATGGATTCCTGTGCTACAGATTTATTTGACAGAATGAACTGAATTGGGCAGCAAATTCCAGAGCTTCGAACCAACAACCGAAAATGCCCAAAAGTCCAACACTGTTTGTGTTCAAGGCACATCAAGTGTCAGACCATCCACTGATTGAGCACAATATCTACACAAAGGGTGAGCATGGAACAGAGAAAGATAGGTTAGCTGGTTAAGACGTAGTAACTTGTAAACTGTAAGGCAGATTTTGAAATGGATTCTTTACTCAGCAATCGCACCTTACGAAGAGCCCAACCATCCAGAATCATGTTTCGATCATCTGTGAGACTGAGGCCTGTCCTGTACATTTCTATATTTCTGCATTGTTGACATGTGCAGTATATTGAATTTGCATGAATCTCCTCAAGCATCACTGTTCCAAGGCAGCCAGCTTCTTCTCTACAGCCACCAGAAGCATCCAGGTCTCAGCCCCATAAAGCAGCAAAGAGAGTTTGCAACCTTGGTATAAACAGGCGGACTTTTGTGTCCAGCCAAATATGTCATACTTCAGATTTCCTGAATCAACCTACCAGTCCCACCATGTTTCCCACAACTTCTATAAGATCCACTATCGGGTGGTTCCACTAGAATCCCGATCTTAGTTTTGGACCAGTTGATCTTCATTCCAAACAAATCTTATGATTAGATAATGAGGATAATGAGCTCTGAATGTGATCAGATTATAAATAAACTAACAGCTTACTTACAGTTGTCTTGCATAGCCAACAACTTGACCAACGGGAGCTTCTATCTGAATTTCATAGGCACAGCAGTCCGAACACGCACACCAGCCACACCCAGCACAACACTTAAAATCCCGTGTCACTCGAATAATTTCCTACAAATTAAGAAAATATTGGCCTCATGTACTCGTATGTATGTAAGATTTTAGACTAAAACAGGAGCAGACATACACATGCACCACTATATATAACCGGCCTCATATTTAACCTACTGTCACATATACAAAATTTAAAAGTTTTTACATCACATTTTATTACAATGCAATAATTCATTTTAATATGGTCAAAGTTATCAGTCTTCAAGTTAAGCTTAATTGGCTGTCACCATAAGCTTAGTCTTGTTTAAGGCTTGTACTCACAATTTTAAGGTGCGTTATACCTTGACAGGTGTGTTAATGGCAACAGCTGATGAAAACACATCAAAACATATTCTCCTTTATCCAACTCGTATATATGTACGATTTTAGACTAAAACCGGAACAGATTATATAGACATACACATGTACCACTATATATAACTAATGATATACTGATTTACAAAACTACTCTTGATGTTACAATGAAAAATGTCTTTGCACCTTAGTCCAGGCCCTTGTCATTTCCAGAATCATCTACTGCAACTCAGTCCTCTACGGCCTTCCTAACTTCAAATACTCACCACTCTTCTCCATTACGCTGCAAAGCTCGTCAAAAATCTCACTCCCCGGAACCACGTCTCCCCGACTCTTCATGAACTGCATTGGCTTCCCAAACAAGCTCGCATAAACTCCAAAATCCGTCTCCTAATGTACATGAACTCATCTCCCCTATACGTCTCTTCACTTGTTACTCCACGTTTTTCTCTTCAATCCATAACGAGGACTACGATCGATGATCGTTATCTCAAGGTGACTTCACCATCATTCGATCACTCAGAAAATTTGGAAATAAAGTATTTGCTTTAGCTGGACAATGGAACAAACTCCCGGATTTTATTCACAAATCCTCATCACCATCGATCTTCAAAACTAACCTTAAAACTTATCTTTTTAAGATGCACTACAATTAGTCTATTTATTTTCTGTTATGTGCTTTCATGCAAGATGTCATTTTGTTTAGGCGCACGACAATTGACAGATTATTATTATTATTATTATTATTATTATTATTATTATTATTATTATTATTATTATTATTAATTATTATTATTATTATTATTATGTAAAATGAAAGGATATCTTCTCTTATGAAGGGAATACTTATTTGCATGAGGAGGTGGCAAGAGCTGATAAAAACAGTGGCCGGGAAATTGCGGTTTCTGGAAGAGCTTCCTGTCTCCTCAAGCAATCAACTTTTCTTCTATTTTAACTTTCGTAATTTAGTTCTATTTTAACTTTCGTAATTTAGCCTCATATTTTCCATCTGTGAGTCTTTTTAAGAGCTGCATTAATGAGTGCAGCATCAAGTGAGGTAAGAAATTCAGCATACGCAGGTAGTGCATGCACATAATTCTTAAAAGAATGATTGCTTGAAAAATGATGTCCAGCTTTCTGATATTTAAGCCTTGTTGTCTTTGCTGCCTGAGAAGAAAGTAATGCGGTTAATGAAACTAAGAAGATTACTAAAGCTTAGTCTATCATGGCTCTTCATCGCTTAAAAAATATTATCCAAATACACATGTACTTGATACACAGTTTCACAGCATCAACATTATCCTGTTTTACACCTTTCACTGTTCTTGTTGCTGTTTCTTTACTTTCTCACTCCCATGTGGTCTTCTTAAGATAAACACATCATCTGCATTTCTTCTGCCAGTTTGCTGTCTAGAATTCCAACAACTACTCGACTGCAAATCAGTTCCTCCTTGAGGGTCTTGAATTCTTTTGTCTGAACCAAGATGTGATGAGCAGTTGCAAATGCCTGAACTGGCACCCCTTCTTGTTAAAGGCGGCTGTTAAACTTGGCCGTCACATAAATCATCACATATTTCCTAACAACAAAGTAGGCAATAAAATATCTTCTTATTTTCTCATAATCCTAACTGTTTCATCGTAAACAAGAAGGTTTTCAGAATATCCTCAGCAATGATGAATTCACCTGTTGCTTTTGGTTCATCTTGTCAAAACCATAAATCAAAGGGAAATGCTTGAAATGCCTAGCTCACATCAATCAGCAGTTGCAAATGCCTGAACTGGCACCAGGATATCCTCAAGTTTACAAATGTAGAAAGGTTCTGTGTGGCGAAAGCCCGACTGTGCCATTTTACACTGTCCTGAATACACATTTCAAACTTTGACAGTTGAAACTGTGGAAAAAACATTCAATCTACCGAACATCTATACAGTGATCTAATAATTTGCTGCTGCCACCAAGTCAACTCATCTAAAAACACTATACTCCCTATACTATAATCAGTCATGTCCCTGTTGTAGATGTGCTAGTTGGCACTGCTTGAGTCCACCCCAATGGCCAGGTACAAAGTGTGCAACATATGTACCAGTGAAAAATCTGACTTAAGAATCAGTTTGTCTGAAGTGCTCAAAAATAATTTAACTCACTTGTCCCATATTGTCAGTGATGTGCATAATAAATCCTCGGTGAGATCCACAAAACTGACGTGTGCAACAGCCGGACTCTGAAGAGACATTTGAAATCTGCTGTATCACTTACAGTCACTTGAGGTGGCATAATAATCATGAGCTAAGTTGTGGGAGTGAGCTTATGCACAGTCATTTAGTCAAAACAAAATTGGTGTGGTATCTACAGAAGAGTTCAATCCCAAGGTCACATTCAAAGGTCAAGCAGGTAGACAAGCAGACAACAAAAGCAATTGGAATTGGAGCTGCTCTTCCTCTCTGGTCTCTCTGGCAACCGGACTCAGACCTTTAATGGACATCGATCTCTGGACTACCCCTTGGATACGACGCAATGCTCGTGAATAAGCTGCTGCTTTGCACTTAGCTTTAGACTTAGTGCTTTAGAAATTTGGAGTTTACAATTACGATTACAATTACATCAGTGAAAAAGACAGGAGGAACAACACTGGCAGAGTTGGAGCAGCTTGAGCTAAAAAGCATTTACTAAATTTAAAGATGAGGTAATGTGAGAGTGGGTTAAGTGCTAGAGCTGAAGAGTGATTGGTTTGTAGATACTGATGAAGGCAAGATAACTGGGAGGATTGGAGCGAGTTTTTAGGCAGGATTTCATACCATTTATATTTAGGTATATGAAAGCAGTTACAAGATTAGGAACAGAAGTGATGTCACTATGCCCAGGGTTCTAGTGACAGCACAGGCGAGAGCACTCTGGAAAGATTGGAGAGTGGAGACAGATTCGCGTGGTGTCAAGATTCTAAAACAATGATTCTGCAGTAACATTGTTTAGTATGAAGGTAAAAATCGTGGATGCAATTTAGATTCTGTCGCTGATGGCCTTTAGCATTTAATACTTTTCTTAAAGGAAGCAAAAGTCAACCATAATATTTCTACTATTTTGTAGCTAAAGAAAGTGCACCTTTGAAACAGTTCCTAAGTTTAATTTCATTAGTGAAAGTAGGACTTACACGATAAATACTTCTTCACTTCAACAATTATTTTATACAATAAACAGTTTTCTGCCACAATAGACATAATAGTCTTGTAATTTCTACTAGTTATTCCAGCTGACTAATGCTCCTCTTTCAGTTTGCTAAAAAATCACCTTGCCAAGCATGACTGAAGTAGCATTTCGTGTCACAGCTATCTATCACACCACAGATGGACAAATGTCACTTGACACAGCAAATCCTCACCCAATTATGAGATCAAAACTCATTCGAGTGCCTGCTACACTGTTTTCATTGTAATTTTTGTTCACTTTGCTAAACATAGCTCTATTTAAACTTACAAAATTAAGAATTACTTAATTACTACCGAATACAGTACCTTCTGCAGCAAAGTACACTTGTTGTCCAAGTGTATTCTTGATCTGGTATTTGTTATGACTTTCCCATCCAGACAGTGCTGGGAATAACAAGAATTTCAATAATTATAACTAATTCAAGACAGACTTGTTAAAGCCAACTTAATAACGGTTGCTAATGTGAAGCAACGACCAATTACACTTGTTGATGCATAACTCCCCTACACAGCTAAAAGCAGATAGAACATAAACTAGGTGATGCTGTGACTGGGCAGATAATGTGTTTAATTTTTCACCTCTGTAATCCTGGTTTGAATTAAACTTGGGAATTTGACATAGATCACATTGTTAACACTTTAATCACGAGAGTGTACTAAAAGCAACTGGGAAACCAATGCAGCTAGTCGTTAAAGTGTTAAATCATGCATAACCTTGGAAGGCATCATTATTTATATGAGCATCTCCTTAAATCTAATACAAATATGTCCTCAAAGTAACAAATATATATAAATGATAATTTATGTAACACCTTTTAAATACATATTATAGTCAAGTTATAAATGGATACAACCACTTATGCTGACCAAAGATTGCCTGTAACTGGGCAGCACAGAATCAACTGTATCTGAAACTACTTCTCTGTAACTTTCTGAGACAAATTCCAACCTACCTTCAAGCAGCTCAACTTGCTGGTGAATGAGTAGCTGAGCTACTTGAGACAAGTACTCAAGGCCTTGTGGAACACCTGGAATTGCAGCTGGGCGTGGCATGTACTGAATTTGAGTTTGAGGCTGCTGAAATCCAGGTTGGCCTATTACAGAGAAACATTATATTATTACTGTAACTGTTAACACAAGTATCACTTTCACATACAGTGCACAGAAACCTCAAACAGCATTGATCACGTAGAGCCAGATAAGTTCTTATCAGTTAACCCACCATCACTGTGATAGTATCACAACCATTTCACAAGTCTACAACTTTTACACTGATAGATTTCTGTCCTAATGTTTCTTTCAGCTTCTTAAATAATTTATACTTATGTCCTAGAGTCACCCCCTTGCTTGGTGCTAATTCACAGAACCACTTCCATTGTCTCCTCTGGTCTCCCCAGTGGTGTTACCCACACCTTTCCAACTTTTCTTTGCAGATCAGATCCTTGTAACCCGTCACATTATACTTATCCTTATAGCTTATACAGCTTCACTTTCCAAAGGCCTCCTTCTCTACTTCGATGCATGTAATGGTGTCATTGTTATTCGCATTGTGTCTTATTTTAGATGAATCGAGTTATATTGATGCATTATATTAGACGTTAGACACAGTATGTAAGTAGTTATGTAGTTTAATTATGTTGTAATTATTTAATTATCAGCATCTAAAAAACCAGCATCATAATACTTAATAATATGTAGATAGGGTTTGGGAAGACTGCTGCTGTGGTAAATTGTTCGATGTAAAACCATGCTGAGCAAATTCAAAGTCAATGGTTGACTTCAGATTGTCTGCTCAGAAGTTGAAGATTTGCCATGCTTTGGTGTAGCGCTGCATTAATAGTTTAGTGGGAAGTTGACTGTCGAAAAGTAAGAGTAACATTTCGTAGGACGGTGCAATTAGTCCGCTCCTCAATGTATTGTGTAGCTTGAAAACATCATTGATGATCTGGATATTATGCTCGAGCAGGCAGCAACTGACCTCTTCTGAGCACGTGAAGACAAATATATGAAAATGTGATTTTGTCATCTGTGCCGGATCCGCACTATATGCCACTCGCTGTCTGCCTGTAAAGCTGCTTGAACTACCCTTAAACATACATTGAAATGTACTAGTGTGGTTTATGCTAATGCAACTTATGTAAGCCTCTCTTTCAGATTAATCAACTTCAATCCATTTTGAACTCTGCAGCTCGGCTAAATGGTTGAATTCCGATGTATGGTCATATATCTAACTACATGCAGGATGAGCTGCATTGGCTGCACAATGCAGTGCACATGTGAAGACGAAATGAGTTTAAGATCCTTACACTGAAGTGTAGCTGCCTGGCCAGTTGTGCTCCATCCTACCTTAGAGAGCTATGTATTCCAGTGTCATTGTTACCTGGTCACAGATATCTTCATTCTGCAACACAGGGCATTCCAGTTGTTTCTCCATCACGTACTACCACAGTGTAACATGGAAGCTTCAAAGTGGTTGGCCCTCACTCTAAAGCAGGTCTCCAAGCAATCTGTGCCATGAGCTTCTTCTACTTTTATGCCTCCATTTCACAAGTGGTTGAAGACCATACTGTTTGATCGTGATCTTTTGTAGTCCGTTGGACGTACCTTGAAGAGGCGCTATATAAATATGCAATTTCAAATATAAGTTCATCATGTTATAAGGAGGTCTTGTGCTACATATAAACTGAATTCAGGATCCATGTCTCAGATCGAGTTCAGTCAAAATCTGTGTTTTATTGAAGCATTTAACAGAAAGTTCTGGTGTACATACCAACTCAGTGTATTTCAATATGCCAACATTTCAATTAAACGGGCTGAACGTAAAATGGTTTGAAGTGCATCCATGAAAAAATGTTCAACTTTATATCTTTTTAAATAACCATAATCTGGGAGGACAGCATACACATAAGGCATCCATTTTCTGATGCTCTAAGGATTTTTCTACAAACACATTCTGCAGTAGAGAGTGACACGGTAACGGTTACCGCGGTAATTCCGCGGTAACCGCGGGAATCCCGCGGAAATGGGGTAGATTTTTTTAAAAATTGCGGTAAGATCACGGTAATGGGGAAACACTGTACGGTATTACCGCGGGGATGGGTATGGAAGCTGCAGTAATACCGCGGTAATGGTTACAGAGTTCATAAATTTCATTTATTCATTTATTTTAAACAGTATTGACACTAAAAATGATCTTCTATTCATTCAAAGATTACACAAAATAACGAGCTGAGGTGCAGAATTTTCAGTGTTTGTCAATTTCATAAATTTTAATAATATGCTATCAATTATAATATTACAAGTTATATTTCTTACTTTTAAGACGCGGGGACATTGCGGGGATGAAAATCCATTAAGCGGGAATGGTGAGGGGATGGGGATGAAGGTTGCGGGGATGGTGAGGGGACGGGGACATGGTCCTGCGGGGATGGGAGGGGATGGGGTTAAAACTACAAATGCAGGGTGGGAATGGGGACACTTTTTTTTGTCCCCGTGTCACTCTCTATTCTGCAGTCAAGTCAATCATTACAGTTGGCTTCATATGATGACTAGAAAGCTATATCAACTAAAATTGGTCTGATTGCACAATCACCTCCTGCCATCAGTTGAGGGTTGTTGTACCCTTGTACAGGCATAGGTTGATGAGGGTTGTTGTACCCTTGTACAGGCACAGCTTGACCTGAAAAATCAAAAACCAGAACACATTGTTAATGCATATATCTGTACATCTTCTAGATAGATACCACAATACTGATAAGATCTCTGGCATATAAAGTATGGGAAAACTTAAATTACCAGTAGCCCCTCCAGTAGCACCCAGAATACACATAGGGTATTCCCATTCTTATGTTCTTTGGCCAGACTCTATGTCACATGTTGGAACTGAATAAAGTTTCAATACTTTTCTAATGGTCATCTCACTCAGCAGCATGGTTCAAAATGTACTGGCACTTAATTTTGCTGTCTTATATGTGTACGTTCTATTGTGTTGCTACACTAACACTCATTCTTAAACTGAGACATTTTTGCAGTGTTACATGAGTTTTAAATTTCACTAGAACAGAAAAATACTTACAGTAGAAAAGAATTGGCTAATTAAGGGATGATGTAGGACTCACAAGACTAGAAAGAATTAGAAATTCATTGAAGTCTTGATTGAAAAGAAAAGAAAGTAAAATGAACTAAATGTAAGAACAATGCAGCTAAATCTAGAAGTTAAGGGCAGCCAGATAAGCAAGGCTTTATTTAACTTTGACAAAATATTTTTATGACTTTTTAGTCAACTGTTTCAAAGATGTTTTTTGGGAGATCAGCTGCCAAATGAAAATGGGAGGACCATGGCCATATTGACTAGCCTCTGGATCCATTAGCAATGATGACAAATCCCTATGGCAAAAAATTAAACAGTTCATCAATTCGAAGTGATCTAACTCATTGGCACTTGAAAGATCTCCGAATGCTAAGCAACTTAGTATACAATGTTTCAAACAAACTTAAACTTGTTTAGAATTGTGCTCAACACTGTTAGCCCAGTTTTATACTAGCAGAAATGAGCAACAAAAAATGAGCAGCATGTATATTGTGTTTATTGACAAGCTCATTGATAAACTGCAGAAAGTTACACTGAAACATTTAAACATGACGGTACAATTATCAAGATCATATTGAAACACAAGTCTTGGCAGCCTGTTAGGCGCCTGCTCATTTTACTGCTGCCCCTTAGAGAGTGGAAGGCTGAGTTGACCTTGAGCATGTCATTCACATATTTAGAAACAGAATCTGCAGAGTGGAGAAAATTTACAGGGTAACTAACATTGGTAACACCACCACCAACACTGAATAAACCCATCAAAAGTCTTGCTAAAAATCTTGCTAATACATAGTTTTGCCACTCATCCAAGTAATAAGAATTCATTAGTGTTAGCCAGACATTCTGTTTAAGGGTTGAAAATATGCTGGACAGATGATCTCAAAAGCAAAAATACTGCAGGAGAAAAGCTATCTTTTCAACAAGACCAAACTGTCAACTATGTTTAAGTTTTCTTATGTTTCACTTCAGTTTTGTTTCCAGGATTTCTTACACAGACCTTTAACCTATGCTATCAGCACTGGCTGGTAACTTGCTATGACCTTAAGCATTACTCATCTTCTATCTGCCATGGAGCAGGTTGCAAACATTCCTTACTCCTGTTTTTTTTTTTTTTTGATAATCTAGGTTACCCTTTCATTTTCACACTATAATTATAAAGTTCACAATTCATCTGAACTTTTACTGCAAACATACATCAAAAGGAATATGATCATTGTCTGCACTGTTTGCCAATGTTGCTTCCCCCACCCAATGCCACTCTGTAGGAAGAAGAGAACAGCAGTCCTTGTAAGCCAGACCAAGAGGCAGACAGAGATACATGACGTTTTTGCAACATGCAATTTTTCAGCACACGAGCAAGCGCAAATAGCCAGTTCTCTCCCCTGCCAACTGATCTTCGCACCGACTATTGTACAGTCTGTACGCTCATTTTATAACCAAGTTTGCTCACTCAGGTATGAGTCCAAATCTATGTCACATACAAATCTATGCCACATAAAAACCTATACCACAGGCTTGTCCAACCTTTTTGGGTCGGGCCATATGACAAATTTAGGCAAAGTTAGAGGGCCAAAAAGAAACAACAAATGCGTACTAACACAAGAATGAACACAAGAAGACACAAAAAATCAAATGTTTATACAGTGCATACTATAAGTGATGTAGGCCTATTTTCTCTATTATTCTTGTACAAAGCCAGATTTAGTGAGAGGTCTGACATTGCACAGGCAATCTATATCTGCTCCAACTGACGAAGTTGCTACTCTAAGTATTCCAGATAAATGTTCATCTGAAAGGAGAACTCTGGATTTACTCGTAACATATTTCATTCTTGAAAACAAATGCTCACAGCAGTAGCTAATACAAAACAGAGAAATACTTCTAAGAGAAAGTCTGACCAAATTTGGAAATGTTTCTGCAGAAAAATACTTAGAATAAAAAGTAAGTAAGTCGTTTTGAGAAAATGCCATATTTATATCACTCTGGCTCTGAATTTCAATGATTTCTAATTGAAATGCAACTGGAGCAGTGGAAGGATCGATTTCCAATGATTTCCAAAGATTTTCACCTCATCAGAATGTCTCTTTAAATCATCAGACTTCAATTCCTATTGAATTACACAGTTAGTTTGGTCAGCTAGATCAAGTACTTGACATGGTCCACTGTTTCAACAGGCATTGTCAACAAAGTCGAGAAGTGCATAATCTTTTTCTGAGCCATTTGTTTCAGGGTGAAAGCACAAATACACTCAAACATGGTGTTGGAAAGCAGCTCCTTTCCTTGAAGACTGTCGCGAAATTATGAAAGTACGCTGTAAATTTTAATAACATTAAATGCCTCAGAGGGCCGGATAGAGGCCCTTAGAGGGCCGGATTCTGGTCCGCCGGATTCTGGTCCGCGGGCCGTGGGTTGGACAAGCCTGCTATACCACGTACAAATCTATGCCACATACAAATCTATGCCACATACAAACCTATGCCACATACAAACCTATACCACATACAAATCTATGCCACATACAAATCTATGCCACATACAAATCTATGCCACATACCTTTTGCAATGAGTTCATGTTGTTCTGGTGGAACATTCATTTTTGACTAGCAAGGCAATCAGTCTGAAAAGACGATATGCTACATGAATCATGATCGTGCCAGGAAATGTACATGACATAAATAATCAATGATCAATCCTGGAACCAATCATCTTTCTGCTATGTACTAATGACATTGTCTGCATTGTCATGTTTATTCAGATGACTCACCAATCAATGGCTTCTGTTGTCCAGGCATCAATGATGTCCAGCGTCTCCAGCCACTTAACAACCTCCATTAGTGACATTGTGGGCACCTTCCTTGTTCTGCAAGTGCTTGAAGTCTGTTCTATTTGATCGTGGGTTCTCCTTGCTTTTTAGGGAGTGTTACTGATTAGTTTTTCCTGAAGTCGTGCTTTACAAGTTTTCACTTATGTTATGCTATAGATGAAGTGCAATCTGTGCAGCTCAATTCCTCAAAGACAGATACAGATCAACTTCTCAAAGGCCAGTATCCTCTATCTCTCTCTCAGACTGTCTAATTAGTCCACCCACAATAAGTTCGAACATCAGACTTTTCTGGTGTTTGACCCATTCAGGGTGGACTAATCAGACAAGAGCCCCTTGTCATTGGTGCAATCCAATTTAGTGATGTTCATGATCTTGTCCTTCTCTTCAACAGACATTGCTAAACGATGTACCTCGTGACAGGGCTCCTGAAGACCAGCTCTGTAATCCCGAGACAAGTGAAATCTGTCTCCCAATCTCTCACAAAGGCTGTGACTCATCAACAAACAGAAAGCTTGAATCTGAATGGATTTGACTACTGTGTAATGTCGCCTTCACTGGCTAGACACAGCACACATTTGCCTTCATGTGGTCATCAATGTATGTACATGCATCTGGGCTTTTACAGAGTGCATTATACGAAGCTCTCAAAAGAATAGTATGTTCTTCTGGTCATTTGAATAAAGAAGTTCTACCACATCACACTTGTCCTGCAAGATCAGCTTCACAATGTAAAAGCATATCAAATTAAACTGTATGACAAATTCTTTACATTCTTCAAATGCAAGTGCCTATGTATCTATGAACCATGCTAACTTGCAGACTGCATCAAGCTGCTATCTAACTCTTATCAACTGTGGCTGCAATCACCAAAGAAGTCTGATGTCTTTGTACCAACAACTAGGAGAAAACGGGTGATAGGTCCTCCATAGTTAAGGGCCAGTGTGCATCGAACAATCTTCTGGCAAATATTCAGGAAGCCGAGAGTGTTCATGTTTTCACAAAACAAAAACTCTACGCACACTCTGAGCACAAGCACCTACAACTGAAGAAAGTAGCTCACTATCAACAATATTATAGAAATACCACACAATTTATAATACACTGCATAACAATCAACTCTGGATTGGAAGAATCCTTTGGTATGACCATGTGTTCTGCATCTGAGTCTGAATTTCCTTAGCTAGTCTTAAATTTTGTGACATTTTGGTTGAAATGCAGAACTTCACTGATGTCAGCTATCAGCAACCATGATACAGAACACAATCAGGTCAATCTACACCAGTGCTTAACAATGAATCTCATCTAATGACATCTACAAAGCCACTGTCATAAAATGCATAAAGCATCAACTGAAGGTCACTTCAACTAAAATCAAAGTCCAATTCACAATCCATAAGAGAAGCGAGGTCTGATGTGAATTCCAAAACTTCAGACCAGGCACCGACAATGCCTAACAGCCCAGTACTGTTTTGGTTAGAAGCAGAGCAAGGGTCGAAGTTCAAACTCAGTCTGATCCTTTGCTTTGCAGTGTTGCTACCAGTCAGCCACACAGCCAATCACTTTGGAGTCAAGTTACAGCAGTACACCCACAATATTCAGTTCACATTGCTCTGCTTGGGTAGCTGCATTGGCTCCTGCTGTAGAATTCAGAATAAGATTTAAACTAGTCTGTATGACCTATAAAACCATCACAACCATAGGTGTAGACTCTGGAGGGGGCAGCCGGGGCACGTGCCCCCCAATAATTGAGTTGGACTGTACACCCAATGCACCAAGTGTAGAATGAATAACCAATTGCCCCCCAATATTTTGGACAAGTTTATGCCAGTTACAACAAGCACTCCTACCTACCTTCAACGACTACTCTCTCTCCTTACATTCTGCCATGCAGTATGTTTGGATGTGTGTCATTTCGTTGAGCTTCGATGTATAACTGTCACAGGCTAATGTGCATTCCGTGTTGCTGCCCCCAACGAATGGAACAGGGTATCAGTGTTTCTCTGATACTCAAATTCTTTCTATTCCTTCAAGAAACGTCTAAAAACTCACCATTTCTCGTTGACTTTCAAACAGCTGGCTATCTAACTGCTCATAACCTGGTGACTGACTATATAACGATGCCTCAGATTCACATTTCTGTGTGACTCTGTATGTATTAAAAAATTTCATAATTATAATAACATTGAGTCATAATGGAGGAAAACAAGAAGCTCGCCAAATTATTTTGTAAACTGCAAGTACGAATACATCAGGGTGAAAAGTATTATACTTTCTTAAAAAACACTACCAACTGGCATCTAAGAATTTACAAATGTTCACATTTAATCAAAATTGTGTATAAAAACCTGTTTAATTGGCAGAATTTAAAACCAAAATACTAGTTTACCTAACGTCAGGTCTCTGTCATCTGTAGCCACACCCACTCAGACAATTATTGTCCATTTTAAATAGTGGCAAAAAGGATCTTAGGATGTGCTGCCATCAACTGTTTTCCTTGGAATAATTTATTGTTGAGCAAAGGATGTACATCATTGTGTGCTGTGAACACTTCTTCTGAACCATTCTTCTGCACAATTCTAACAACGACTCTGAATGCACATCAACTGTCAACCAGAGTTTGGAATTTGTTGGTCACTCCCTCTATCCCGGGTGTCTATGCACTGAGACCATGCACTGAGGCAGTGAGGCCAGCATGCTGCATTTGCATACAAATGAAATGAACCAGTCATTCCTTTCGAAATATAGCATCATCTAGGTTAGTGAGTAGCACTGTTGTTAGGTGCATCAAAGACGCTCCTGCTGCTGCTGCTGGCTGCTGCTGCTGCTGCTGCTGCTGGTGATGATGATGATGATGATGATGACGATGATTATGACGACTACGACACTGATGATGCATTTAATGAAGAGAAATAATATTATGATGATGCCGATGTCAACAATTATAAGTAGCCTTCGAATAAAAACCTGTAAGAGCATATTAACAAATTAAAGCTGTGTCGGTCTCATGCAATGAAGCAATAACGTTGATTAAATCACCGCAATTAATTATATACAGACCAATAAAACTAGCTTCGTCTCGACGCCTTATTTTCCTCCTCCACAGCATAAACTGAAGAAATCCTGTGCTTTGGACAATCGCCGCAACTACTCAAACGGTTTTGCCTTGATGTCTGGATTCTATCAATATGAAACTCGGACCTACATTCGCCTAAATAATTTATTATGCAAATACCAGCGTAAACAAGTCTTGCGCCGTTGGGCTAACCCTGCATCAGCAACCGCATCTATAGCCTGGCAGCCTTGGCGCCGGGTCGTCATCCGCAGGCGCGTTGTATTAACCACGATGTCAAGGACCAAATAAGAAAATGTAAATTCCAGGCTTCGATATCAACAAGCCTAAGGCCTTGCAACAAGCCCAACGTGAGACCAGTCCACTTCTGGTCGGAGGATGGTTCGGGCGCCACTCAGAGCATACTCTGCGTTAACGTGAAGTAGGCCTAAAAACAGGCAGAGTGAACTATATGCAAAGTTGTAGAACTTACAGGGTTGTCTAGAGAGTCAAAATGGCGAAGAGTAAGTAGTTCAATTTAACAGGAGTTATTATTTTAGATACATTCTACTATAGTATAACTATACGGATCGGAATGCAAGCAGCAAGATGAAAAAGAATATAGGCCTACTCAGAGGCGGATCCAGAAGGTCTATCGGGGGGTCAAAAATTTTGTAGTCATCTCCCACAAAAAGTTGATGACCTTTTTTAGTCATTAACCTTTTTAATGTCTTCGGTGTACATCTACGTTCTGTGTACATTTTACTCATCTACAGGGGGGCCACGCCTGTGTAAAGATCATAAAACGCCCATAAAACACATGTCAAAAATAAATAAAAATTTAAAATGGGGGGCCATGGCCGGATTGGCCCCCCCTGGATCCGCCCCTGTGCCTACTCATTATACCCGCAATCAGTTACCGACTGACTTAATGAGTTGCCGACTCACTTAGCAACTCAGTCGACTTAGTCACATGCTTATCAACTGACTAAGTCGCTTAGAGTTTATAGGATGGGTTGGGCTATTAGGAACTACCCAGACAGCCAACCCCATCGGCCCCGCAGGGAATCAGTCAGGGCAAGCGGCGGCATTTTAGGGGTATCGGCCTAGTGTGGTCCGTCCACCACTTTGTCGCGATCTCGGTGACCGTCGCAGAATTCCGTGCCCCATAGTCTTGCCCACGGTGGGCCAGCACTTCTCCGCTAGGACCGACAGTGGCCCTTGTATAGCGCAGACTGATCGAAACTCGGCGCGTGTCAGAGTCGGGGTGGGAGGTTTGGAGGGGAAGGCGCAGCAGTAGAGTAAATCGGAAAACAAGTGACATCACCGCGGTAGGCGGGGAGTGAAGGTCGCAGCGGTGCGCGGGTTTCAAACAAAGGAGCCTATACGCTACTGGACGAGATCATGGCCCATTGGCAAAGGGTCACTGCCGGACATGACCTAGATGCGCTTGCGTTCTATCAGAGCCTATCAGAACGCTGAATGCAAATGGCGCCATTTCGAACAAAGAGGCCACCATTGCGACATTAAATTGAAAAGTTTCATTATACAAACGGTAAGTTGTTATAATTTTCTATCTGTTTGCAGTCGTTCTAGTATAAGAGGGCATTTGTCACAGGACTTTAGGACAGTGAGTTTATATGCCCATTATAGCCTGCATACTGTGCATATATAGTATACATCGTTCAGCGCAACCTGGATAAAGAACGTTGAACGTTTACGTTTGATGGATCTGCATCGGTCGGGCTCTACGTGTGTGTGAGAGCTCGCCATTTATCTGAGCATTGCTTTCTACAGATGAACTTCCTCCTTGTGAGCTTTAAAATTTATCACTTCATGGGCGTCCGCAGGAATTTTTCCATGGGGGGGGGGGCAAAATGTTTCTAGGAGAGAAAAACATTTTCGGGGGTGGGGCAAAAATGACGTTTTTGCGTGGAAAAGCTATTCACGAACACAGAAAATGTGACAACTTTCAAAATCCGGGGTGGGCAAATGCCCCTCTTGCCCCCCTCCGCCGCCTCCGGACGCCCATGTATCACTTGGACTTTTTTGACAGGTGCTTCAAAGGACATGTATGAAGTGTCTAAACCAATTTATACAGAGAGACATACATACTTACATACATCATATGCAACATCCTTCATACATGCATACTGACACACATCCACAAGTATGATCATATCATACTTTTGTCTGTTGGATGTTGCAGGTACGATTTCTGTCGAGATCATGTTGTAAACATTTAGGTGAGATAATATTGAAAGCATTGATTATTATCCGTCTGGTCCTGCAGTTTAACTGGAATGGAAATCAACAAGCAGAGTTTTTCTGATTTGAAACTTTCTGCTGCTGTTTGCGGTAAGCATTTAAATTTAAATATATTTTCTAGTGAAGCATTCTATGGCCAGCATGCTTAAATCGTTGCCGCGGCTACCTGCTTTACAAAGAATCTCTCAAATTGGTCATCAGGATGCAGGAAACAGTAAACTTTAGCCATTCACAATCAGTCCTTTTACCTCAGTCTTATCACTTTTCAACAAGGTCTTTGCCTATGTCTGCTCAGTCACTTGTCATTATGTAACAGCCTAAACCTTAAGTTTTCAAGTTGTTTATCCATCTTAGTCGTAATCAGGTCTCACAGCAGACTGACCTGAATGTTGACCTGATTACGACTTGGTGTTTGTATGCCATTGGTTATTGCCATATGCATTAGACGCAAACGCTGTAGCAGCTATAAATTATTATTAATATTAATAATAACTGTGTTTGATAGTACCATACTTCCAAAGACCAGAACCATATATCATACATACAACAAAAACATCGATGGCACTGAGTAATTGTGTGTGAAGGACTTGCAAAAACAGTGACCAGCTGAATGGAGGCTTGAATAGTCAATGGTTAGCATACTGGACTGTCAACCTTCAGATTGGGTATTTAAATCCACTCCAGATCACAATGTCATAGGTATCAAAATGTCTGACATTCCATAAGCACCCTTGCAAAATGTCTGTTCCATGATAAACCTTTACAGACAATGACTGAACAGTGAACACTTCTGGTGACTAGATGAGGCGTCAGAACTGATCACCCTCTCTCATACACCTTGAGGTTAAGACAAAACTTCCATGGCTACCTTTTCTGGTTGGTTTGAGGTCTGATCTTTGTGATATTCATATTTCAATAGTGTATGTATGTATTTATCTAGATACTTAATATGACACCTTTAAAGTACTTCACAAAGTCGCTGCTCACGTGGTTTTCTGACTGATCTGAACAAGTATGTTTTAACAGTTGATTATGTTTGCTGTACAGGGCTGAGTGCAACACCACATAAATGACATGTTCCGTGAAGATGGTCCAATATATGAGAAGGCATGATGAGCTCGAGTTGATGTACGGAAGTGCGACACCTGGTTGCCATTCTATGTAGGTTTCATTATTTTTAATATTAATTGTATATTTGTGTTAAAATGTTATGAGAAAAGTGCAGTGCGAGTTGATGTACGGAAGTGCGACACCTGGTTGCCATTCTATGTAGGTTTCATTATTTTTAATATTAATTGTATATTTGTGTTAAAATGTTATGAGAAAAGTGCAGTCCTGTAAGCTTAGCCCCGGCTTTTGAGGGTAGATGACCAGTCCTCTCCTTTGCCATCTAATCTTTCAAATGACAGTGCGTTGTATGTTCTGTGTGCACAAGTTGTACTTTGTGAATGCTGTTTAATTATATGCCTTCATATCAGAGATGGACATGATTAGTTAACTTGCTAATCGATTAGCAACATTGCACAGCCATTGTCAGAAGCATAGAGAACTTGCACAGCTATTGTCAGAAGCATAGAGAACTAAGTGCAGAAATAAGAACTTGTGCAGGTTCCCTTGTTTTATAACCATGAACTATGGAGACAATTAAAACAGTCTTCAAACTCATTATTAATAAACTCGTTCTTAATGAATTCGTTCTTAACAATTTAAAAAATCTAATCGATCAGCTAATCGTTTTACAATTAGAATTTCTACAAATTACTAATCAGTTAGAATTAGAACTGGGATCAGGTGACAGCTAATCAATTAGAATTTGTCTCATCGATTACCTAACTGTTTACAGTGTTTAGCTAATCAATTAGAATCTAATCGATTAGTTACCCATCTCTGCTTCATATGTGAATAATAGTGACTTAATTTTCACGTGTATCTGTGTATGTAAAGTGTATGTATCCAGTCTTGTCCTCGAGACCAAGGCAAGAATTTTAAAAATTTATCCAATAATTACTCATACAGTTATTGCTTTAGTATTTACACAGTGTGAATGAGGCTTCACTGTTGTTTTGGACAATTATTTTGACTTCCGGTTATTTACCATGGAATGATTTCAAAACAGACTCACGATTAATTTGTACATTTACATCCGGTTCTTGAAAAGCTGCTTTGTTTGCTAGCGATTTCAGTACTTGTAGACCGTGTTTTTTCACATGGCAGAATTTTTATGAGGCCCACAGGTCAAGTCTTGGTCAGAAAATTCTGAGCAAATTGGTTTTATAAAATTCGACAGGCATTTGGAATAACATTTCGCATGAAGGACTCTTGTAAATACGAATTCGGAATTCTCTGCAGTCTCCATTTAGAGTGGTTTTGCTTGAAAAAAGAAAAAAACTCATGTTTTCATTAAGATAACGAGTAGTCCCACTGGACAATTTTTAGTAAGGAAAAGTCTGGATACGACTGTGATTTTTGGGTCTCGGTCTTGGTCTTGAGGTTCAAGGTCTTGGTCTTGGTCTTGAGGTTCAAAGTCTTGGTCTTGAGGCTCAAGGTCTTGGTCTTGGTCTTGAGGTTCAAGGTCTTGGTCTTGGTCTTGAGGTTTAAGGTCTTGACAACAAGACTGTATGTATCTGAATGCTTATTAAAGCAACATCTAAATACCTTATGAAAGTGCTGTTATGATTATGTTATGTTATGGCAGTGATCTCGAAGAGGAGCAACGACCCTATCATTCCAAAGAGAAACAGAGAAGCAACAAGGCCTTATCATTCCGCCAACAACGAGGAGCAATAGTCCCTATCATCCCACACTGAGTGGCATCTTTACCTGAAAATGTAGCAGACGTGCAGACTCTATCTCTTGCCTTAGTACTTATTAAATTTAGATTATGCTCTGATGTGGAACTATATTTATTACTTGTTACTAAAGTAGTTGTTTACTGCAGCCAATCAGAGGTATCCAATAGTCAGAGGTGCCTAATATAGGAGTCAAGTATAATATTGGCTAATATATCCATGTATAATCTTATTTTATAATATTTTAATTGTGTTTAGACAGTCCTATGTAGGCACTGTGAGTATGACATTTATTTCTTAGCACTACTAAGCTGCAATTAGTAGATACTTAAGAAGTTTAGTTTTGAGATACCTGAACTTTGTATTACTATGATAGTCACATAATGCACTGGTTGGTAGCCATTCTTTGTGGGTTTAATTATTTTTAATTTTATTTCTATATTTATATTACTATGTTATAAGTAGAAGAAGGGCAGTCCCATAAGCTTAAGCTCAAGGCAGCTATGGTATGAAGTGTTAGCGACTTCAGTTTCTTAGCCTCGGCATATGAGGTCGGGCGGCTAGTCCTCTCCCTCGCCATCTCATCTTCCCACTGACTGTACGGTCAGTGTACTTATCATGGCTTAGCTGGTTAGAGGGTGCAGAAGAAACAGAAATCTTGAAATGGATATCTGCCCTGGTAGTGATATGTTATAAATAGAAGCCGTGTGTTCCATATTGTTACGTGTAAGACTTTAACGATGAGCTGCATTGGTTTCCCAATCGCTTTTAATACAGTCTCACTGTTAGGGTATTAAAACCTGGCTTAACTGTTCCAGTACTGTTTCTCATTCTTTGCGATATGATGAATAATGTTTACTTCAGTAAGTTCAGTATATTTTTTCTTAGAAATAAGTAAATAAAATGGTAATTATAGTGAAGTTTAATTTAAATTAATAATTAACTTCTTATTATTCTGAAGAAGAAGAGTAGTCCATTAAGCTAGCTCTGAGGCAGCCATGGTTATGAAGTGCTAGCGACTTCATTTTGTTAACCCTCCCTTATCAGGACATATGTCCAGTCCTCTACTCCACTGTCTAATATTCCAACTGACAGTGTATGGTCAGTGTACTATTTATAGCTTAGTTGGTTAGAGGGTGTAGAAGAAACGGGAATCTTGAAATGGGTATCTGCCCTGGTGGTGATACGTTATAAATTGTAGTCATTGTGTTCCATATTGTTATGTGTAATACTTCAACGATGAGCTGTATTGGTTTCCCAGTCGCTTTTAATACAATCTCGTTGTTAAAGTGTTAAAACATGGCTTAACTGTTCCACTATTGTTTCTCATTCTTTGCAATATGATGAATGATGTTTACTTCAATATAATTTTGTTCTTAGAAATATGTAAATAACATGGTAATTATAGTGAAGTTTGATGTAAATTAATAAGTAACTTGTCATTATTCTGAAGAAGAAGAAGAAGAGAAGAGCAGTCCCTTAAGCTAGCCCTGAGGCAGCCATGGGTATGAAGTGTTAGCGACTTCATGTTCTTAGCCTAGTCATATGAGGTCGGGTTGCCAGTCCTCTCCTTCGCCATCTCATCTTCCCACTGACAGTGTACGGTCAGTGTACTCATTACAGTTGAGTTGGCTATGGGGTGCAGGTGAAGCAGAAATCTCGAAGCAAATTTCTGCCCTGGCGGGGATTTGAACCTCGACCTCTCGATTTACAGTCCAGCGTGCTAACCACTACACTATTGAGCACCATTTTAGAGTGAAGTTTAATTTAAATTAATAATTAACTTATTATTCTGAACTGTTTTAATATTAGCTGTTCCACTGTTTGTAATAATATGTGATGTTGTAGATAGTGGCAACTGCAATAGCTTTCATAAAGCTCTGAAACATAACTATACCCCTGTTTGTCATTCTCTGTGATACGATGCTTGGTGTTAACTTCAATATATTATGCAAAGGCAGCAACTTTTGTGGAAATATGGTAGTAATATTTTATCGTGAAGCTAAGTTGAAGTAATAGTTTACTTATTATTCAGAACTGGTTTAGTATTAACTGCACCACTGTTTGTAATATTTGTGAAATAATGGATGGTTTAATTGCAATATAATTATTCCATAAAACTCTGAAAACATTATTATTTGACGACTGGTTTAACTGTTCCATTTTTTGTTTTTCTTTGTGATACGATGAATGGTGTAAACTTTAATATACATGTAATTATTTTCATAGAAACTGGACTTTTTTGTATGTCATAAATTAGCTATATTTACAGCTGTTCAATCCAATGTCAGAAGTGCATAGTCTTGGTGGGATTGTGTACTTTTAAGATTGGAAATACCAAACATACAAAAAAAATAAGACAGTCCTTTACATCATTCATAGCCCACAGTTTGTCGACGTTTGCCCCTGTGGAAGCAGTGTGGGATACTGTAGGCACAATGGACGACAAAGACAGTCCCATTTGCAGGCACCATCATAGCCCCCTAGCTGGTCAACATTTTGCCACTAATGGCTCTCGTAGGGCTCAATGAGGCGTAGAGAATAATAGCGGCCCACCACGGGCGCCGCCCAGCTGGTCAACATTTTGCCACTAATGGCTCTCGTAGGGCTCAATGAGGCGTAGAGAATAATAGCGGCCCACCACGGGCGCCGCCCAGCTGGTCAACATTTTGCCACTAATGGCTCTCGTAGTGCCGACGCGGGGCTCAGTGACTGCTAGCCCACACTGATCGACACTGGGTCCTGCAGGGAACACCTAGAAGCGCAGCGTGTGCAGCGCGTAGGGCTCAATGAGGCGTAGAGAATAATAGCGGCCCACCACGGGCGCCGCCCAGCCGTTCCCTCGTAGGCCCACGAACGTGGGCATGTAGAGGTAGGATGGGCGTCCCCAGCCGCCTGCGCTATGGGCTTACGATGGAGATGCGCTGTGGGCAATCAAAGTCGGCGGAGTCTGGGCCCAGCGTGGCGTGGCTGTCTGGGTAACCTAATGGACGCAGTACGGGATAGAAAACGCTGGGCAATATTGATCCATTCCTGCAGCCTACCATCGCAAAGAAACGACGGCGATATATATGACATATGACAGTAAGTATAGGGCAAAGTACCTAATGGTGAGCACTGCCCAAATGTGAGCATTTCTTAAAAATGTACCTAATTAGCATAGACGGTGGCGTGTGTAATACGTTTATTTAACGACGCCGTCATATCTAAGATGATTGACGTCAGACACAATAACATATGTACATGTACATAATAGATCACGATAGGGGTCCAAAACAGGTTAAGCTGACGGCCGGCTGCCAACCAAGAAAACCCCCGTAGGGGAAAGTGGTGGTAGGATTTTCCCATGCACGGTCAGCGGAGTTGGGTTTTCTCCCCTCCCCCGTCTTGGTTACATTTGTGGGGCTTGCTATTTACATAGGATAGTTCTCAGTATACTGTTAATATTGTTAATATTGTTCCGTGTTTTATTTACACTAAAAGTTAATGTTCTTCTAGCTTCTTCTTGGTCTTCTTCTTTGTCTTCTTCTTTGACTTCTTCTTGGTCTTCTTCTTGGTCTTCTTCTTTCCGGTGGGGGCAGGGGGCCGCCTTCAGATCTTCCGACCGGAAACCTCCAGCCACTTGTAGATGGTATTCAGGCAGCTGGTTTGACTGAGTACGGTGTACAGATCGAAAGACCAGTTTTTCCGTGCGCACTCTCGGAGGAGCTGGTCTTGGAGTCCAGCCTGAGAAACGCACTCCAAGAGGAAATGACGCACGGTTTCCTGGGCGTCACCGCACTCGTCACAGTTTCCGGTTTCGTGGCGGCCCCACAGCTTCAACTGCGCGTTGAGGCAGCAGTGCCCCATTCGGAGTCTGGTGATGGTGACTTCCTTCCTCCGGTTTGGGTCGGTGTATCTGCGGACCAGGCTGACGTCTGGCTCGACGACCCTATAGTCGGAGCCGGTGTCTGAGGTGGTCCACTCTGTTTGCCACTTCCGGAGGAAGTGGTCGCGGTAGAGGTGTCGTGCTTCTGGGTACTCGAGCGTCATCGGGAGGTCCACGGCGGTGTTGTGAAGCGCCTGTTTGCACAGGGCATCTGCCGTCTCGTTGCCTGGGACGCCGAGATGACCGGGGATCCAAACGATCTTCGGTGGCGACTCTGCGCATAGACGGTGGCGCCACTCAGCGGATATTCATAGTACTAACAATAAGCGTGTCCGAAAATGTTAAATGAAATTTATTTGAATTTTTTCCACAGAAGGTGAGTGTTTACAATAAAACGATATGAATGTACGTATGTTTCCTTTTTTGTAAATGATCGATAACTTGGTCGTATATTTGGCCACGATATTACTACTGTTATTATTAAAATGTACGTTATGTCCACTTTACCAGTGAGCGATAATAAGAGATTTTGTAGTGCCGTTTAATTGCAAGGAGTTTTTTCTTATGGCGACTGCCTGTACCGTAATGTGAGCACTACAGAAGTACCGCATTGTGAGCATGGTGCTCACATTAGGACCGTCAATTTTTACTACATTATGAGTGACAATTCATCTAGAAATTAAAATTAAAACAAACTGATCAACTCTGGCCTACTGCGTAGGCTACACATAGCCTATGTAGGAGCCCATAGCCAAAGATATTTAATTTCTACACGACTAACGATTACTCAATAAAATCTTATGTTACATTTAAAAGTAAACTCTAGTTGCAAATCATTTCTATAATAAATTTTAATGCTTTTGTTTTAGATTATGCCCTATCTGAAATGCCAGGGTCAAAAGGGGCACAGGACGTTTCTGCGGTAAATATAAGCAAAATGTCCGTCAAGTCTGCAGCTAAGCAGCATGGAATTGCTACAGAAACTTTGCGTCGCCATCTAAAAAAAGTTGCAGATGGTTTTGGTGTACAAAAGGTGTTGGGGAGACACTCCATCCTGACTCCTGAGTGATGATGAAGAGCAAGGAGTTACAAAGAGAGTCAAACATTTTACATGGAAATTTGTGTTGAATGACTGCTAGTACCTATAGGTCATGACTTAGGCTATGTCAGTCAATGTAACTTTCCAAGAAGTTCAGTTTAATTTCCTAACTGTTTAACTCATCAGTTGGCTATTAGCATATTATGCAAATGTTGCTTTAGGCCTATGTTTTATTAATAGCTTTAGTCATATTCGACTGCTATTCAATTTAGAAGATCTTACAGATTTGTATCTCAAACATTTCTCCATTTTAGTATGAGCGGTTGGTTAAGCTAATTGTTTTCAGTAATTACTTTGAATCTTAAAAGACTCATTAGTTTTAAGTTTGATCATAAAGTTTGATAGACTATAAAGCTAATGGTCGCAGTAACAGCTTGTTTTCCTATAAATCTGTAGAATACAAATTTTTAGCTGTAATTTATTAGGCCATAAACCTACTACACAATTATAGCCTATCTAGTCTTAGGCCCTATATGTAAAACCTGTCTGCATTATATGATCACCCTGCATAGGGCACTTTAGGTGCTAGGCCTATTTCTTTATTGAAGTTTACGTGTGCTCATATTTAAATCTGGTAGTCCAAAAGTGAGCACGGATGCTCACATTAGAAACCAGGGTGTGCTCACATTTAGTTCGGGTACCCCAGTGTGAGCACCTTTTTCAAAATTTTATTTTAATTTTTTTTAAATCCTGTCAATGATTTGTAAATATAATGCATATCTGTTGTATAGACATTCATTGTGTCTATCTCTTGCAGCAATCAGAAGCCTGTTACACTCAATCAGTTTCCTACAATTTCAAAATTTCGTTAAGGTGCTCACCATTGGGTACTTTACCCTAATAGTAGTAAGTCGGTAAGTAGTAAGTCGGTAAGGTACCAAGTAAAGAAGTGGTGATCTGAATCATCTGATATCGACTGATTGTTAGACTTGTAACGGAACCCAGAGGTCAACTACTTCAAGATGGCCGGTATTCTCCCTGGGACCGAGTCGATGCTGCGTCTAGTCTGTGGGGTAAGGGCTCCTGTGCATGCAGGAAACTGAATAAAATAGTAATAGAAATTTATTCTTGAATAAATCAATCACCGACGATTCGTCGTTAAAAAAGTTCATAACAAAATATTTGCCTCCCGGCGTAGTCCTCAACTAGGCTATGGATAACATTATTATAAGCCTCCTGGCAGAAGTTCACAACGTTCGCTGTTCTACACCGCACAGGCTAAAGATCGCACAGCATCTAGCTCATTATAACTCTAACCCTAATTCTATCAAAACTCGCCAAGCTCGCTCTCTCTCTCTCTCTCTCTCTCTCTCTCTCTCTCTCTCTCTCTCTCTCTCTCTCTCTCTCTCACTCACTCACTCACTCACTCACTCACTCACTCTCTATCTCCTTCTGTCTGTCTGTCTCTCTCTGTCTTCTCTGTCTCTTTCTCTGTCTCTCTGTCTCTGTATGTCTGTCTGTCTGTCTGTCTGTCTCTCTCCTAAATAGTAGTTTCAGTTTAACGACACTGTGTGATAACAAAGATAATTAGTGTCGCCCTCCTCCGTCATCCAGGCTTGGGACTGGCCCTGGCAGAGCACGAGCAGTTGTACCTGTCTCTAAGTTCTCCGTCCTTCTTTTTATAGTTCTCGCCGCCGCAGCGCTGTAGAGGAGGGAGGAAGGCGCTGCATAGGTTGCAAAGGCTCATACGGTACCCGAGTCATTTTCCGGTAACATGTCACATTCACTAATTGAAGAAGTAAAAAAATGTTTTTGGCAAATTACATTGATTTTTGTTTGGAGCAAATCTTGAATGTTTCTATTTCACAAATATATATTTGGTTTTGCACTAATATGTAAAATTATGACGTTTTAGCAGAAAAAATAGCCCTACTAAAATATATATCCACTCCGTTACCAAACACATATGAGCTATGTATATATAGTAGACAGCTTCCTGTTGCGTAGTTTGACATGCCAATATTGATTTAGTATTGATATTTATAAAAGAAATATATAAGAATATACAATACAAATGATTATTTAATTCCATCACATTTTTAATTTTGTTAAGAAATTCCACTCCGTTACGGAAATAGAAATAGGGGACCAAATCAATGTAAAGTTGAATGTATTTTTTTGGCCGAATAACAAAATAAAAATCACTTGAGCCAATCATTGCCAGTGATCAAATAAACAGTAAACATAAAAAATTTATGTGTTGTCTTTAAAATCTGCTCATAACATCAAAATTACATAAAAAAAATAACCATACAATAAGTCCGCTCCGTTACTACCTGTCAAAAATTGAGCACAGAATGTGAAAAGTGAACTTTAAAAAAGCAGTCTGCCGAAACAAAAATTTATTTAAAATGTCATATATTGTTAACTAAGTTGTATTAGAAATGATAATTTAAGTAGACGACTTATCGTGACAGTGAGTGGAATAAATTTTAGTACCTCAAGGGTAACGTTTATAATAACGGAGTGGACAGTTAACGGAGTGGACAAATTGTGTATCAGCACGGTAAATATCATATTATCTCTCGTGCGTCCACATCAATAGTCGGTACACTCATTATATAGCTCATATTACAAATATTATTTTGATTAAATTTATTCATAATCATTGCAAAAACGCAGTAACGGAGTGGATGTATAATAAAAAAACACATATAGGTACGAAATAAATGAAAATTAGTAAGAAATTTGTCTTATCAGTCAGATCCTGTATTAAGACATACTTACTTGCATAGATCTTCACAGAAGAGATATGTTAAGTTGCGAGACCAAAGAAATGAAAGGGTTGTGAGATACGAGATAATTTTTACATGTTAACGGAGCGGACATATAATTTTCCGGGGACAAGTTGAAATATATTTTTAAAAATGATACTGAAGATCCGGTTCACCAAGTTTTATTTAGAAACATACAATTATATTTAATATAAAAGAACATTAATTTTTTGCTTAATGCAAATCATTTTGAAATATTAGACGAAAACAAAAAGTACTATAGCCTAGGGACGGTAACGGAGTGGAACATTTTAAATTCAAAATAAATTCAAATAAATAATTTTATTGCTTTGAACTACTTTCAAAGGTCTTAAATTGTTGACTGATCAATGACGTTTTAATCTAATCACTTAGCATGATCAGACTAGGTATTGTTTTCTGAAAAATGACCGGTGACAGCCGTATTTCCAATTTATCAAAATACCGGAAAATGACTCACATACGGCCGCAGATAGGTATGCAGACTGTTAGTCTGTTGCACTGTGACTTGGTGGTACCAAATTATATTGTATACAATTTAATGGGTTGCCTCTGTCCTGCTTCTGGTGTCTTCGTCCAATCGAAACTCTAAAACCGCGATTAAAAGAACAAGCAAAATAGTAAGTAGCAGTCGATAGTTTAGCGACTGATTTCGACTTGAGGGGTTAGCATGAATTTTATCGCGCGTGAGCGCGAAAAAATTTTTTGGACCTCTTTTTGACCAGTTCAGGTCAAAACTCTTTTTTTGACCAGATCATTTCTAAAGTGTCCCCCCACCTGTCAAACAAGATCGCCGCCACTGAAGACTCCGATGGTTTGGACGAGTAGAGAGAATGCCAGTTGACCGAATTCCACACAGTGCACTACATGCAGGATTCGACGGGAAAAGAAACAAAGACAGGCCAAGACTGCAATGCAGGGATACACAATATAAACGAGGATATAGGTCAAACCGCATTCGAACTAACACTGAAAGGAGCACTAAGCATGACAAATTAATGAGTTCCGCAGTTTCTCGTTTCCGCCATCATCATTGCAACCCGTCCTCCATCTTCCTCCTCAGTCCTAGCTCATGCTTCTTTATCTATAACCCCTGATTTTCCACTCAAAACTGAAGTCTAATCTTTTCAAGAACTGACTCATCTGATCCTCCGGCTTCCAATTCTTCTCGCCCTAAACGACACCTGCCTTGACAGCTGCTCTGCCTCCTCTTTTCATCCGAACCCTTGACAACCGTACTCGTACCTCCTTTTTACTACTCTTTGGAAACCCCCTCTGATTTGACGATGGTGTCCTGTGCTTAGCCTTCAATTGACGCTTTAGAAGTTCAGAGTTTACGATTACGATTACGACTGAGGACAATGGAGAACATTTATTCGTACCCATCGCCGCAAATGGCTGCGTCAGGAAGTAATGATGATGAACATTATAGACTGTGTGAAAGACCCAGTCTTGTTGTCCTCGAGACCAAGGTCTTGGTCTCGAGTGCACTCGAGTTCGTTTTTAAAGTCTTGGTCTTGGTCTTGAGGTTCAAGGTCTTGGTCTTGGTCTTGAGGTTCAAGGTCTTGGTCTTGGTCTTGGTCTTAAGGCTCAAAGTCTTGGTCTTGGTCTCGCAAGACCAAGACCAAGACCGGCTGTCAATATGAACAGTCATTTAACAGAACTCAAGAATTCTGTATCAAGCCTGCTTGCATCATACGACCAATATCTATGGATGGATACAAGTTATGTAGGTCAGGAAAACCCATTGGCAGCAACAACAGTTATTCTGTATCAGACGGTATGATAAACCATGGGAAGATTTAAACAGGACTCACTAGCCTATCTGTACATTTACATCCAGTGCTTGAAAAGCTACTGTGTGCGTGTCAGCGACTTCAGCACCTGTAGAACGTATTTTTTCACATGGCGAAATTTTTATGAGGCCCACCAGGCAAGTCTTGGTCAGAAAATTCTGAGCGAATTGGTTTTTATAAAATACAAAAGGCATTTGGTATAAGAGTTTGCATGAAGGACTTTTGAATACAAATTCGGATTTCTCTGCAGTTTGCATTTAAAGTTAATTTGCTTGAATAAAATAAAGACTCATGTTTTCATTAAAATAGCGAATATTCCGACTTTAAAATTTTTAGAAGTCTTGACCTGATTTCTATTTTTTGGGTCTTGGTCTTGGTCTTGGTCTTGAGGTTCAAGGTCTTGGTCTTGGTCTTGGTCTCGAGGTTCAAAGTCTTGGTCTTGGTCTTGGTCTTGGTCTCGAGGTTCAAGGTCTTGGTCTTGGTCTTGGTCTTGAGGTTCAAGGTCTTGGTCTTGGTCTTGGTCTTGAGGTTTTAGGTCTTGACAACAAGACTGGAAAGACCATGATTAAAAACAGTGCTTTTTTCAGGTACTAAAAAATAATTAATTTCTTTAAATAATAAAAACAATAATTTAGTTATTTAAATTTAATTTAAGTGTTTTGAACTGTTTTCAGTGTTTATTGAGACCCGTCCCAACCTCCAATACCATTTTTCTCGAGATTTTAGCCCGAACCTAATTATTCGACCGTTCCGGAACCTATTGTTCCGTTCCGGAACCTTTTTCCAGAAAAAAACACTGATTAAAACAAGGAAAAAACAGATAATAAAAGCATACAAATGCCAATAACCCCAGTTTTCACATTGGCAATGAAATGCACCTTGATCCGAAAAGGAGTGTATCTGTCCCACCAACATAAACAGTTCAACCAGCACGTGCATACCTCGCCAGTTGTATTTCCACTCGAGCAGGTATAGTAAGCAAAGAAAAACTGGTGACCTGACATCGACTGATTGTTAGGCTGTTAGTCTGTTGCACTGTGTTGCTTCTGTCCTGGTGCTGATGTTTTCGTTAAAAAAATCGAAACTCGGAGACCGTGATTAAAAAATAAGCAAAATAAAAACGTCAACAAAGTCGCTAGCAGTTGATAGCTTAGCTGCTCTTCAGAAGCTTGAATTATATATTTGACATTATAATTGTATTTAAATTAAATACTATTTTTACTATTATTTTCAATATAGTACTATATAAAAGAATAATAATAAGTAAACAGTAAAATATACAACATAGGCCTACCTTAGCCAGTGATTTTCGCATAAAATCAAGCGTCCTAATATAGGCCTAACTCATACATTCTAGTCTGCTTCAATGACCAAGAAGTAAGTGAATATAATAATTAGTAAACATTAATTAAAGAAAGCACATGTAATTAGGTAAACAAGTGCAAAAAGAATGAAGTATGCAGAATTTTACAGATGGTCCTTCGATTAGCAAAATGACAGAGTGCACAAATCGCTTGTGCAACCCCTAAATATTCTCAAATTTGGATTAAATTGCACCTGTATTATTTTTTGTATAGTGGACTGATTTGGTACTTTAAAATTCCAGCATTCAGAAAGGATTAAATCTTTATTTTTTGCAACTTATTCGTGGATCATTATAAAGTCTATAGCCTATACATAGGCCTATCTGTTTAATCTGCCCATAAGTCTATAGCTATGCCTAAATGCGTGTTAATTGTGACGTTGGGAGCATCTCTGAGTGGGTTATTCTGAAAGTCAGACTATGCAATGTACCAGTTCACCCTACAGTAGCAATACAATGCCAACAGAGCACCAAGAAAATACCAATTCAATAACGCTAAAATGCCAATTACCAATGTAATACAAAATTGCCAACAGAGGCCTAGTATGAGAATATGGCTTCAATTGGGGTTTTCATTTATTGAAAGCGAAGTTCCTTTTTGTTTACCTACAGTACACCAAATTTTCGTTGGCAAAGATGACGTCAAAGAAATTTCCGTTGCAAACTCTGCTTAAGCTTGCCCTCCTTATAGTAGACAGCGGAAAATTCCAGTTATCTTTACTTACTTTAACATCAATTAGCGACTCGTAGACAGCGCTTTAGTGAGACTAAACTAATAAACTGACTTATCACCTATAGCTATAGGTAGCCTAGTTAGCTAATTGACTAATGAACTAAACGTTGTCGTAGAATGTCTACGTGTTTCTCTACACATGAACAAAACAAGATGTGGAGACTGTAGCTTTACACTAGGCCCTACTTAGCCGAAATAGAATTTAAACACGTGCCATGCTATCTCTGACGTGTTTCACATGGAGCCGATAAATTAGTTGTTTATCATATGCTTCTCAACAGAGAGCTTTCAAACAACGAGGATACCGAATTTTGTAAACTATCGACTAAACCAACAATTGTCATCAAATAGACCCAGAATATATAGAACATGAACCAAACACGATAATTTGGACTTGGACCTCCTTTGGACTAGGCCTACTCTCTCGAAACCCCCTCTGATTTGACGTAGCGCTTGTGATTAGGCTGGTGACCTGCGCTTGGCCTTCGAGTGGCGCCTTAGAAGTTTGGAGATTACGATTACGAACCCAGACTCCCTTGCTCTTTCTCCGTCTTTTGTAATGTAATGATGGAATGTCACTCACACATATAATACGGAAGAGTTGAAACATGACATTAGCGTGGTTATATATATAGTGAGGGATAGGCCTATAGGTGTTCGAATTGAAAATAATATTCACCGCCGACGCAATCAGCAAAAACCTATAAAACGGAAAGTTACCGAGATTGAGTCGACTGCATTTGTTTGGTTGTAACTTGTTGTTGAGTGGCTTTTTAAGTCGAAATACCAATTTATTTTTATAGACTGTTTAGCATATCTAATGGCCGTAGAAATTAGCTGACTTGCATTATTGAAAAGTATGTTACTGCCTCAAAAGAAATTTCAATCTTCATAGCATCGGCATCCAAATAAAGATTATGCCGTAATAGGGCATCGATCGGTTTTCAAACTTTATTTTTATTGTACCACCAGGTAAAACATTGACTGTTGATGTACAGTGTTTAATCTAGACGTCTTTGGGGGGGGGTAAAGTTCCCCCAGGATTGATGTTTCCCCCCCAGAGGCCGGCAATATTATAATGTTGAGAGCTTTTGGGGAGGCAAATTCCCCCCCCCCAAGGTCATCAACTTTTTGGAAGATGAAAGTTGAAAAAGTCTGGATGAAAGTTACAAAAATCTGGATGAAAGTTGAAAAAGTCTGACAAATTGGCTGGTCCCCCCAGAAACCTGGTTTCCCCTCCCAGAAGAGGGGGACTAGATTAAACACTGGTTGATGTACCAGCAAAGGTCAGATCAAAAACAACAGGCGAGCGCGCAGTCCCCTTGCAATAAGCGTAGGACCGTAGGGCCTAGGTAGACAAATTTAAAATTCAATACACTATATAGGCCTAATTTTAAGAATGTAATCTTTTTGATTTTTTCGTGTACCACTTAGCGACACCTGGCGTACCAATAGTGGTAGCCTACCACCGTTTGAAAACCGCTTTAATAAGGCATAGGCCTACTATGCAATGCAGGCTAGTTACACTCAACTAAGTTTAGCAAGGAAAGGTAGGCTATATTTTGTGTAGGCCTAATATGTCGTTTACACTTAACTGAGCTTGAAAGCAAAGCGTTATTATCAGTGTTATAAACACTGAGTTATAATTCGTATTCGTCGTGTTAAATCCAGTAATAGTATAAGCGAGGTAGGCCTATAGGTCTACCTGAGAAATGATTATAAAGAACATCAATGCGACCTTACCTACATTTGAGACGACCCCCGACCGTTATTTGTCCAATAAAATGTCCCGGGTCTTTAACCATGTCAAACAAATTGTTGCGCGAGTTCTGCTAGATTAAATGATAACTTAGGTCTTTACGACCAATGCAGAGTAACGACGTATAGGCCTACATGTAGCATACATTCTATGGATTCTCTGAGTAAAATGAGACTATAGATATAAAATATAGCGGTTAACAAGACGTGTATGTCATCTATGACATCAATTCTTGATATTTTTGAGTTAATTTGAAATTGTAGCATAGAAATGGAGTTTCTAGTGATCGGTTTAGTTTTGAAGCTGATAGTGCAGTTATCGACTGCGGACGACATAATGCACACCTTGGAAGGTAGGCCTGTATGACGTGTGTACACACACTCAGAGCGCTCCTGAGTAGATAATCTTGAAGGGCGCTATATAAAACTACTGTAATAATAATACTGTGATCTCAGGGACGTAATTTCAGTAGAAGAAGTTATAATGTAGGCTAACATTTAGCGCTACTCTCTTTCTTTCAATGGTTTTGCTTGAGTCAATTTTCGCAGTGCTATCACAGGTCTACATTGAGACACTGCTTGTATACTGGCTACACGAATGTCTTCTTTTGGGCAGTCATGCAAAATACTTGCAGTTTGCAGCTGCCGCGCTTGCTGGGAGGGACGTCATTTGGGGGAGGGGGGACGGGGGCTTTTGCCTCCCTCTGATTTAGAAAAAAAATGAAAAAGGATGGAACAAGAAACGAGGACGAAGCAAGGGGTAAAAACGGAAAAAATGATACTCAAATTCCTGAAATTATTATATACTATTAACAAAACTAGAGTTTGCATAGCAAAAAAGGTTAAAATGTTTCACGCGGAGTGCGAAAAAATTTTCACCTATTTTTTTGACGTCCCTGCCCCCCCCCTTCCTGAAAAAAGCTGAAATGACGTCCCTGCTTGCTGGCAGATTTATAAGTTTCAGAATATGTGTGTGATGTAATTCCTTGAATGTGGAATGATCATATAACTTAAGAATTCTGCCTGCGTATGGAGATGTGACTTGATAATTGACCCTTCTCCCGGGAGCTTTGTCGTCTGTCACAGGATCAATTGGTGGCCGCGGAACCCTTCGCTCCGTAAACCGTGCATGGTGAACTGCATGGTTGTCCCTTTCACCACCTATATATATACATTGAATCTGTCTCTGGTTTCCAGAGGCGCGTTTACAGAAAACGGGGCCCTAGGCGCGAACTTTTTGGGGTCCTTCTAAACGTGTAGACTGAGAGTCTGAGACTAGGATGGTGTTAGCCTAGGCCTATCATGGGCAAAAACTAACGAAGTTGAACGAAGCCGTTTTGTGAGTGTTATTGACACTGTAATTACAAGGAATGTAAGTTATTTGATTCCATGTTATTTTTCATAATTTAAAACATATTTTCATTCGTTTGGGGTGCCCCGAGATTTGGGGCCTAGACGCGCGCCTAATGCACCTACGTGTAAACGCGCCTCTGCTGGTTTAAATTCTAATAGAATAGGCCTGCTACAGGCCTCTCTGTGCGTGATTTGACGTACTTAGCGTAGGCCTACTAGATCAGTTTAAAGTGTGATTTGGACATTTTATTGAAAATAAAAGCTATAAACTCGACTACAAGGTCATTCATTTCTACGTCAAATAAGAAGTAGACAGATACAAAATGTAACTGTTTCTGACCTCGTGTTTTAGAATCATCTGCAGAGTACTGCCATTCAGAAGTTTTCCAGCCTCGCTGTCTAAAAAACGAAGTTATACTGATGAAGAGCGCCACCTATGGACGCATGCGCATTGGTCGATGCATCTCTGCCACAGAAGTTGAGAAACTGGGTTCTCATTATCTCGGCTGTTCAGCGGATGTATTGTCGCAGCTGGATCCGAAATGTTCGGGAAAAAGTGAATGCGATGTACGTGTAGTTGAAATTTCAGTGGACAACATCGAGCCATGTATTCCAATACTGCGCTTTCACCTGGAAGCCAGCTACGTCTGCATCAACAGTAAGTCGCTATACTGTCAGTGCAAGTCCCGCGTACGTGTATGCCGCTCACGGTTGTGCCCCCTTTGTTTAGCCCTGTGATAAATCCTTCCTGACAATGGACCTACCAGAATAATCAAAAAATAAAACGAACACCTATATGATGGCTTTAAATGAAGCTGCATGCCAGCTGCAGTCCAAACGCTCTATTATTTTGGGCTTATTCCAGAACAGTCATCCGCGTCACCATTCTTAGCTTCTGTGCTGAGAGCGCCTCTGAATATTTATTCTGCGAGAGGCGCTTTATAAATTTCTAGATACAATACAGTACAATAATCAATTAAATTAGCTCAACCACAAATGCCAACAATAGTGATCGACTGAAGAAGATTCGTTGAAATCGATTAAGTCAGGAAATCCCGAAGGCGAGAAAAGATGGGTAAACATGCTGCAACAGATGGGTCTCAAGTTGTGATCTCAAGCAAAGGTCATACAAAGGTGACACGGATGACTGTTCTGGAATAAGCCCAGGATGAGTCATAAAAAAGGTACCCTAGAGGTTTTTGCTAATATTTCGGCCAAAAGTAAGAATTGTTAAATCAAGTTTTACTGGCTTAAAAGTAATTCATTTTACGTATAACAGCCAAATTTCACCAAAATATTTCAAACAGAACCAAAGTTAAATCACTTTTACTGAGTCCACCCACTGTTTTCTGAGGGTCCAAAACATGTAACGCAAGAACAAGTAACAAAAAACGATATTATTAAGTCACATCTCAAATAATTGGTATCAAACAGACGGCTGAAGGTTCACGACACGAAACGAGTGTTATTCACGGATGAGAAGAACTTCTATCTCAATCCACCAATCAGCAACCAAAACAATCGTATTTGGTCTAGACTCTAGCGGCAAGAAATCAGGTGTCAGACCTGATCGCTTGATCGTTGAACGCGAGAAGTTCGCTCCACATGTTATGGTGTCGGCTGGTATTTGTTTTGGTGGCAAAGGTAGACTGCATTTGTTCATGAATGGCGAAGGTGAATGCTGCATATTACGTTTCTCGCTTGCTTCCAGAATTAATTTCAGATTGCAAGCGTCTGCGTCTGTTGCCAGTTGGATTCATCTTTCAACAAGACGGCGCACCAGCGCATACTGCTCGTCTCACGTAAGATTGGCTCAATGTTAATTGCCCTGGTTTCATTGAGAAGGACCAATGGCCCTCAAACTCTCCGGATTTGAACCCGCTGGATTATCACGTTTGGGGAGCTATGCTGGAGAAATACCACAAACCGCGACCAAAGCCAAAAACGATAAGATAATTGAAGGTCGCGTTGAAGTTGATATGGGAAATTTACTTGTGGAACCTATCAACAAGGCCATCAAAAACTGTACAAAGAGACTCAGAACATGTGTTGGTACTGGTGGTGGACACATTGAACACAAGTTGTGAAGCAATATCAAGTCTGTTTGATACCAATTATTTGAGATGTGACTTAATACAATCGTTTTTTGTAACATTTTTGTTCCATTAAATGTTTTTGGACCGTCAAAAAACAGTGGGTGGACTCAATAAAGTGATATAACTTTGGTTCTATTTGAAATATTTTGGTGAAATTTGGCTGTTATACGTAAATATAAATTATTTTTAAGCCAGTAAAATTTGATTTAAAAAGTATTACTTTTGGCCGAAATATTAGCAAAACCCTGTAGGGGGTTACTTTTTTGGCCCACCCTGGACAGCGACGCATAACTCAACAGCGAAAGAACTATCTCAACGTACTGATATCGCTAACTGTGACTATCGCAATATCCAGGTATCGCAACCTATGACTCTCTCAACCACGACTCAGCATTAAGAGAACTATCGCAACTGTCGACGATACTCTTCTACAGCTAGTCGAGACTTCTAGGCCGATGCTTAGCTCAAGGTCGAATCTCGGACGGTCGGACCGTCCTCCAGACTCTCTCCAGAATGCCTATCTCTTCCTAATTCTGGCTCCTTTTATACCCAAATATCCCATGAGGTGTCGGGAACCGGGGTGAGTCATCACCTAAGACACGAAGTGTCAGTCCAAAAGGGCACCCATGGTCAATTTGAACACCCAACCAATCAATAGGCCCAAAACGTCACCTCATGGGTGTCGAAATACTTAGAGCTGAAAGCATCGGCCATGCCTCATATTCCGAAAGTGACACCTCACGCAGTTCTCTCGATGCTGATTTACAGAGATACAATAGGCCTACATCTAATCAACGGCACTCCATAGGGTGTCGTTTCGACATAGGCACCTCACGGCGCTCCATAGGATGCCGAAATAAAATGGTCACACAGCCAAATAACACAGCACCCTATAGGGTGTCAATACGAACACCGCAACCAGCCAAACAATACAGCACCCTACAGGGTGTCAAACAAGGCAAAAGCTCTCTAGCACTTCACGGGTGCCAACACAAAATAGACACCTCACAGGGTGTCGAATTAAGGCAATTACTATACCGCACCTCATGGGTATCAGATCGAAATAGGCACTCATGCCAAAAGTAAATTTCTCGACAATGATATTGCAGCAACTTAGGAAGTGAACCGCTATAACAGCTCACTCTACGAAACAATTTTTAGTATTACTTACAGCTCAACAATAGGCAGTGCAGTGCTTTCAAATTATAATTTTTTTGAAAGTGATATTATTATTAATTTGTTAAGTTAAGTTAAGGCGATGCAATCGAGTAGGTAGCCTACCTCCGCAGCATAGTCACCTTCTTAAATTCCAAGTCAATCGGTGTTGGGTTTATCATAATCGGGTAAAATACGCCGTTTCTATAGGCGGTCATTTTCTTCGTACAAGGTGAAATGGATGGGTCTGTATAAAGGCAACATCCAGGTTGCCAATAGCATAGAATCATACACCGAAAATGATGCTAAGCATATTATAGGCTAAACAGATATGCTCAACAACAACAAGACAACTAGAGCCTAAGCAAGGGACGAAGTTAAGGCGATGCAATCGAGTAGGTATCTCCGCAGCATAGTCACCTTTCTAAATTCCAAGTCAATCGGTGTTGGGTTTTGA